>OW386285.2:57455817-58151727 GCA_936432065.2 Rutpela maculata
AATGGCAAACAGTTTACTGAACGCAAAATAGAGCAGTTTTATTCGGTGTTCTACAAGGATCTATTCTTGGATGACATCTTTTTAATATGTTTATCGCAGATATCCCAAAACTTCCATTATATTCAAAATAATATTCAGCTAGTATATAGTTTTTCCTCTTCGGAATTTCAAATGGCAAAATTATACATCAATAACGCAGGTTTTTAAAAAAAGTATTCTAGATTCCCATGCATTTTTGGTCGCTGAATTAGAAACTGTGGCCAATTTTTCTCTATCACATCAGAATTTTGAAATACCAAGAAATTATTCAATAAGGCGCTTTTTTGACCTTAATCGCTTTGAATTGCATTGAATAATTATTTTATGACACTACTATCATTTTCTTGGTCTTATTTTCTAAAAATATTTATGAAATTGGTTAAGTAGTTTCTAACTTTATAATAAACTATTTAATTCATTTGTAAACACAATTCTTTTTAAAATTCAGTCACTTGTTGGTCATTGAGTAGGACTTGTTATCTTTAAGACAAATAATTAAAAGGGTGCAGGAACTTTTTTTCTGTAAAATTAAAAGATATTGTTCAAAAAACGAGATAAGAAAAAAAAGGAGAATCAAAAGGCTATTATTCACAAAAAGGTAGTTATTCGCATTTCATTATTAGTCATGATTTTTGCAAAGGCAACTACGTTAGAGTTCAAAAAAAATTATATAGAAAGTGATTTCTTATTTTTAAATAAATTCAATAAAATAGAGAAACAAATAGCACAGTGATGAAATGGATATCAATGAATTCAGAAAAAAAATCTATAATTTGTTGAATAGTATGAGCCAGCCCCCATTTGAAAAAAAAAGTTTTCGATAAAAAAGTGATTTGTTCAATTTTGAAAGCTTCGTAAATTTTTATTAATGAAAATAAATGAAAAATTATATTTTTCCCTTGGACTTACCCGTAGAACAAATTTTGGTATTCCAAAGTACTCTAGACGAATGTCTTAAAATGCTTAAAAAACTGAACATCGACTCAGAAATTCGCGAAAATCTCATGATGGAGAATGTTGTCTTGAATCCAAATATGTAAAAATATACAGGGTGTTCCATTTAAAAATTGAAAGTTGCAGTCATTTCCGGGTAAACTGGAAATGGTCTCATAGCGTTTTTTATGTCCAAAAATCAATTTTTACAAGAAGTTTATGCACCCCAAATTTCAAATGGATAAGTTAAAAAATGAAGGAATATAGGAGGGAGCCACTAGCCTGTGGCACCCGGTATATGAAGATTAAGTAATTACTTGTCTTTTCTTATTTAATAATGAGTGTATGAAAGTTATCTGCTCAATATCTAAAATAACATTGTAGACATATTGGCACGTTTTTCAAAATACCTTGCGTACGTTGTATATGATAAATCAATGTTATACAGACAAAACCTTCAAAGACGATTTAATATAGTTAGAAAATATAGCAGAAGTTAAGGAAACAGCCATTCATGCATAGCAAAAGATCGTTACGCCATGTTCTCCACATGAAAAACGTATGAAATATTTGAAGTACATGCCAACCACAACATTTGAGCAAAACAACTTTTTATAACCCTCCTGATATTTAGAAAACTTATCGAAGTATTGGGTGCATCAGACTATACAAACGAGGTCAAAGATATGGCACTGGCAGCGACCAAAGCACTGTATCGTCCAAACATCCCCATAAGGAACATAACAGAGAGATTGTCCGTTAGTGGGTCAGCAGCGTAACCTCCGAGGGCAGCAGTGAATGGCTGACTGAATTGTAAGTCCCGTCACCGTCACGGCAATGAATCAAACCCCCACCGGGGAGAGCATCCATCTTCAACCACCGTGCACACTTTATTCAGTTCTTTCTTTGGCTTGCACACCACCGACACGACCGACGACCTTCCTTTATATATTTTTCCTCAGGCCCTTTTATAACATGGAGTTACTCTTTAACTCGGATTTTAAAAGTTTTATTGTTTAAATGGGATGAAAAGGGGAATAAATTTTAAACAGACTGCGGAAACTCTCCTGGAGTGAAAGAAGTGCATTTCTTTTGGAATAAATTATAACGCCATCATCACGACATATTTCCTTTCCGTCTAGTAGTGAAGGATGCTTGTTTACATTAATGGGGTTTATACACCCAGTTGAAGCCTGGACACAAAACAATTTGTAGCTTGCAAAAGTGCGTTTATTGTCCCTCTTTAATGAGATTTAAACGGTTGCTTATTTTATTTTCATTAACGAGTGTTGACTCGTTTAATTTAAACTCCTGGTTATAATACAGGATGTGGCAGATAATCGGACGATTTTAAAAACACCGGTTCTGTACTGAAAAAATCTCCATAAAGAAAGAAACGTACGTACGCTAGCAAGCACAGCGACTGCCATGGCTGCCGCTGAACATAGTTCACGACGTTCTGCACATCATCATGAATTTTCGTTAAATATTTGGGACAGGAGTTTACGACGCACTTTGCATAGAGACTTAAATTTCAACACATACAATATCCAGATAATGTAAGAATTGAAAAATCGCGATCACGTTAACCGCATGTCGTTAACTTATGGTTCTTTTAGGGGAGAGTTAAGGTGTAATTGACAATCTGCTTATGGCTGATGAAGGACAGTTTCATTCTTAAGGTTTTATGAATAAACAAAATTTTCTGTATTGGTCGGACGAAGATCCCCATCAAGTGCACGAGAGACCTTGCCACAGTGCTAAGGTTAGAGTATGGCATACAATATCGTCTTTCAGCCTTAATAGCTTTACTTCTTTGATGATGAAAATGAAAATACGGCAACGCACATAGGCGAATTTTCAAGAAATCGTGGTCAAAATACAAATATGTAAAGGTCGGGTTTTCCGGGAATTATTAGGTGCAATTACTCTATTTGTTACCTGGGTACAATAAACAACCCTTTTGGTAAATTGGGTAGTATCACTTTTGAAATTCTTCCAGTCTAAACTTAATGTTTGGTGCATTGTTGGTTGTAGTGTGCGTTATTAGTAAATATCTTGTGTAATTTATTTTTTAAGTTTTGGAGTGAACTATTCAATTACATTGATATGAAGCCTATAGCTGAAAGTAAGTAAAATATTTTCATATTATACAGTGTGTCCCAAGATAGATGTAACCAGAGCTGTAATGGACTAAAAATTTTGGAATTTTGGAATGGTATTTGGGGATTGAGTCCTGCTTGTTGTAAAACTAAAGTATACCAAAAATGACTTGATTTGGTGTTCTACAGGGTGTTTTATAAGCAAAGTTGTAAAAATCACCACTAATAAAGTACCTTTATTTTTCAAAGTATGAAAAAATTCCACTAAGAAAAGTTATTTAGAATGCAATTTTATACCTCTATACCAAATTTCAGGAATATAAAATTATTTTTTTGAAACTTCCCATTTTTTGCGAATTAAGAGTTGAATTCATATTTAAAGTTGTGTAGGAGCAAATGTTAATCATCTCAAAAAGTAGGCTATTGGTAATTAAAAAATTGAATATACGAGATGTAAGAAGGTATAATGTTAATCGAACTAATTGTAAAACAAGAAACAATTACTAACAGAAGATTAATGAGGTTTAAAAATTATAACAAGTAATAAATGTCTAAAACATAACAGATTCACAAACAAATTAATTATTGACCAATACAAAACAATGTTTACAATTTTTTTATTATTCGACGTAGCTACCACCCACATCCACACACATTTCGATCCTTCGCCAGGAAGTCCTTAAAACTGTTTCGAATATGATCTAACTGTATGAAGTTTACGGCATTTGTAATTCTCTGCTTCAATACTGCTACATCGTTAGGAAGTGGTTCAGCGTAAACCAACTACTTCAGGCGACCCCATAAAAAGAAATCCAATATTGATAGGTCTGGGGATCTCGCCGGCCACTTGATCGGTCCATTCTTGGCAATCCAATTTTCTCCAGAATTTAAATTCAACCACCTATTAACCATTTCTGTGGAGTGGCCAGGGCAATCATCATGTTGAAAATGAACTAAAGGCATATCACTTAAAATATTTAAATGTTCTTCAGAAAATCTTTCAAGAAGCTGTAAATATGTGTGCTGGTTTAACCTTCCCTCAATGAAATAAGGTCCAATAACTCCAACGTGATAAGAAACGGCACACCACACATTCACTTTTTTATAATATTGTCTTCTACAATGAATTCTAAAATTTGGATTTTCAGAAGCCCAAAACCGACAATTCTGAGATGAAACAACACCATTGGTTGTGAATATAGACTCATATGAGAAAATTATGAAATGATGAAAAAGTCCATCTTCCATGATTTTTTCTCCAATGGTCAAACAAAAATCCAACCTACGGCCGTCATCTCCCTCTTCAAGCGTATGTTTATAATTTGCTTTATATGCCCTAATTTTCTTTGCCTTGTAAATTCTTTGGAGTTCAGACTTGCTAATATTAATAAGAGCTGATCTCTCTCTTAGTGGCATCCTAGGATTTTCTATAACAGAGGCATGAGCTATAATAGCCCCGACATTGTCTTCATCATATGCTTTTATTTTTCTACTACTAGTAGCCAGAAACTTTTTAATTATTCTCATAGCCTAAGTACGTGACAAAGCAGTGTTTGGAAATTTCAAATTAAATTGGCTTACTACTTCTCTTAACGAGTTTTTCACCGCCAATTCGGTAGCATTGTACAATATAAATTTTTTCACGCACTGTCAGTACCATTTTCACTTAATTTTTTATGCTTGGTTCGTTAATTTGAAACAGCCTACTTTTAGCTTCTACATAACTTTAAATATTAATTCACGAAAAATAATTTCTATGCAGTTTTAATTGAATGGTTCAAAATAAAATACAAATTTATTGAAAAAATGGGAAGTTTCAAAAAAATAATTTTATATTCCTTAAATTTGGTATGGAGGTATAAAATTGCATTCGAAATAACTTTTCTTAGTGGAATTTTTTCATATTTTGAAAAATAAAGATACTTTATTAGTGGTGATTTCTACAACTTTGCTTATAAAACACCCTGTAGAACACCAAATCATCAAGTCATTTTTGGCATACTTTAGTTTTACAACAAGCAGGACTCAATCTCCAAATACCATTCCAAAATTTTTGGTCTATTACACCTCTTGTTACATCTATCCTGGAACACACTGTACATATATACACAGATTTTCACAATTCGCAGTAGCTGTTGTAAATAGGCGCCTTTTAAATTATTAAAAATAAATGTTTTTTATAGCGTTATCGCTATAAATAAAATTAAAATCGAAGTTAATATTCGTATATTTGTTTTTAATACATGTTCATATTTTATGTGTTTTTGGTATTTTTAAAGTAGATTGATATTGTATTTTTTATATCGAATGTTTTTTATTTTTCCTAGCGACTCCATGGAAACTTCTCCATTATGGATCGAGTTTTCCTTTTTGTTTCTTAGCGACTCCATGGAAACTTCTCGCTTTTGGAACTTCTCGATTTCCAGTGAGTGAGTCGCTATAGTCGCTATATACACCCCCTCGTTAAAAAAGAAAATAGTCAATCAATCAACGTGTCGATTGCAAAACGTACTTTTTTAATCGGGGTAGGCAAAGTGTCACATCTGTCAACTAATACAAAAGCCGGTTTAACCCTATCAATATTGACAGTTATGACTTTGGTTCCTTTCTTAAAGGTAAATAACTTATCTGAACGAGATAAAACTTTAAACGGTCCTTCATATAAAGGAGTAAATGAACGTTTTAAACGTTCAATGCGAACGAAAATAAAATCGCAAGAGGCAAGATCTGAACTAACAAAAGTTTTGTAATTGCCATGCGAAGTTGGAGGAACAAATTTTAAATTATTAAAATAAATGCGTAATTTGTCAATGAAATAAGGAATATCTGGGGAATTATACGATTCAACGAAAAATTCGCCAGGTAAACGAAGGGTTTGACCATATATGAGTTCAGCAGGTGAACATTGCAGATCTTCCTTGGGAGTTGTCCTAAATGCTAATAAAATGATGGGTAATTCATCTGTCCAATGTGATGTATTGGCTCTAGTTAACAAGGAAGTTTTAAGTGAGCGATGAAATCTTTCAACTAAAGAGTTGCCTTCTGGGTGATATGGAGTTGTACGTATTCTATGAAAACCTAAAAACTTTGCAAATTCATTAAATAATCTTGACTCGAATTGTACTCCTTGATCAGTCGTTACTGACAAGGGAACACCGAAACGACAAACAAAGTTTTGAAATAAAGTACGTGCAACTGTTTCTGCTGTGATGTCGCGAAGAGGGTATGCTTCCGGCCACCTAGTGAATCGTTCAATCACCGTAAGAATGTAAGAGTTACCTTTGGATGGAGGTAATGGTCCTACCAAATCTATGTGGATGTGGTCGAATCTGATTTTCGGAATGGTGAAGTTCCCGAGAGCACTTCGCGTATGTCGACTGACTTTGACAGCTTGACAGTTAATGCACGATTTTGACCATAAATTGCAATCTGTATTCATTTTCGGCCAAAAATAGTTATTTGAAATCAACAGTCTAGTGGCTTTAATACCAGGATGAGATAAGTTGTGAAAAATATCGAATATCGTTCGTCTGTAAACAAGTGGGACAAAAGGTCTGACTTTTGCACGAGAAACATCACACCAAATAAAATCATTTGAATTTGGAATTTGTATCTTTTTTAAAATGAAATTGGTTTTAGTTAGTGATGATTTATCTGACAATAAATAGTTGAGATTTGAATCTTTCTCCTGAGCTTCACTAAGCAACTTTAGGTCAAAGTTAACATTAAGGAAGGGAGAATTTTTAAGTTGAAGTGGTAAAATATCTTGTTTTAAGGAAGAAGTGTCGTAAATACGTGACAAGCTGTCAGCTATTACATTATGTTTTCCTTTAACATGTTGTATTTTACAAGAAAATTGAGCTATGTATTCTAAATGACGTATTTGACGAGGAGATCTTTCTGCTTTTGTGAATAAAGCGTTGATTAAAGGTTTGTGATCTGTAAAACAATTAAACTTTCGACCTTCAAGTATAAACTTAAAATGTTTAATTGCAGTATATAATGCTAAAAGTTCTTTGTCAAAAATCGAATAATTGGTTTGTGCTGTGGTTAATTTACGGGAAAAGAATGCTAAAGGAGCAAGAAATCCCTTATTATCTTTTTGCTCTAAAACTGCACCCATGGCAAGGTTAGAACAATCGACTGAGAGAGATAAGATAGTATCATCATTATTGCAAGGATGAGCTAAAACTACTGCATTACTTATTGCGTCTTTGGCTTTCGAAAATCCGTCTAAACATTGATCAGGCCAACTATTTATCTTTGTAATTTTATCATGAGATAAACTGTTACAAAAAGAATATAGGGGAAGTAATATTTCAGCAAAATGAGGTATGAAACGATGATAAAAATTCACCATACCTATGAAACGTTGTAGTTGTTTGAGAGTTGTCGGTAAAGGGAAATTATTAATGACTTCGACTCTCTCAGTTGATGGTAAAATACCTGATGAAGAGATGTGATGACCTAAAAAGGTTAAATTGTCAACTCCCAAGATACATTTAGATGGTTTAATGTTAATTCCGTATGTGTCTAATCTCTTGAAAACCTTTTCCAAATGTTCCAAATGTTGTACATCTGATTGACTTGCGATTAATATATCATCCAAATAGACGAAAACGAAAGGTAAATTGACAAGTACTTCATTCATAAAACGTTGGAAAGTTTGACCAGCATTGCGTAGACCAAAAGGCATGCGGGAAAATTCAAACAGTCCGAATTGAGTTGTTATAGCTGTCTTATAAACGTCATTTTCAGCGACAGGTATCTGATGGTACGCTCGCACTAAATCAATCTTGGAGAAAATAGTGCAGCCGTGCAACTGAGAGCTAAAGTCGTGGATATGAGGTAATGGATATCTGTCTGGAATGGTAATCGTATTTAGTTGTCGATAATCTCCACAAGGTCTCCAGTCATTCTCTTTTTTCGCCACTAGATGGAGTGGAGAAGAAACTTGAGAAGATGATGGTTTGCAGATACCTAATTCTACCATGTTATTAAATTCTGTTTGAGCTATTTTAAATTTAAGATTGTCTAATCTACGAGGTCGTGAAAAAGGTAAATGACCTTCAGTAACTATATGATGTACAATAGAATGTTTAATAGGTAAATTGTAATCTGGGGAACTAATTAAATTAGGAAATTGTAAAAGTAATTTGTTATATTTATCTGTCAAAGGAAATAATTTAAGTGAATCTAATCTACAATTGTCTAAAGGACTATTTTTAATAAAACAATTAACTGACAAATTAGTCTTGTTATCAATTATTCGAGCTCCTTTAAGATCGACAACTAAACCAAAATGAGACAAGAAATCTGCTCCGACTATCGGTATGTCAACGTCTGCTATATTGAAAACGAAAGGAAATAATCTACGTAAGTTTAGATTGACTTTTAACAATTTCTTACCGTATGTAAAAATGGTTGAACCGTTAGCCGCGGTTAATATCGTATCGAAATTCTTTTTTAAATCTGTGAAAGCATTGCGTGGCACCACAGATAAATCGGCACCAGTGTCAATTAGGAAGTTCAGGTTGTTAGATCTATCGTAAATAAAAAGTCGACGACGTTTGCTGTTAGAAATGTCAAAATCAGACGTCATAGAATTATCAAACTTCAGTCATCTTTGAGAATTATCAGATTTTTTACAATTCTTACTGAATTTGCACCATTCACCTCCACAACGATAGGCATTGGTACCATAAAGTTGATGGTAGTAACAAATAGTATTGTCTGTACGATCAAATTTATTGGAAACATTATTACGGCTGGGTGAACGATTGCGATTAGTGGTACGAGTTTGTGAATTGCTTCTACTTTTGCAATTGTTGCAGCATGAAGTAGAAGGTTGAGGCTCGAAGGATTGATTGGAAAGTCTGGATTCTAAAGAGTTTAATCGAGAATTAAAAATTTCTTGTTTTTGTAATACTTGATTAATTGAATCATGGAAAGTGATTGAAAAATTTTTGATAGTGGTAGTTAAATCTGATAACGGGGTGGACTCAGAGTCAAGAGGATTTTTGGAGTACGATGCAACCATTGAATTTTGACAGGACTCCCAGATCTGATCTGCAATATCTAGAATCTCTTTTGTGTCTGTTTTCCCTGAAGCTGTAATGGCAATATATACTGTTTGAGGTAAACGTCTTTTCCATAGCTTTATCAATAAATCTTGACTAACCATGCTGAATCCTCCAACCATATTCAGCATGGATCTATAGAAATCTGAAGGTTTCAGATCGCCCATTTGGGAACCTGATAACAGATCATTCAGACGTTTTTCCTCACTCGATGATAAACGTGAAATTAAAACTTTCTTTAAATTTATATAGAGATCCGTTTCCGGGGGATTAGATATTATGTCGTATATATTATCTATCACATCTAATGGCAAATTAGCTATAACCTGATCATACTTTTTCTTATCATTGACAATTTTTGCAACAGAAAACTGTGATTCAATCTGGGTAAACCAAATTTCTGGTTTTGATTTCCAGAATGGGGGTAATTTGACAGAGGTGACATAATGGGTTTGAGGAAAATCCTCGTCTGAAGGTTGTCTTTGCATAACTAATCGATTGTGATTGATTGATTGATTTACTACTCTCTTAGATAAAAAAGGAAATGTACTTTAACTCACTCACCGACAGATGACAGTACTTGTAATGTACAACTTCAGTTGATTGAATTAGGAAATTACCATAAATTATAGGAACATCTATTCAAATTTGGAACCTCTATTCAAAATTCATCGGAAAATTCTTCTCTTCATAAAATGGTCAATTTATAACGGTAGTTGATATATTGAATCTCTTCTGGTATATATTTATCACGTTGGACATAAAATTTTCACTTCTGGCATATATTTATGACGTTGGACATACAATTTTCACGTCTGGCATATATTTATCACGTTGGACATAAAATGATCACGTCGGGGTCACCAAATTTATAGCGTTATCGCTATAAATAAAATTAAAATCGAAGTTAATATTCGTATATTTGTTTTTAATACATGTTCATATTTTATGTGTTTTTGGTATTTTTAAAGTAGATTGATATTGTATTTTTTATATCGAATGTTTTTTATTTTTCCTAGCGACTCCATGGAAACTTCTCCATTATGGATCGAGTTTTCCTTTTTGTTTCTTAGCGACTCCATGGAAACTTCTCGCTTTTGGAACTTCTCGATTTCCAGTGAGTGAGTCGCTATAGTCGCTATATTTTTCTTGTTTTCCTGAGCAAAAAGTTATCCATAAAGTTTGATAAAGCCGCAAATTTTTGTTTAAATTATACATTAGAGTTTACGGAATTGGTTTTTGAAAAAATAGGTGCGATAATTTGCGATGTTGCCAAATTTTCCTTTTTATATTGTAAAATGTATTCTCCTCGGTATTCTCACTTAAAATACACATCCAAGTAAATTTACTTTTTTTAAGCGATACTTCTGGGGGCGTAAACGGTAAATAATGGTATAATTTCAATAGTATGTAGGGGTACTTCAAGGAGCACTAAGGGGAGTTTAAGATTTAGTATTGTTTATGTTATGTTTATGTTCTATGTTTATTGTTACAAAAAATCATTTGGTACATAATAGCACTTACTTATTTTACACCTTTAATAGCATGCACTGATAAACTGGCATAACACTGAGCATCATATTTATTCTGATATACTATTAATGATCCTAGTAACTATATGTGTTCTTAGAAAATTTTCAAGACAACAAAATATGGAGTATGTTTATCATAATCTTTTGGTGTCTTCAGATTCCTACATCAATACTATGAGAAGAAACAAGAAGAAAATTCAAAAAATATCCTTCTGAAATTCTCCAGTGTTTGGAAGAGCCTGAAATAGACGAAAGAGCATTGGAATTATAGGGCAACGAATTTGATGATTCTGATTTCAAGAAATTGTATTGATTCATTATTATTATTTTTATTTGTACGTTTTACAATTTATACAAACTTAAAATAAATTAATTTCTTATTGTAATAATTTTCTTCTGTCATTTCAAAAATTTATTTTAAAACAATACGAAATATAACAAATGTTTTGTTATATTTTTGCATTATGTTGAGAAATGAGTACAAAAAAAAACAAGAAAAACTAAATATGTATATACCTACATATATGTGCCATATGTTCTATAAAAACAATGTGAAAATTTGCTTTCGAATGGAATAAAACTTATTTTGTCAACAATTTCTTGAAAATTCGCCTGTGTGACAATGGTTACATCAGCTCCTATCAATACGATTTTCACACAAGACTTAACCACGCTTCTTTTGGTTAATGAAAACACATAGTTTCAGCAAGATGGGTCGACTTCTCATGCCACCAGAATATCGATGAACGCTAAGACAATTGTCTCTCAATCATGTCATGTCCAGAAATGGGATGTTCCTCGGCCAGCAAGATCGCCTGATTTGACGGTATGCGATTTTTTTCGTGGATCTATTTGAAGAACAAAGTCTACACGCACCCTTCCCCTCGCACAATATTGTCGAGCTAAAACTCATAATTCAAGAAGTAACCAGAATAAAGCAATTTAATGAGTTATAGAGCTTTTGCAATCGCCCGTTTCTCTGCCGCACACTATATGTTTAGGGCAATTTACGACTGTTACTAGAAAGAATAGAAAATTGCACAATACACAGGTCTAAAAAAAGGTTTTGTCCTGATCTAACTTTTCTGAAATATTTTGACACTCTGAAGGTAATTTTGGGCACAGAATTGTTTTCTATTGTGTCAGTTTTCGCCTAAAACCCCCCCCTTTATCCCCTAAAAAGGACAAAAATGAGATTCTAGAGAAACAGTAAATTTGTTCTGACTGAAATTGGCTTACGAGAATATCTCTTTTTGTAGACTTGTGTTACTATCAAGTCTTAAAAAAAATATATTGAAATTGCAATAAAAAATTACTTTAAGTGCGATTTTTTATAAAGAATTAAAAAAATTTTATCCTTAGTAATAATATACCGGGACACTTGCATCTATACTACGTATATAAAATTTAATGTATATATGTGTTTTTATGTTTGTATGCTTGTATCTACTTCTAGACAGGATAGGTGCCTACTTGAAATTTGGCACAGTTATAGGCTTTAAGGTCCTAATAAAGGGAAATATCAAGACTGTAAGAGTGTCACTCACTCCCAACACCCCCAGAGGCGAGAAATTGTAGTAGTCATGTAGAAACTTAACATTTGGCATAGTTAAAAGCCCTAGGATTCGAATAAAGAAAGATATACGAAAATAGGGGATGAAAGGACATATAAATAAACTCAGAAAAATGCATAAAATATGTTTCCAAATATGTATACAAAAGCAATACTTGAGTTGACAGCAAACAATGATAAAATTCAAAAGTATCAAAGTGATGTAGATACATTAAGACTTCGGGAGCAGTATGGCGATTTTTTTCTTTTTAAACACATGAAAGATATCCAGTGGAAATACATCGGGCAGTATATTTAAAAAATATACAACGAGTTAATTTTACTGAGGAAAATGCTAACAACATTGTCTTGCAATCCCCTGAAACTACGCTAACGGCATTTTTCAAATTATATCATAAAACTTTGCGGTATTGTGATGTTCCTTCCTTTTATATTTAGCCTGGAAAAGCATTCAATCGACGTAAACAAGGAGCAGCAGTGCCTGGTTATCCCGGACTTTATAAAAACTTTGTAGAATATATACAGAACATCAGAACAATTCGGAGCGTTTTTTTTGCGCGTGTTATTGCAACAGCAGAATCTATGACATTTAAAATTTAAAAAAATATTAATTGGTAAGACTATCCTAAATTTCAAGCAGCGCGAAAAGCTCTTGGTTTACTAGATGAAACACTCAATTAAGTAGCGTTGTCAAAATCATCATCAATGTTAAGAGATCTATTTATAATTATTTTTATTTATTTAGCATTTTGCCATGTCACTGACCACAACAGTCTTATGGAAGGTCTTTTTCTCATAGAGGACAAACTACTTGCCCTTGCAAATATGTTTCTTACAGATTTTCGTTTTACTCACCCCAATCGCGTTCAAATGTGTTTATATGATACTGAATATTGAAGAGAAAGATTCTATAATAAAAATGAACTATTACTTCCACATCCAGTGGAAGTATAGTAACGACAAAAAAAAATTTAAAAATTTGTATTGTTCAAATAGGCTTAGAATGTCACGAAATGTCGAGATTTTAAGTTTGAGCGAAAAAAAATTTCTGACTGTCAGTCTGTCTGTCTGTAACTTTTTTTTGTGCGGACGTTTACTCTGGAACCCTTTAAGATATTGACCTGAAATTTGGTACATTTATGTACTTTTACAAGATTTGGAACTAGATTATATTTTCATCTTGTTCCGTCGAAGGGTTGGGGGATAAATTGTGGTAAATTTTAGGTAAATAGGTAAATTAAGTAGTAAGAGTCTACAAAATTGGTATTTAGCATATACAAGAGAGGCTAAGGTCTCAAAAAAATGTTTGGCATTAACCACCCACATTACCACCCCCAGCCCATTATTAAAGGTGACGAAAAAAAATTGTGATTTAGTCTGTGTACAAGAACCAGAAACCTCAAAATATTTTTTTACTTCATCCACCCCCCTACCACTCCCTATCACCACCCTCACCCCACTACCGATGTAGGGTACCGTTTTATGAGTTTTTGGAGGATTTCAAATATTATATCATTAAAGTTCCATAAACAATTATTTCCACATACAAAATTTTTTCGTTGTGAGTGACTTGGATAGAAAATCTGGATGTGGAAGTAATGATTCCTTGGGTAGCGGTTTTGCAACTAATAAAGATATTTTAAAGAACGTAGAAAATAACCTCGACAAAATAGCCTTGCTTAATGCTTCTGATGGCACTGAAAAACTTTTTTACACAATAATTAAATATTCGAAAAGTTAGATCTTTCGGTCAAATTACCAGATCTTAACTTTTAGAAAATGTGTCTGCGGACTGCAGATAGCAATTTTAAAAACATGGTTTTAGGGAATCATTTCTGGGATATAGTTTCAAACACCTTCACTTCGTCGAATCTCGACGAGGTTTGTCTAGTGATAGTTAAAACTGTTAATAGTATCGTATACAGAAAATTGCCTTGTAGATTGTGTACTGTACTTTTCATATTCTGATGTAGTTTTCTAAAGTTTTCAAAGTTAGTTATATCTTGTAACAAATAAATAAATAATTGTAGTTAATATACTTCTTGTGAAATCCTAGTGTACTTATATGAGCCCATTAATTAGATCGGTAATATAAACACCACATGAATGACGCAGTATAAAATTTTTGTCAGTTAATCGAAGCAGCAGCAGGTTACGTGAATACGGTTATATTACCAGCATTATTAATTAATGTCAATACGCCTATTAAAGGGGATCTCCTGTATCAGAAATCCCAGCTGCATGTTATTTACAGCATAATACTGCATAACTGATGGTTAATTATTGCTACAGGTAGGCCGTGCGGGCTTTAGTGTCATATAAATTATATTATTATTTATTAAAGAGTTGTACGTAACGCATTTGTGAAGTTATGAATAAATATATGCAGAATTAAATTTAAAGATCTAACTAATGTAAAGTGATTTAAATTATATCTATACATATGCATTTATTATTAAATTATTATGCTGGTTGTTGTCATATTTGAACTAGTAATAAACTTATTGCTTTTTTATTTTGTGAATTTTTAATAAAACCCGCTAATTTTCGTATTTAAATACACGCGTTAGTTAAGTACGCCTCGTTTTATTTTATATTTTGTGCCCATGAAGTAACTAGTTTAAACAAAAATCGAAATACTTATATACTACACTCGAAAACTATAAAACACCACGCGTGAATCGCCAATTATGTTATTAAAACGGAACAGAAGACACTATTTTGGTGAAAGTTGATAACACTAACTTCGATAAATGTAAAATTGGCAAAGACATCACGCAGGGTTATCTTTTATCATGAGTTTTTTTTAGCCTCAATACTGAATATGTGACATGATGCTAGAGGATTGGCAGAGTGGTGTAGTTGTAGGTGAAACTAAGATTTCTAACCTGAAACTTGCAGATGAAATCATCGCAGTTTTTCAAAATAGTTTCAAGTTGTAAGAGCGGCAAACGCTCTTTTGCGCTCCCAGTAAAAAGATAGCGTACCTTCTGGAGCCACAAATCCTCATGCCAAAACAATTTTTTTATATAGTATAGCGCCCATTTACTCCCTTTAAATCAATGCTAGCGTACTAACTGACTTAACTTAAATAATTATTAATCATCAAAGACGGGAACGGCTAGAGGCAGCTGGTAGGATATATGCTTAAATTGGTAAAATAGTCATTAGTTTCTGTTTTAATCTGATGTAAGTTTTACATTCATTTTTTTTTGCGTCTCTGGGGCTTGGACCATTAAGAAGAGACATATGGTGTGGCGCACATATGGGTAATTGGCCTAAAAAAATTTCATCAAAATTATTTTATTAGTTTTTTGTTACCAGTATAAAAGGATAATATTTTAGGACAATTTCAACTCAATAATCATAATATCAGTTAACTTGAAGACATCTGGTGTCATTAGAGAAATGTTTCTCCAAATACTCAAACATATTTGCCAATTTTCTCCGATGAGATTTCTTAGTCGTCTCATATAAGGCTTTTCTAGTTTATTTCTTCTCTTTTCAGTGGAAACTACAAACAAAATTGAACTATTCTTAAACAGTGACAAAAATTCAGAAGTACAATATAGTGACATATTTAAAAAAAATAAACGCTGCCTAAGGAATCCCTACTTCCACATCCAAATTTCGGGTAGGGGTGGTAGTGGGCATGGCTGATGTCAAAATAAATTTTGAGGCCTTTGGTCTTTGTCTTATATATTGATCCCCCTTTATTTTTGTTATTATTGGAAATGAAATAAAAATTTGTATAAAAGTTGTAGGGTTGTACATAAAAGTTTGATATATTATAAGAATAAAAATAAAATCCTGAGATAAACAATATTTTATAACTATTTTATGGTTATAATTCACTTTGTCCTTTAAATTCCCCACAAAAATACATCCAAAGGTGTTAAATCAGGACTGTTTGGTGGCCATGGAATTGGTTTACCGGATTTATGTTATTATTTTTTCTTAAATTTTATTTTTTTTTATACATTTGAAAAATATCTAAAGGAATATGTAAAAACATGGGTTTTCCATTTAAAAAACAGCCTTCATTGTTATTATCACGTGACCTGTGCAAGCAATTGATTCTTTAATTGTATATAAAAAATATATAGGTATATACAACTATTATACGAATCTCTTTTTTATTTCCAATAATAACAGAAATAAAGGGAGGTCAATATATAATGAACGACCCTGTACACACACTATATCACAATTTTTTTCATCCCCTTTAATAATGGGGCGAGTATGGTAGTGGGGGTAGCTGAGTAAAAAAAAAAATTGATGTCTTTCTTGTACATACACACTAAATCACAGTTTTATTTTTTACTCCTTTTAATAATGGGTTGGGAGTGGCTGAATTCAAAACAAATTTTGAAGTCTTTGGTTCTTGTGTACGCACTAAATCACAATTTTGTTTTATTTGCCCCTTTTAGTAATGGGATGGGAGGGTAATGAGAGTCGTAGGGGGTGGGGGGTATCTGTTGCCGAAAATTCCGAGGCATTTGGTTTTTGTACAATCACTAAATTCCAATTTTATGGACTCTTACTTGTCTGCTTTCCATATTTGCGATGTTCCCACCAACCCTTCAACGGATTAAGAAGTAATCGTGTGCACAAAAAAAATTACAGACACAGAGACAGAAAGACATTTTTTTTGCTCACACGTAAAATCTCGAGGCTTCATGACATTCTAAGCCTATCTGAACAAAAATAATTTTCATTTTCGCAATATCAGAGTATATCTAATTTCTTCTGTGGGGTCACTGAAATCTTTTACCACTATTCAAAATGAAGATTACTTTAGAAAATGAATAATGTATGCATACCAGGCAATACTCCTAAAATTTTTTGAAAGTGTGCGTCATTCAATAAGAAACCGATTTGGAGTCTGCATCAACGCTGAGAGAGGTAAATTTCAATAGCTATAAATACCTCATTATTTATACCATACTAGTTCCCGTATTTTTTTAATATTCAATATTTCCCCTCTTTCTATGATTTTCTGTTATCTATTAAATTTTTTACAATTTTTTTTAATATTTTGTTCGGAAAATTAAAAAACCCATGGTCAAAATTTAATCTCAATTTGGTCTGTCACATTCTGCAAGATTTAGTCGGAAGAGGTTCAGAACCACAAGACCAATATTAAGGCAGTTCATTCGGATTTTAACAATCGCAAATGAGTACCTTTGTTGACTATTGACAAGAGAAATTTTTTTAAATAAGATTATCATTTTTTATCCAAAACAATGAAAAAAAAAGTTTAAAACCAACTATTTAGTACGAATGAACCATATCTTAGTTCACATGACCGTAGGAAGCTTTTGTTTTTGCACAAGTTAATTTTCAATCTCATCGATTGCCCTAATATCTTGAATATGTTAAACTTTCATTTGAAACACGTAATCATAAAACGTTTTAGCTTCTCTCTCCACGAACAAATGTTCTGATGTTCTTTCTCTTATTTTATATGTGTAACACTTACAATGTCTACTGAAGGACAGCTTGATATATTTTACTCGAGTATTTCAAATATTAAGTGTATCTTTTCGTAATAATTTGTAATTTTATTTTAATATGCTTTTGATCTATTAGTGTATTATGCATGTTTATAATCGGTACTTTTCCCTTTTTGTCTGTAATAAATAAATAAATAAATATCTACGTCACTGGCGAAATAGTAAATCTAAAGAAATTCTCAATGTGAACCTTAATTTAAAACTGTCTATCAAATTACTTCCACATCCAGTGGAAGTACAGTAACGACAAAAAAAAAATTTTAAATTTTTATTGTTCAATAGGCTTAGAATGTCATGAAACGTTGAGATTTTAAGTTTGAGCGAAAAAAAAAAAATTCTGTCTGTCGGTTTGTCTGTCTGTCTAACTTTTTTTTGTGCGCACGTTTACTCTGGAACCGTTCAACATATTGACTTGAAATTTGGTACACATATGTACTTTAACGAGATCTGGAACTAAATTATATCTTCATCTTATTCTGTCGAAGGGTTTGGGATTAAATTTGGGGTAAATAGGTAAATGAAGCTGGTAAAAGTTCATAAAATTGGTATTTAGTATATACAAGGGAAGCTAAGGTCTCAAAAAAAATTTTGGCATTACCACCCCCACCCCATTATTAACGGGGATGAAAAAAAAATGTGATTTAGTGTGTGTACAAGAACCGAAAACCTCAAAATATTTTTTTACTTCAACCATCCCCACTACCACCCCCAACCCACTACCGATGTGGTGTATCAAATATTATATTATTAAAGTTACAATTATTTCCACATACAAAATTTTTTCGTTGTGAGACGGATAGAAAATCTGGATGTGGAAGTAGTGATGCCCTGGGCAGCGGATTTTTTATCTTTGACGGTTATTTAGTTATATGGAAAAAAACAGTATTTCTACGTGTTCTTTAGTGAACCGCAGGTCCTTAAGAAAGAACATTTTTTTCAGAATAACGCAAGCAATCATCTCCTCAATTTTTTACGTACGTAGGAAATGTCCCGTTCACAAAATCAAACCTTAATATATTTATAATTTTAGATAGACATTGTGCGTAATTCTTGAATTAAGCTTTTTATGAAAGGAGGCCTCTACACAATTCCTGGCTTATGCAATTTATCATTTTTAGAAGCTTCTTTCAGTACATAATCGCAAAAGTACCTAAACAGAAAATATATCTTCTTTAGTAAAGAAAAGATGAAGCGAAAATGAAAGTAAATCGATTACAGAAATTACGACCTACTTAACTCTACATTAAGCAACTCGAAAACAATCTGTCTAATCCATGTACACAAACAACCTTTAAATAAATAGCGTGTTTTTTTGTGGTATTAACAAATTTTATGAATATTTGGACTTGCCAATATATTACTAATAATAGTAAACTTATTGTATTTTAACGCAGTATCAGATCTTTAAATTGTTTTTAATATTAGATGAAATATAAATTTCTCCAAGAAAGGACTACGGAACAAAACCGATGAAAATGGTGTTTCGGCGGAATCGGCAGAAACTATGCAATTTTGTATTTAAAGTCATACTGATCAAAAATTCTTATTGCACTGAGTCGATACTATGGACAGTTTTCGTTCCAGGAATGCTTGAAAGTCTTAAAAACGAGGTAACGGGTAATTTATGTATGTGTTTATAAATGACTTCCAAGGCGTGTTTGTGTGCGTGCGTGCATTTATGTATGTGTATGTGCCAGTGTATACAGGGGTTTCCGAAAATATCAATGGCAAACATCTGGTGCAGGTTCTACATGCAAAAATATGGAAAAAGTTCATAAAAATATGACCGCAAATAATTGGAAAGTAAAGTCGTTAGCCCTGAGAACGCTCTCGTACGAAACAGGGTGCCGCGTCGGTAAGAGCGGGTTCTTTGATAAAAATACTCACACACGCACACAAACAGACACGCCGGTAGCCGTACATAAACACATACATAAATTCCACGTTACCCCGTTTTTAGGACCTTCAAGCACTCTTGAAGCGAAAATTATTGATAGGATCGACTCGGTGCAATAGGAACTATTGATCAACATGCCGGAGCAAGTTGAAATATATCATATATTATTATATATTTTACTTAACCTAAAAGTTGATAAAAAATTCTGAAAAGATCCTCAAGCTTTATTGGACTTGAGTAAAACTATTTCATCTCCTGCAATTTTTTGCTAAAGTTAATAATACAGTAAAAGTAGACCTTCTCTATAGGGGGTGCTCACAAATAATTCCCGGCAAATTGATTTTTTCAGGGTCGATGGAAGGGTGTCTCCCGAGTATCCGACCAAAAAGTCACAGTCCGCACCCCTTGGGGGGGGGGGGTTGCAATAGGGGTGGTTTCTTGTCTATTTTTTTTAATTTTCTTTTTTCAGTTTGTACATAATAATATTCTCTACAACTTTGCCTAATAAAATTTTTTTGTAACTTTAATTTTTGACGGTCCAGCGCCCATTATATGGGAAAACATCAACTGCCATCGTGCGTTCGAGGTCGGCCGAACACTTATGGAGAAAAACGTGGATAAAACATTCGACGCCGTTAAATTTAAGAGAGCTGACCAAGTTATGCCCTTGTCAGCCATGGCCAATACTATTAAAATAGATTCGACAAAAATTGTAATCAACCCCATTGTTCTGTTTCAACGCATGTGTATTGAAAAACAAACCGACAGCAATATGAAACATTTCCTTTCGTACGAGCTGGCGCCATATCCCATGTCGTTATTTTGCGAAGAAGGAATGCGCAAAGGGACCAAGTCCAGCCTGTACACCTCGTTTATTCCCATACGGCCTCAATTAGTAATGAATACCAATCGTTGTGAAGTCATTGACGGTGGTTGGCTACTACATAAAGTAGTGTGGCGCAAAGATGCGACAATACGGCAAATTTGTGACCAGTATGTTGCATACGTTAGACAGCATTTTGTGGGGAATGTCTTCATCATATTTGACGGCTATCCAGACAACGAAATAGACCGGTGCACAAAAACATACGAACGTTTACGTCGCGTTACCAAACAAACATCGCCTGATTATGTTTTTGACGACACCACAGTACCAGTGGCATGTCAAGAAAAATTTATCGCAAATGAACGAAATAAGAAAACATTTCTTGTCATCCTTTCTACATATCTGCGGCAGTCCGGCATTGAAGTTCTACAAGCTGTAGAAGATGCCGACGTACTAATCGTGTTCACAGCTCTGAAGAGATCAGCAGCGTTTGACGAAATATATATAATCGGTGAAGACATTGACCCGTTGGTGTTATTTGTCGGATTATGCTCAGAATCAACCACCATCGTGTTTTTTAGGAAGCCTGGGCGAGGACAGAAGCCACAACACATTTATTCCACAAGTAGTTGGAAGCACTCATCCCAAACACGTAAGTGGATACTGCTTTTACACGCGCTCAGTGGTTGCGACACCACCTCCTCGATGTTTGGACACGGAAAAGGAAAACTCATCGCAATGATAGAAAAACATCCCGAACTACAAAAATTTGTTTCGTTCTTCTACAATAAACGTAATGATACTCAAGACAGTGACTTTTGCAGGAGAACGCATTATGATCTCATTGTATGGTGGTGATGGTAAGGACGATTCCTTGAACGCTTTGCGTTACAAATGTTTCGTCCGATCAACGGCTAAACTTAAAAGCAATCTTTCCACGCTCCCACCGACTACAGACGCAGCCAAACAACATTCCCTCAGAACGTACCACCAAGTGCAAATGTGGCTTGGCCAGTACCTAGATGCAGATGAATGGGGCTGGGAAAAGCAAGCACGCGGTTGGATGCCGTGCATGACTACAAGAGACCCTGCTCCAGCAGAGATTTTGAAGCTCATATCATGCAAATGCACAGGCTATGCCGAGCAGCCTGCGGTTGTCGCAAAGCCGGTCTGAAGTGCACAGGAATCTGCAAACACTGTGCGGGTGAGACCTGTGAGAACGTGCAAGTTTTACCAACAATTTCATATGACGATAATGTCAGCGATGATGAAGATCTTTACGATTACAACAAGCAAACAAGTGCCCAGAAACCACTCGTCGACGAAGAGGACATTTTATACCTCACTGACGATGATCATGCACAAGCCATAAGCGAACCCGGCCCCTCCTCAAAGAGAGGACGGTTCGAATGATGGAAAAACTGTCTTTGTAATTGTTTTTGTACGATCGTGAATTATGCCTTCTGTGGAAATCACGTAAAAAAACTCGCGCAGAATTGTACCTCAGGGGTGGTGCGGAAATGAATTCAATTGCCAATTAACATTTACATGTAAAGCACATCACTGAAAACACAAAGTTACTTGGACTTTACATCCCATTTGTTTCAATTGTCGTACCTCAAAATTTCATTTGAACATCCCTGTTATATATGCTTAAATGTTGAAAAATAAACAATCTGGAAATAAAAAGCGGTGTGACTTTTATTAAGTATAAGTGGATATTTTTAAATAAAGAGACTACCCCTATTGCGCTAAATCCCGAAGGGGTTGGACTGCGATTTTTTGGTTGGAAACTCAGAAGATAGTTCTCAATCAACCCTGCAAAAACCAGCTTTTCAGCCTTTTGTTTGTATATTTCCTGAACCATAATAAATAAATATGGTGAATGTTTTCCCATATAATGGACGCTGGGACAGTCAAAAATCAAAGTTACCAAAAAATTTTATTAGGCAAAGTTGTAGAGAATATTATTATGTACAAGCTGGAAAAAGAAAATAAAAAAAAAATAAATAAGAAACCACCCCTATTGCAACCCCCCCCCCCCCCAGGGGTGCGGCCTGTGACTTTTTGGTTGAATACTCGGAAGACACCCCTCCATCGACCCTGAAAAAATCAGCTTGCCGGGAAAAATTTTTTTGAAAAATGATATCTTTATTGGACTATAATAGTTTTAGAGTGGTTGAAAACTTAAAAAAAAAAAATGCGATTTTATTAAGTCACTTGATAATCTCTCAACGAAATCATTTTCTGGCCACCACTTTTTAACGGATCCAGATGAAACTAGGCACGTGTCACATGTCGCCAAAATGACATCTTTTTATCCATCTGTCAAGTTTGTACGACTTCCCGATTGACCTACTTTTGATTTATAAATGTAACACATTATATACAGGGTGGACCATTAATAATAGGCCATAGGTCAAAGGTAGACTCTTTGGATCAAAATATGAGGATATAACCAAACATGCTTTAGTAAATTATTGCCGTGGAAAAATTGTAATTTTTTTTCTTCTTTTTACAATATCTCAACTACCTCTTGACCGATCTTCTCCCAATTTAGTAAGGAAACATTTTTTAGGCTAAGAAACAATAGTTTATGTATAACATCACGCTATCCCGCGGAGGGCGCCTCATGACCTGATGATGAATATTTTTCTATTTTTTTACGAAACGTAGTGGCACTTTTAACTAGAAAATCTCATGCAGGAGTCATTTCTACGTAAAAAAGAACGCTTGATAGAACTTGATAATTCCAATCATTTTCGAGAAAACTGCGGCATAGATCTCAAAAATTCTTTGAAAACAAACCCAATTTGAAAAGGAAAAATTGTAATTATTGAAAAGTGTGCTTTGGTGACGTCCTAGTTCTGTCAAAATGTCAAACCAATGAAATTGTACGTAAGTGATCGAACTAAGACGCCACCAAAGCACACTTTTCAATAAATAAAATTTTTCCTTTTCAAATTGGGTTTGTTTTCAAAGAATTTTTGAGATCTATGCGGTAGTTTTCTCGAAAACGGTTGGAATTATCAAGTTCTATCAAGCGTACCTTTTTTTACATAAAAAAGTCAATTGAGATTTTTTAGTCAAAAATGCCAATACGTTTCGTAAAAAAAAGAGAAAAAATATTCATCATCAGGTATAGCTCATGAGGCGCCGTCCATGGGCTAGCGTGATGTAATACATAAATTATTGTTTCTTAGCTTGCAAAAAAAAAGAAAAAAAATTACAATTTTGACACCCTGTATCTTTTACCACAGCAACAACTTATTAAGGCATGTTTGGTTATATCGTCATATTTTAGTCCACTCTTGAACTATGGCCTATTATTAACGGTCCACCCTGTATTTTTATGTGTTTGGAATCTAGAAGTCATTCTGCATATGACTGTACCAATTTCATGACTCTTTCCGCTATTTTTTAGTAATTTTTCAGCCAATTTTAATTTTTAATCTGATGTCCCGTGGCCAGCCAGAAATTGACCCGTCAGGATGTGTTGTGATACATCATTAGATTGGTTTTGAAATTACATTTAGCTGTAGTATGAGAATAATATACTTGATATATTTGAAAATTTTTAGTAATTTTGAAAAAGTGATTTTATCAACTTTCGAAAATTACCAACAAAAAATTCAATACATATTTTTCTGCAATTATTTATGAACAGTAGAACAATTTCTAGCGGGTCACGGCACACTAGATTTAATATTAAAATTGACTGTAAAAATTTTAAAATGGCGGAAAGAGTAATAAAATTAGCACGGTCATATGCAGAATGACCCTCTAGATTCCAAAAATCAAAAATATACAGGGTACTCCATTTAAAAATCAGAAGTAGGGGCCACTTCCCGAGAAACCGGAAGTCGTAGAAAGTTAACAGATGGATCAAAAAATGTTTTGGTAATAAATGACATTCCTAGTTTCACCTCGATCCGTTAAAAAATACAGAAATGGCGGCCGGAGAGTGATCTCGTTGACACTCGGTATATTGCTACATGACGCGGTGTTATTAGCGAAGGACAATTAGCAAAACAATTAAAAGAGTTCACTTTTTCGGAGTAAGTAGGATTTTAAAGGATTAAGAATTAAATGAAAAAAATTAATGACAAAATTTTATTTCATATTTCAAAAATTCATAATATTGTGTAGCTACAAATCTTGTGGCTTGATCAATGTAAGCACTAAGTAATAAACTCCTATTTATATACAAAAAACTTCCGCAGCGTTCAAGTAAGTGTTTTTTTATGTCGTTCACCATTTACATCTAGATTTTCTATCAAAAGTCTCTTATAATGTAAAAAAAATTATACTATATTTACGGAAATAATTGTTCATAGAACTCCAATAACATAATATTTGAAATCGCCTACCCCGAAAACGCATTAAATTATGTAGGTGGTGGAAGTGGTAATGGGGGTGGTAGGTGCCAAAAAAATCTTGAGGCCTTCGGGTCTTGTATCCACATTAACCCTTAATTTTATTTTCCATCTCCTTTAATAATGGGTACGGAGTGGTAATGAGCGTGATTATGAGGGTGACTGATGCTAAAAAATTTTGAGACTTTGGCTTGTCGCACATACACTAAATCCCAATTTGATGAACTCTTACTTGCTTGCTTTACCTAGTTACCCTTATTTACCCCCCATCCCTTCAACGGAATAAGATCAAAATAAAATCTAGTTCCAGGTCACGTTGTAATACAAGTTGTATCAAATTTCAAAATAATATCATAAACTTGTTCACAGTAATCGTGCGCACAAAACAATTTTCAGACAGATAGGCAGATATTCTTTTGCTTAAACTTAAAATCCCAACGTTTCCTCACATTCTAAGCCTATTTGAAAAAAAAAATAATTTTTTTTGTACCATTGCCATTCTTCCACTCCGCTACGTAGATGTGGAAGTAAAACATGCAAAATATTTTTTTAATTTTAATCTAAATCTAAATGTTATTCTGACTCTGTAGACCAAAATTGTAGGTTATAGATAATTTAGATGAAACCGGATTATATAAACCTCAGAATAACCTATTATTTTGTTAATATATTTTTTCTACTCCCTTATGTAAATTTGTCGTTTTCTGTACAGTCTGTAGAATGGATGAGTAGGCAATTTCAGTTAACTGAACGGATATATTTCATATACCATCTAGGATGGATATGATATGATCCATTCCAATCACAATTCGTGCATTAGCCGAGTTCGATTTACGCACTCTTTTAACGCTTTTCACTCCAAGAGTACTATTTCCGTTCGACTTTTGTCATTTGGAGTGAAATTTGTATATTTTAGCATTCAGGCTTTGTTTAATTTCTAGTTATTAAAGGCAAATGGTTTACAATGTTATATCTTTTTATAATATCATCATTTTCAACTTGTTCTTCGTCAACATCTCCAAAGTTGAGAGGATTATTTGCGATTTCTTGCCGTCGTTCTTCATCAATATCAATAATGTCTTGCATTAAATCACTATTAAAAAAAAAAGGTTAGGCGAGAAAATACCTTTTGACAGTAGTTGGAGTATTTCGCGTTCGAATAAATACAATTCGCAATTTTTTACTCCATGATCACGTGATGAACATCCACTCTCACCCCACTCTAGTATCGTGTGTACAAGCCGAACTCAGCTATTAAGTACGTAGGCAACTATTCGTATTAGTATATTTCATATACCATCTAGGATGGATATGAAACCGACCAATCACAGTTCGTGTATTAAGTACATTTTAAAAAATTCAAGTTCGTAAGCTGTCAAAGTAACTGTCAGTGTGTATTTATGTAGTTATTGAGCTAGAAAATAATTAAAAATGGTTGATTCCAGTGCAGAATCGATAAATGGTACTTTACCAGATATTCGGCTAGTTGCAAATAAAACTTATTATTACCACAAAAATTTTAAAGTAAATATGATTTTTGCCATAAAAAGTTTATGGATTAGACACTAGTAAATGGAATAAAAAATACATCTGAAAATACTGTAATAGGCGTCTGAATTTAAGATGCCAGCGCCGAAGTGGAGAACTCGTGAACTAATTATAGGCTTTTTGTTTGTTTATGTGGAGAATACTTATATTGATTTTTTTCTGTTTATTGTTATTTTTGGCGTTAAAAATAATAACATTGATAATATATGATCTAAAGGTTTGCAACATTTTGTTGTAAGTGATTTGCAAGACGTTAATGGCATTATTCAGCAAAATTCATATTTTTTTAGGTTATCTAGTTTTTCCCTTGAAAAGTACAGTTTCCTCGACATAAACGGTGTCTGGCAAATTAATAAACTTAAATATTTCTTTAAATTTATATACAGTTGTAGTTTAAATCACTTTTTTTTTCAGGAAACATGAGTGACGTTTAGGTTAAGCATATTGCAATGTATGGAACATTTGTAAAGCACTAAAAATGTAAAAATTCTAAGTGTGTGTATGAAGGCGAGTATGATTTAAATGCAGGACATATATTCAACACAAAACTTAATAAATAAATGTGTATGATCTATGTTTACAAACAAGTGTCTCAGATTCAAATACCCATGAAATTAGTGGTACATTGAATATAACTGAAAAGACATTTATTAATTCTTTGAGTAAAATAAATGAAACAGTATTTTGTAAAATATGAAATAGAAATATTCAGGGGTTAAAACATAATAATGCATGGTGCAATAGTATATTACTTTTAAATATACTGGAATTACATATATTTACTTATTTCAAAAATTTCACTTACAATGTGTGATTGTCATTATTATTGCTACCCGGGCCACGGTTATTTGCACCAGCTTTTTCCCTCTCAATGCCTGGTTAAAGGTGTCTACATCAAAGAGGGTGTGCTTTGAACATTGTCGTGCCAACTTAACTTTCACGAGTTGTCCCTGCAATCTACAAAGGATACCGACTAGGTTGGCTCCAGCAAATTATAGCCCCTTTAAACGTTATCATATTTTTAATAACGTAGCATCTCAGTTTATCATTTACTTATTGTTGATATCATCGTACACTAAAGAGACAATGACAAAAAAGTTGAGAAAAGCCCATAATTAGTTTGATTATAGACCACCAGGTGGCGTACTCCTTATTTTCAGACGCCTATTGCCTATATGAAAAAGTTATAAAAAATAATAATACTGAATAAAGAAAACCTAACAAATTAAGATCGAATTAATTAAATTAAAAATAAGTTTATAATATATTAATGTTTAATATATTCTTTAAATGTATAGTTTTTTTTAAGCTGGCCGTAGAAAAAATATACTGTACAACTCGAGTGGGCCATCCATATCCACTATTGTTGCACAAACTACTAATACTGCACTCTGTGTAGTCAAACGTCAAGCTCAATTTGTAACTAAATACTTTTAAAATTCAGTGCGATATAAAAAGCGGTTTACCTTGTAATTTGTACAGTAATTACTGGAATTGAATAAACCGTCTAATGAAACAATAGAGAGCTATCAATTTAACAGCTTAACAATAAACAACAGCACATCAACTCATTCTTTAGCCACGTAAAGTGCACAATGCCCTCAATTTAAAGGCAAATAGCAAAGATAATGAAGCAGTAGAATGGAATGTATTAATTTAACGGCGAATTTAAAGGAGAACACGTGTTGTTGATGAGATAGAGGTGTATTAAATCGCAAGAATCCCTGGGCGTTTTCAAATAGACGTGACAGACGGTGGAGGCAGGCGCAAATAGAAAGCTAAATCTACTTCATGGGGTCCCGATTATTTCAGTTGCTTCCCCAGCACATCCTCCATACGATATATACCCTCTATTATGTTTAACTATTAATGTTGTTATATAGAATAAATTATAAGTTAAAAAAAAGGATACGCTGTTACGAGTAGGGGACTAAAAAGTAAAAAGTGTACAATATTTATGGTAATTAAATCGACCCGTTTTTGGGCCCTTGAATTTAGAATGAAATTATATGCCAAGTGACTAGTCATGATCAGATATGATTGTTTATAATTTATTATATCTGGCATATTCATGATTTCTTATGTTTGTTGGGTATTTTGCCACTGTAAAAATATTTAAAAATTTTTGATGAAATAAACCCCTGCGCCAAAAGGATCAGACAGAGGCTGGTTTTAAAACTTCTGTTACAAAATGTCTCACACCTTAAAATATATAAACTGAAACAAAAATGTTAAATGATAACACAGCCACACAAAAAAAAATAGAGTGTCTTAACCCCAGAGACTGACTAGGTCGACTTTATGTTTCTCGGGTCGCTGAATCCGAATCCAGGGTCCATTTGATCCCATGTCATCAGGTTTAAGGTCATTTGAAGATCAAATTGAGATATGACCGTGAAAATTCCGTAAAAAATTTATGTTTATGTTTTTGATGTTGTTGAATCTGAATCCGGGGTCCATTTGATCCCATGTCATCAGGTTTAAGATCATTTGAAGGTCAAATTGAGATATGACCGTGAAAAATTCCGTAAAAAATGTATGTTTATGTTTTTGAGGTTGCTGAATCCGAATCTGGGGTTTATTTGATACCATCATGTCAGAATCAAGGTCAAATGAAGGTCAAACACATGAAATTCAATAATACAATCTTTTTTGACCCCGGATTCTGAAAAAGCAAAAAATTTTACATCCAAATACATCCTGAACGGTTCATGGAACCGATTTCTTATAGACTGGCGGTACATGATCAGTCAGGTGCAACGTTTTTAAAATGCATGCCAGTCATATATATGAATGAAATTACCATGAATATGCCAGAAATGCAAATTTTAGGCAGTCGTCGCGTGCACAAGGGGGTGCAAATCGGTTTTTATTGTTTCTTTTTTTTGGGTTTTATTTTTTTTTTTTTTAATGGATGCCAATAGTGCCAAACGAAAAGCCTTGAAAAAAAAATCCAAAATCAAAATCATCCAAAATCAAGAACACCAAAAAATTTTACGATTTAATGTGAACATTAACAGTTGTTTTGAGCGCGGAAACTGCATGCCAATGAATTTCCGCTGGATTCTTTTTCACGGCTTTTCGTTTGGCACTATTGGCATCCATTAAAAAAAAAATAAAAATAAAACCCAAAAAAAAAGAAACAAAAAAAAACCGATTTGCACCCCGTTGTGCACGCGACAACTGCCTAAAATTTGCATTTCTGGCATATTCATGGTAATTTCATTCATATATATGATTGGCACGCATCTTAAAAACGTTGCACCTGACTGGTCATGTACCGCCAGTTTATTAGGTTATTTGTTGGTTATCAAGCGGTCAAATGCTTATTTTCCATATCTTAGCTGATATATCGATTGTAAATCGAAAACTTGCGTCTATGACTAGTGACCTTCAAGTTTTTGTGGTCGCTTATCACGATCCCGGTATCCATTTGATACCATGACGTATAAACCAAGGTCAATCGAAGGTCAGTCGAAGGTCAAACGCCATAATTCGAATGATATAAATTTTTTAACCCCGTATTCTCAAAGAACAAAAAATCTTACGTCCAAATACGTCTTGACATGAGTCGAACCGAACTTTGGGTTTCATGTGGAGGTATTAAACTATTTTGAGATGTTTTAAACTACATTTTTAAGTCCAAAGACCTAAATCCAAATCTGCTGAATTCAATAGCCTCAAAATTCAATAACCCAATAACCTAATAGCTCTAAAAACCTGATCCCGTAGCTATAAAATGGGGATTACAGACGATGAAAGCTGATGAATCCGTTTACTCGAATGACCACATTGCTCAATAATCCCATAACCGCGTAATCCCATAATTTTATTACTTGGTCTCTCATAGCAAAAATTCTGTTCTTTATAATTAAAGTTGTTGAGCTTCACAACTCCAAACCATGCCACTGTAATTATGGAACTCATTTTCTCGCTCTGCAACTTATCATGAAATTTCTTTGCATGGAACAACCTTTACACCCAAATCAGCACAGCACTTGTGTCTGCATCCAGGGCACCTCCTCGCGGTAACGGCGGGCAACGGAGTAAGCCCGTTATGATATACAAAATCCGTTCACGCAGCCTCCTCGTGGTGTATATCGGGTAGCGCTAATGCTGACGGTTTCACAATTCAGTTGAAAGATTCAAAAGAAATCTGTATTTGACCTGCAGATGATCTTTCAGGGTCCAAAAAATTATATCATTCGAATTATAGCGTTTGACCTCAGTTTATATATCATGGTATCAAATGGATACCGGGATCGTGATAAGCGACCACAAAAACTTAAAGGTCACTAGTCATAGACGTAAGTTTTCGATTTACAATCGATATATCAGCTAAGAAATGGAAAATAAGCATTTGACCGCTTGATAACCAACAAATGACCTAAGAAATCGGTTCCATAAACCGTTCAGGATGTATTTGGACGTAAAATTTTCTGCTTTTTCAGAATCCGAGGTCAAAACAGATTGTATTATTGAATTTCATGTGTTTGACCTTCATTTGACCTTGATTCTGACATGATGGTATCAAATAAGCCATGGATTCGGATTCAGCAACCTCAAAAACATAAACATACATTTTTTACGAAATTTTTCATGGTCATATCTTAATTTGACTTTCAAATGACCTTAAACCTGATGACATGGGATCAAATAAACCCCGGATTCGGATTCAGCAACCTCAAAAACATAAGCATACATTTTTTATGGAATTTTTCACGGTCATATCTCAATTTGATTTTCAAATGACCTTAAACCTGATGACATGGGATCAAATGGACCCCGGATTCGGATTCAGCGACCCGAAAAACATAAAGTCTACCTAGTCAGTCTCTGGGGTCAAGACACTTTATTTTTTTTGTGTGGCTGTGTAATTACTAAAATTAAATCGAATGCAGTTAACGTTTCGGAAAATAGTTCTTTTAACTTTGGAAATGTTAATGTTCTCGTGGAGCCAGAGTCATGCGTTTTCTACAAGGCCACCGACCGAAGTGTCGAGACGTAATACTGAGATATGTAGATATTGTCTATGTAGGTGCGAAAGTAATACATTCCCGAAATTTAATATGTTTTAGTGGCCTGAGATTTGAAAATCGACAGCTACCGTAGATGACTGAGAGGTGCATTGTTTGGGTCATAGAATCAGCGTAGGCGCCTTCTCAAATAAAACAGAAATTGGATTTTGCAGTGTAGGGACATTCTATAAATATAAAGCATAATAGAGCAAGTGATATTTTAATTTCAATATTTAGTGTATTATCATAAGTCCTATTTGATTTAATTCGATAGATATATTATAGCCGGACAAAAATGTTTAATAATCATCGTAGAAAAAAAAATTGTAAGAAATTCATTTTATAGCAAGCTGAACTGAAATATCGAATAAAAAATGTCTGTTAGTTAAAATATCATTAAGGTATTTTTGATAAGACCATTACGAAATGAATAAAAGTTGCAGTCGGACTGCGAATATTAAATATGATGGAGTTTGTTGGACTTAAAATTTGTATTTCAAATAACGAACATAGATAGGCATGGTAAAATACTTCTTATTGAAATTTGATCCATATCCGCAGTACAGGGGGGTCGTCAGAGGCGTGTATAAATTAGATGGGATTTGAGATTTTCTCTAAAACTATGGCAGATAGACAAAAAGCAATATAGCTGTCGGGAGTATACAGTTCGATTTTGGAGAAACAAACAACAGCGCAAACCGCGATCGTCTATCTTATGCGACTACCGAGACTCAGGAATTTTTTAAAGTGGTTGCCGATTAAGTCGATTTAATTTATTTATATCTACAAAGCTTTAAGCTTTCAAACGACGAGTGGAGCAATGGTTAGATGAGTACTTCGCATGCGGAGGGTCCTGTGTTAAAACTTTACATACCGGTAGAAATATTTTCACTTTTAACATTGGAAATGTTAATGTTCTCGTATATGGACCCAAGTTCCGAGTTTTTTATCCAAGGCCGACGACACGAAAGTGTCGAGGTCAGAATGACGTAATACGCAGCGTTCGAGGTTCGAGTAGTAACAGCTCGGTAGACAAAGAGCCGCTGATCTCGACAACGGTGTCGATTAGAGGTGGGTAGGTGAGGTACATAGATTAGAGATGGGTGGTACTCGTATGATTCGTATCACTGGTACCGGTACGAAACATACTAATGTTTTCTCGATACGGATTCATTTGGTACGAATCGTTAGAAAGAGTCGAATCGCCCATCTGTAACATAGATAGCGCATCTCTCGGTCGCCGGGGAGCGACGTGTAGAGTAGAGTCGAAGTGGACGAGTGGAGTGTTCAGTTACAATAACGTACTCGCTTAATGGAGTAGCGTCTCACTTGATAGGACGATCGGCGCGGTTATTTTGTAGCTATGGATTCTAATAGTTATTTAAGTTATAAAGATCATAATGGCAGCGTTCAAGTGGCCGTGAATATTTTCAGGCGTGGCGCTAGCCGAGTATGATAACTTGATGCATGATTGTTTACGATCCAAATTTCATACAAAATTTTATTTTCTGCCACATTTTGACACTGAAAATGATGTCTATAATTAAATCATTTTAACACGTCAGAAAATAATAGTATATTATGTAACAAGTTTTATAAACGTCATTTTAGTCACGAGTTTTATTAATCGCGAGCGACGCGTAGCGGAGCGAGTGTTTAATAAAATGAGTGACTAACAAGTTTATAAAACGTATTGCATACTATACTTTTTCTACGACAGCAAATATCTAAATAAAAAAATTGGAAGTTATTTTAATATTTAATTTATTAACGTATCAATAACATGGTAACAGTAAAAAATTACTAAACTATTGTTCTACTTATTGTGTATATTAATGGTTACATTGGAAACATTTTGGCAATTGCTAAAAAAACTAAGTGATTTTCCTAAATGCGTTCCATCGAACTGTGTTAAATTTGCTTCATGATTTGAATTGAAGCTAATACTTGGTCCACTTTCATTTTTATCAATGCTTGAACTTTGAGCAATTGCAATATCAATATTCTCTTTATTTTTTTGCATTGCATTATTTTGAACAGTGTTCATGATTTTAGTAGCGGTCTCAATTTTATTGTTTAACGAGTGGTCAATATAACTCTCTGCAACAGCTGTGGATCGCCACCCTCCATGACGCTTTAATGCTGTGATGTCCGCACCCGAGTCCACCAAAATCGTCGCTGAAGACCTTCTTAGGCAATGACCAGTATAAGCAGTAGGGTCAGGTAATTTTAAGAATTTTGCTACTACGCTAGAGAGGCTGCCAAATTTATTAATTCCAATTGGCTGTTTTCTACATTTTCCTCGCTGGTAGTTTAAGAAAAGTCGGGTAGTACTTGTCAGGTTTGGAGGTCGAAGTTCCATGTATTTCTTGCATGTATGATAGAAATTACCTCCAATAACAAACTGACGTTCCGTTTTTGTTTTCGTGTCAGGAATGTGAACTAAAAGGACCGTGTTAAGGTCTTCAACATCACTTGTTTGAATTTTCGTCAATTCTTCCCGCCGACAAGCTCCCATTATTCCAAAAAGTAACCCTACCTAAAATATTTATAATTTTGTTTATTTTTATTTAATTTGGTTTTATACTATTACCTTTGTAAATAGGTAATCTTCGTCTGGAGCAGATGATAAGAATTCTCTAATTTGCTGGGGTGTCAATATTTTCGACTTTTTAGGTCTGTAACCGTCTGATTTATGCTTCAGAAATGCGCACAATTTGGGGTACTTGCTAATATCAACATTGTTTTTTAGATTAATTGTCGTCCGCAGCATTGAATAGATTGCCCACAAAGAGGACGGTTTCATCTTTTTCGACAAATTTTGGAAATAAGCAAGTAATACATTCTCAGAAAATGAATTTGTTTGGTTTTCTTGACGCCAATCTTGGAAAAGTTTATATGCACGTTCGTATTGACTTTTAGATTTTTCTGGCAGCAAACTAGCAGTTGCCGATGCCGCTGCTTGAGTAATTTCGGGCGGAGTACCAATGAAAACATCTTCTTCACTTTCACTGTCGTTTAGGCTCATTTTTTTCCAAAAAATACAAAATTACTTGTCTCTTGTCACAACGCGTCGATTTATTTTGACAGATTGATGACAAGAATTACGGAAAACTAACTTGATTTTTGCATTAAAATATCTAGAATTAACCTCAGCCGTGACTAATATCTCGTTGCTAAGTTCAGCCTGTGACTAAAATGCACGAAGTCACGGTTTGTCGAAAACGTGTTTAAAGGATTATTTAGCGTCATGGAAACGTATACGATAAACGCCATTTTAAAGATGGAAGTAGAAAAAATAACATTATGTTTCATATACGGTGATATCATTTTCAATGTCACCGATGGTTGCAAGGATTGCGAAGTCTGTGAATTTTTACGTTATCAAAACTTTCACTTATAAGCTTGTCAAACATGACAGTTTGTTGTTTATGTATTTTCATAGTCACGTGAAACATTAAATTATATTTATTTTATTTTTACTTAGGTATTTCATCTCTGAGGATCGGCAACCAGCTGGTACAAAAATTTATAGAATAATTAGAAACACATTTATCCTCATTTAACAAAATAATAGCGGATTCCTTAAGTTTTCTTTTAGTTGAGTCGCTTTCTTTTTCCAAAATTTTCGCGGAGTCCTACTGTGAAAGGTCTAGATGACTCACCTACCTAATGCTTACCGCAGTCACATGGAACACTATAAATATAATCCTTGGAATTCTGAACAATATTCACCGGCTTAGTCTGTGATAAAACAGATCTTAATGTGGCTCCCGTTTGAAAAACCGTTCGTACAGAAAATCTATTTCCGATTTTTGGAAATTTATACGATAAACCCCGTATCTATTAAATTACTGCTAAAGATCTAAATTCAGGTTGTAAATGTTGAGTGGTTACTCTACTTTCAATGTTTGCCAGCTGTGTATCAACAAAACTCTCGGGATATTGATTATTCAATAGAACAGATCTTATAAATTCTGGTTATTTAAACTTTCATTTGAAGAAATTAGTATTATCGAAATTATAACATTTGTACCTTTTTATAAATTGTATATAAATAAATAAATAAATAAATAAATAAATAAATAAATAAATAGCCTTATCATACAAACATTTTATAGCACCTTTCTTAACGTTAATATGTTGATTTGAATTGAAATTCAAATATCCGTTTGTGTGTGTTTGTTTTCGATAAACACTCGTTTCATATTTATTATCTAACTTTTTAATTAAAACATCTAAGAAATGTACTTCATTATTATTCTCTACTTCTATTGTAAAATTAATTAAAGGTTCTTTTCCATTAATCTGATTTAAAAAATTATTTAAATGTTCTTTGCTATAAGGCCACATTAAGATCTGTTTTATCAAAGACTAAGCCGGTGAATATTGTTCAAAATTCCAAGGATTGTATTTATAGTGTTCCGTGTAAGTGAGGTAAGCATTATGTAGGTGAGTCATCTAGAACTTTCAACGTAAGGCTTGGTGAACACAGAGATTATGCTAGAAAGGGAGAATTTCAAATACCAAAAATTTGTGAACACGTGTGGGATAACTAGTTGAAAGCGCGTAGAACGCCTTTTTTGCATAGAAGTCAAATCCGTAAGGCGCTGAATGCGTACGTGTGCGCTACCGCGCGAAAACCAAGAGACTAGAAAAAAGTGAAAGTTTTGATAACGAAAAAAGAACTATTTTCCGAAACGTTAACTGCCTTCGATTTAATTTTAGTAATTATCATTTAACATTTTTGTTTCAGTTTATATATTTTCAGGTGTGAGATATTTTGTAATAGAAGTTTTAAAACCTGTCTGATCCTTTTGGAGCAGAGATTTATTTCATAAAATTTTTTTAAATATTTTTATAGTGGCAAAATACCCAACAAACATAAGAAATGATCAGATATTAATCACAGAAATATGGTTTCAGAAATATAGAGAGTCAAAATAATCGTCTTCAGTTCAACAAATATAACATTATTAGTCTTTTACTACACTCAGTTCACGTTGAACAAGTTTTAAAGATCTAAATATTTTTCAGCACGCGGATTGTGAATATATTTTCAAAATTAATAAATTGAAAATGGCAGACCCAGTATCGGGGATATAATTATTAACGAATCCATTATTTGTTGTCAAAATTGGAATCTAAGAGGTTTGCAAGAAACTGGTTACAAGTGTATAATTTTTTTATATATTTAAAAAGGATTTTTTTTTATTCAAAATATTATTCAGTATTCAGCAGTATTATTTTTTGGTAGCAGCATTATGTACTACATTAAAGAACCATGATCCTGGTGAATATAAAGCTGTTAGAAGAATGATACCTAATCAATTTGAAGAACTTCTGAGTTTAATAGCCCCAATCAACAAACTAGGCGCTTTGCTGCTCACCCCACTCTCCCGACATTTTAAAATATTATTGTAATAATAACACAGGTCCACAGGTCTAGCTGGGGTACTGACCATACCTATCCCTTGTATTTTGTGCCGTTGAACACTAATCTGATCTTAGTTCTTCCCCAGCACGTCAGGTCTTTTTTAGCACCAAAAAAGTGAATCGTATTATATCTTACCCAGCTCATTTAAATCAGACTCCAAAAGTTATTCAATTTTAAAACTTCATCCTAATAAAACTGTGGTGCTTTAGTATTGACTTCATAACTCAAAAAACCCGGAAAACCCCACAACTCCTCAACCCCATAACCCTGTGAATCCGATAAAAATAGTGGAAAATCCTGATGGGGAGTTAATGAGATTGTGACCTCGGATCCTTGTGCTTGAGTGTCATACATTCACAACCTTCTGATCCCATATCCTCAGCATCCCACAACCCCGTAACCCCTCAACTTAATCGAGATCGAAGTGAATGGTCAGTAACCGACGACAGCACCAGACCACGGAGCCTGGTCTGGTATGCAGACGGATCAAGGACCGAGGAAAGTACTGGGGCCGGCATATATAGTGGTATGAGGAACTTACAGTTCAGCACATTGCTAGAAAAATACAGCTCCGTCTTTCAGGCAAGCCCTAGCGGACCACAATAAGGTAATAACCCTTCAGTGGGTGCCGGGGCATGCAGGAATCGAAGGCAACAAGAAAACTGACGAGCTAACAAGAATGAGATCGTCAGCTCCATATATTGGCCCAGAATCAGCCCTAGGAGTGCCTGAAACCAGAGTATGGGGCCAAATGGGGAACTGAGTCAAAAATCAGCATAATGAAAACTGGGACAAAATAACCGGACCATCCCGGAAGAAGACTGAAGAACTGCTGTCACTAAGCAGGAACCAGCTCATAATCACTGGCTTCCTAACAGGGTACTGTGCTCTGGAAAGACACCTACACAAAATGGGATTATTCAACGGACAGCTAAGATGCAGACAATGCAATAGGGCAACGGAGACATCCTACCACATCCTGTGCCACTGTAAGGCTCTGGATCATAGAAGACAGGCAATATATAGACAACCAAGACTGAGTCTAGCAGAATATGAATCCAAATCAGCGATGGAGTTGTTACAAGCTTGTGCAAGGGACCAGAGTACTGGATTGATTATCATAAAGCAAATAGGAGAATATCACAATAAGCCCAAGAGGCTGCAGTGATCCGGAAACGAAAGTTAGACGGCTCCCGAACAAAAAAAAATAAAAACCCTTAACTCTGAAGATCCAACGGAAAAAATGGAGATTTTAAGTAGTGGAATTTGTGTCATTGTGATATTAGAATCTAGGAATCAAGCATCCTATGCTGCCATAGTTCTTCAACGGCAATCCTTCTATCCTCATAATCCCTCAACCCCGAGATTTCAATGATTGGGGAGTCAATTAGGGGAATCAATTAGATTGTGCCCTCAGAATCTTGTTACCTTGTTACTAAGTAAGCATATAGCACTCCAGCAGCAAACCCTTCTACTAGATAACCCAATAACCCTCTACTTAGGATCTCCATTTTTTCCGTTGAATCTTCAGAGTTGGGGGGTTATGGGATGCTGGGGTTATGAGATCATGAGGTTGTGGATGTATGATACTCAAGCACAAGGATCCGAGGTCACAATCTAATTAACTCAGCAATCAAGATTCGCCACTGTTTTCTACAGATTCCAAGGATTATGGGGTTATGGGGTTTAATTTGAGGTATGTGGTCAATACTCAATAACACAATATTATTAGGTTAAGTTTTAAAGTTGAATCACTTTTGGAGTCTGATTTAAATGAGCTGGGTAAGCAATATTACGATCCAACAGACTTTTTTAGTCTTAAAATAAACCTGACGTGCTGGGGAGAAACTAAGGTCAGATTCGTATTCAGCGGCTCAAAGTACAAATTTTATATGGGCCATGTGTAATTATTCGAAAAGTATTCAACCACGTGCATCAAACTGTGTAGTGTTTAATCAGCAAAATCAGTTACTGACCCGTGCGCTGTGCATACACAACGGTCAGTGGCTGGCATATTTCTGTCGGGAAAGAGCCAGTGGACAGTAGTAACAAAAATATTTGAAGTAACTGGCTATGTCAGTTACTGGTCAGTCCACATGGTCAGTGGCTCGTCCGCTTTGCGTACATGAAGTCAGTAACTGGCAGTCAGTCGCTGACTTGATCAACTCGCAGCCAACGCGCGTCGTGTAAACGAGCCTTTAGAAATAAATCCATAATTTTTGTAAAAAATATATTTAGTTTATTCACTGACAGACATAAAATGTTTAATGTGTCAAAATTTCTAAATTACTTGGTTGGTTGCCACGAACCTTTTTTTAATTTGAAGAATGATTCTTTAAGATCATCATACAGGCCCAAGCATTTTTATTGATTAAACTTTTATAATTGATACAGGGAATAATAACAGTAACTGTTTTATTCAGGAACTTTAAAACATCCTGTAGATTTATTCGGCATCTGGAATAAGCTCAAAATATCTTTGACGTCTTAAGCTAAATTCAGATTAAATTTTGTTTTTTGATTTACCTCTTTATCTTGCTTTGTTTAGAAACTACACGATTATAGGTGAAGCAGGTACAATTAGAAACATTTTATTAGATAAGATTACATTTTACAATTTCCAACACGAAATCGAACTTACATAAAATAAAGGTGGAACTTTCTCAACAGAAAAAAAAGATCAGTGGCGTGTGTTACCTCCTCGTACCCTGACTAAGGTCTCGATTCTTCTTGGCATGCTTCTGATTAAATTTGAAATATTGATCTGTGGAATATTATTCCACTCCTCCATAAGCGCTTCTCCTAAAGTATCCAGAGTATCAGGAACCCTATTGCTTCACCTAATTCTTCGCCCCATTTCATCCCAAAGGTGTTCTAGGTGTTCAAATCATACGGTCTATGCCAACTTCATCGAGATATTCATTCACGATGTGAGCAGTGTGAGGGCGCGCATTGTCATGAACCAGTATAAAATCGTTCCCTATAAACTGTGCAAATGGAATTACGTAGTCTTGTAAAATGTTCTCGATATACTTTTTGGTCGTGAGAGAATTCCTTGGGAGCACGTGAAGTTCTGTGTGAGCTTCTAATGTAATTCCTTCCCAGACCATAACAGAACCTCCGCCAAAATTTTCTTTTTTGCTGAATAGATTCTGCTCATATCTTTCGCCAACTCTTCTCCATATCCTTTGACAGCCATCGGATGAAAACAAACAGAATCGAAATTCATCTGCGACCAGGATTCGGGACCAGTATTGTTCATTCCAATCTTAGTGTTCTCTAGCGAAATTGCGGCGTGCTCTTCGATGTCTTGCAAGTAATCTTGGTGCAGTTGCTGATCTCCTAGACTTTTAATTGACTTCCTTCAATCGCCGAATTACTATACGATCACTTAAAACTCTTCCTCTTACTTGCCTTAAATGAATATTTGTTTGCACTGCTGTATGAAAGCGATTTCGTAAAGTTTGAAGCCGAATAAACCGATCATCAATAACGGTTGTACATCTATGACGACCTGATCCAGCTCTTCTACGACAATGACCCGCCTCTTCCTATCTTGCAATTGCCCGACGTGTAATCGATTCGGGAACACCAACGATCCGGACAGCATATCTTTTACTTCTTCCGTCTCCTACTAAAGCCATAATTCGGGCTACTTGCTCCGATGTTAATTGCTGAGGTATTACTTACAAATCACAAACACGACTTTCGATACGACGCGACGAGGAGAAAAACGTTCTCAATGTTTTCTACAAAAACGAATTAAAAATCGTAATCATTAGCGAGTGAATGCCTGCGATTTTAAAAACATTTTGACACCTGCCATCTTTTAGAACAATGTTTAATCTGTTCATGGCCTTAAACAAAACAAAATATCAATTTTGTTAATAAGCATTTGACATTACTTTGCTTAAACATGTGTATTTTCGAAACAAAACAAGATAAAGAGGTAAATCAAAAACAAAATTTAATCTGAATTTCGCTTAAAACGCTGAAGGTATTTTGAGCTTATTCCAAGTGCCGAATAAATCTACAGAGTGTTTTAAAATTCCTGAATAAAACAGACACCTTTATTTTTCCCTGTATCAATTATAAAAGTATAATCAATAAAAATGTTTGGGTCTGTGATGATCATAAAGAATCATTCTTCAAAATAAAAAAAGGTTCGTGGCGATCAATCACGTAGTTTAGAAATTATGACACATTGAACTTGAGTAAAATTTCGAGTGCGCCACTTTTTATGTCCGTCAGTGTATTATTAATCCAATTTATATTCACGATTTTCTTTAATCTCCCTTCTTTTTAAACATTAATATAAATATTACTTGAATGTTTATTGAATTTTCGAAGCATTTGAAAACGACACGTTGAATGCCGAGTGTAGTGTAAGTGTTTTTATTACATCAATTATATAAAAGGTATTAGTGGCGCTGGTGCTGGAACGTCTAATTTGTAAGTTTAGTTCTCATACTCTTACAGAGGCAACATAGGAGGTTCGCCAGGTTGCAGGCTAATTTGCAATTTGCGGTTTGGATCCGATCGAAATATCTCGTCAGTTTATTTAATTAGGTGGATAATGTTTAATATAACCTGGGGTGCGCTAATTACGTTGTTACCAAGGCGGTTCGTCTACATTATATATCTACTACCTGTGGGGTGTGTTGTAATTTCGTAAGATGATACAGGCGGGGGGCGAATTGCTATAATATATAAAGGTTGTTGAGCTCTAATTTGACTATTATGTTAAGGGTGCGTAGTAATTAACTTGAAACTATTAACATTTTATAAAACGCACGCTGGTTGATAATCAAGTTGGGAAGTTTCGAACTATAATATTTGGTTTATTACACCTTGGTTGACGTTTAATACACTTATACACAAAATTAACACATAATTGCACGCGTTTAATTTATTCGTGTATCGTAAACATTTCCAAACAACGCTAACGTCGCCGTTGATGTGAAACTAAAGATATATAGAGATAGAATTCGCGTTCTTATGTGACGATTGGTGACGAAACTGAGGGACTGAGACATTGTGGAGTTTACCATTTGTTTACTACACAGCTTTGGTGTGTACTGTAACTTTAAAAAGTATTTAAAAACTTGTCAAAGTTGACGCGTCTACATAAAAATCATAAATCCAAATCTCAATAAGTTAATAAGCATTTGTTCCAAGGCACAAAACGAAAATTAGCGAAACCATGTGCAAAACAATGAAACATACATATTGCCGTGCCTATTTACACACACACACAAAGATAACCATAAACATACCACATATCCAAGTTCAAAGCCCAGGCTATCCAGAAGGCTATCCACAAAACGCATCCGCATCCACCGACATTGTCAGTGCCGGGGCTGGGGCTCGAACCCAGCATACAATAATCAGCCACTGTGCTGATAACACACACATTTATATTTATATACATATACACATACAAATATAATTAACATGCAATATACATAAATGATAACCGTAGATAAGTAATTTTTTTAAATAATGTTTTAATACTTTATTATATTTGTTTTCATTTTATGCATTTTTATTCATTAAATCGATAAAATCAGTAAATACCCTTCCACAATATAACTTTTTAATTTTCTTTTAAATAACGATATATATTTTATGATTTTAATTGCATCTGGAGTTACATAATTTGGGAGGTAGGAAGTGACATAATCTTTGACCTACAGTTTTAACATTTAACGATATAGACATTTACTTTTGTCTTGGGTTACATGTGTATGTCGGATATATAATCATATTTCTTTTTGATGTTGGTTCCTCTTAAAAACAAAAAAATTAAAAATATATATCACATTAACTTCCATATATAAAAGATTTTTACATCTATTATCTTTCTGTGACATTATTCTAGGAAAGCATTTTTGTAGCGATTTCAGTGCATTTAACTGAATTTCGGTCACTCCTCCCCTGTCTAATGTGGCATAATTCAAGTGGTTTTCTAACAAAGAGTGAAATAATTTTCATTTGTTGGATAGTCAATACTTATAATCTACAGATAATTAACCTTTTTTATAATGAACTGTAATTTTTTAAGTAACGTAATTTATATGCAATTTCCATTGTAAATGCCGGTCTATAATAACATTTATAACACCTATTTTATTTCTGTTTCAGATGAAATAGCTTGTGGAGTTCCCAATGTATCAGTATTTATTTGATTAAGGGATGGAAGCCTTGTTCTGGTAAGTAATGCGTTTTGTAAAATTTAAACGTCCATAGTTTATGGTCAGATCAATGTTTTTAAAGTTGTTATATCAGTGTCTACGATGTTTTTCAGTTCACTTCTTATGTATAATAGCTTAATTTAAAATTTCCGTATCATCAGCAAAGCTAATTATTTTGACTGAACTTAGAAAAGAAAATAGAACATTTACATAAATTGAAAATTACAACGGTCCTGGTACTACGCCTTGTGGTACTCCATACTAAATATTTAGTAATTCGCTTAGTATATCACTTACTCTCACAAAATATAGTCAACTAGTTACTTCAGCATGGAACATCATGTTATTCCTATTCCAGGTGACGGTTACTAATTATTTTATGATATATCTCATTATTTGGTCATCATAAGATACTTTGAAAAAACCGCTGCCCAAGGAATCACTACTTCCACATCCAGATTCTCTATCCAAGTCACTCACAACGAAAAAACTTTGTATGTGAAAATAATTGTTTATGGAACTTTAATAATATAATATTTGAAATCCTCTACCCCAAAAACCCATAAAACCATACCCCACATCGGCAGTGGGGTGGGGGTGGTGATAGGGGGGTGGTAGTGGGGGTGGATGAAGTAAAAAAATATTTTGAGGTTTCTGGTTCCTGTACATGCACTAAATCACATTTTTTTTTCATCCCCTTTAATAAGGAGGTGGAGGTGGGAATGGGGATGGATAATGCCAAAAATTTTTTTGAGACCTCAGCTTCTCTTGTATATACTAAATACCAATTTCATGGACTCTTACCTGCTTGATTTACCCATTTACCCCAAATTTACCCCCATTTACCCCCCAACCCTTCGACGGAACAAGATAAAAATATAATCTAGTTCTAGATCTCGTTAAAGTACGTATGTGTACCAAATTTCAAGTCAATATCTCAAACGGTTCCAGAGTAAACGTGCGCACAAAAAAAAGTTAGACAGACAGAAATTTTTTTTTCGCTCAAACTTAAAATCTCGACGTTTCATGACATTTTAAGCCTATTTGGGCAATAAAAGTTTTTTAATTTTTTTTTGTCGTTACTATACTTCCACTGGACGTGGAAGTAAAATTAAAAAGTACATATATAGAGTGTGTGTTTGTATATTTCAAATGAAAGTTTCATCTGAAATGATCTGAAATTAATACTATGACTTTGCATATTATTATCTTTTCAAAACAAATTGAAAAATTACGTTGTTCTATACTTTAATACTGTATTTTTCTAAATTTAATTAGTGACTAGAAACATAAATGTATTCTTTGACTTTGCTCAACATTTTACTAGTCAAAGAGAAAACATTGGCGTAAGAACGATATGAGGGTGGACAAAAATTATATTACATATTTTTTTTGTAATTGATATATTTAGTTCCCGCATCCATAAGAATTTATTTTAGGGCAATTTTTTATGACTAACTAAAAATCTAAATATTTCTGCTCTTCTTAAAACACAGTATTGTGACTAGGAGACCTGACCACCACATAAACATGTACAATAATTTTTGAGTAATTGAAAAAAACTGATAAAAAGGATATGGCGGATTAATATCGAATGGCTCCAGTGGGCACATATTGGAAGTAGCTCGATGCCCTCCATCTCCTATTAAGCTCTGTACAGTTAGTCATGAAACACCCTGTATAAAATTCTGGTTTCCGAGACACTCGAACATCAATATAAATTTTTAAATATATAACTCACCATAACTTTTTAAAAATAGATTTTAGGTGATAAGTCCATTGGGACATTTTCCATTGTGAATCATACTGATTTGGATAGTAATAAAACAAAATTTATTTCAAAACATAAAACATAAAAGTTTACTTAAATATTCTAAGTAAAACAAAAGTAGTTGCAACTGCTATTTGAAAATTAAAGATTTTGACATTTTTGTTTATTGTGTATTGTCTAATCTCTATGTTATGTTTATGTTGTATGTTCGATTGAATTTTGTATTGTAAACTGTAGACATATAGTTACATTTGGAGAAACAATTTTTTTTGTTAGATGGAAAATTATATTGAAGTTCAAATATCTCGAAAATCATTGATTTTACGAAAATTCTTCGTATTATAAAAGTTGCTTAAAATATAATTCACTATCACTAAGTATCTCATTTCACGGTTCCTGGGATCGAACAATTTCTTTACATCATTACGTCATCTATACCTCAAATTGTAAAATGAAAATGTTTACTCAAAAACGAAATCATTTACATATTCTAGTGCATACCATTTACAGTATTCAAATATCTCTTTTAGCTATCGAGAATATGGGAAAGAATTCAGAATCCTAGACGTCAGTGTTCCTGTAAAATCTATTTTAATCAGTTGTTTTTTATTTTTATCTGATCAAAATATTATTTAGGTACCTATTAATTGAACGAAACTTTCTCACAATTGGGTATAGAAAGTGTGAAAAGTTTGCGCTTGCTCAGCACGTAAGTGTTTTCCAATATCCCTTATAGACACTATCAAATGTGTCAGAGGTACTAAGTAAATCTTTTAAAAGACCCAGGCAATAATACTATACACATACACATCACAACTCTTTCAATATCAACGACTTTATTTGCTTGTTCTTACAACACAAACATTTTTATTATTTCCCATGTTCTTACCTTTAAATCAAATGTATTATAAAGAGCTTGCGCATTCTCTTGCATCTCACCAATTATTACGATAAGGAACCAGACAACTAGTTAACACCAGCTTATTGATTTATCTTTAGAATCCAAAAAATGTTTTTGAGCATACAGCCGCTAGAAGAATCTAGTGAAACACATTTTAGTAAGAATAGCATAGACGTTACTGCTTCATTTGCATGGGAGACTGCATTCCTTTGTTAACAGACAAAAATATTTCAACCAGAATTCTGTGTATGTATGTAGGTCAACTGTGCTTGGAGTAAACATGTTAATTCTGAATTTAAACGCTTATGTGAAACTAGTCCCAGATAAATTCAAGATTTACGGAGCTCTCAGAAATGATTCATACATTTTTTCTAAGACATCGGCCGTGCACAAGGAAGGCGACATGAAAAGTTTGGCTTAGGCTATTTCTGACAAAGCACTATCTACGCTTTATTCACAAAATTTCAGTTTAAGAGGCAGTTTCTATTGAATATTTGGTGTTCGTATCTTTTTAGGTAAAATTATTTTAAATGTTGTTGCATCAGCGTAACCAAAGAACGTTATTCCCTTTTTCACCATTTAGTCGGGGAGCCCCCACCCTAGCTGTACGTACACCTCCCCCCCCCATCCTTGGGGACAATATTTTTCATTAAAGTCTAAGGAACAATTTTAGACATGTCACCAAAAAAAAATGCTGGCTGTACTTTCAAAATGGCTGCCACAAAAAACTGTTGCCAATATTGTTTTTGTCATTTAACACAAAAACTAAAAAAGATGGACAAAAACTTTTTCCAAAAGAAACAACGTGCATAAAATTTTCTACAATTTTGTTCCTATACAATATTTGGATAGGAGTTGCCGTTTTTGAGATAAATGTCTGCAAATTATGGGCTATCCAATCTGAGATCAAATTTTCAGTATGGTGCGGCGTAACGGTGGGCAATGAATTGCCAATTTGTTTATAGTGACATTTTTTGGATTCTGCTGATTCGTTCCAATAAAATTAAATGTAAATTACTCTTTGATACCGGATATGGCAATAAAAGAAGGCTTATTAACATATCCGCATTAGCAGAAGAGTACGGACCCCAAAAATGTTCGGCATTACTGCTTCTTCATTAATTTACTAGATGCAACTCAGTCAGCGCCTTTAAAGGAAAAAGGAAAAATGTTACTTTCTCCCAAATATACCAAATATATCCGAACATTTCAAGATTTGGGGAGCAGCTGGAATATTGATGATAAATTAGTCGCACCATTAGAGAAGTTTACTTGTGCCATATATTAAAGAGTGATTACCAAACGTATATTTGGCGATTACCCGATGATACCTTCACAATAGTCTAAAGCCTTGGACTGATTATGGATGGCAAGAAAATTGAGAACCTCTTTGGTATTCAGCAGATGGAATACTGCCTCAATCGCTTTCCGAAATTCTTCAGGAGATGATTCCAAATCAAATCATAATAGACGAAAGTGAGGATGATAACAATATCATAAATGAAACAATAGAGGAAAAAGACTTGGAAGAAATATTCGATGTATCGGGAGACAGCGATAGTGAATCTGACAGCTAATGAGGTGTTACGTTTTATATTGAATTTTATATTTTATTTTAAGAGCTGAATCATTAATCTGGAAAATTGTTGGAAATTTCTGGAAATTTCTATCCAAATATTGTATAGGAACAAAATTGTAGAAAATTTTACGCACTTTGTTTTTTGTGCAGAAATTTTTTCTTCATCTTTTTTAGTTTTTGTGTTAAATGACAAAAATAATATTTGCAAATTTTTTTTTAAACAACCAGGTTCTTTTTTGGAAGACATGTCTAAAATTGTTCCTTAAGATTTAATCTTTATGAAACACATTGTCCCTAAGGTAAGTTCAATATTTTTATGTAAATTTCATATTTTGTCATCCATACTTTTAGTCAATAATAGGTCAAGAATGCAGATAAACAGGTATTCTAAACTCTTTAAATGAATACCGACCGTGATCAGCGTTCCTGCGTGCCACTGATCGAATAACGAATTTTAAATCGATGGATGCACCTCACCCGTCAGTTAGTATATAGATATTTTTTTTTTTTAGAAAAATGTGCATTTGAGCACAAGGGATTATTGAAAGTTTTTCGTGTTAGTGATGCCTCTGGGAGGACATTTGGTGATACTGATAACCGACACTAAATACTTCCTTAATCGAATACATTCCTGGATAAAGTTGGAAACTTTGGCGTGACAATGATGATGACTTTGTTGCCATAAACACCAAAACGTTTGATACGCTACACTCGAATATTATACTTGACGCCTGTTTCGCTTATTATCTGGATGCATAAATCTAAAATAAATCTAACAATACATCCTATATTTATACTACTAAATACTACCAAGTTTTTCAAATAACTTCATCAAACTTAAAATATCAAATTGCAACTTTTCGGCATCACTTATAGTATCAACGCATGGCGAACAATTCCAAGTAGGACTTTCCAAAGTCGAAAATGTTTAAACGTCATTAATGGAAAGTTAAAATAGAATCGGAGAAAAATGACCACCATATGGAACTCCAGAAGTCACGTTGATATTTTTTAATTTATTTCTTATTTTCATAATTTGAATTCTGTCTCTTAGATACGATTTTATCCAGTGCAGTGATACACCATTAATACCAACCATATAGTGAGAGTTTTTGTAGGAGGATTTTGATTGACACGATGAAAGGCCTTTTTATATCGGTATAAAATGCATCAACTTGGTAGACACTTTTAATCGTTTAACGTATGAATGGTATATATAGGAACAGATTTATTTGCGTACTACGATCTTTGTAAAGATCGTGTTGATATGACATGATAACATATTTTATATGAATTAAAAATATTATCAGCTACATACTTTGGGTATAACAAAACATTATATAAGTAGTAGTAAGTTTTATTTCCACATCCACGTAATGGATTTGAAGTATTATAACGGTAAAAAAAAAAGATTTTTTTCCTTTCAAATATAAGGTCAAATTTTAATAAGTGTAGAAAACATGATATTTTTTTCTAAGGATATAACACTGAAATGTGAGAATATTAGGATTAAGCATAGCAAGCGGGAAACCTATTTAGTTTTTGAAATAAATCTCACACTTATGGAGAAGAAGAAAAATAAAGGATGGAGCTAACTTTTTTATTTACAATTTTTTTTCAAGGATTAACGGTTTTCGAAAAAATCACATATGAGCTTATGATTTCTTCTTGATTGGTAGTCCGGTGCTACATTTAGTTGCTACTAGATTTTCGCGATTTTCGTCATTACAATCTGCGGACTGCCCATTTTTTATTTTACAAACGATTTTACTCCCTCAAAATAATATTAAACTTCTGTATGCTAAAATCACGGAACTTTTAAAATTGCGCCAGGTTGCGTCTGCTATTACAATAGGAACGTCTGGTGTATAATGTGAAGTAGGCTCACTCCAACTGCATTTTCCACGTTGTATATTTTATTTCATAAAGCGTCCTACGGGGCACTATATCATTGCTGTTCATAGTATTCCATTCAGAAATGATATATAGCTAGCGCTCTGCCTGTGAAGGGATCATCGTCGAGGCGGGCGGCGGTGTACCAACTACCTCCCAACAATATCCAAATTCCCACCCTATTATTATAAGTTCACAACGCTGCAGCAGTTACAATATGCCATGTCAAATTCTGCTCATACTTCGTATATCATTATTCACATACTTTTCAACTATATGGCTCGAAATTCCTTGAAATTGAGATATATGTTAAATTCAACCCGTGTAATCGATAATCACTTACGGCACTGAATTATTAATGAGGTACGAACTGTAACGGGAACAACTTTTTTGCTACTTGACACCGATTGTCATTAGTGCAATCGCTGAAAAATCTTTAATCGATTTATCAACAAATCGAGGTGATTTTTTCTAATGTGAAAGTATACTCTTGACTATTTAGAATTCTATACCTTTTTCCATTTTATGTAAAGATGGAAATATCTTGATGTTAATCGAATGAAATCTCACTTTTACAATATAATATAAAATATAGTATTTATGTGTATTACATTCACATTAACGTAGAGGAGTGGAAGTATAGTAACGATAAAAAATGTTTTGCTCAGATGGGCTTAAAATGTCGTCAAACGTCGAGATTTTAGGTTAAGAAAAGTTTAAGCAAAAAAAAATTGTACCTGTCGTCTGTTTGTCTGTAAAGATTTTTGTGTGCTCGATTGCTCTGGACCTGTTTTAGATTGACTTGATATTTGGTACACTTATGTACTACAACAAGATCTGAAAATAGATGATGATTTTGATTTTATTCCGTTGAAAGGTTAAGAGGTAAATGGGGGTAAATATGTAAAGAAAGCAAGTAATAGTATCAATTTTTTTTGGCATTGGCCAGCTCCATTACTACCATTACCAACCCTACCTAATTACTAAAGGTTGTAAAAAAATAAAATTGTGATTTGGTGTGAGTACAAGAACCAAAGGCTTCAAAAATTTTTTGGCAACCTGATCTTTAAATGGGGTAAGAAACACAATACAATTATGCACTAGTCCCTAAAGTAAAATAATAAAATTGCAAGGTAGCTGTTTAAAAATTGATATATCACCATGGCCAACCAAATTTCAAACTCTTAAGAATATAAGTGAAACGGAAATATTACAAATAATTCAAGCATTGTTGGTAAAAAACACTGAAAATAGGTATAATTTATAAAAATATAACGTGATAAAATAAATGTCTATATAAAATTAAATAACCAGTTATTGACCTTTAAAGATAATATATGATTATTACAGGCACGGTAGTAGAAAAAGTTTTTTTTTTAGCATCGGTCTTCCCCTCTACCACACCACTACCCTATGGGATTAAAGTCCTAGGAACAATATTTGTCACATAATGGAGTGCAAATATAACATCAACAATTTTTTCGAGATTTGAGAAATCTGGATGTGAAAGTGGTGATTAAGGAATCACCACAGTGTTTCTTTTTAGAAAATACGTAAGTATGGAGTAGAAACTCACGGTTTAGTCAATAATTTTATTTACATTGTGAGTTGAATACCGTTCCTCAATTTTGAATCTATTTTTTGTTAAATTAATTTTATTCGAAAACCACATTAAATTACCCATCTTAAATTTCTTGCATTTTATTGTTTTGTTGACGCGTACCTAATTCAGTAATTCTCTTTTTTCAAAAATCAATCACATATCAATATTTAAAAGTTAGGTTAAAAATAATGTTCGCCTATGAAGATATTTAATTCCGACTTGTTATTAAATAGTAATTGAGCTTGCTTAATGTGTAGACGATTCAAAGTCACTGGCCTCATAAAAAGATAGAACTTCAAATATGAAAATTTGTAATTGCATTTCGCCAAAAAACTATCTTAAACTTATCTACACTCCTCTTATGTAATAATATGATAATAAATAAATAGAAAAGTATAAATAATTTCTAAAAGATCCAAAGATATTTTACCTTAAACTGCCTTTTTCTTTCCATATTTGATTTAATCTCTCACTAAAAGACACAGACACGTCACATATTGCATAGCACAATTGAAAAGAAAACACTCAATTTGTACGAAAATTAACACGTTAGTTAAACAACCTACGCACCCGTGCGAAGCTTTGAATACACTAATCTAACGTATATTTATTATCAACAGCGTCATGCGGTTTTTTCATAGGCCAACTTTTTTCAGTAATAAAAATCAGTTTACAATATAATATTAGATAATAAAGCGAACCTGTTTGAATAAAGTGATGTCTGTAAATAGATTGAAATTAAATGCTTGCCAATATACCGAGTAAAGTAAATGAAATTACTATTTTACTTCTGTTGCTTATAATCGGTACAGTAACTAGATAATTTAGAAAGATTGTCACATGAATTAAATTTAATTTTTTTCTTGATAATTTCTTAAATACATAAAAAAAATATTATGCGGGAGATTGCTAATTTATAGGGGGAGAAAAAAAATGACAATTGGAATTGAAAAAGAATAACATTTTAAGGAAAAAATGCACAATTTTATTTTACTTTCCCATCCACGTACACGTAGTATAATAGTAATGCTAAAAAAAATGAAATTAGTTTTTGTACAAACTGGCTTAGAATGTCATGAAAGGTTGATATTTTAAGTCTGAGAAAAAAATACTCTCTGTCTATCTGTCTGTAATTATTTTATGTCCACGATTACTTTGGAACCGTTTATATTGACTTGAATTTTGGTACACTTATATATTATCATGAGACGAGAAACTATATTACATGTTGATCTTATTCCGTTGAAGGGTTGGAGATAAATGGGGGAAAAATGTAATGCAACCAAGTAAGATTCCATAAAATTGAGGTTTAGCGTATGTATGTATGTATGTATGTATGTATGTATGTATGTATTTATGTATGTATGTATGTATGTATGTATGTATGTATGTATGTATGTATGTATGTATGTATGTATGTATGTATGTATGTATGTATGTATGTATGTATGTATGTATGTATGTATGTACGAGAAGCTATGGTCTCAATTTAGTTCGGCATCAGACACCCCCACTATCCCCTATTATTAATGGGAGTAAAAAATAACATTGTAATTTACTGGGTGAGCAAAAATTAAAGACCTTAATTTTTTTTGGCACCAAACTTCCGATGTTTTTTGTCGTTTTATAGGTTATTGAGGTAGATGGCTTCAAATATTATATTATTAAAACTCTATGAACAATTATTTCCATTAGTGGAGTACAAATATAGTATCGTTGTAAGAGACATGGATAGGAAATCTGGATATGTAAGTAGGTAGTGAATTCTTAGTCGACGGTTTTTTTTCTAATCTAGGCACACTAGTAAATAGAGATAAACTAAATACACTGAAAATACAGAAATGCATGTTAAAATTAACCAGAGCCATTTTTGTTTTTTTTTAAATGATATTAAAAATGCAGACAGTAACAGAATTTAACGAGTGAGGCAAAGTTTAATACAAAGACCCTCAGAGTGTCGTAAATGCATTTGTTTAATATTTTGAATTGTTTTTTATTACATCATCTACATACGAAATAACCGAAGAGGGGGCCACATGCAATGATCTTCAACATAACACTCAACCATTACTAAAGAAGGCGCTCTAAAAGCACTAAAAAATTGAAAAATAAACTTACATCAGGACCTGAAGATATACTAGCTTTCTTATTAGAGGTGGTGCCTGAATCTTCGATTTACCACTTTCCGTATTTTTTTTATTTAGCCCTTTAAACCTGTATATTCCTCAAATTTCGACTCAGTAAAAAAAGTTGTCCTATTTTTCAAAATGGTGATACAACTGTTATTGAAAACTACAGACCAATAGTTATTTTGTGTAATTTTAGTAAGCTCTTTGTAATTGTCTTATACGATATAATATATTTTATATTAAACCAAAAAAACTTCCTATTGTCAACACAGGTTTTTAGCGGGTAGATCTACATCTTTTATTGCGAATACACTGGATTACAGAATAAGGCAGTACCAGAAGCAACACTCTGGGCACCACCTTTGATGTTTCATTGATCAATTTGAGTTACCTCCGAGAATCTTTTGGTTCGTGCCTCTGGCGGAAAATTTAAACAACATGTTTATAAAAAAATTGTATGCAGGCTGAATACAATTCCGTTGCTCGCAATAGTAATTTATGTTACAAGACCGGAAAGAGGTGTTTTGCGGATCGACCCAAGCAGTTTCCAGGGCGAGCCGCAGGTGAAGCTTGAGAGGACCTGCAAAACACTGTTTTTCGGTAGTGTAACGTACAATATTTGTATCGACCCAAGCAGTTTCCAGGGCGAGCCGCGGGTGAAGCTTGAGAGGACCTGCAAAACACGGTAGTGTAACGTACAATATTTTTTTTTCAGCCGACACTGTCATACAAAATCAATTTTGTATTATTTTTTTAATAAATTTTCTAACAAATACAACGACAAACAATAATAACTAATTAAATAAAATATTTTTAGGACCGGCACTATTACACAACTTCAATTTCTGCTTGTAACGCTTCAAAATCTGAATTCACATTTTCCATAACTTGTGAAATGACTTTTGAAAACTCGTAAAAATTAAGTGTATTTATCTATTTGACACTTATCTCAACAATTAACACAAATTCGTTTCCATAGCAACGAGAATAAGGGAGATCGGAAAAGCTTTTGCCAATCTCTAATGTGACTTTCCTGTCTAGCACGGGAAAACGTTAATTTCTGGCAGATAATTTCTCCAGAAATGGGGTACTTTCTGGTCGGCCGAAGAAAAAATTCTATTTATAATGAGTATTACAACTATTAGGTATTTATTCTGAAGAATAAATTTTATCCTGGAGTTTAGCAAAAAAATCGGTATTTTTCACCTACAAATAGTGATATCCACCAGATAAATATACTGTATACCCAAAATAACCTGTTTGGCCCTAGGCCTTTGAATGACGCTTTTATCTACCAGATAAAAGAGGCTATGCATACGCAGTTGCGCTGTGATTAACAGAATTGTTATTTTATCTTCTAACAATTTTTTCTTTTAAATTTGGTTTGTTTTTCATTGTGTTTTAACTTTAAATTTATACTTATTTATAAATAATCATATTTACTAAAAAAACATCAGTAAAACGACATCATAGACTACTTATATTTTAATAAAATGTGTCCCCGGATGGGTACTGAACTTGTAAACTTTCTTATTTTTGACTTATCAAGAAGAAGATATTTTTTATAAAAAGTTTTAAACACAAATAAGATAAATTATACAGGGTATTCTAAAAATTAGAAAATATAAAATAGACTTTAGGCAAACTACCTTTTTTTACATTTTTATTGAAAATTTTATTTAACAAAGTTATTTCAATTATAATGAAAAGTTTAAATACGGAGTTTAGTTGGAAAATAAAGAAATAACAGTTTTAGAAAGAAATAACATTTTATTCAACCAAGTTGAAAACTATTCCACATGTAGACCTCCTAGTACTACACATTCTTCTAATCTTTTTCTAAGTTCTTCATAGACAGATGAGATAACATCTTTATTTATGGTTGCGACAGCATCCACAGTTTCCATAAATACCAAAACACTTGAATACTACTATTCGGCGCGCGTTTACCCAACCATGTTAAAACTGAGTTTTAATCATCTCCCGATGATGTCAACATGGTTGGCGAAACGTGCGTCGGGGAATAGTATTCAAATATTTTAGTGTTTGCGGAAACTATTTCAGAGGTAGTTTCGCACCGAAGGTTTCAGTCCCCTCCAAGTTTAAATACTTTGCCTAATTGTAGGTTGGAAGTCCAACCTGTAATTGGTAGCCTATTAATTAACAATACTGTCGTCAAGTACCTCATCTAACAGTGGAAAGGCTATCAACTGAGACAATCCCGGGCCGTTAACTCGATAAGTATGTCTACGTGAAAACCTCCTGGACGTTGAATGTCTTTAAGCAACTTTAAGTCAGTTAGTTGTAGATTATTTTTTATTATTTTTTAAAGATGCAATATGCACACAATGGCAGGAATAAATTAATTAAAAGGATTGTTGAATGTTGCAACGAAATTAGAAACAGTCCAGATGAAATAAGTTCAGTCGGTCATCCCGTGAACCGTTCCAGAAAATGTACTAAATCTGAAGAGAACATTTTGAACATAAAATTGAATTATAATTCTAATTTGCGAATACATTCTATGACAATATCTGCATTTTCTTGTTTTTCGTACAATTATTCTGTTGATAGTTTGTTGCTATTTTGTCACTATTTGTATTATTGATATGCAACTTTGTTGCTACCGTTATTGTTGTTGTTAATACGTATGTTATGTTACTGTTTTACTAATTTTTTAATAAATGAGTAATTTATTTTACCTTCTCCATAAAATTGGTAATTCAAATATAATAATTATTATTTAAGAAAAAGTATAAGCTCAATTTAATTGTAGAACTATTTTTTGCGCGTATCATTCATCGATATTTTTTCATTCTCATATTGTGTTATTTAGTGGAATTTTTTTCGAAGACGGCAAAAGTGTGAAAAAAAATTCAATGAAGCGACTTCATTGAATTGGTTTTTATGTACTTTTCGAATTACTTACTGAAATAAAAAAAACATATACAAGGTATTGCTTTCTTGAAGAACAACACGAACATTTGTTTTCAAGTACGGACCTGGATGTTTTGTGTCATGCATGTACACTTCTGTGCAATAAAATCTCGTACACCTATTATTCGCCATATTAAATCATTCTTTATTTATTTGTCAGTGCCAGTGTCATATTTTCGAAATACCGAAATTAACTGAACATGAAAAAATTCTAATTCTCTCCAAAATTGAAGAGGAATGGTCTAGAGCAGTGGCTAACCATTATCACTTAAAATAAAAGTGCCGTTATGAGTGTGAAGAAAAGTTGGGGGGATGAAGATATCATAAAGAGAAAAGACAGTTCAGGCCGACCGAGAAGTTGGCTATTTGAGGGAAAATCCGTTTTAAACAGCAGTAGACGCTGTGTCCATGATAAATTTTTCAGCATCGAGGTCAACAGCTAGCCGAAGGATAGGAAAATCGGAATTAAAAAACAGTGTAAGTGCCAAGAAATCCATATTAACAGAAGAACATAAGCAAGCCCGCATTCTGTTTTGTTTAAATTATGTCTCGCCCGTTAGAGTTTTGGAACACTGTTGTGTTTATCGATGAAAAAGTTTTTAGTCCACTGGATGTGGAAGTAAAATTATCACAGGCAGACACGTGCAAAACAATCATGCAGAAAATCGCTTTTTAATGTTTTGAGCTTTCAGAATCTGCCTTTATCTCGGACACAATTTTTCAACGTCAATTTTTACATTTGTTATAAATCGAAATCATTAAATTATTAACGTTTTTCCAAATACCTTACTTATGACATTTCACAATCAATGTCACTTTTTTATAACCTATATGATAATAAAAAATCTAAATTCCAAAAAAATAATTCACATCACTTAATATTAGTAAAAACTGGATTACTTGATTTTCCAAGTGTACGGGATTTTATTGCACAGAAGTGTACTTATTCAGGATCGGCAGTGTATTACATGTGCCAAATATGAACTTATTATTCTATTCCTTTACAAAGCAATTACCGAAAGGAATTTTGGCAAAAATACATAAAACACTCAGCAACGAGGGCCCAACTAGCTTTTTATATGGCTGATTCTGATTATCCTCCGTGTCCTCTTTTTGCCATTAAACCATGTCCGTCCTCTCGTAAAACACCCTGTATATATTTTAGAACTAATGTCTTATTTTTTTTTTTAACAAAGTTAACTTGTGTTGTATTTGATTTCATTTAAAATAAATCCTGGTATTTTTAGTCATAGCAGAAAAAATGAGTGAAAATTAATGAATAGTTGCCCAACCAAACAACTTCCACAATACCTAAAATAGTGTCATAAGTAGCCTATTCAAGCTGACTGGATGCTTTGAATTTTTAATGCAACTTATAAACAAAACCTAAAGAAAAATCTCTGCTAGGAAAACAAGTCCTTAGGCGCATTAGTCTCCGTCGCGAACAATGTACTCCACAAATTTATTCCCGAAGGCTTTCCAGACAATAAAAAATGGACTAACCAAAATTTGTGTTAGGAGTACAAAGCGCTGTTCCTCGTAAACGCAATAAAATACGTGTTCTATCACTTCCTGCAGCAGCCTTCAACTGTTTAACAAAGCCAACTCATTCTCCACCACAATATGTTCTAATTCGTCGGTCGGGCATTTTACCCTGCCGGATTGGTTTAATAATTTATAATGCAGTTATCCGGTTAATTTGAAGAGGTTGTATGGACCTAAATGAATAATTTATAGCGAGCATTTCATTAAAATTGCGGTAATTATATGCACTTATTTTATTTTATTGCATGCAGCTTTAAGCCGAAATTTTTTAAAACAGATTTAATTTACTAAAAGCCTAGTGAGCTTTGTCTGTGGTGATTTTTTAATATCAATTCGAATAAAAGGCCTTTAACTGGACCTCAATACCGTAACGCTTACAGATTAAGCATTCGACAAGATAGTTTTGATATTGATAATTATTCAAATATTTGTTTTTAAAGATTCAAATGTTTTAAATCTGTGTACTGTGTACCTGTATATGGTGGTAATGCAAACGTTAGAACTCCATTTAACTTCGCTATTTTTGGAGTTACGTAAAAAAGTTCCAAAATAAAAGTTATAGAAAATCACATGTATTTTCTAAAAATCATATCAGAAAAACAATTTATAGTTACATTTCGGAGATACGAGCTTTACTTTGGTTTTTTGTAATGGAACACGGCGTATATTTTTACACCATCTGAAAGACCATATAAAAGCTATTTAATGATATATAAAACAGTATCAGTATTCTGGCAAAGAGTGACCAAAAATTCGCCTGTTATTGCATAGTAGATAGCGGGCCAAGGGAATGAGCAAAATAAATCCTGCAGGGCTCAAATTAAACTTTGAGAAATTGTAAGGCGAATATATTTTTTACTTTTTTGAAAAAATGTAAAAATCACCCCTATTCAAGGGTAGAAAATATTTAAAAAGGCAGTATATAATGAATAATTTAAAAATAAAACAACTGATATTACTCAGATTTTATATTGTATGAATTATTTACGGATTATATATAATTCTGTAGCGTATTTGGAAAAGTGTAGGCAATTATCCTACAACCCTCCAACCCCTTGCAATAATAAGAAAACTACCCCCCGAAAATCGATATGAGATTTTCGCTAGAATTATTGTTATGACTAGTCGAACTCACATGTACTAAAAAATTGTGCCAACACCCTCCTACCCCTTGAAATAATAAGAAAAGCACCCCGAGAAAGAAAAACGAAAGAAATACGCTACAGAACTATATATAAGCCGTAAATAATTCATATAATATAAAATCTGAGTAATAACAGTTGTTTTATTTTTTTAAATATTCATTATATACTGCCTTTTTAAAATATCTTCTACCCTTAAATAGTGGAGATTTTTGCATTTTTTCAAAAAAGTAAAAAATATGCTCACCTTAAAATCTCTCAAAGTTTAATTTGAGCCCTATAGGATGTACTTTGCTCTTTCCCTTGGCCCGCTATCAACTATGTAAAAACAGACGAAGTTTAGGCCTCTTTTGCGGTCACTCCTTCACTTGAAACGCAAAGGTATTTCAGCTGCAATCATATCTCAATAGTCGGTGATAATATGATAAATAAGCTATGTGTATGAAATACGAAGGGTTACACTACTACATATTGCAAAGAAGGAGCACCTTAGCCTTCCCACAAGACACTTTGGAAAATCTTAGCTTACGCAATTATTAAATATACAAACGGTTAACAATTCTTAAAATTATTGTTTTAAAAAACACATACTTTAAGAAACTAATTAGATAAGACGATGATTTTTTTTTTCCACTATATTATAATATTAATTAAGATATTTTGCGTATACTTACAAACTTAATTACTTTTTATTTTTTATATTATCAGAGTTAAATGGAAGATTTCAGTGTATCCACGGTAACTTCAACTGTGCTCCATGACTTGTTCCTTAATTATACATATACAGGATGTTTCACAAAATTTTTTAACCACATATAGACTTTGAAATAAGAAGTCGATTTCGTCCAAAAATTATAATAGAAGTCCAATAGAAAACGAGATAAAGTTACAATATTATTGAAAATGATAAAAATGGTTAAATTTGTAATATTGGGCAGGTACTGTAAATGAACGTCTAATTGGACCATTCATATTGCCTAATCGGATGGACGGTCTTCCATATTATCAATTTCTCTTCCTATCTTTCTTGAAGGTGTGCCCTTGAAGGTGAGATTGTGGATGTGGTTTTTATACGATAGTGAGTTTCGCATTACCGTGTAGTAGTCCAGGATCTTTGAACCAAGTACAAGGGATACGTTGAGTCGGATGTAGACCAGTAGCTTGGCCTCCGCGATCCCCAGATCTAAATCCTCTAGACCTCATTTTGTGAGTATATTTAAAAAAAGAAGTATATCATGCCGAAGTGGAAAATATAGATGAAGTACGTGAATGTATTACAGCAGCTGTCTCAATGCCTCCTTGAGGAATCCTGTATCACGAGAACAGAAATCAGAAACATTAGAAAATTTAATCCTCCCTAAATTCCTACTTCTTTATATTTCATTTATTCCATAAAACCTCCAAAGTTTTTATCGTCTGACAATTATATAGAGCAGGTTTTTTTTTACATTTTATTTCCTGCTTGATAGCGAACCATCCATGTTTCCTTAAATCTGTATTATCAAGCAGTACGCTGCATATTAAAAAAATAAATGCATTTCAATGAAAAGAAAAATGACATACTAAAGAAAGGTAAAGAGTTGTTTGATTTTCCCGGCTCACCATCAGGTCAACAAGGAGCGCCCTCCCGCGATTGTTGCGCTTTTTGTTTCTATAGATTGTAAAATAAAATATATAAAATATAAATCAAAAATACAACATTTACAGTGTAAACACAATAAAACTGAATAAAGAGTTTTAATGGTAATAGTAATGTTAGGCTTGCAACCACGGAGCCCCGGGTTCGAATCCTGGCTAGAGTATGGATATTTAGTGGTGTTTTTTACGTGCTGATGAGAAGGTGACAGTGGTTTAGACCGCGGTTGTGTGAGAGACAACACGGATAGTCGCTTTCCTCTCCTGAGCTCGACTCTTAGCTGCGGCAGATGGCAATGTCGCAGGGAGTGGAATGAGTTTTACATTGTTGGTGGAATGGAAGGCCATTAACAAAAAAAAAACAACCTGTATAATATTAGTTTCTACCTTACTACCTTTACTTATAGTTTTTCAAAAACAGCGAGAAACAAAAGGCCCCGACTTAGAATGACGTAACTGACCAGGGATAGCTAACTTTTAATATGAAAACTTCTACTTTCTCTATAAGGTTCTACCTTTTTATTTTTTTTGTGCGAGGGGGGAAGGGAAATCCATCATGGACACCCAGTGCCCTGGATCTATCACGCTGGGTAGTGTTGGACTCCAACCCTCCGGAATAGTGGCCCCCTCCCTGTCTTCAGTGTTTCCTCATATTCTGGAACCGCTCTCGCTTACCGTCGGAATATCAGGTCAATCTTGTTAAGTGTTATAAATGATCTGCCTCCGCAGAGATGTCCTCCCCTTACTTCCCAACTTCGTTGAAACGATTAGAGGTTCAAGTTTATTTCGTCTATTTCCTTGGTTTTCATGGCCGATGTTATCATATCCTCCAAAAGTTGTCAGTTTTTCTCTGATTCTAGCATCCTCAACACCATGTCATCGGGTGTAACTGGGCCGCCTAGACTATCCATGGCTCGTTGCCTTTCTTTTCTCCACCTGCTACACCGGAACATGGTATGCTCCGCGCCGTCTATCTCATCACAGTACATGCATTCCCAATGTCGTAGACGTACTCTGCAAAGCATCCATTCCCTGTAAGGCCCTGTGTAAGGTAGTACCCAACCTGCTCGTGTCCACTCTCTCATCTTTTAATATCTGGAATGAGTCTCCTCGTCCATCTTCCCTTACTTGAAATATTCCATCTCTCCTGCCACCTCTGATAGAATCTATCATTTGCCTCCTTCCTGTCAGTTCCCTCCTGTATCTCCCACCTTTCCTTTGCTAGAAGGTCGACGGGGGGATACCTGCCACTATTAGCACTACCTCGTAGGAGACCGTCCTGTAGGCACTCCAAACTTTCAGTGCCGCATATCGCTGTACCCTGGCCAGTCTTCTTCGCTTTCTTTCCACTACCATCGCACTTACCCATACCGAGGCCGCGTACAGGAGAATGGAGTGCACCACGCTGCATAACACCCTCCTCTTGCTGGTGTTATGCATCAGTCTGCCTTTGGCCGTTGCCATACGCCCAGCCCTTTCCTTCCTTTCCAGCTCCCCCACCCTCATTTTCACGACAAGGAGATTCCTCTTCCTAGTTATGATCATCAGCTTGGTTTTTCCAGGGGCAAGTCCGCGCTTCTTGCCCCTTACCCATCTCTCTATTCTTGCAATGGCCGTGTTAGCCATTTTAGCCGCCTCCTCGATTTCCCTCGCCGTTCTGGCCGTGACTGCTATTGCCAGATCGTCGGTATATCCAATTACCTTAATATTTTCCGGCTGGGGTAACACCACACGGAACACCACAAGTTGTTTTTCCTCCACTGGGTAGTGCCCTCTACCTCCAGTCCTATCCACCTATTCTCGAGGTAGCTCTTTACTATCCTAAGCAGGTACGAGGCTATTCTCAACTTTCGTAACATCTTAACTATCTCGCCCAAATCCGCAGCGTTGAAAGTGTTTCGAACATCCAGCGTTACTACCGCAGAGATCTTCATGGCCCTCATAGCCTCCCCAGCTGTCTCGGTTAGACGCCTTATCGCTCCTACCGTGGATCTCCCTTTCCTAAAACCGAACTGGGTGTCCGATAATCTTCCCTTCACTTCAATGTCTGCCTCCAGCCTCCCCAGAAGCAGATATTCCATTAGCTTCCCCACTGTAAGAAGATCTTGGGCAGCCCGGCACCTAGTTAGGCGGCACCTATTAAGGTTCTACCTGTCAAAGACTCGCAATTCTTCAGGACATTTTTTCGTTAAAGATACGGGATAGCAAAAAATAATTACTAACATTTTTGTTCCATTTAGTCCAATATATCATCATTATCATCATCATCTTTAAAGTAACCCTGGAGAGGCCTAGTGTGACGCTGCCTCTGAAGCTGTTTCCACAAATACCAAAACACTTGAACACTTCACTCAAATAATACAACTCGACGCTTGTTTCGCGAACCATGTTGGCATCATCTACGAATAATTAAAGCTCTAAACTTTACTCATCTCCTGATCATGTCAACATGATTGGCGAAATGCGCATATTCGAGTGTAGTGTTTCGGTGCTTGTGGAAACTAATAACAGAGATCAGCATACTACTAACACCTTGTATATGTGTCTTAAGGATAAAAGTATATATTGTACAAACATTTAATTATTACTATTTCGCGGTGTATTAATATCAATGGATAGAGAGATATTAAAAACAAGGTTGGGAAGTTTGCTATCAGTTAAATAGGCAAGTTGCAAGGGTGTCACGTACAGATTGCTATCTCCTTGCATCAGACACCAATATCAGAATTCTCCGGGAACGCCACGTCATATAACCTTCGCAATTTTAGTACTTTTCGCCAGATGCGTTATAAATTTGAGAGCTCAAGTTATCTCAGTCTGAGGTAGTATAAGGAAAAAAGTGTTTGGAATGCAATAAGATAAAATATTTATAACATGGAGAGGATACAACTAGCTTTTCTAAATATATTTTGTATTCGAAATCTTGCTTTTGCACTTTATATATCAAAACATGTTAGCTGTAGGGTGAGGTGTAAGTGCATTCGTAGATAGGCTATGCAATGAAACGAGATGTGATTAAATTCATGATAGTTCAATTTAAGCTTTGAGACAGACGTTAAAAATAAGAAAGCCGCACTACACGGGCAATGTAGAGGCGACAATTCTAACGTCCTCAGGAAAATTTAAAAAAAGCCGATCGGCAAAAAAATTCAAAGGATCTATTTTGGACTTGTATTAAATTTTTTCTCCACTTTCTTTACGCCTCTAACACATGGACCGGTAGGGAAGTAGATAGACGCCATATTGATGCTTTAGAGATGTTGTTGTCAGAATCATTGTAGGTTTTTTGATTGGACACGGCTCTTTCAGAAAACACCTGCACACTATTGGGTTGATAACCGTGACTGGATGAGGGAGAAACTTCCATCCGCTTCCTAACTTTTTGCTCTAGTCTTACGAACTTGAGGCACAAACACTTCGACATTGGCTTTACGGTGCTGGAGGAAATAAGGGAGGCTCCCATAGGAAGGATATCGACCTTTGGGTTTGAATCCGGCCTGAATGGGGGATTTCCCTAACTTGTAGCGGAAGCACAATGGGTCATCAGGCCTGAATGCGGTGACCTTTCGTCGCCCTGCTAAAGGAAGAAGAAGATATGGATGTGGATGTGGATATGTGGATATAGGGAAGTTTGCTACGAATTCCATGGACAGCCCACCGCACTAATAGCTCGTCTCCAAAAAATACTCCTCTCAAATGCGACGCTTTAGCATCGCATTCTCTCGATACCTTTCATTTTTGGTCACATTAAACGAAGAGAAGAAGATGTGGAAGGGATGATAGTTCATGTGCCTCAAGATGATGGTAAGAGGCGAAGAGGACGCCCCTCAATATGCTGGGCTGATTGATCCTTTGTCAACTGTTTATTTTACACTAAAAATTTAGTAAATAGTACATTCGGTTCACAAAATATTGGCCCTTACAAAATCCAATAACTATTTCAATTTTAAAGTAAATTAGCAATTATTTTTCCCCTCTCCGTCCGGGCTTCGTTCTGATTCGTTTAAAGGACTACCTAACTTTGGTTTCGCGCGGAGATCATTGGAGACTTTTCTAGTATATTCGATTGCATGTCGCGGAAATTCCAGAATCACTAACTTTTAATATAGATACCGGCAGTCAAAGCCGCACAGTCAGTTCTCTCCGGATTATCTAATCTTAACAAACAAATATCGGGCAACTAAAAGCCAAATTTACACAGACATGTGTTTAATTAACAACTGTGATTAAATATTTTATATATAAATATCTTAAGTTTTCCCGTGTTAAAACGTGAACGACAATAAAGTTATTTTTGGTATATAATTAATTCTATTAACAAAATGCGAGTGAGTTAGTCTAATACTCTAGAAAAATAATATACAGGGTGTTCAAAAATTCTGTCAAAAATTCGAGAAATTTGTGCGGCGTTTTTCAAGGGCACGATTGCCCTACCATAATAAACAGCATCGTGTCAATATCACCAAGGAGCTGATTGAGTTATACGCCTAACGAATAATCGCGGCAGATGGCGTGTTGCTGTCAGACGATCTCCAGGGTCTTGTAAAATTCCCTATTTCTATGTAAAAAAAAACATAAGTTTCCATCACATACTTAACTGATAAGCTTAGGTGTCAAACCTATGGCTCCTTTATGCCTGTACGAATTTTATCGTAAGATATATATTGTGAGACATCTCTAATAGGAAGTGATCGACGTCCACCACATATGGACTATTTCCTTACCGATATCGGGAAAGTAACAATCTGCAGTTATAGACTGAATTTACGGATATCGAAGAGGTTATTGCCTGACACGTCGTGGACTGTTGTAAAAAAATTAACATCCTTCAGTTATTCACCTTATGTTGTGTGGTGAACTCGAATATGCCGTCCAGGAAACCGTTAGGGGCGTTGATATTACTACCTTCAAAAGCAAACAATTTTGGATGAAAAAATAGTTTCAAAAAAGAGGTACTTTATCGCACATGGCGCTAATAGAGAGCCTAGACTGTCAGAAGATTTTAAAAATTATTTACGGATGAGCGAAGAGACTTTTCAACTTTTGTTAAATTTAGACCCAGACCCATTCTTTTTTAACTTTTTACTTTTTTGCATTCTTTTCTGAATGCATTGTGTAAATTATTTATTTTGTTCCTCACAGTTTTTTGTGTCGCAGTAAAATCACCTGCCTTAAAATGTTTTAATAATTCGTCATATCCCTGTTTTCAAGTCTCTATTGGTATAACATTTCGTTTTCACTTTCCATAATGTTGGATGCCTTTGATATATATCAATTAATTTTATTATGAACTCCGGATTATCGTACTTTTTCCGTGACATCGCTTGAAAAAAATCAAACTAATTACTAATACATTATCAAAAAAAAAAGATTTACTGAAGTCAAAATAAGATAATTCAAAATGGCGGCTAAAATATAGTGGATGGAAATTTTTTCTAAGGCAAATGTTTTAAAGGACAAAAAAAATTAAGTATCTAGGTGATGCTATATATTAACAAAAAACAGCACCAGCTAAAGTTGAAAAATTTTCTACAGTATATTCAATTTGGCATATGAGACGTAGATAGGCAGATGTTTATGGAACAATTATTTTAAAAACAAATAAGGAGTAGGTTATAAGGAGTGAAAAATTTGTATTTCCAGAAAATTACGAAACATTGCATTTTTATTAAGCTAGTCATGATATTAGCAAAGAAATATTTTTAAAAAGCTACTACTTTAATATAGCGATATCTAGAAAATATATTCTTCCACCATTTTTAATTATCCACCAATATTAAAAGAACAAACAGTGTCACATATTGTTCCGAGAATAAGCTCAAAAGAATATATTTATGTTCAGGATATTTTTGTAAAAATAAGATAGTTTACTCATATATTTTAGGAATGGTACAGGAATACTTTTGTGCTATCTGGATGGATAACATCAATATTACCACATCTCGAGTATTTATTGTTAAAATTTTTTATATTTTTTTATAAACATCCTGTATGTATACATATACATGTTTGCCTTTTAATATACCTACGATTAAATGCAAATCGTTAATTACCGAACCACTGCTTTTCGAGCTTCATTAAATTCCATTAAAATATAAACTAGTTAATATTAAAAAGGCATCATTTTAATAAAACAAAATGTATACCTACCTGTTCCATGATTTATTTCAAAATTATGTTTACCAAGAGCAATTAATCCCAATTGTAGCGTAACAACGTTTATGAAGTTAGCCGTATACAAACATACCCAATAAATAACGTTTTACCGGCAAAATTGACTGTTAGAGGCATATAATAGAGATTACATTCCTATTAACATTACCACCAATATTACCTACATTTTTTTGTGTCACAGTCACACATTATGCATTAATATTCGTTATATAGATGGCAAAAATAAACGTATATTCAACACATATCTGGGTGATTATAACACTTTTTTAACTACTAAATTTTCATAAATGTTAGGTATTTTTGCAATGTCTGTTGATCTTGGCTATTACACGATAAAAATGGATTTGTTAGTTTAAGTAACATGTTTCATTTTGTAAATTTGTTTTGTTAATTTAACAAATATATTTTTTCATTCAACGGTCAAGTTAGAAGCAAAAAATAATTTATTTATTTGGGTGGGAACTATTTAAATTTTATTATAATTTGTTTGTCATAAGCATAACTTTTCTAAACTCAAAAATAATATGATTAAATAAATACGTATGTAAGATCATACATTTATTATGTTCAAATATATGTTCCAGTCAAATAGGAACAGATTTCGATGTTTGACGGAAAAAACTGATAAAGTCTTGACACTCGTCAAAGATGTTTATTAAGGCCTACTATTGAACCTACTAAAAGACCACAAGTGTATTTCCTGCGTTCAAGCCACCATCTTGAAAAAATGGTGCTCCGATTTTTTATTATATCTCGCTAACCATTAGCGATATCGAAATTATGCCTCATATAGTTGTTGTTTCTGCTGTACATAAATGATTTGCCATCTTATATAAAGGAGGGGAGGTTGTTTATGTACGCTGATGGCACAACAATAATAATATCTGCAAAAACCAGAGACGAGGTTAACATTCCAACAACTAGGATACTTACATTTTTGGTGGTGTGCAAAAAATCACCTAATTATTATTAACCTGAGTAAATGGTATGCACTGAATTTACTAATCCCTACAGAAAACAAGATTTGAATCTAAATTTTAATATAAATAACATTAGTTTAACTTTTAGTTCAACCACAAAATTTCTAGGTATCCCATTAGATAGTTCACTAGGCTGGAGTAGCCAAATAGACTCCGTCTGTGCTATACTTAACAGCGCTTATTTTGCTTTAGCTACTTTAAAAAAGTCTCTTGATGAGAAATCTCTTATGAATTTCTATTTTGCTACGGTATATTCATCGATCTCCTATAATATTGTATCATGGGGACAAGCTACGGATGTGCTTCGGGTCTTTATCCTACAAAAAAGTTTCTACATATTTGGTTTGTCCTATAATGAGAAATGTAGGAATACATTTAAAAGTAAAAAAATGCTAACTCTTAGGTGAATGTACATTTTTAAATTATTACAGCATACTTTTAAAAATATGGTGGATGGAAATTTTTTCTAAGGCAAATCTTTTTGAAAAATTGTAACCTCCATTCCTACCCAACGCGCAAAAAGGACAACATACATATTGAAAATTTTAAGCACACATTTTATTAGAAATCTCCGGATTACGTGAAATTATTTCAACATGTTACCTGGAAAAGTTATAAATGTATGTCCATTGTTTAGATTTAAAAACCGATTAAAATCCTTATTATTAGAAAACTGTTTCTACAACTTAAATGAATTTGAGTTGTATTTTACTCAAAGTAATACGTAATGATTTTCAAACCTTGCCTAATTCTATTTTAGGTATGACTTATTTTTCTTTCTCGTTTGTATAACTATTTTGAAGTTTTACTAAATGTGCCCCATTTGATGAGTACCTAATTGTATATTACCATTTTTTTTACAGCACATTGGATTTTTATTCTAATTGTTATGTAAATGTTATATGTGTTTTTTTTACAAAATAACTTACGCACTAGCCTCTTTTGACGTACCTTATCTATTTCTTTGTATTTGGCAAACAAGAGTTTAATAAATATATACTTTTTCCATATCTAGTATTATAGTCTTGGCCAGAACGAAAAGTATATTGCATTTGATCGGTGCATTTCCAAAACCGTAAATATCTCTCGTGGAGAAAAAAATCATATTACTATGTCAGTCATAAAATTCTGAACGACGTTCAAAATGTTATTTGTATGTACGTGGACGTTAGCACAATAATCTAAGAGAGAAAAGTCCAATTTTAGTGAAATTTGGACAATACGTCAGTATTGTCTAGAAGAAGAACCCTATGATTGTAAATATAAATAAACATTTTAAGAAAAACTTGCACCTGAGCGTGAATGAGTGTTGTAACTTTACCTACAAAAGAGCGTCAGTAAATATTTTTGAGGCATCGACTTCTCACGAGACTTCTGAACTACCTCGGAATATCAAACTCTTAACTACATGTGAATTTTCATGTTCTAACTATAATAATTCCGGAGATAATTAGCTCTGATATATATGGACCGACGGATAAACAAACGAATTTAGTAAGGGAGTATACCTAAATCACTACATTCTTTAACTACTGATTTTTTCCTTTCGTTCTACGATACTACTTGGCAAAGGGTCTAGCCGTACTTCCATGGCGAAACTGCCCCCGATAGGAATCTATATCGTAACCTATGTTATATTGTAGAGGGCGCTAATAGTAGTTGATAGAGTAGATATTAGCTCTATATCTTAGTTAATTGAGGAGCTATTTGAAAAAAAGTGTCCGGAGACAACTATTTTTCAAAGCGATATATCTTAGTTAATTTGAAAGCTAGAGAAATAAACCTAAATGGCAGTGTTATGGAACACTTTCCAGTTTATTTTATAGCATTTCCTATGGGCCAAGCCTAAATAAAAGTATTTAAAAAATGCAAAGACAAATTTTGTCAATCGATTTCTATCAGATCTAATTGAATTACCACTTTGAAAAAAATATGTAATAATTGTCTATGTCTTGCATAACAGCATGCAAGTTTCATTAAAATCCAAGAGGTGCAACATGTCGAAAAAAAAATTTAAGTAAGTGGACCACCTTAAACGACCACTATGTTGATGCTTACATTTCATTAATCTTTGGAAAAGTTGCGATTTGACAGCTCATAAAAAGTATATCATCGGTTGGTGATGTCAACTAGAATATTACAATGTTTTTTTGATCTACTTTTATAGAGACTATATACGGTCGCAGTTAAGAATGCAGTTGTTTACGTTATGAGTGGAGCACAATTTACACAGGATATGGAAATTCCCAAGTAAGTGGAATCCCCATGGCTGACTCAAGCCAGTTGGTACGTAAAATAAAAGTTAACGGTTTAAATTGGTTTTTATTTGGCACTTTTCTTGTATACATTGAAATTGAAATACATTGAAATTATTTAATTCATATTGCAACATATTTTATTTAGAGTAATAAAAGCTCATTATAGACGTAAATCCTCTAAAAATGTCAGTGTTATAAGAGATGGGTAAACCTACTACTTGCTTGTGCTCGATATCAGGCGAGCTGTTCTAGTATCTGCCGTTCTGAACTGTATCTTTAATCTCTCTCATATACCTGCCTAAAAAGTGTACACAAATATCATAACCTCCGTGTAAGTGCATGATCACGTCATCACGTCGGTGCACCGCACAACGCACATAGCACCGCACTTCGCACATCGCACACTGAAATTAAATAAACCATTATTTTAAATGAGAGTGGCCATATCGACGCCCCTCGCACATCGCACAATAAAATTAAATAGAACCTTGCTCTTAAATGAGAGTGATGAAATCAATAACTTGACCATCGCACATCGCACAGAGTTTAGCACAGGTGATACCGTGTTTGTGAATCCTTATTTGTAACAAAAGAGATAAATATAACTAGAGCAGTCTGATTTTAATAAAAACGGAAGGAAATAGCCGAACAATATATGAACAATTAGTACAATTTCTTTTGTATTAATATTCATAAATATCATAAAACAATAAAATAAACTTCGATGTGCGATGTGCGCTGCGCGAGAGAGATCAGAACGGCAGAGACAAGAACAGCTCGCCTGATATCGAGCACAAGCAAGTAGTAGGTTTATCTATTTCTTATAACACTTGACATTTTTAGAGGATTTACATCTATAATGAGCTTTAATTAATCTAAACAAAATATGCTGCAATATGAATTAAATAATTTCAATGTATTTATAAAAGAGCCAAATGCCAAACAAAAGCCAATTTAAACCGTTAATTTTTATTTTATGTACCAACTGGCTTGAGTCGGCCATGGGGGATTCCACTTACTTGGGAATTCCCATATCCTGTGTAAACTGTGCTCCACTCATAACGAAAACAACTGCATTCTTAACTGAGACCGACTACAGTCACTATAAAAGTAGATTAAAAAAACATTGTAATAGGCTAGTTGACACACCAACCATTGATATACTTTTTATGAGCTGTCAAAACGTAACTTTTCCAAAGATTATTAAAATGTAATGCAAATTAAAAACGTCAACATAGTGGTCGTAAGGTGGCGGTCCACTTACTTTAAATTTTCTTTCGACATGTTGCACCTCTTGGATTTTAATGAAACTTGACATGCTGTTAGGCAAGACATAGATAATTATTACATATTTTTTTCAAAGTGGTAATTCAATTAGATCTGATAGAAATCGATTGACAAAATTTTTCTTTGCATTTTTTAAATACTTTTATTTAGGCTTGGCCCATAGGAAATGCTATAAAATAAACTGTAAAGTGTACCATAACACTGCTATTTAGTTTTATTTTCCTAGCTTTAAAATTAACTAAGATATATCGCTTTGAAAAAAAGTCGTCTCCGGACACTTTTTTTCAAATAGCTCTTCAATTAACTAGGATATAGAGCTAATATCTACTCGATCAACTACTATTAGCGCCCTCTACAATATAACATAGGGTACGATATAGGTTCAGATCGGGGGCAGTTTCGCCATGGAAGTACGGCTAGACCCTTTAAATAAAATCAATAAGCAGCACAGCTAACTGATTACTATAGTTAAGTCGCTACGAGCAAAAGCCAACTCGCGCATACGCAATGTTTTATTCCGATGAGGATTTCCTGTGATTTTCCCTCAATTTTCTAAACTTTGAAATATAATTGATTCCCTCTAGTTTCTCCTTGATTTTCACTGATTTTGTCTGGTTTTCCCATAAGAAAATCAGACATATTTTTAGTAAAAAAATTACTTGCAATTTTCTCTATAGCCGGAAGAGCCGAACGTAGCGGAGAGTTCCTACTACGTCCGTCCCTTTCCGTTAAGAAAAGAACGTGGTGTATGGTATCGCTATCAGTCGACAACGACTATTGTTAGCGTCGTTATGTCGTGTCGTGCGTGTGTCATCGCATTGAATAACAAATTGACGATGACGACTAGGACTAAGATAATAATGACGACGTCTCACCGACAAAACGAATCCCCAAGCTAATGGCAGAATCTCAACAGATCGCAGCTTGAAAACTGCTCTACCGAGCACAACACCTTTCCAATTACGTAAGTCGTCTACAGACAATTCAGAGTTCCAACATCGAAACGTTTGTGCGACCCAGGATCGGCCGTCACCACTAAAAGTGTGAGATCAGGTCAGACACGGCAAAGATCGATGCCACCGCCGACCGTCGATTTCGACGCCGAATAGGGCTAGTGCGACGATCGTGGCGAACCGCGACCGCCTAATAAAGTCACATTGTTTTGAGCCTTTCGACTCTCGGAGCTCCAAGAGATATCGTTACCACCTTCGACTAGAAAGGATACGGCCTTAGAGGCATTCAGGCATGGATGATAGCTTCGCACCACCGCCCGCTCGAGCGAGTGCGTGAACCAAATGTCAAAGATTACTATCGCAACGACGAGTCATCAGTAGGGTAAAACTAACCTGTCTCATGACGTCTAAACCCAGCTAACGTTCCCTATCAGCGGGTCGTCTCATAGAAAACATTATTAATAATAAAAAGTACCAAACAGTGTGTAAATACCTTCATAGATATTTTTACAATGTGTTCATGATTCAAAGGAGATACATTTCTTTTGGCAATTTTCTTCCAGTGGATTTCCTGCATTTGTTTGTAAGTAACATGAAAGTAAGTGGCCTTACTCCAAATTTTTATAGAGATAAGAATCAGGACTTCATTAGCTGTTCAAAAGTACCAGCGCGATTGGATGGGCAATCGAGAATGTTAGCTAAATAATCTTTAATTGAATAATTTTTTACATGACAACTCTTACGTCAGTAAAGTGTATTTGGGAAATTCCTGAATGCTCATTAGTTAAAAGAAAGATTTCGCAAATAAATTAACTTTGTAATGCATTTCAGTTTAGCTTCAGCTCTAAGTCTACTTTTACGTTTGTGAAACACACGAAACACAATTTCATGTAAATTCCTTCCCATCCCTTGAACTTTCAGTTTATTTTTAGAATTCTGTATAGTTTTTTTGGTTTAAATAAATAGCGTTTATCCATGCCATGCCATTCCTATATAAATAACGCAACGTGCCATTTGAAAAGTGCACTCCGCAGACCAATAAATCGACAGCAAAGGCAGGATGGCGTTTAAATCGGTGTCAAGCGATCTGTTGGCGTTAGTAGATGCACCCGCTGGTGTTTTTGGATCATTTTAGTAGGTGCTGTTTATGTCGGGCGCAGCCGGAAGTGTATGCTGTCACATATCCCTTGTTTACTTATAAATCAAACAACTTCCTGATCATTTGAACTATTGTTATTGCTTGCTGCAAATTTGTTTCAAAATGGTAACGGGCGGTGGTGTCAGATGAGGAAATTTATTGACTATATGTAATGTGTGTTGGTTCGAAAAAACATATAATACATTCAGTTTTTATTTAAATTAGGTGTTTTCTTGGGTAGTCTATTTTGGACGAAAATATTGAAGTGTTAACTTCAAACGATTGTCACTGGATGAACTGCCAAATTGTTTTCTATCAAGAAAAGTGTGATTAATTTTTTTTCAAGATTACAAATATAAATATAATAAGAATAAAATTTAACAAAACCTAATAAATTAATCAGCTAACCATTTTTTTTTCGATTTTAATTAGTGTACAGCATTCAAATTGCAATCATCTGCTCACCCTATATTAGGATTAGGTATATGTTGTCACCATTATGTTACCTGCCCTCGGAGACGGGATGGAGGGGTGGGAGGTAAATGTCTTGTGGTCCAGCCACAGAACTTTTGGGGTCAAAGCTTTGCCTCAAGGGCTATCAGGAATAGAAATGAAACATGATTTTAGTAGTGTTACTAGAACCATAGTTCCCTCAGTTGTACGCTAGTGAATGATGCAGAATAGAATTATTATTAATAGAGCGGGAGCTAGGTGGCTTTTTCGGCAGCTCATCGTTTTATGAACTTATTATACTGAGATATTTCTATGGTTTAATGGATGATAGCGATTCATAAAATCGACTTCTGGCGGGGCACCTCCTGTCAGGAGCGTCACGAACACTGTTTAAAAGTTAGTGAAATCATATCATCGTTACAAGGCTCATTTTTTTTGGGTGTACACATTTTATGTTTAGAATGAATAAAATAAGATCGCCAGAAAGTGTAATAATGATACAATACATCTGAGGCACGGTACGGAGTCAAGTTAGCCGAAAGTGTTAAATTCCTGTATTTAAGAGCCTATGGTACTTTTGTTGACACTAAGAACTTTACGGGGAGGCTATTCTATTGTTGAAGGAGCTTATATTTACGTTTTAAAAAGGAGCCAGAACTTGTAATGATGAGTTGAGTTCTGAGATGAAATTAAAAAAAAATCAAATTTTCTTCAAAAATCCTAAACATTTTCTTTCTGGCTAGCCTTACTGACGGGAGTTTCTTTCTGGGAATTTTTTTCCGTGTTCAAAACATTTAAATAAACATGCTCAACCTTAAAAAAAGTTTGTAACGATAATGTTATATAACTCCGTATTTTTACCTCTTTGACCTTTCTGGTTGCGCCCCTGATGGCCCACACTTTCTGACGATCTTATTTTATTCATTCTAAACATAAAATGTGTACATACAAAAATAATTAGCTTTGTAACGATGATATAATTTCACTGATTTTTATATCTTGAACCATGGCCAACTCGACGGGCTGACATATGCCAGAAGTCTATTTTGTCGTTTTTTAAGTTCGATAGAATTAATCAGCGCATAGAAAATGCTTGTAACAATGAGTGTCCGAAAAAGCCACTTAGCTCCCGCATCATAAAGTGTTTATTGATACATATTTACCTATTTAATCCTTATTTTTCATTCAAGACGTTTAAAGGTTAACTGTTGTCTGTATATGTAGATTTATGAAATTCTTGCCCACACATGTAATAATTGATTTGTCTGTTTGGTATGCATTCTTATTTAATTTCAGTTCCGCAGTGATAATTAATTTGCAACCACATTAAGCCATCTAGGCTATGTCTAACTTGATCCTGTATGACCTGTATTACAACTCTTATGTGTAATTTGAAGAATCTTCTGTTTGATTAAATTGTAAAAGCCTTGTTAACAATTTATGAATTCGAATTATAAAAGTAGGACTAAAACCGTTACAGATAGGCAAAGATAGGCTGTCTATGGTGGATAATTTTTATAATGAACAGTATTGCTACCTCCAAACCATAACAGTTACAAAGTATTTATTTTGAAGGCCAATGAAGTGGATTATAAAAATTCAAAATATTCCAGTTGGTTTCGGAGATACACGACAAAATTAGAAATAGCCCATTTTCTTTTTTTTTGCCTAGCGCTATTAGTATAAAAATATTTAAAAAAGTCAAAAGAATATGTTGTTATAAATTGACTTACCATATTCAAATTTTTATTCTGATTAAAAATATAAAGTTGATGGTGGTCCCGGAAAGACGAAACGTCATTAAAATATTTTGAATTTTTATATCTCAGTTCATTAGCCTTCAAAATAAGAAACTTTTTTTCCATTTAGCTGACTTTGTAATTGGTATGGTTTGCGAGATAGCAATACTGTTCAATATAAAAAGTATATTACTACAATTTACACGAGTTATATTAACTTTGGGCACCAAGCTTAAGAAAAAAATTATTGATATAATTTAAAGCACAAGTGATGTTCGCGGACAATATTTCATGAAATAAAACATGACACACGTCAATGACTGCAGCACGCTTTACAGCGATGAAACTATCTAGAGTTTTACAGCGAAAAAAATGCATACTCGCACTGTCGAAAGCTGTTTCACTACCATAATGACATCTAATTAGTGCAGTGACCTCAAAAAATTGACTTTCATTAGCTACCATGCTAAAGTGAAATAATCCGAACCAAATTAAGAGTGACTAACAGGCCTTCTAGTGACTGATTGATTGTGTGATTGATAATTGTAAATTGCCATGTCCATGCTTTCTAATGCCTTTAAAATATACAAATACCTCTTAAGCTCGTGTAAAAATCTACAATCTAATGTAAAAATGCCTGTTGGGAATTTTTGTTGAAAATGTATCCATTGCAGTGCTGTCATACTATGTACGTTAAATAGATGTAAACTTGTAGCTCCGGTTGGATTAGGCATTCAGGCCATATTTTACGGGGTATTAATAATAACAGACACCCCGTCACTGAATGCCCAGAGGACCAGTATAGGCGGCTGCTTGATCCTAATCTTCGTGTAAGGAGTTTTTAGGTCTCCTCTCACAAAAACCATATGCTCGCTCTAGTACAAATAATTTATGGCTACTTCAGTTGGTTAAATATTTTCAGATAATGACGAGGGAGTTAGATAAACTAAGTTAATGATGGCTCTCACATTTTTCTTCTGTCGCACAGCATGCGGAACTATTTAATATTTGCACAGATGTACTTTTTTTAATAAAATGAAATTGATTCTGTCTCCTGACAAAAGAATTATAATAATATAATAATACTTTTCATATATTACTAAGAAAACATATGAATATTTTTCGTCATCACTAGAACACCCAACCGTTGTAAAGAACTCTGTCTGACGCCAACCCCCTTCCCCCCAAAATACTTGACGCACTTTTCGAAATTAAGTAGGCATCAAAGAAAAACGGTAAAACTAGTAATGTTGGAATAGTAGTAGTAATAATATGTGGTCTACCATTCAGAGAGAATGTGGAAAATAAATTTCTAGGCGAACAATGAGATAAAAATATATTTTGCTAGATTAACACATAGCAGAAATGCTTACGATTATTTTAATTATATATTTTAGTCATATTCCCATTTCAATAAAAAAAAATATCAGCTGGTACCATACAAAAAATTACTAAAAAAGTTATCTGATCAAGAAAACATTTTACATCTGTAATGAATTCCTAGAATATAATTAACTGATATTGAGACACATGACAAATTCAAATTCAAATTCAAATTCTTTATTTGCCTTTTCAGTGTAACTACACAATCCGACACGTCAGTATAATAGTGTTTAAAATAAAAATAATAAAAAAATTGGTACATACATACATTGAGATATATGTATAAAACATAATATAAAACATAAAATATTAAGAGTAATAATTGCAAACAAAAAATATACGTACGTGGTTACATATACAAAGATACACTGTCAACAAATTAAAATTAACAATTTATGTCGGCATTTAAGAACTCATCAAAATTATAGAATGCATTTTCTGTAAGAATTTTTTTATCTTTTGTTTGAATTGCTTAAAATCTAGATTTATAACTGTCTTTGGTAGTTTATTAAAAAATAATGGTCCGTAATAGTTTTTGGCACCTCGACTGTGGTTTAGTCTTATATAATTTATTTTAATGTGGCCATTACCAGTCTATGACAAATTACTGGAATTGGCAGCTAATGAACAAATAGTAGAATATATAGAAACCAACAACCTACTATCGAAATATCAAGCTGGATTTCGAAAACTAAATTCGTGCGACACTGCTTTACAAACATTATCAAGTTGGAAAAACGCCTTAAATGAGAAACAGATCATTGTGGTAGTTTTTTTAGATTTCCGCAGAGCTTTTGAGACAATATTGAAGTTAAAAAATTACGGATTTGGACATAACATTGTGAAATGGATGACCAGTTATTTAGAAAATAGAACACAAACTACCAAATATAAAAATGATACATCCTTACCAAAAGAGACAATATTCGGTGTACCGTTATGGGGCCAAATCTGTTTATTCTGTACATAAATGATATTATGAAATACGTTAAAAAGTGCAGCATACAACTATTTGCAAACGACACATTGATATATTTAGTTGGTGATAATGTAGACTCGACTATAAACATAATAAATAGTGAGCTCAAAGAAATAAAAAAATGGTTGGACATGAAAAGCCTTAGCTTAAATACAGACAAAACTAAGTTTATGGTAATTAAAAGTAAATACAGCCGAGTAAACACAGTAAATATCCAAGGAGTAACCATAAATGGAACAAATATTGAGCAAGTTAATGAATTCAAGTATTTAGGTGTAATTATTGATGATCATTTAACTTTCTCCAGACATGCTCATTACATTACCAAAAAAATAGCTAAAAAAGTTGATTTGTTGATGTAAAGATCTCAATACATGGACGAAAATAACCATATATAAAACAATTATTTTACCGCATTTCAACTTCTGCTCAACAATACTTTTTCTACTTAGTAATGCTGAAATAAATATGCTACAGAAGAAACAAAACCAAGCATACAATGACTTTTATTTACAAAATATTACATGAATTAGTGCCAAAACATTTATCAGAATACTGTACCTTCGTGAGGAACATTCATGAACACGACACAAGATGATTCGTTAAGGGCCAAAGGTAGCGACGGAGCCTGGCACTTACCTGGACTTGGATGTTTGGAAGTCAAATGCTGCCGGCCCTCGAGGTTCAGTGGACTGTTTTGTAGCTGGGTCAATCACTATCCCTTTGGTTTAACTAGTTCACTTATAATTATTATTAGATAAATTAATTAATTGAGGATTATTTTAACGAGAAATTGAGAATTATTTTAAAGGGAAAAATTTAGCACAAGCAGTTTTAACAGCGGTCTTTACAAGCGTGTATTCGCCTAGGTTCCCTCTTCGAGCTTCTTATCTTCACGCAGGCGGAGTCGGTTTGTGCCAGGATAATGCGCGCGTGATTAAATTAAATTACCGGAAATAGAAATTAATATTATTAAAACAAGACTAAATATTATTAAACAAAATATATACATATATATTAAAAATTAATAGGAAAAACGGCAGGCTTGAACACAAGATCAAGAGAAAATTTATATATTCCAACAGTACATACAAGATATAGCCAGGTTAACTAACCTATTCCACAATGGACTTAAACAATATAATGAACTACCAATTTCTGTAAGAAACTGTGAAAGCCTCATGTTATTTAAAAATGTTTGTTATAAATATGTTTTATCGAATGTCACTATTTAATATTTAAGTTATACTCATGATTAATTTCTAATTTCATTGATATAATTAATTTCGTTGATATACAATAATGTAAAATGTATAAATCTAGCTTATGCTAGTAATAAAGTATTATTATCATATTATTATTATTATTTCTGGTGTTATGGGAATGTATATCACTTACAAGACTATATTGATTTAAATTCACTTTAACAAACAAAAGACATTAATAAATATACACAGAGGGCAAAGTTAAGATTTTTAAATCCTTGAATTTCTCCCTAACATCCTCTCTAAAACCCATAAAACACATAGATCGAATGTTAAGAAAGATAGTTCGCTCGTATTTTAAAGTATTTTAGATCTTTATTATTTTATTCTAGTTTTCTGTTTCTAAATTTAATATAATTTATATATTGGATACTATATATCCAGTTGAGCATTTTCTTGACTATGATACCTAAATGTGTGTTTATTTACAATAGATTATTTATATATTTCATTGTGTTATTATATAGATCTTCTATTTATGTAATTGACTTGGTTATAACACTGTAAATATTTCGAACCGAATACATTAATAACTTATTAGAAACGAAGGAATCAGTGCCGTGGAAAGAAAATACGGGCACGATGGGAATTTTGTTTTTTAAATTGATGAGTGGGGGGAGAAATCTCAAAAAAAATTAATAAGCGGTGGGGAGAAATCAGAAAAAAAAATAGACAAAATTATAATAAAAATTTTCAACATTTCAAAACCGGGCGCCCCAAACAAGCCCGGGCCCGAGGGGAATTACCCCCCCCCCCCCCCTTGACAATACATGGTAGGAAAATGTTACATAAATGTGCTATATTAGTTGCTTCCCTGCGAAAAATTGGAACAATTTATAGTCAATTTGATACTCAGTTAAATGGTTAAATTTTAAATTTATAATATTACATATTAAAGGATATTAAAGAGCTTTCATAATAAAATTCTTGCGATCTACTTTACGGTGCTAATACTATTGCAATAAAGATCCATAAAACTTATAGTAAGTTTTGCTTAGAACGAGTGCAAGCAAAAGTTTGTTACATTTTGCAAATGCCGTATAATGCCTCACGATTTAAATTACAAGGGAACAGGATATGATAACAGAATTTAATATCTGTAGATACATACAGCAGAGAAATATTTAAATGCTAATAGAAATATATTTAATGTGACATGGAGAATAAAACGAAACAGAAGGAAGAACTGAAACGTTGAAAATATTCTCAGTTAACTTAGCCAATTCAATATAATAAAATTTAAATCGGAAAAATTTGTAAAATTATTTTTCAGCATTGTCGGTAATATCCTGAAAGTAGGCACGTGATGTTGAAGATGAAGTTGAATTTTAAGTTCCCGATAAGTCACGCAATTATATTAAAATAGCAGTAAACTGATTGAGACTAATCTCTGGAGAGGAGCCTGTAGTACTTTCGTGTATAGAGATTTACCATGAAATATTGTTTTCGTATCCATGGGCGGATCTATGACTATAGGGGGCCTACGCTTTAAGGGAAACGAAAATCTACATATTTAAAACACAAGGCGTTTTCTTTTCCGGCTTCGCCAGCGGCTTCCACTGGACTGATTTTGATCATTCTTTTTTAAAATAAAGCTCTTTATCCACAGATGTTTCATCACTAATTTTTATTTTCTTAAATTGTTATTTTCATACATAAAAACGAAATAGAATTAAATGAATCTCAGCGATCGAACTAGTCTATATCCTCAGGTTTGACCATCCCTGTTATAAAAATAAAAATACATCAAATAACTACAGCTACCTCCAACCATTCAACGAAATAAGATCAAAATATTATCCACTTCCAGATCTCATAATACCAAATTTCAAGTCAATAATCATAAACGGTTTCATAGTACTCGTGCGCACAAAAAAAGACAGAATAACAGACAGACAGAGACAATTTTTTTTCAAACTTAAAATCTCTACTTTTTATGACAATTGTACGCCTATTTGAATGAAAAAAAAATTGTAACGTTACTACACTTCAACTCCACTACGTGGATGTGGAAGTAATTATGATGGTAACTTAAGCAAAAGTGTGTATTTCTCTTCTTGAATTTTGATACTTAGTGTAGGAAATACCCATTTTTAACCTCCCCACAATAAAATTGTGGGAGGTTACTAAAATTAGTCCAAAATCGAAAATTGAGATAACATCCAATCTTTACGTTTTGAGATCCCAGCTACTCAAAAAAGTGGTTTTTAAAAAATGTCTGTGTGTGTATCTGTGTGTGCTTTTGTGCACGTATGTTAGCACGTTAGCGGCGAAACTACTAAACGGATTTGGATGAAACTTTGCACGAGGATTTCTTTAGTGCTCCAGAAAATCTGAAAAGGTTTTGGTTGAGATCGGATTACGTTTAGTGCCGTTTAGGCACAACAAGTTGTTTATTTTACGATTACTTACAATTTGTAATCGAACCATTGAAAAGCAGTAAAAATTCCGATTTCAACGATATATCACACTTGCACTCTTTCGATTTGATTTCCGTGAAAAAAATTAAAAAACAAAACAATACGCTTCCTGTGTCTTCTAACGTTCGGTAGACTAGTGTCAGAGAACTTATAAGTTCTCTGCTAGTGTGTTAAAGCGTGCAGACTGTATGCTGAGTATTTTTGACGTGTCAAGTGCATCGAGAGATTACAAGTTTTTTAGACGTTTATAAACCCCACGGAAGATATGAGAGGCCTTCGTGGACCGTTCACAAGCCCTACAAGTGTAAGCAACCCCACCGGAATGCTTTCGGTGAGTTTTTTCCAATAAAACTTTAAAAGTGACAGTTACATTATATTTTTAAAACTATTTCCGCGGCTTCCGGCATCCCGCCGGAAATTCTTCCGGCAACATAACCTAAAAATAGTGCTACATAACCTAAAAACAATTTGAGACATTGGTACTAACCTAAAATTTTTTTTCGAAAATTGTCAAAAACCAAATTCCCCCAGAAAAACATTGGAATCAAAAATTTAATAATTGTCACTTCCCGACCGATTTAGTGAAAAATCGGTCGAGGCCAGAAGACAAAACAAAATATATCAACTCAAACTTAAACGATCCACCATGAACACTACCCCGGCCACAGCTGTCAAGGAAGCTGTCCACCAAGAGTTATATGGCTTTTTCCACCCATTACCAACGAACGGATTTTTTCGTTTAGTTGTGTTTCCCGTATTAATCAAAATTATTAAGTGCTCTTGCCTACGAACTTAGTTTCTATAGTGCTGTGTTTATTTTTATATTAATTGTAGGTCCATGTATACACATTATAATTTTAACTTAATTTTTAGGCCTGCCTACAGAAGACCGGAGCTACTATCCCACATTTCTATTTTTCTCCAAACCAAACCGGACCTACCCCGTCCAGCCTCATACGCGCCTCGGCGGTGTTCGCCGTGGTTGACTGACTACCTCCGGGCTAGGATCCGATGAAGCATATATTTGTATTAAAACATTGAATAAAATATTAATGTTGTGCAGACTATAAATTTAACACTTAAGTTCATAGGTCCAAATCCCACCGAACGCAAGACTTTTTTTCTGTTTTAATATGAAAAAATATTTCAACTTAATAAATATAATTAAATGAGATCATTCATATTTTTTAGTGCTCTTTTCGGCTTTAAAGATCCACCGGGTGGGAGGTTCCAGCCGCTTCCAGTAACTGCCGATTTTTTGCTGTTATAGTTTTATTCTCCATAATAATCTAACGAAAGATTAAATTACTAATATGCTTCAGCCTATTTAGCACATTATATATAAACAAAGTCAGTTTATCTCATCTTTATTATAAATATGTGAATAAACTGAAATTTTGCATAACACATGCAAACAACTCATGCGAAACCTGTTACAAGAGCAAAAACAAAACAATAAACCCATTTCGTTTCGTATTTTATAAATTGGCACCTCAAGAAACTGTAGAAATTCGTTTTATAAGCGGATAATAAAAGTTTCGAGGGAGCCAAATATAACTTTCGATTTACATAATGTTATGCCTTATCGAAAATTGAGAAAAATTGCCAAAGATACCGAAAACATATGTACCCAGATATTCTGCGACAGCGTTCACTTGTTCTATTCAATTTCCAAAGCACTAGTGCTTTGGTTTTGCGCTTGAGTGCCTTTATTTTCTGCCCACAGATTGAAAATTACAATGTCTCTTGAAAACAGCAATATTTATGATTTCTGTTTGAATGCTTCTCACGCTGCAGACAATTTGATACTTTTAAATTTATTTTATGCGGGCAATTCGTGGGAAATCGCTTGGAAACGCTTAACTGTTGAAATGTAGATCAAAAATTAGTTTCAGTAAATGCAAGTTCATTTACGGGCGATATGAACGTAAAAGGTATATTGATATTTACTGAACAGACTAACAAAATTCTTAATTTCTCATTAATGAAGCAGCATAATTCTAGGTATTGCACATACTGTTGCTCTATGAAAAGATAATCGTTTATTTTTTCAATATAGTTCTGGCTGATGAACTAGAAAATTATGAAATTATTGAAATTCAAATACCTGGAATACACAATTTCTTGTTACAAGATGATGGCAATGCGCATATTGCGAGACAAGTCGTAAAGACTTTCTGCGGCATTTTTTATGTTTTCAGATTTAGTAAAATCGTTTGATTACCAATATATTCCGATTTCACTCTTCTCATCTCCCTGTGGGATTTTATGAATTTAAATAAAATATGATATAATAAAGTATTACATAATCATTGATGTTATTGACTTGTTATTACGTGTTTCTCTATTTGAATTGATTTATGAAGGGGTAGATAACCTAACTGATAATGATCTCTATAAAAAAACTTGGTAAAAATTAATCCACCGAAAATGATCACTGTAGAAATATATTAAAAAATGACAATACCCTTATTATTCCAGTCTTAAAAGATGTGACACATATCTAATACAACAGTAGGTAGATTATACTGCCAAAAATTCATAATCCAGGAAAGTTCGCAATTGGACCACCAACTAAGCGCTTAACTGAATGGATGGCAGAAAATGACTTAATATGTGTAAACGAGGGAAGTGCACGAACATTTCAGAGAAACGAATACTCGTCCATACTAGACCTAACTCTGACTACCGACGACATTAAAACCAAAGTAGCTAAATGGGAAGTGAGCGAAAAGGAAACCCTCAGCGACCATAACTATATAATATTCGAAGTAAAAGACGAAGAGAAGAAAAGAGCTATGGTAACGCAAAGCAAAGGGTGGCCGATGAAAAGTTTGAACAAACAAAAGTTGCAAGAGACACTGAACGACATCGGCATTATTCAGGAGGAGGGCGTATCTCCTGCAAAAGGCTTTTCCCAAACCCTCACGCAGATCTGTGACAGAACTATGTCGAAAAGAAAGTACAATTCAAGTAGGCCACCTTTTTATTGGTGGTCAGACGAAATTGCCGAACTTCGCAGGGAATGCTTGAGAAAAAAAAGGATATGTACAAGAAATGCAAGAAGGAATCTTCCGGAAGTAAATCAACAACTGAGGGAAGAGTACAAAAGCAGCAAGAAAAGGCTGCGAAATTGCATCAAGGCTTCAAAAAGAGCATGCTGGAAAAGCATGCGTGACAAACTGGACTCCGATATCTGGGGACATGGCTACAAGATTGTGATGAAACAAATGCTTGGCTTCCCTCCAAGACCCCAAATGTCCATGCAAATGACGAAGGAAGTGGTGAACCACCTCTTTCCCGTGCACGACCCCGTAAACTTTGATTGTGACAGAACAGTGATATTCTTAGATTTTACGGTAGAAGAATTGAATATAGCTTGCAATAAGCTAAAACCAAACAAAGCACCGGGACCAGCCTACATCCCAGTAGAAGTCCTGAAGGAAGTAGTACAAAATAAACCCGAATACGCACTAAGAGTCTACAACGAACTAGCGCGTAGAGGATTATTTCCAGAAGACTAGAAGCAGGCTAAGCTTGTACTACTTAGGAAAGGAAATAAACCGCTAGACCACCCGGCATTGTATAGACCCATATGCCTCTTAGACGTAGAAGGGAAACTGTACGAACAGCTCATTTTAATAAGTAGATGCTATAAACAACGTGACCCAAATCGCCAGAGAAGCTGCTGCTGCCGCGCACAGCACTGAAGACTATGTGCCGTAATAACTTTAGACGTGCAAAATGCTTTCAACAGCGCATCATGGCAAATCATTCTGGAAGACCTGCGAAACAGAGGAATAGAAGAGAGCCTAGTCTGGGTAATAGCATCCTATCTATCTCAGAGGAAAATAATTCTGGAAGCAGAAGACGAGACAAAGACCGTAGAAGTCAGCAGTGGCGTGCCTCAGGGATCAGTACTCGCTCCACAAAAAAAAAACTAAGCGCTTAACAACAACGGAGTTCAAAAATCTACCCATTGCGCAACCAAGTTTTTAGTTTAGTCATAATATCAATGATTTCATCAATAGAATTAACAGGATATAATTGCAAGAAGTGTAATTTTTTGTGATATATTAATTTCTTAGGAAAAAACCCATAGCAAGACTTAAGAACAACAAGTCCCCTGGCAACGACGGCATTTCAGCAGAGATGTTAAAAAACGGTGTATCCAAGCTAACCAACATAATCCACAAAATCCTGGTAAGAGTGTGGCAAGAACAACACATACCAGAAGATTGGAAGGTCGGACACAATATTATCAAATATTTTGTATGACAGACTGAGTATTCACACAGAAAAGTTTCTGGGAGAATACCAAAGCGGTTTTAGATCAGGCCGGTCAACAACGAATTTAATATTAACATCATCCATCTATTCATTGACTTTAAAACGGCAGTGTCATAAGACCAAAGTTATACGAAGCCATGAACCAACTGAAGGTGCCTGACAAAATCATAAATCTGGTAATACTAACTATGTCAAAGTGAAAATCCAAAATGAAACTTCTAACCAATTTGAAACGTTCCTAGGACTAAGACAGAGTGATGGGCTGGCCTGACTCCTTTTTAATATCGCATTAGAAAAAGCGATCCGGAACGCTGAACTTGATAAGAGAGGAACAGACTTTTATAAGGGTAGGTAAGTTCTAGCTTAAGCAGATGATATTGACATCATATTCCGAACACCCAGAAATATAATAGAGACCTTTACAAGATTCGCCAACGCAACCAGAAATATTGGATTAACAGTTAACGAGGGCAAAACCAAAATCATGACCCTCCCCCAACCAGGTCTAATACCCCCGTTAGAAAACAACAACTCTGAGATAGTAGACAGCTTCACATACTTGGGATCACTAGTGAACTGCAGTAACAACACTAGAAAAGGAAAGAATAGTTTTAGCCAACTGATGCTACTTAAGACTGGGCAAACATCGCCGGAGCCGAGGCATTTCTTGGAAAATTAAAACAACAAAACCTGAATTATTCCAATGCTAACTTATAGATCAGAAACCTGGACATTAATAAAGAGCAACGAACAACTATTGCACTCATTTAAAAGAAAGATCCTAAGAAGAATTTATGGCACAGTGTGCGACAACGGGGTATGGCCACGTAAATATAACTTTGAGTTGTACGCAAAATACATGGAATTATCCAGCGGACGAGGCATTGTCACATTTATTAAAATTGGACGACTCCAATGGGCAGGATATATCATTAGATCACCTAGGAAAATCCTGTTCGCACAACTTGGTGGATCCAGGCAATGGGGAAGACCAATATTAAGATGGAGGGACCAGATAGATGAAGATGCAAAGAAAAATTGGAGCAGAAAATTGACAAAGAGTAGCACTAGATCGTGACGGCTGGCGAAGAAAATTTGGAAAAGTCAAGGCCCCCTTATAGTGCATACATTTATGTAGTTCCGTGTGCCGGTTAATGATTAAGTGTGGTATCAGTGTGTTTAAAGGGACGTGTGGAACACGAAAAGTATTGGTGGCCATCAGCGTCTGTCGTTTTCTTGAGGAGGAGGGGAGTTCCGTAAGTTAAAATCTAAAGATCAGTTGATAACTCCTAAACCATCAGCTTTACAAAAAAAAACTTGTAGGATCAAAATGAAAGATAATACATTTTTCTACAATAGTTGTCGTATGCGCCTATGTGCTACGAGCAAGCGTTCGTGAGATAAAGTAAAATATAATAATTATGTTGCCGAAAGAGTATTATTAATAATAATTTAATTGTTTTACTGAATGTCAAGTTTAATTCATTATGCAAACTAACTATATGGTTATTCTAAGCGATTAGCATAATCACAATGTAGGCTTTTGTCAAAGTTGATACATCGGCGGGTAAAACGAGAAAGAAGTTGACCCACGCACATGCATCATTTGTCAATCGTCCGTCGATGAGGGCTCAATGTCAATGCCTTCCCTCACCACCTTGGCTTTCTTGAAATCCGTCCGGGCTTCGTACAGTTTCTGGGTCACTGCCGTGGAAGATGTGCACCACCCTGTAAATGTGTTATGAGCCAACTTCCATGCACAGATATGCGTGCTTGCCTTGGAGAACAACAAACCTGCGACAGTGTGCACAATGTAATAGAAATAGTTAGTGACGAAGATGAAGAGTTTGACTCTGACGACTATTTCTATTAATTACTTTCGCATCCAGTGGAAGTATAGTAACGACAAAACATTTTTTAAAAATTTTTATTGTTTAAATAGGCTTAGAATGTCATGAAACGTCGAGATTTTAAGTTTGAGCGAAAAAAAATTTCTGTCTGTCTGTCGGTCTGTCTGTCTGTCGGTCTGTCTGTAACTTTTTTTGTGCGCACGCTTACTCTGGAACCGTTTGAGATATTGAATTGAAATTTTGGTACACATATGTACTTTAATGAGATCTGGAACTAGATTATATTTTCATCTTGTTCCGTCGAAAGGGTAAATTGGGGTAAATTTGGGGTAAATAGATAAATCAAGCAAATTAGTACTTAGTATATACAAAAGAAGCTAAGGTCTCAAAAATGTTATTGGCATTAGCCACCCCCATTACCACCCCCACCCCATTATTAAAGGGGATGAAAAAAAATGTGATTTAGTGTGTGTACAAGAAACAGAAACCTCAAAATATTTTTTTACTTCATCCACCCCCACCCCACTACCGATGTGGTATGTGGTATCGTTTTATGGGTTTTTGGGGTAGAGGATTTCAAATATTATATTATTAAAGTTCCATGAGCAATTATTTCCACATACAATATTATTTTTTTCGTTGTGAGTGACTTAGATAGATAATCTGGATGTGGAAGTAGTGATTCCTTGGGCAGCGGTGTTTTCCTTATATTAATAAATAACTCTGTAGCGGATATATGTGTCTCATTCATGTGGTTGTATAGAGGAGAACACATAATCTCACGAACGCATGTTCGTAGCACATATGTGCATAGGAAACTATTGTAGAGAAGTATATTATCTTTCATTTTGGCCCTATAACTGTTTTAGTTCGCACAGTGTTATTGACTAATTAAACTTGATATTCAGTAAAATAATTAAATTACTATGAGCAACGGTAATGTATAATAATACTCTTTCGGCAACATAATTGGTATATTTTACTTTATCTCACGAATGCTTGCTCGTAACACGTAAACGCATATAACTATTAATTAGAGGATGTTGGATGTGTTGGATGTTGGTGACTCGCTTTTTTTGGGGGACGTATTTCTTGGAGAATCGAGTTGTGATGGGCTGTCCTCCAGGAAATTCATATCAAACGTCTCCTGACCCACATCTTAGGAACAATATACCATCTATCTGCTTCCGTAATAGTTCATACCGCGAAAGCCTAGGGATATATGGAAAAAACTAAGGACTTGGGCGTTTTAAGATATTCCTGTCAAGGTAATTTTGCTAAACTGGCAAAATGTTAACCATATTTATTTTCGTCTTTAATAAGGCGAGAAAATCCACTGGCTACCGTGGATAACTCTATATACTATATTTTCACATTTTTGAATTGTTTATGCTTGAAACTCCTATAATTATTATAATTCACTTACTTAACAATTTTTATTATATATGTAATATGTATACTTCATTAATGTAACTAATTGCGTCAATGAAGGAAAACTAATTTTGTAGATCGAATATTTGGCCAGAGAGAAGATTTATTAGACTTTGCAAGTAAGTTGAGGAGTAACTAAAATTGTCCATATCATGTACTGTTTTATAATACCTTATTTCACAGAATCGATATATTACAAAGCATATTCTAACTTGTATTTATAACAACAAATCAACCTGTAATGCCTTTTACTTTACAGTCCCAACTAAACAATTAAGCGTAGGCAAAAACTTTTAATGCACTGTCTGCTCGGAATAATCAAACTTTTAGGCCATACTAGAGAACTAGATTAGTGTTTGAAAGACCAAGGGATGATAGATCGAATTTTAATTAATGTCATTTTATCGGAATATACGGAAAACTAATTTCCAACTCTAATAAAATGATTACCTTGAACTATTTCTAATATTTTACGAAAATATCTTTCCATTAATAATTTTTTTATGAATTAGACACCTCCTTTTCCATATTTCAATAGTTCCTGAGGAATTTCTTAATTGCTGTCAAGGAATTACTGCGTTGCTTTTATGCAAAAAAACAAATTCGTCTGAATGTCTCCTAATAACAGTAATGCCATGTACCGCATATCTATCTACAAAGTAGTCCCTATTTGTTATCTTAAGGAGCTATTCAAATCAATTATTTTTTCTATATTTACATTTACTTTGAGATTGTTGTTAATATATACAATTACGCCATTATTTTGATTAAAATATGACTCATTATAAAAGGCTGTATATTTTTTTATTGAATAATCACTTACCCCTTCAATTTTCCATGTTTCTGACAAAACTATAATATGTAATATGTTTTGAAATATTTCGATGTGTAATAATTCGTTAATATTTTTGCTTAAACTTCTTATATTAAAGTGAGCAATGTTTAATACACGTTCACCACTTATGTTTTCTAAACCATCATTATTGTCTGAATATACTTTTGATTCCCCCACCTCATTTTCCTCAGTATTGTCCCTAAAGAGTACAAATAGTGTATTTAGAAAAAAAGAAAAATATAATTAAAAAAATCAGAACTATTTAATATAAACGTATATGGCTATAAATATACAAAGTGCACTAAAGAAACTTTTGTTTTAGACGTGGATGATGTAGCGAGGGTATTGATTGTTACATTTTTTATTTTCCAATAATTCTTGAAGTTGTCCTTTTATCCGGTTGATATTTTGGAGGTTCAGACGTGCTTGTATTTTTTTTATTCTTGCTACCTCCACCTTTCCCTATTTCAACTTCAACTTCTTTTTTTTTTACTCACAGGTTCTACGTATCTTTTTTGAGTCAGTGGTGTTGGTGGTGCACTGTTTGATTGTTTGTTAGTTATTTCTTAACTTTCCTGAGTATTTTCGAGATTAACTTCTTTATCCGTTTCTTCGTTTTTTTGCGTAGTAAAAATTTGTCCGTTAACAAGTTTGATATTTTTTATAAATGCATTTAAATTTTTTGCTTTCGCTTTTCTTAATTATTTCCGTAATATCTTGTTTGCTTTTCTCTCCTCCAATGATAGACCTTCTGCCATGCTTACGTTAGTTCCTTTTAATTTTTCAAGTCAAACGACACTGTTGTCAACATGTCCAACGTGTACCTTTTTTTGTAACCCTTTCTTTCTAAGATACACTATTGCCTATATCATTATCTCTGTTGCAACCGGGCTCTGCCCATGGTATGAGTTTAGTATCAACAAATTGACCAGTTTAGTGTTTGTGTTTGCGTGGCTCTAGAAAGAGATATGGACAATTTCGTTATAAAGAAAGAAATAGTTACAATATGTAATATCTGAGACTGAACACAAGATGTTGACAACATAGTTGTAGCTGCATATCTGTTTCTGGTTATAAAACTTCTTTGACTTTTGCGCGTTCATAGTCGTTCATCGGCAACAAAATAAAGATGGACTAGAATTGTTCACGTAGTTTTTGGTTGTAACAATTGAAACTTGCCGACTAGTGGCCTTTTATTGCTCTCTGATATCTGTTAACAACCAGTTCAAAAATTGTGAACGCGATTGAAATTGTCAGTGTTTCTGTGTAAATATTATACCATTTCTTTCACTATTCAATTTTGTGAAATGGAGTGATCCTGTTTACTTTGTAAAAGAATACAGGAACAATCCTAACCTAAAATTTCACATCTAAGTAAGAACGAGCGTTACTTTAACTTAATGTTATAAAATTTGTTGACAATATAAAAATGTATAGAACATAATTTACTCAATTTTTATTGACACTTGCACAATACTTCCACTAAAAAAAGGAGTTTAATTAATAATAGCTTAACTAATAATAGAAAATCAATAAAAAACATTATTTATTCATTAATTATATCAGTATTATACCTCAACTACGGACAATAAGTTTACTCCTCCGCGCCCCTCGCGTAATATTTGTCTGACTAAACAAACCGTACATAAATGAATTGGAATTGCTCCTCTATCCTTTAAACCTCGTTGGTGTTACTTAAATTAGATATGCATATTATATATGACTTCGACTACTCTATTGCCAAATTTCTGTAATAGTACTACAGAAGACCAAAGAAGTCTTCTGTGATACTTAGTACCTATTTCTCATAAAAAATAAAGAGCATAATGTTTATTTCATTGAGAATACTGGGTAAAAGCATTGAAATTATCTGCCTTTTGGATGGTTATCTATCAATATAATATTGAAATTACCTAAAATATTAACCACTCCCACCGAAATCAAAGAAAATTCAAAACCCTGCCAAACCTAAAAGCTCCCGATCCTGACAACATTCCAAACATCCTCCTCAAAAATTTGCCAAAAACGCATTAGTCCAGATCTCCTATATCCTAAAACCGATGCTTAAATTGCAGTATTTCCCTCCATCATGGAAATTGGGGATAGTGATCCTATCTTAAAGCCAAACAAACCGCCTTACGGTCCAAACAGTTATCGCCCCGTTTGTTTACTAAACACCATGGGGAAGGTAGCTGAGAGGATTGTGTTGCGGCTCGTAGCTAAATACCGCCTATTACTGGTGCACCAGTTTGGTTTTAGAGAAGGTCATATTGTATCACTATCGCTATCAAAAGTGGTGCTGGATGTCATTGGCTTATATAATAAGAAGCAGTGTACTGTCATGTTACTCTAAGATCTTGAACGCGCCTTCGATACCGTGTGGCATAACGGGCTAGTCTACAAACTGCAATCTGTTTGTGGACTGCCCGGATACTTGATAGCCCTCATTAAGAACTAACTGTGGGACAGGCAAATAATGGTAAGAATCAACAACACCTTATCCGCGACTATCAGCGGGGGTTCCTCAAGGTTCCGTGCCCTCTCCTTTCCTTTTTAACCTGTACACCTCTGACATTCCTACTTATCCTACCACAAACCTCCTCTTCAACGCTGATGACACTACTATTTACTCCCACACTTTTTAGGGACAAACCGCAACTCAAAAAATAAAATACTTCTTTGAGTGGCTGACGACTTATTAGGAACAATGGAAAATCAAAATAAATTTTTCCAATTCAGAAATTATCACGTTTCACCGTAAATTTACAAACATCAAAACCTTTTCAAAACTAAAAATAAATAATGTGGTAATTTCTGAAAAGAAAACTGTTAAATTTCTTGGACTATCACTTGACACAAGACTCACATTTGCACCCCGTATTACTAGAGTAATAAATAAAGCCTATGTAACTCTTAGTCAAATCTATCTTTTAGTTAATAGACGTAGCAAGCTATCAATAGATAATAAAGTATGCCTATATAAGGTAATCTTCCGGCCAATGCTGACTTATGCCTGTGTGTCTTGGAATTTCATTTCAAACATACACAGTTCCTTATGTTACAACGTACTCAAAATAAGCTGTCTATTAACAAATTCGTCAAGGTATATTATCACAGAAGATTTGCATAGGCTTACGGGGATGCAAATGATACGACAATACATTGACGAGACTGCCTAAAAATTCCTACTATACAAACCTTTTAACTCTGACTTAACTCGTGACCTGACCTGACACATACAAGAAGATACCACAACATTCCACACGACCACAAACTTCTACATGGACGACTACAACTCTAATATTTACCCGAAAATGACTGAAGTAACTTCCCTCCCTAAAACCCCCGTCTCTCATAAACATATAAATCCAACATACATAATCCCATATCCTGAAATGGGAAGTGGAACTCCTCTTTGAACCCCTCGCTGAAATTCCTTAACAAAGAAATTAGGTACATTGCAACAGTATGTTTTTATATGCTTGACTTTTTTGAATAGGGTTTTATTGATTTTCCTTATACAATCTTTTCTATGACAAAATAACAAAAGTTCTAATCGTCTCATTTTCATAATTCAACATCTAAAATAAAATGCAAGCGATCTGTATAGAAACTTGCTAATTGTCTCTATTTTTTATCATGTCTGGAAGCATTTCTGCCACACCACATGGCCGCTGCGTGACATCGCGCGGTTCTCGCGTTGTTACGTAGCTCTGTCATATATTGTTAATACTAATGAAATAAATAAATGAAATACCTTTTTGACATGTACCTATAGTTAAATGAAATAAAAGATATTTAAATTGGTAAAATTGGTAATATTGAATAAATTTGCAAAATTATCCGCATGAGGACAGTATTACATTATCATCTCAACAAACCCGAAAAACGATATTAGGTGGGGGATATGAAAGAGGAGGGAGGTGGTGTCAGAACTCTCATTTCCTACTACTCCCTAAAAAGGACGGCCAAATCTTTCAGTAATGAAATATTCATTAGGAGAGTGCAGTACATGTTCCAGTGTAAACTTAATTAATTCTTGAAGTTCATCATACATTTCGCCAACTACTAGATTAATAACAACAAAAACATCAACTGTTAACACAAAGCAATTTATACAGACTAAGGACTAACTTGATTAGTTCAGTTTCCAATTTATCCCCCACACGTGCAAACCATATAATCTAGCCAATTCTGAGAGAAGTAATTGTATTGGTGTTCGTTAAAGAGATCATATCGAGAAATTCAATTAATCAAATTCTAATTATCCCCTGATATTAAGTTTTCAATTGGAATGCCTGATGTGTGCTGCACAGTAATTATATTCGGATATACTAATACCAGTAATATCGACGTTGTAATTTAGCATCAAACATGTCAGAAACGTAAAGTATATTAATCAGTTGAAGTTTTAGGACTTAATGGACTAATATATGGCCAGCTTTCTAACTAAACTTTAAACCAAGTTGGATGTTAACCTATATATATATATTATTTTCTTGGTAGCTTTGATGTTCTGATTGATTAATATTTGATTTGTAATTAACTTCCAAATATTCGACATACATTTAAATTACATATGGATTTATTTACCAACCCGTCTGGTATTAAACTAAAATTAGAGTCAATATAATATTACGTAGACGTTAAAACCTCAAAGGTCTGGTAAAATTAATTATTATTTCGCCTCAAAATGTTAAACAGCTCAAAGTTCTGTTTATAGGACAAGCATAACGTTACAACCGTTTTTGCAAGTAAATTAGCCCACTTCACGATTTTGAATTCGAACGCATCTTCTTCAGAAGGCATGCATCACATTTATAATGTCGCTCTGGTGTTGGAAAGACCACTTAATGACTTCTAAAATGAGTCCAAATTTTCTAATATTCCATGATATCTGTTTTTACAAATACTGCATAAAGAACAAGCTATTTTTTAATTTAGGAAAGTGTCACCATATCTGTTTTACTCGCAATTTAAACATCTTTAAGTACGATTACAATTTCAACAAGATGCTAAAACATTTACAGCAAGTAAGGGATCTTGGAATAATTTTCGATTCAAACATGGCCCTCTCTCCACACACATATTACGTAATATCAAGGAGTAATAAAATGCTGGGATCAGAATATGTAAAAAATTTAAATCATTAATTGCAATGAAAACTATTTATTTTTCACTCGTGCACAGTAAGTTAAATTTTGCTTCAATAACACAGCTACACACAAAAAAAAAGTTTTGATCCCTGAACGCGCCTATGATATTTCCAAATATTTTTCAACGCTGAATCCGAATCTGATAATAAAAAAGCTGTATAACTAAAATATTTGCGCTAGAGCCAAAAGTAACCCTTAAAATGGCGTAAAACCTCCATATACATTAGGATGGAGTGCATGGATACAAATGAATTGTGGAAAACGTGAATAACATACAATTTCTTTATTCAGCGGTCAACTTCCCAAACACTAAACGAAAACCACCCCCCTAATGGGGTAGAAATTACTCCTATATAAAAATAAAGTACATAAATGCCAACAAATCGTGGAAAATGTCGAAGTTTTTATAATTTGGAGTAAAGCGTATGAATCTTAAGTGACTGTAAGCAAGCCCTAATACTAATGATCCAAAACCACTCCTAAACGTAGAAACGAAAGACATGAGTGCCAATTTATTGTGGAAGAAGTAAATTTTTAGTATGGTGAAGTCCGAAATATAGAGATGCAGTGTCACCGGCTTGGTCGAACCCTACATTTGAGAACACCTGATCTTCATGTTGCAGATGTATTTGACGTATTACTTCCACATCCAGTGGAAGTATAGTAACGACAAAAAAATTTGTTAACAATTTTTATTGTTCAAATAGGCTTAGAATGCCATGAAATGTCGAGATTTCAAGTTTGAGAGAAAAAAAATTCTGTCTGTCGGTCGGTCTGTCGGTCTGTAACTTTTTTTGTGCGCACGTTTACTCTGGAACTGTTTGAGATATTGACTTGAAATTTGGTACACATATGTACTATAATGAGATCTAGAACGACATTATATTTTCATCTTCTTTTGTCGAAGGGTTGGGGGGTAAATTGGGGTAAATTTGGAGTAAATAGGTAAATCAAGCAGGTAAGAGTTCATAAAATTGATATTTAGTATAGGCAAGAGAAGCTAAGGTCTCAAAAAAAATGTTGGCATTAGCCACCCCCATTACCACCCCCACCCCATTATTAAAGGGGATGAAAAAACTATATGATTTAGTATGTGTACAAGAACCAGAAATCTCAAAGTATTTTTTTACTTTATCCACCCCCGACTCCCACCCCCTATCGCCACCCCCCACCTCACTACCGATGTGGGGTATCGTTTTATGGGTTTTTGGGGTAGAGGATTTCAAATATTATATTATTGAAGTTCCATAAACAATTATTTCCAGATACAAAATTTTTTGGTTGTGTGACTTGGATAGAAAATCCGGATGTGGAAGTAGTGATTCCTTGGGCAGCGGTTTTTTTTTATAGTTTTATAGTCCAGCGCTACTGAGAGGCCCGTTTACAGGTGTACCTCCGGGATTCCTTCCCATGGCAGTTCCTTGTAGCCCAGCCTGAGTTATCAAATTTCATTCATTCTACAGATGACAGTGTCATACATGGTTCTGATGTTATTGCACGTTGTTTTCTATTCTCCCGAATTTCATATTTCCACTTTTCCACTCTGTATGACTTCCACATCCAGTGGAAGTATAGTAACGACACAAAAATTTTTGAAAATTTTTATTGTTCATATAGGCTTAGAATGTCATGAAACGCCGAGATTTTAAGTTTGAGCGAAAAAAATTTTCTGTCTGTCTGTCGGTCTGTCTGTAACTTTTTTGTGCGCACGTTTACTCTGGAACCGTTTGAGATGTTGACTTGAAATTTGGTACACATATGCACTTTAACGAGATCTAGAATTAGATTATATTTTCATCTTGTTTCGTCAAAGGGTTTTGGGGGGGTAAATTGGGGTATATTTGGGGTAATTAGGTAAATCAAGCAGGTTAAGAGTCCATAAAATTGGTGTTTAGTGTATACAAGAGAAGCTAAGGTCTCAAAAAAAATTTTGGCATTAGCCACCCCCATTGCCACCCCCAGGGGGATGAAAACAAATGTGATTTAGTGTATGTACAAGAACCAGAAACCTCAAAATATTTTTTTACTTCATCTTTTATGCATTTTTGAATAAAATGTAATTAAACACACTTTATTTTGGTACACACTGTACATTGTATTTACCATCTTTAAGTTTATTAATCCTAGACATCTAGTTATGCAAATAATAGCTGTGCTGTTGAGATATGTTATACCTTTCTTGTATTTTTATATTTAAACCATCTATTTATTTCTAATGTTACAGCTCTTACGGAGTATTGTTTACCACATAACACAAAGGATGAGAACGCCGCCTTATTTTAGTTAATTTACTTCCACGTCCAGTGGAAGTATAGTAACGACAAAAATTTTTTTTTTAATTTTTATTGTCCAAATAGGCTTAAAATGTCATGAAACGTCGAGATTTTAAGTTTGAGCGAAAAAAAAATTTCTGTCTGTCTGTCGGTCTGTCTGTCTGTAACTTTTTTTTGTGCGCACGTTTACTCTGAAACCGTTTAAGATATTGACTTGAAATTTGGTACACATATGTACTTTAACGAGATCTAGAACTAGATTATATTTTCATCTTGTTCCGTCGAAGGGTTGGGGGGTAAATTGGGGTAAATTTGGGGTAAATGGGTAAATGAAGCAGGTAAGAGTCCATGAAATTGGTATTTAGTATATACAAGAGAAGCTGAGGTCTCAAAAAAATTTTTGGCGGTAGCCACCCCCATTACTACCACCACCACCTCCTTATTAAAGGGGATGAAAAAAAAATGTGATTTAGTGCATGTACAGGAACCAGAAACCTCAAAATATTTTTTTACTTCATCCACCTCCCCACTACCACACCCCCATCACCACCCTCACCCCACTACCTATGTGGGGTGTCGTTTTATGGGTTTTTGGGGTAGAGGATTTCAAATATTATATTATTAAAGTTCCATAAACAATTATTTTCATATACAAAGTTTTTTCGTTGTGAGTGACTTGGATAGAGAATCTGGATGTGGAAGTAGTGATTCCTTGGGCAGCGGTTTTTTATATCTAGTAAAGCAACATTTTTGTAAGGAATTATATATGATTTATGATATATGATTACACACTCTAGTATAGTGGGTGGCCTACAGTCTAAACAATTAGTATAGTATATTGTGTATTTAGGTGTGAAAGCAGTACATTCCCGGACGACGATGCAAATTGTTGGCCGAGGCGCTAGCCGAGACCAACAAGCATCGAAGTCCGGGAATGTGCTTTCACACCGAAGTACACATATTATTTTTTCTGAAATCACAATCAATATTATTATAAATTAAGGAATTGGTATTAATGCATAACATTTCTTATTTCTTCATCACAATCTAACTGCTTACTAATAAATGCAATTTTAATGTGAGTTGGTTTGTCTGCGTGTATTTATTTATTGTCTAAAATATACATAAAAAACCGTACGGGAATGTTACTTTCCCGGCCTAGGCCGGGAAAGTAACATTCCCGTACGGTTTTGTTGATCGTTGCTTGGCAACGGATCTTTTCCGGTCTGCTTTCTGATAGTTTCTTAGCAAGGGACTAAAATACTGGAATTGTGCATTTTTCGATCTGAAATCGCGCCGAAAATGTAGACATTGCTGATCGATTTCAGAAAAAATCATATTTCTATATAAATTGGCATTTTCGCGCATCTTAGTGTAAGGTAGAAAGTTATAACTTGCGACTCATGTGTTAGAGACAGCGACCGAAACCGAAATTTATTTCGGTTCGATTTCGGTTACGGTTACCTAACGTATAACATTTTTTTCATAGTAGCGACAATTTAGTTTTCAGTTATATTTTCGGTTTTCAAGACAGCGACAATTAGGTTCTCGGTTATGGTTTCGGTTTACAGATCCGCGGCAATTCGGTTTCTGTTAAAAAAAAATCGTAATTACGGTGGGGTTTTCGGTTACGGTTTCGGTTCCTGGTTAGTGATGGGGGATTCGACTCTTTTTAATGATTCGTACTATACGAATCCATCTCAAGAAAAGATTCGTATCGAAAAATTCGTATATTTCGTACCATTACATTTTTTGAAGAGCGGAGGGGGGTAGGGGGGGAGAAATCCGAAAAGAAAATGTACTACCCAGCTCTATCTGTGTACTGGAACCATTTTCCAAGTGTAAAGCAGCAGGTGCAACATTTAACTCAAATCAAGATAATCTACAGACACTTCACGTGTCGCTTCTGCAGTTATCTGATTTTTATTAGTGTCATCCATTCAGTTTAAGAAAAGTAAATTTACTTAATGTAATCTTAAATCCGATATTTTGCAAGTAGAGTCAGTATTGTGTGTAATTTAATTTAGTTTAATTTATTTTTGAATCATAACTTTAACCTTACAAACATGTGCTAACCAGAACTTTATCTTTTATTCCTTAACCTAAAGATTGCTGTCGAATTTTTGTACATCATTTTTGTTGCTGTCGAATTTAAATAGAGTCGAATTTTTGTTGCTGTCGATTTTATTTGAAGTAGATCAAATTTTGATGCAGTCAATTTTTATAATTCGATGTAATTGGGAAATCCGTTTAATATTTGAGAAGTTTATTCAATATTAAATGTTAAACAATACAGTTTAGTTTGGGATGGTTAAATAACTGCTATAAATTCGAAGCATCATGGTACAGTCAAGTTCTCCAGTTTAGTTGGGTGAAGTTAAGTTAGTCCAGTCAAGCTAGAAAAATTGCGGGACGACATATAGCAAAACTATAGAGTTATCCTGGTGTTCAAGTGCAGCAGATTCGCATCATGTCACCATTTTGTCCAATATCCGGCGTTATGTGGAGCAATCCAGGAGTAGTTGAGATCCATCCTCGTCATTGTCCATCTCCGGATTGGTGAGAATTTGTGCATTTTTGCTCTTAAATTTTATTATGCTACGAAAATTATCACAACAGCATATTAGTGAATTTATTTACTATTCATTTATTGCACAGTATATGATTTTTACCTTTTGTGATTTATTGTAGATTATTAATATTTATTGCCTTTTCTTTAAATCATTCTATGATATTTACGGTGTGTTTACCAAAATATGTCATTGATGACCATTTACTTTACTAAATAAATAATTTTTTTTTATGATCTTTCAGACAGTGTCACAGTGATGGAAAATGGAAACAATTCGACCCTCGGGGCAATTTTAATCGTACAGTCATAATTTTTTTTTATTCTTTTTGGAATTTGATGTTTTTTATTGTACAAGTGCGAAAAGTTAGATATTTAATTAGGTGTGTTCATAAATGGGCAAATTAGCCGACTATTGCAGCATAAAGCCTAGAAAATCATAAACCTTGGAAATTCTTAAATTCGAATTTATGGGTTGCTGATTCCAAAAATTGGTGTCCCGAACTCTTAAAATACGAATGGAATCCCGAAATTAGGAAAATTATCCATTTTAAGGGGTTTTTGCAACTATCTGAATAAGAATCTTGAATAACCATAAGTTTATCTCCAGATTTATTATTTTCTAGGTTTATTGGGTCGTTGATTTCAGAAATTGAGGTCTTGAACTCCTTTAATATGGGGGACGGAAACTCGAAACTCGGAAAAACCACCCCTTTCAGGGGTTTTGCAATAGTCGGCTAAGTTGCCCATTTATGAAAACACCTAATTAAATATCTAACTTTTCGCACTTCTACAATAAAATACATCAAATTTCAAAGAGAATAAAAAAAAATTATGGCTGTAGGATTCAAATTGTCCCGAGGGTCGAATTGTTTCCATTTTCCATCACTGTGCGTGTGGTCAAGTATATACATATTTGCTATTTTTGATGTAGATAATAATTCATTTTTATACTTGCTACTTAAAAATGATATAATGAATGTTACATTTTATCTTAAAATTTACATTTTTCATTTTTTATGTTCTGTGTTTGTCTCAATATCAGGCTTCTTCACAACAGTCGGCTTTGTGATCAAGGAGGGTAGTGTCATATCAATTTTTCTGTGCATGGCGCTCTATTCATTAACATCTTTTATTACTCCCTTCTTGGTCACGAAACAAACTAGCTGGGCTATGGAATTATTGATTCTCTCTCTATCTCATATAAAAAACTGGATCCACGACCCAGCCACGTATAAAATCAGCTAGCCGTTCGCACTCGCCACTTGTGTTTTGTCTGAATCACTTTTGGATTTTATTTACTATATTAACATAACTAGGTTTCCAGTCGTAACTTTTATAAAGCCAAGTGGAGATGTTTCAAATTTTACGTTTACCGTTATTGCACATGATGGCAGATTACTGTTGGTCCATAAAAAAGGACACAACTGAAGAATACCACAGACAGCCAGTGAGATCATTTGAAAACAAGACAAAGAAGTATTTCAAAAAAAGAAATTGAGAAGTGTGTGAAGAACCGTAGATTTAATGCTGTTCAAGTCCAAAGGCAACTATGTGATGTCCGGTGATATTCGTGAATCGACGGTTAGCCGAAGGTTGCGAGAAATATTTCTGACAAATCACAAAGCTCAGCTAGTAAAAAAAAATTACTGCGGCTCATCATCAAGCACGTCTTCGAATCGTACGAATCGTAAATTGAAATTTGAACCAATGGGGATCCGTTCTGTTCGCCGATGAGACAAAGATATGTCTCTACAGTAAAAATAGAAGGCAACGAATGTACCGACAACCTGGAGGAACGACTTACTAAGTGGTGCAGACCATTCGTGCATGATATAGGGTGTAATATCTCTCTCGTCATAATCACTAGGAGTGGTGTTAGGCCAAGTTTGTCGGCGACTACTTCAAAGGCTATAGCGGGATCAGATGATGAAAATTGCCCCCGCCTGGATTTTTATTTCGAATTGGCCATTCGAAAGGACATATTTGAAAACCACTTCAGCCAAATTTTCAGCCCCCTAGATGCTAGTAGGGTGCTCCTATCGTAAAAAACGTGTTTTTTCGAAAAAAATTTCTCCTCCTCGACTGTTAGCTCCAAAAAATCTGAGAAAATTCATGAATGTATGTTTTTGAGAAAGAAAATACCCTGATTTTTTTCAGATTTTTCGGATCAAAACTGGGGCCAGGAAAAATATTTGAATTTTTCAATTATTTTTTAAGCAATCAAGGTCATATTTGGCTAACTTCTAAATAACAATTTCTTGTGTACTTTTTCCCGCACTTTGGAATACCATTTTCAGACCGGCTCAAAATTTGAAAAAACCGTTTTTTTCCGCATTTTAATCTCGCCACAATAAAATTGTGGGAGGTTACTAAAATTGGTCCAAAATCGAAAATTGAGATAACATCAAAGCTTTACGTTTTGAGATCCCAGGAATCCAAAAAAGTGATTTTTGAAAAAAGTCTGTGTGTATGTGTGTATGTATGTTAGCACGATAGCGGCGAAACTACTAAACGGATTTGGATGAAACTTTGCATGAGGGTTTCTTTAGTTCTCCAGAAGATCTGAAAAGATTTTGGTTGAGATCGGATTACGTATAGTGTCGTTTTGGCACAACAAGTTGTTTATTTTATCATTACTAACAATTTTTAATGGAACCATTCAAAAAGCAGTAAAAATTCCGATTTCAACGATATATAACACTTGCACCCTTTCGATTTGGTTTCCGCGAAAAATATTAAAAAAACAAAATAAGATATATTTTATAGTCTAACCTAACGTTCGGTAGACTAGTGTGTTTAAGCGTGCAGACTGCCATATACGTTTTTTTAAGAACGTCAAGCCAACTGTTTTTTTTTTTTTTTTTTTTTCGAGAGAGAGAGAGAGAGAGAGAGAGAGAGAGAGAGACCTAAAAACAAAGTGCAATATCACCTTAAAAATTTTTGGACAACTGTCAAAATTCTCCCAGGAAAGTTTTGGAAACAGAATTTTGACAGCTGTCAAAGTGACATTTCCCTCCCGTCCAATAAAGTTACTGACAAAATTTTTTGACAGGTGTCTAACTAACAACTTTTAGACGCATTTTATCTGGCAGCTGTCAAAAATCTTTCACGCGCGAAAGTAACGGACACCTCATCAAAAAAAGATTTTCAAAATATATAATGACCAGCAGCGGAATTTAAGTTCCCAACCAACACAATTGGCTCGACGTTCTTAAAAAAAACGAGTATGGCAGACTGCATACTTTAACACACTAGTATACCGAACGTTAGGTTAGACTATAAAATATATCTTACACAAAAAGCGTGTTATTTTGTTTTTCAATTTTTTCAATTTTTTCGAAAGGGTGCAAGTGTAATGTATCGCTGAAATCGGAATTTTTACTGCTTTTCAATGGTTTGATTACAAATTGTTAGTAATCTTAAAATAAACAACTTGTTGTGCCAAAACGGCACTAAATATAATCCGATCTCAACCAAAACCTTTTCAGATCTTCTGGACCACTAAAGAAACTCTCATGCAAAGTTTCATTCAAATCCGTTTAGTAGTTTCGCTGCTATCGTGCTAACATACATACACACATATACACACAAACACATACACACAGACATTTTTCAAAAATCACTTTTTTGGATTCCTGGGATCTTAAAACGTAAAAATTTGATGTTATCTTAATTTCCGATTTTTTTGGACCAATTTTAGTAACCTCCCACAATTTTATTGTGGAAAGGTTAAAATGCGGAAAAAACGGTTTTTTCAAATTTTGACCCGGTCTGAAAATGATAATTCTGACACCGGCATTCGAAAGTACGGGAAAAAGTACATAAGAAATTGTTGTTTAGAAGTTAGCCAAATATGACCTTGATTGCTTAAAAAATCATTGAAAAATCCAATTATTTTTCCTGGCCCCAGTTTTGATCCGAAAAATCTGCAAAAATCAGGGTGTTTTCTTTCTCAAAAACACACGTCCATGAATTTTTTCAATTGTTTTGGAGCAAACAGTCGAGAAGAAATTTTTTTCGAAAAAACACGTTTTTTACGATAGAAGTACCCCATTAGCACCTAGGGGGCTGAAAATTTGGCTGAAGGGGTTTTCAAATATGTCCTTTCTATATATATCTTGCAGAAAGTGTGGTCAGCAAATAGCCCCAACCTAAATCCCATAGAACGTCTGCGGGAAGAACCGAAGTATTCGGCCCAGGGTTCCTACTGCAATGCCCATCCCAGAACTAATGATATCCTATAAGAGACTATAGCCAATTTAATTAGATCTATAACTAACCAAGTGCAAATTGTTATTAGGGTAGGGGGGTAACAAAAACAGGGCCGTAGCGAAGGGGGAGGATAGGAGGGTATGTTACCACCCAACTTTCTCAGACTTGGCAAAAGTTTGAAAAATTTGAGACGGACGTAAGTTGGCAATTTTTATTGAAATTTTTTTTTTAGAAATTCCCCCCCCCCCGCTCAGCTCATCAATTTTTGGAGAAATTATTATTAAATTATTTACAGAGTTGGCTTTTTCAGTTTTTCAAATTTGAAAAACAACCCCACCCCCTCCCAAAAAAAAAGTTGGCTCGCTGCGGCTCTGAGTAAAAATTAATCGAAATAAAGAATTGCTAAGTTATTGTATTGTTTTATACCCTTAAAATCCTATTTCCTTATTTCTAATTATAAAAAATGGTGATTTATTCGAAGTATTTAATTTTAAGACTTCACTTGAGAACAAAGAAGGAATTCATAGAAAATTTTCACGCATTTTAAAGATTTTTTTTTTTATGGCGTTCGGTCAAGGACCATACTGCCAGCCGCAATTTTTTTAAAAGTTAATTAAAACCTTCAATTAATTTGTTGCTTATACAACATACATGAATACTATGATAAGTATGAGAAAATGATAAAATATCCTATGTCTATATCTAACCTAACACGAGAGAGAGGAGAATATATATAGAAGATGACGAAAAAGGATATAACAGGGTCACACACTTCTCGTCCTGGGGTCTGTCAGGATATTTTAAAATAGACATTACAAGGAGGACCTCGGTTGGAAGGGTAAATAAAAAAATGTGGAACGCTTCACGATTTTGCGTGTCATCCTTGCGCAGGGCCCATGCTAATCTTCTCTGTATCGTTCCAATTTTAGTATATGTACCGCCGAAGCGAGTACACATTTTAAAGATCATAAAATGGTCTTTCCAACGGCATGACTTTTTTTAAATACCGACTGATCAAAATGTATTCAAAGTCAAAAACGAGAAGTGGGTTGAGTTATTTGCCCGCCAGTGTATATCAATAACCGATAAATTCATTATTTACTTTTCATAACATTGATACTTACCTCTAACGACCAAATGCACAGGATGACTAGTTAAGGCGTCCTGAGTATGAAAATCACTAGCAGTTACTTGACATTCCCAACTACCATCGTCAAATTCTAGTTGGGCAGCCCTCACCCAAATGGAACAGTCTCCATTTTGTTGGTTGCCAGACACCCATTCGTACTTATGGGGATACATTCCCATTGGCTGCAAGTAAAATAAAATATCTTTAAAATGGTACAGAACAGGATTATTTTAATTCTACAATAAGAATTCAACTTACAAGTGGCATTACCAAGCTTGTGTATGAAGTGTCTGTCTACATATTTTATGATATAGTGAATAGTATAATCGACGCAAACTTTAAGACTAAACATTTGTAAAAGAAACTAGATGAATCAAATAAACTGCTGGCCAATTGAAACGAACCAAGCGAATTTTTGGGTTGAAATTAAATCCAGATATTTTGAGAACGAGAATAGATATCAATTTTCAGTTTTCAGGATTTAATAGATATTTATTTGTGAAAGAGCGAGTTTTGCCTGATTATTTTATTTTGAAGAACGTTACCATCTACTGAATGTGGGCACTATCTGCAAATTGAATAATTGCGTATTTAACCCAGTAACCTTTCTTTGTACCAAGTTGCAGACGTATAGATAGTTGCTTTTGGTACATATCTGTGGTTTTAGTGCATGTGCGCATTGTCTGCAAATTAAATAATTGCGTAATCGAATCAATAGCCTTTCTTTGTACTAAGTTGCAGACAGTTAATAATCGGTAAAAGTTACCCCCATTTTCTTACAAGTTTATAGAATTCAATGGACAACCGTGCATATTGGGTTCGTCTGAAAACATTGTTTACAATAGTTTTGCAACCTAAATTTTCTAATAAAACGATAATTAAACGGTAAACAATTGTTCAAAGTTATAAAAAAAAATAACAAGTTGACATGCGCATAATATGGTGATATGCATATCGTAAACGTCTGCACCTTTCCCCTACTCGTCTTCATGAACCAGAATCATCATTTTGTATTGTTTGCAGACGGTAAATTATCATTTTTTTTTTTTTTTACTAAAATTTGATACATTTTGGAGTACCCTGTATAAGGTTTGGTGCATGACAGAACTGTCTGCAAAAGCGCTTCCGACATATTTTTATTCCTTTAATTTCGAATTATGAACTTTGCAGACGGTAGTGTATCAGTTGAAAACATTGTTTTTTTATGCAAACCGGAAATCGTTACCTACATCCCGTGCAAGCAGGCAAACCTTGAAAGTACCAAAAATTGAGCTTTATTGTATACATAATACTGACTAAATTACGGTAGGCTATCAGTTTTGATTTTCTGTCACCATCTACTAGTCTAATATGTCGTTTTTGACTAGAATAAAACTTATTTCAGTCATTGGCGTGTATTCTATTAAGAAAAAAAGGGTCGATTTTTCGAGAAGTCATATTAGGCATTTCTTTTATTGAAAAACTAATACAATATTATTGATCAGCATGCTCTAGAAACCCACATATAACAAAATTCTGATTTATGGTTTTCGAATTACGGCCCCCTGAGAATTACATTAAATAATCAAAATAGAAGCCAATTATTTTTCGAAAAAAATCACTTCCTATTTTGTCTTTAAATTAACCTTTTCTACCGTTCCATGCATCGATACTTTCAAATTCGGTAATCCTTAATGCCCGAATAATTTACAGTGTTGCTGGTTCACAATTTTTGAAAATTTTTGGTTTACAAAATATGAAAGTATAGATGGAATCGAGTGTAGAAAAAGTGAGTGTAAATTGAAAATGAGGAATAAATCACTTTTTTTTGAAAAACAATGAATTTTCAAGTTATTAATTATTCGACGTTTAAAGAACGTAATTTTAAGAACTCCGTAATTCGAAAACCATTCTGTTAAATTTTGAATACAGGGGTTTTAGAGTAAGATGATCAATAATATTCCATTATATTTTCATTAAAATAAAAAAAGAAATGCCTAATTTGAGTTCTATTTTCTTAATAAAAATCGAGGACCAACCGCGCCCAAAATTTTGTAGACCAGATTTCCTCTTTGAGGAAGATTTCACAGATTTCTTCCAGATTTCCTCGAATTTTTTTCAAAATATTTTTGAAGAGCGGGGGGAGAAATCCGGAAAGTAAAATATTTCCTGAGATTTCCTCGGATTTCTTAAGATTCCCTGGGATTTCCTAAGAATTCCTCGGTCCTTCAGATTTCCTCGAATTTTTTCCAAACAATTTTTGAAAGCGGGGGGGGGGGGGAATCCGAAAAGCAAAAAATTTACTCGGATTTCCTTCACGGTTTGCCCCTTGAGAAAAATGTACGCTAATAATTAAATAAATTTCATCTTACTCAACAAGGTAGGTATGCTAAAGGTCTTTGATACCGATCCAAATTTGGTGGAAATCAGATCTAATACCTGAGATATGGAGGGGGGGTGGAGAGAATAAATGAAATTTTCCTATAAAATATAACTCATGCAATAAAAACTAAAATTTTAGCCATATCTTCACTACGGCAATTTTGACGCTGATATATAAACATTTTTATGGCATATTCTATCTTAATCCAAATGTTAATCAATATTTCTATAATATTTCTTAATTGCAAAGCTAAGAATGAGAGATAAGTATGAGGGTCAAATAGGAACTGACACGTGTACCACCTTTATATAGATTAGTAACTTTTTTGTTAATTGTTAAAATTATAATAAATGTTACTGTCAGTTACACATAGTAATAAAGTTTCTGGCATTTTGTGTACTTAAAGGTCACTAACGCGGTTGAGAAAATTAGTATAATTACACGCTTAAATAAATTTTATCCTACAGCCCTCATATTTGCTCTCATAATGATGTGTAAACAGAGTTAAGGGAGCCATAAATTGATTAATTGCGTTTTAGTAAGGATCTAATGTATAATCCACCGAAATGACATAATATAGTTTAAAATATAAACAATACAGTAGAAACTTAAACATCAGACTTGCAAAAATCCAATTCCTTAAATAAATAGTAAACTGAGTAAACTTGATATAGGGTTAATATTTATAATAATACTCATACTAAATATTGGTCTATCGTGATAGAGTTATTCATGGTATACTTACAAGCAACAATTCTCACAAAATACTGCCAATAAGCAGAGGGGACAAGTGGAGTAACAATTTCATTTAAATAAAAAAAAAATCAGGGAAAGTATATATAATAAATAAAAAGCTGTATGTTTCTATAAACTGTTCTTTAATCCAGTCAGTAGGGAAAAAATGGCTTTTGCCCTATAGAGTGAGATCCCAGAGCTGCCAGACCTACGTCATTTTAGCAAAGCTAATATTTTGACAACAAATAGTATAATATCTAGTTAAGAACGTATGCGTATTTGCTAGTTTGAAAGCGGGGCCCTTTTGCAGAAAACGGGTATAAAAGGTACATAAAAATTTTATTCAGTACGTTAAACTATGATAGCTGGATTATTTTACACGTGACACGCTAACTACATGGTGTAAGCGTCAACCTCCGGAACTTAGGGTTCGAGGTTCGATCCCTGAGCGTTCTCAGTTTTTTTTTCAAATATACGTACTAAGAAAAAAAGTTATGGGCAAAAATAATAAATATTTCCCTATCGGTTGTCTTTTTCTTGGTAATCGCCACTTTAAGTTAATATTTGTTGAAAAAAAAAAAAAAGCTGAGAACGCTCAGGATCGAACCTTGGACCTTAAGATTCGGAGGTTGATGCTTACACTACGTCGCACAGAGGAAAAAAAAAAAGCCTTTTTTGGACAAAAATCTGCCTACAAGTCAAATCTTAATCAATTTCGATCTACCTTGGCTTAAAATGTAGGTTATTGGCTACACTTTCAGAGTATACTGCCTAAATTGCAAACCCCGATTTCCTAACCTCAAAAAATGTATCAAATGTGAGAGTAATCACTTTTTTCTATTTCTAGAAGTCAAATCTTGATAAATTTTGACAATCCTGGGGTTCATAGTTTAGGCAGTATACGCTGAAAGGGTAGCTAAAACTTGCATTTTAAGCCCAGAATTGTCAAAATTGACCAATATTTGACTTGTGGAAATAGAAAAAAGTGATCACTCTCATATTTGATAAATTTTTTGAGGTTGGGAAATCGGGGTTCACAATGTAGGCAGCATGCACTAAAAGGGTAGCTAATAACCTGCCTTTTAAGCCCAGGATTGTCAAAATCGATCAAGATTTGACTTGTAGAAATAGAAAAAAGTGAGACAGATTTGATACATTTTTTGAGGTTAGGAAATCGGGGTTTGCAATTTAGGCAGTATACTCTGAAAGTGTAGCCAATAACCTACATTTTAAGCCAAGGTAGAGGAAAATTGATTAAGATTTGACTTGTAGGCAGATTTTTGTTCAAAAAAGGCTTTTTTTTCCACTGTGCGTCGTTAGTGTGTCACGTGGAAAATAAACCAGCTATCATACTTTAACGTACTGAGTAAAATTTGTATGTACCTTTTGTACCTGTTTTCTGCAAAAGGGCCCCGCTTTCAAACTAGCAAATACGCATACGTTCTTAATTAGATATTACACTATTTGTTGTCAATATATTAGCTTTGCTAAAATGACGTAGGTCTGGCAGCTCTGGGATCTTGGACTATTACAAAAGGTGGAGTAGAAATGATTTTGATATGTTTTTTAAGTCGAGGCCCTGATGAAAAATACAAGTTTTCGATCTTGGTGGGGGAAGCGCGAGCGAATTGTTTTTTTCAAAATAATTACGCAACGTTCGATCCTACGAGAAAAATGTTCGAGACAAAGTTGAAGAGGATAATAAAATGTCCTAATTTTTTTTTGTAAGTATATACATTTTTATTGTCAGTCAGATATGTAACGAGATACAACGGCGAGAATGATGTTTAACGAAGTTTTTTTCAACAAATCGCCATTTGTTTTTAGGTAAATTATCGTATGTAATATCACTAGTGCTTAAAATTTTATCGGTAAAATTTTTTCGAAAGCGTTGTTGCCTGGTAATATAAAGAGTGCAAATTAGCAGTTTATTATCTGATTAAATCCCGACCGCTTTAGCGGGAGGGATTTAATCTTTGATAATAAACTGTCAATTTGCACGAGTTATATTAACCTTTTGGCAACTTAGCTTGAGAAAAAATGTATAGATAAAATTTAGAAGCACGAGTGGTATTTGAGGAGAATATTTCACGAATAAATAATTCATTAAGTACATCTTCAATATTATATTCAGTAATTAATTGCCTTCAGACGTTTTCTTGTCACTTTTTAGAGATTACTCACCTTTATCTTCAATTTCATCATTTACGTCACATAAAAATGCATTTTCAAAGCGACTCATCTAATAAAAAATAAAGTAGGTTTAAATGACAATCAAGAAAAACAATATACGTTAAAACATAGGTACTATAACTTATAGACTGGTCTTCACAACAAAGGCACGCTTCGACCAATCACATTATGATAACACCAGTTAAATTGCATATTACCAATCTATCGCTTTTACGTCTAAGGCTGCCGGCTCAGATATTACCGCCATTTAGTAACGCTAGCTTAACTTAACTGGCCTAAACAGCAAATTTTTCAAGAATTATTATATTAAAGTGTTTATTAATATATATTGATGTATTTAATCCTTGTTCTTAATTTAAGAACTTTAATAATTGAATTAAGGTTTGCTTGTTTAAGTAGAGAGACTTTAAGTACAATGAATTATAATGTATATAGTGATACTGCAGAGTTTTGATTTTCCAAATAAGTGTTAGCTGCTTTGTGATGGATTACCTTACGTAAGTACATTTGTGTATTTAACATGAAATAACTGATTTGCCTGCATCGTAGGCATTTGTATTTAATTACAGTTATGGTAATTACTTTAGGTATTATAAGCCATTGAAAGCTGTGTATAACTTGTCCCGAACCTATATAAGTTCCACACAGCATTGGCTTTCAAATTGGGAGTTGTCGACTTGTGTGGTGTTCTTAGGTTATTTTTATATTATTATATTACTACGTACTTATATAATATAATACTACAATTTACAATTTACGTTAACAATTAGTAATAAGCTAGAGAAGATATTTAGATAACATTTAAAAACACGAGTTGTCCTATTTGCTGAAAACATTTCACGAAACAAAACGTCAAAAAATTATCGCAATATTTGCCGTTGCAGCGACACAAAAAATTAAAGCGATAAATTTTGCATGTTGGTACTGTCAAAAGCCGATGTAGGCTGGTTTACCACTAATAATGATGTTTGATTGGTGCAATGTTGTGAAAAAACGGGCTCTCGTTGGCTATAACATGATGTAAGGATATAAGGTGTGCTTATGCGCAGCTTTCCGGATCAGCCAATAGCGTAACCCATCCTTATCGCGCCCATGTTGAATTTTCGACGAACGAGAAAGACGCATTAAATAGCGGCAAATTTAAAATTTTTAGTCTTGTCACATGATTATGTTATTTTAGTTAGTTTAGTTATATAAAGTTGGCAATGGCCAGAGACCTGTTGCCAGTTTGCTTGGTTAAGATAATAAATTATAAAAAGTAAACTGTTATTATTAATATTAATACAGAACGTAACAAGTCTAATAAAATATTTATGAAACATTTATGAATATAGAAATTCCGTGGTACCTATGAAAGTTTATATTTGTACTGTGTACTTTGCATAGCCGTTTTTGCCGTGTAATGAGCAAATGGGCAATATACCAAATAAGTATCCACGTAAGGCCAATTTAGCTCGACATTTTTAAGAATTTATATAGAAGTATCAATAATTTCGCGAAATCATAAAATTCGAATGATCCATGTCGAGTTCAAGATGTACCAATATCAATTTTAAAAAGTATATTTGGTGCATATGGAAGAAGTAACTCTATGCATCAAGATAGATTAGTAGATATGTTAATTTCGTAAAGTTGGTCACCTATTTTCGAAATTTAAACATTTTTGAATGTAAATAGTTTGTTCATAATTGCTTGCGAGTTCCTCTCGTTTGCTCGTTATCGCTTATATAGAGATTTGAAATTGATAGCCCCCTTCTATGAATAAAAAAAAAATCAACGCCCTATTTGCTTGTTTTCTCATCTATTATCTCTGTTTGCTCGTCATTATTTATAATGGTATTCAAAAGCGGGTGATTTTTTTAAGCAGCAAGCAAACAAAAGAAACAGACGAGCAAATGATTCGCATTCAAATATGTTTCAATATCGAACATTGGGGGCCAACTTCACAAGTATCGATATTGTTCATTAACTAATATAAGGAATGCTGTACAATAAATAGAACAATCAATATTTTTTTACAGAGAAAACTTTTATTTATATATTCATTATAAAATAGCATTTCCCATTATTATATTACGTATTTAATATTTATATTAAATTGTTAAGTAGTTTTATATAATAATCTTATAATGCACTAATTTTTTTGGTTCAAAAACCTGTAACCCTGGGTGGCACGCTCCGTAGTGTTATTGCAGAAGTAATGTCTTTAAATGATCACTTCACACATTTCTGATTAGGCCGTTGAATTTTTCCAATTGTGAAAATAGGTTTCAAAATTTCATATACTCTTTATTCTTTCGCATATTTTCAGCTGCTTTTCTCAATTCAGCTTTTAATTTAACATTTTCATCCTTCAGTTCTAAAATTTCAACGTTCACTTAAAGATCTTCAGCTTGTAATTTAATATTCTCAATTTCTACTTCGTTGAGGTTAAAACTATATTGCCTGAAAAATATTTACGAATTATTTTCTAGTTTCATCACAGACTACCGTTTGATTTTAACTTACCATCGTTGAGGTTAACTACGTCGCGGTCACAAAAATTAATCCACAATTTTACTATATTTTCATCCTTTAGGAATCAAAAGTCTAATATTACTATTTTTGGTGTTCTCGTTTCAGTTTTTGCAACTTTTTACTAAACAACCTGACATTTCAACTAATGTCAACATAAATAAATGATAAATGACAGCGACAGACATATTAAATATGGCGCAAGACGGCGCAGTAGAGAACGAAAATGAGACCTCAATTTGCACACACCATATATCCTTACATCATGGGCTATAGCGTTAATCAGTGAAATAATCTATGAAAAAATTACATTTTATTATTTTCAACGTTTTTCCACATAATAATGAAAGTAGCTATATTAGAACGGAATCATTAGACAAGCCATAGTTTCCAGAGTTTTCAACATATAAGTCTTTTTGGCAGCGGTAATATATACCAAGAATGGTAAATTTTTCATAATTTGACACTTTTCCATTACTTTCGGTTTCCCCGGAAATGTGCCCAACTTTGAAATTTTAAATGGAATACCCTGTATATTTTTACATTTTTTGATTCCGGAGACGATTTTAAGTAAGACTGAGTAGTTTTAAAAAAATTTTGAGACTACTTGATTTTTTTAGGGCCATTTTTATTTTTGCATCTAGAGTACAGTGAATGCACTCAAATCAATCAAATGGACCAAAAAAATAAGAGAAAAATGTAATCGTGAAATTTTTTGAATTGGTTTAGTAGCTACGACAAACCAAAATTTCCGAAATCACTAATTTGTAACCATGTCAACTTTTTCAAATGGCAACATCATTTAGACACCCAGTAGTTCAATACTAATTTTCACGACAAATCCATTGACCTCCGATTAAAGAACTTATATCTAGATACATAATGGCATGAATTTTATGATCCCGAAAGACTCCCATTCTAAGGCACTTCTTCCCATAAGTTGCTGATTGGCCCATCGGCGTATTCGCGGCCGCTCGTACACGATCGGCTTCAGTTCGATTATCATAATCTCAGTTGACAGTTCGGCCATTAATGTCAATAAATGTTTTTCGTGTTCTCCGACCAAAAACTAGTGAAAAAGTAATTTTATTTTAAGTTGTGATTTGCTTAATACCTGAATAATATTCTCTATTCATATTTACACAGTTTAGTGACAATATATTTTGTGCAAATAAATAGTGAAGTGCTGTTCCGTTTGCAGAAAGCAGTTTAGAAAAGAAGAAAATCGCTCGTTCCATAGTCGTAACATGATGAAGTTCAATTTACAGTTATAAAGTAAATAGCAATTGAATTTTAATATCCTTTCAATACATATTTATCTTACTGTTTTATCTTACTGTAATATCGTATGCCTACATCACGTTATATAAAGAGCCGGTAATGCAGGAATTGCAATAATTCATTTTAATGAAAATATTTACCATTCTACACATTTTCTACACACCAACGCCACTGTTGCCTATGGGATGTGATGTTCATCTATCCATTTTAATGGACATATAATGTGACTATGTTAGGAGCAAACAAGGTATATAGTGAAAAGATAGCCTGTCATGTATCTAGATATAAGTTCTTTAATCGGAGCCATTGACATATTCAAATCAAAAATCGTAAAGTTGGCGTGTCTGTACATTGAAAATATTTGCAAAAAACTGGTCTGGGGGATGTAAAATGAGTAATAGAATACATTAAGATAGTTTTTGGAATTATTGTCTGTTTGTCTATTTGTTTGAATGCGCATCACGCAGAAACGACTGAACCAGTTTGAATAGAGTTTTCGCAGGTAAATTTATCTAAGCTTGGAGTAACATTTAGTTCTTATTTCATCGAAATCGGCCTACTGTAAGCCAAGTTTTATGAAAATCGGTTTAGTAGAACCGGAGATACAGCTTGATCTCTACAATAAGCGTATTTGCATGGCATAAACTTTTATGATTAAACTTCTGTAATAATCCAGAAAATTCAAAAGTATTCCAGAAAATTGTTTAGCCTTCTGAAATATTCCAGAATATTCTGTATTATTCCAGAAAATATCACCATTAACAAAACTCAGGGCCAGACGCTGCGCGCTGCGGGTGTGGACCTCAGTATCAGTTGCTTTTCCCACGGCCAGCTCTACGTGGTTCTCTCCCGTGTCAGTGACGCAAATAATTTCTTTGCACATTCTACCTCAAACGTCGTTTACAAAGAAGCTTTTTAGTTAATTTCAAAATTCCACGCGAACGTCGTCGCGGGCGTAGATAGTTTGCAATATATGTGGTTTTATTTTATTACAATTCCTTGGCGATTTAGACTTAATTCCTGAAGCAGGAAGAAGTGATTTTAAAAATGAACGTATCGAAAGGAACCGCGGAATTCTGGAGGAAATAGCAAACTAAGGGCCGGTTTTATATAACTTAGATCTGATAGTTAACTCTAAGTTTTATCAAAAAATACGTTTTATATCTGCCAGTAACTGCCAATCTTAAGTTTAAAGGCCAAACTTAGATTTATGCATTCTAACGTTGATTAATTAGCAATATTTTGAAGCATGTTGCACTCAATGCAAATTTCAACTTAACCTACAAATAATTACCTATTATACATGTATTCTGTAAAGAAGACGTTAGAGAAAATGGACATTTTCGATATTTTTGAGGACATTTTAGAAAACGACGAAGATGGGGTTATAAATATAATAGAAGCACCTCCTCGTGCGCGAAAATTTCGAGAGAGATCTGATCATTTACAGAATGGAATAACAAAGAATCGATTTCGAATATCTAAAGAATGTGTGCATATAGTATTAGAACATATTAGTCCACATTTATTAAAATATTTCCCAAGTGCAATTCAGGCGTTTGCTTTATCCTTCCAAGTAACCGAATCACTTATCTTGTATTCGATTACATCTTTACGCTTTTTAACTAATTCAATCAATAGTTTGATTTCACTGTCGTTGAAATTTAAAGATATTTTGTTACTCATCGCGAAAAGTCAAAGTAACAGTAATGAAAATGGCATCGATCGCCAATTTATCACTATGCCACCAACTAACCAAATGGCGATAGAACTAGCGATCTTGATAAGCACCTATAAAACGGCATTTTAGCGAACACTAAAATCTAAAGTTTAAACCTCCAGTAAAACTTCAGTTTAAACTTCTAGTTAAATTTTGGTTTAATCTCTACCTATAAAACCGGCCATTAGTAATCAATCAAAGAATTAGTTAGGTAATTTTTCTACGAGCATATTATTTACAAAGCTAAAGTCATCATTGAAGAAATTTATAAAACTAAAAGAGTTTAAAATACATTTTAGATAATAATAAAATAAATAATTATTGTTCATCAATGAATGATTCATTGCAAGTTTAAAATTTGCGTAATTTAATCATCCATCTTGTAGACATAGACATTTTGAAATAATATTTTGAGTATTTTAAATCATGATAGAATGAAGTAATATAAATTTGTGTATCATTATGAAAATAAAAAATCTCGTTTCTATTCAAGAAGGAATCAGTGTACAATGAAATAATGAAAATGTAGAGAAATAATTCCACAATTTGTGAACTGCACTAAATCACTTACGTTCTAAAAATATGTAGATTGTCCCTTAAAAAGAAATAAAACTTTTATTTCTACCCTTTTGCACAATGTTCGATAGAATCTCTGTTTGTCATTCCAGTTCCTCGAAAAAATACTACGAAAACTAATTTTAAAGTTTTCCAATTTTTATACTCTAATTTATTCTAAAATTACGCACGTCTTTCAGGGAGAAATTTATTCTTATGTTGTAGCTACTAACAGACTGTAACAATTTACATTGCAAATAGATTGGTCGTCACAAATAGCAATATAATAGCGATGTCTCTAAAATTTCTGATAACTGAATAATTTCAGTGTATGATTAATTAATAAAATAATAATAACAATCATTGTAATATTACGCATACAAATTATTGTGCATCTAATAAGATTAATGAATGAAAATTTTCAAAAATATTAAATGAAATATATTATAACAACATGGGGGTCAGGTGCATAAAAATTTGTATTTTTCATCTGCGTATTATTTACCTTGGATACGGTTACCATAAAGACGCTCATATTAACCACGGGCATAATGAGCGGGCGCTATGGCCATAACGCCATGTTATATGAGAAACAAAGAAACAAGTGAGAAAAAAAGAAGCAAATGTTATAGAACGAAATCATTTATTTGTAACAATTTTTAAAAGGGTAAATGTTATACCACTAAATATTTTTTAACAATTTTTAAGAAAATTAAATTTACCATTTTTAGACTTTCTTGAAAAATGATGTAATCCGAAATTTTACAAGTTTCTCGAAATTTCTAAAGAGAAAATTTGACCACTAGTACTTTGGCTTACTTCTAAAGATGGAAATTTATCTGACGCGGTAACTGAATCTACTATTATAGCAGACACTCTGTTCTTAGATACAATGCTCTATGTATCCTTCTGCCACAGATGAACTTTTCCATTTTTCATGCATTTTTAAGGTCTCGAACGATGCACCAGCCTCAACCAAAAGGGTTGCCGAAGTTCTTCTCAAACAGTGCCGTGTGTATTTATTTGCATTTTCCAATTTTAAGTAATTTGCAATTATTGAAGGCACACTTCCCAGTGTATTTTTGAGACCTTAGCTTCTCTTGTATATACTAAATACCAATGTTATGGACTCTTACCTGCTTAATTTACCTATTTACTCCAAATTTACCTCAATTTACCTCCAACCCTTCGACGGAACAAGATGAAAATATAATCTAGTTCCAGATCTCGTTAAAGTACATATGTGTACCAAATTTCAAGTCAGTATCTTAAACGGTTCCAGAGTAAACGTGCGGACAAAAACAGTTACAGACAGACAGACGGACGGACGGACGGACGGACGGACGGACGGACGGACGGACGGACGGACGGACGGACGGACGGACGGACGGACGGACGGACGGACGGACGGGCGGGCGGGCGGGCGGGCGGGCGGGCGGGCGGGCGGGCGGGCGGGCGGGCGGGCGGACGGACGGACGGACGGACGGACGGACGGACGGACGGACGGACGGACGGACGGACGGACGGACGGACGGACGGACGGACGGACGGACGGACGGACGGACGGACGGACGGACGGACGGACGGACGGACGGACGGACGGACGGACGGACGGACGGACGGACGGACGGACGGACGGACGGACGGACGGACGGACGGACGGACGGACGGACGGACGGACGGACGGACGGACGGACGGACGGACGGACGGACGGACGGACGGACGGACGGACGGACGGACGGACGGACGGACGGACGGACGGACGGACGGACGGACGGACGGACGGACGGACGGACGGACGGACGGACGGACGGACGGACGGACGGACGGACGGACGGACGGACGGACAGACAGACAGACAGACAGACAGACAGACAGACAGACAGACAGACAGACAGACAGACAGACAGACAGACAGACAGACAGACAGACAGACAGACAGACCGATAGACAGACAGACAGAATTTTTTTCGCTCAAACTTAAAATCTCGACGTTTCATGACATTCTAAGCCTATTTGAACAATAAAAATTTTTAATTTTCTTTTTGTCGTTACTATACTTCCACTGGATGTGGAAGTAATTATCCTTCAAATGAAATTAAGGAAGATAGAAAAATAACAGAAAACTTTAATAATTACCTTTTCGAGTATAAGGGATATTTCTGTATATTACTTCAATTGTTATTACTGTAGTTCTTTAATTACTTCCACATCCAGTGGGAGTATAATAACGACAAAAAAAAATTTTTTTATTGTTTAAATAGGCTTAAAATGTCATAAAACGTCGAAATTTTAAGATTGAGCAAAAAAAATAATTTCTGTCTGTCTGTCTGTCTGGCTGTCGGTCTGTCTGTCTATCTGTCTGTAGGTCTGTCTGTCTGTCGGTCTGTCTGTAACTTTTTTGTGCGCACGTTTACTCTGGAACTGTTAAGATATTGACTTGAAAAACTTGAATTGACTAGTACACATATGTACTTTAACGAGATCTGGAACTAGATTATATTTTCATTTCGTTCAGTCGAAGAAGAGTTGGGGGGTAAATTTTGGTAAATTTGTGGTAAATGGGTAAATCAAGCAGGTAAGAGTCCATAAAATTGGTATTTAGTATATATATAAGAGAAGCTAAGGTCTCAAAAAAATTTTTGGCATTAGCCACCCTCATTACCACCCCCACCCCCTTAGCAAAGGGGATGAAAAGAATTGTGATTTAGTGTATGTACAAGAACCAGAAACCTCAAAAGATTTTTTTATTTCATGCCACTACCACCCCTCTATCACCACCCCCACCCCACTACCGATGTGGGGTATCGTTTTATGGGTTTTTGGGTTAGAGAATTTCAAATATTCAAGTTCCATAAACAATTATTTCCACATCCAAATTTTTTTTCGTTATGAGTGATAGAGAATCTGGATGTGGAAGTAGTGATTCCTTGGGCAGCGGTTTTTTGTTATTACAAGCGCGAATTTTCGGTCCAGAAATTGGAAGTAGTTTGACAAAAACTAAAAACTGGCAAAGCAGGCGAGGTTGACAATGTCACGGCCGAGGCGCTTAAGTCAGTTGGTGAAGATGTGAGAATCTTTTACAGAACATACCAGAAAACATGGCAGACAGTAATCTCGCCAGAGGACTGGATAATTTCAATCTTCGTACAACAGAACCGTATTTAATATCGCACCTTTACGTAACAAAATAATAAATTTAGGATTTATGATCCAGGTCATTTGGGTAAAGGGCCATTCAAAAATTGTTGGAAATGAAATGGTTGATCAACTAGCCAAAGAGGCACTTAAGGAAACAGGAGTTGAATATCAATCTTTTCATTCAACTGATCTACAATGTTATTTCAGAAAACACAACCGGTTAAAGTGGGAGAATTTATGAATGGAATTTGTTGCAAAATCCAGCAATCACTACATGCTAATTCACCCCAACCTACCCTCAAATACTTCCATTGAGAACACAACTCTTAAATACTACACATCAACAATAATTAGACTAACATTAAATCGTGCGCGTTTTCCTTATCATCTTCATCGTATTGCCCCTGTGATAACATATCAATCGGCGACCTTAACCATAAATTTTTAATTGTAAAAATAACTATTTGGCATCTGGCTACCACAGAACTGATGTCTACACTACTCAAAGAACATGTTCAGTTACCTATAAATCTAACAATAATAATAATAATGTTTATTCATCCAGTAGATTTTTACAAATAATATATTACATCCAGTAGATTATTATCTACCTTATTAAGTAAAAATTGTATGAAAATCCATAAGGCATTAATAATTTTTTTAAAAGATGCAAATAATGATTTAAAAATTTATATGCTTGTTAATAATATATGAATATTTTGCTTACTATGTATATTATATATGTAGTATCTACTACTGTCTTTTCATCATGTTAAAAATCCCCTTCATTCCGAGGTCTATCTTGTTTGTTTATTATTAACAAGTCGCCCTGCCCTGATCGACCCCTGGGCGTGAAAATATGTGTCCCTGTTACTCCTTGTAGACATTATTGTCACCTTATAGACTAATTAAGAAACTGAGGAAAAAATAATGAAAGTCATGCTAACGTTAAATTAAAATTATAACATTACCATTAACTTCCTTATATTATAGTAACATAATTTTGTGGCGAAGGAGCACTCCATGCTTGACGCCAAATACCTTACCTCAACCTCAACCTGCATATGAAGGGAACGACAGGTGCAGTAGTAATGCTGTACCAGGGGACAAATACTGAATTTACAATAACTTATCGAGAAGGCAAGATAATATTACGTATCTATATACCTTTGTTTCGTAAACTACTGTAAGGCTTTTGACAATGTGGAATGTGAAAAACTGTGGGTTATATTACTGGATACGGAAATACACATCTAGTCTTTGTTATTCGCCGACTGTGTATTAGATAAAGAAAAACTTACAATCCTCCTTAATGTCTACAGTAAACACGTGATGTGTCGTGTGCTAGGGAGCTAGCAGGTTGGAGTAGATATAGGTAGAGATAAGATTTGAGAATGTCATCACCTTGGTTGCAGCAAACAAGGATAAGCCTATATAACTGCTTGACAAACTTCAAATAATAAACTCGGAGTACGGTTTAAATATCAATTAAAATGAAAATTATCATTGTGGACCAAGCAAATGAAAACCACCCAGACATGTTAAGGATACGTGATTTTGCGGTAGTAAACAAGTTGGTATACCTTGGAGCCTTTGTGGATAATACTGCATGATATGAGATATGCAATAGAGCAAAAAGAGGCCAACTAGAGTAATATATGGATGACAATACACCTGCCAAGTTGTTATAAATAAGAGAAAGAACTTTGTTAACGGTGCATACATTTTCTCTTTTGTTCATGATTGCATACATTATTGATTTTTCATTTATTTTTCTGTTTTATATAACATATACATGCAAAGAAATATATTGACATAACAAAGATAGACATAGAATAGAATAGACTAGGACAGAAGAAAGTTTATTGCCGTAGATCTTACAAAAAGACATTAGCATTGTCTAGGTAATTATTTAAAAGTTACTACAATAGAGTAAAATGTGAGAAACATTAAAATATTATCATATAAAAAAGGAAAGCAGCAGAAGGAAAAAATGTACAACTAAAATAAGTCTAAAACTAAAAAGTAAAAGAATACGATAAACTATATTGCCTGAAAAATACTGATGACTAATATAATTATTTTTATGCATTAAAAAAATTACTGAAAAAATAAAATTTGCTTTCAAGTAAGTACAATTTTAGTTGTTTTCTTTAAGGAATAAGTACTACCTATGGATTTTAATTCTCCTGATGGGGCATTGTAGGCTTTGATAATGTTATAATATGGTCCTTTTCCATAAAACTTGTATTCTAAGATCAGACCCCCAATAATCATAATCATAATCAGCTTTATTGGTCTCGTGTACATTTACACAACGTCAAACATAAACATACCCAGAATTTATTATACTTTTTTCTACTCCCTTATGTAAATTTGCTGTTTTCTGTACAGTCTGTTGAATGGATAAGTAGGCAATTCCAGTTAACTAGACGGATATATTTCATATCAGTTCTAGGATGGATATGAAATGAAACCGACCAATCACAGTTCGTGTATTAAGTACATAAACAACTATTCGTTTTAAAATCAAAATAGTGCGTAAACTGTCAAAGTAACTATCAGTGTGTACTGTCAGTGTGTATTTGTGTAATATATTAATATTTAATAAACCTTGTAATTTTTTTAAGCTGGTCGTAGAAAAAGTATACTGTACAACTCGAGTGGATTAACCATATCGCACTCAAAAGATTTGAAGCACTCCGCCTACGGCGTCGTGCTCAAACTTCTTTATCGTGCGATATGGATATCATATCCACTCTTGTTGCACAAACTACTATATATGTATAACACATTTGTATAACACATATAACACATATATTTATTTCACAAATTTATAAAGTATAAAAACACAGAATATAAGCACATTAAATTTTTCAAAACATTTTCGAACAAAGATGTTTTGTTTACTAGTGAAATATTCCTACTTCGACAAAAATATTTCACTAGTAAATATTCTGCCCTCTAAAAGCATACCTAACTATGCCCATGTCAGGGCTACTGCCGTTTCGATTGTAATGGACATTAGCCGCTAGATGGAGCCTACCATTTTTGCTGCATGTCGTGGTTTTATAAATCTCGTCATGTACCAAGAATGAACAAATGCCTCGTTCCAGCCATCTCAGACCTACCTTGCACTGATGAGAGCCAAAAGCTCGAAACTGCAGTCTGCAAGTGGTATGGGGTGGCTGGTACGAGAGCTCCTTTAAGTAGGAATAAGTCTTTCGGCTGTTGTCTATTAAAATCGGAACTTTAGCGTTTTGTGGCAATGCACAGTTATTGCACTTAATGTGGCCAGGCTTGTAATTCGTAATTCAGCGCTCGGCGGGGCATTAGTCCCGAGAATAGCTGTTGGTTGCAGTCTGGTTTAGATTTTAGTTTAAATATAAGACTAATGATTCTTTTCTGAAATAGGAGGATTCTATCTGCATTGATACCTAAACCCAATAAGATGATGGTATAACTTATTTGACTGTAGCCTAAAGCATAATAAACATTTATTAGTGCATAAATATCGAGGCATCTCTTTAGGTTAAGCAAAGCGAAATAGCAAGAATTCAATTTTTTTTGATACGTAATGAATTTTATCGATAAGTACTAGAAAAACTACTATTTGTTTTATCTCTTTAAATTTTGTGATACTTACTTTTTTAGAACTTATTTACTAATTTGCATAAAAACTAATATCTGTTTTCAAATACTTTAAAACCTTATTTATTTTTGCATTATTACCTACATCACTTTAATTTAATTAGAATTCCTTTTATTACAAATATGATAAATAATATAAGTATTTGTTAAGATCTTTAATGAAACATTTCAGAGAATTTAAAAATTTGATATCTTCCTATCACATTGCCGCTATAACTGAAACATGGTTGACAGCTGATGTGGACGACGTTACTCCTTTAATTCCAGGCTTCAAACGGTTCAGGTTAGATCGAGCTCGCGCACGTGGCGGAGGTGTTGCCATCTATGTAAGTACAGACATCTTGTGTTCTCAATATGATTTAATCTTAAAATTTGATGAAAACATTGAACAGTTGTGGATTCACTTAAAAATAAAAAACTGTAACTTTGCTATTGGAAATATTTATAGACCGCCATCTGGTGATTTCCAAAAATTCTTAGATAGTATCGACGACACTTTGTCTCAGATTATACCCACAGTAGATGAAATAATCTGCTTGGGTGACATGAATATTAATTTGTTAACTCCTGATAACGCCTTGAGTAAATGCTTTGATGCCTATGGTTTTTACCAATTAATAAATGAACCAACTCGAGTTACTGAAAGATCATTGACTCTGTTAGATCCTATATTTGTTTCAAATACAAATTTAATTAAAGCTAGTGGCGTGTTAGATGCTAGCACAATATCTGATCATTGTTTAGTACATTGTAATTTGCACATTGATAAACCGATTTCAGTTGCAAAGTTGTACACTTTTAGGGACTTCAAAAATTTTGATTATGTTAAGTTTTGTGATGATTTGATGCATGTTCCTTTCCATAGTATTATCAATATTCCTAATATTGACGATAAAATAACTTGTTTTAATAACCTAATAATTTCTTTATTTGATAAACATGCACCTGTTAGAGTAGTTAGAGTAAATAAACGAAGATCCCCCTGGCTTACCTATCCAATTAAAATAATGATTAAGGAAAGAGAATCTGCTTTAACAAAATAGAAAATAACTAAATCTCCTGTCGACTGGAATCGTTATAAGGAGTTGCGTAATTTTACATTATCTTCTATTCGTCGTGAAAAAAAAGCTTTTTATAACAATTTATTAAATAAACATGACCCCAAAATATTATGGAAAGGAATAAATAGTCACATTTTAAATAAGGAACATCTAACTATTCCGGATTATTTGGATAACCCAGACAATGTTAATGATTATTTTTCTTCTGTTTATGTGAGCATCGAAATTGTTCAAGATCTAATTGGCTTTTATGAACGTGAATATTTTGCAAGAAATGATACAAAATTTGAGTTGACCTTGGTATCGATAGAAAATGTAAACGACATATTAAATAGTATTAAGTCAAATGTCTATGGGTCAGACAATATTTCAATAAGCATGTTGAAGTATTGTAGCCCGTATATTAACCCCTATATTACACATATTATAAATTGCTCTATAGAAAATGGTTATTTCCCGTCTTTATGGAAAAAGGCTGTAGTAAAACCTTTGCCTAAAGTTAGTAACCCAGTTACATATTCAGATCTGCGTCCGATAAGCATTTTATCTGCCGTATCAAAAATTTTAGAAAAAGTTATTTCTATGCAGCTTACCAAACATTTAACCGATCATAAGGTGATACCAGAATGCCAATCCGGTTTTAGACGGGGCTACAGTACTTCAACTGCTCTTTTGAATGTATGTGACGACATTCTAACTGCTATTGACCAAAGACAAGTAACCGCTTTAATTTTATTAGATTTTTCCAAGGCATTTGACACCATTAATCATAAACTTTTATGCAGTAAGTTAAAATACTATGGTTGCTCTTTAAATTTTATAAAATTAATTTATTCATGTCTCGAGAAACGATCTCAGACAGTACATATAAATAACAGAATTTCTTCCGAAAAAAGTGTTATATCTGGTGTACCTCAGGGTTCCATATTAGGGTCACTCCAATTTTTAGTTTATACCAGTGATATATTGAGATCTGTTAAATATTGTAAAGTTCAGGCATTTGCGGACGATACACAGGTCCAATTTAATTTTAGTGTTGACAGTATGCGGGTCGCTGAGGAGTCTATGAATGAAGATCTTAACAAAATTAGCACCTTATCCAATTCACATAATTTAAAATTGAATAATAACAAATGCCAGGTGATATTCTTTGGAAATAAAAAAATAGAGAGGTAGTAAAAAACAGTATAAACATAAAAGTTGATAACGAAATCTTACAGTCTAAATATTCGCTAAAAAATCTAGGTATCATATTATTTGATAGTGATCTAAAATCTCATTGTCACGTAAACAGCGTCTTAAATAGGGATTGCAATTTATCGGAAGTTTTAATAACCGTTAAATCGGTAAATAAAAATGTAAATAACCGGTTAACCGGTATTTACCGGTAATTTTTAGAATGGATGATTAGGGTGGCGAAAATGGCAATTGTCTTTTTCCATGTATAAAATTATCTAAATTTAACAAAAAACATTTTTATATACGTATATTTAATATAATAAACAAACAAAAGGTTTTTTATCAACAGTAAAATCACAAGAGCTTTTTTTTATCGGATAAATTTCTCTTTGTAACGAAATAATTTATCCAATCAGTGATTTTATAAGAAAAACTGACATGAAAACATCGCGAAACCGGAGGTCGTGCGATATTGTCAAATGTCAGTTTTTCGAGCAAAGTTACTGATTGGAAAAATTTTGAGTTAAAAAGAAATTTATCCATAAAAGAAAAGCTCGAGTGTTTTTTGGCAAAATAAATTAACGACAGAATATGTGAACGAACAACAACAATAATTTATTAAAAATAATTATAATTTTCCCAAAACGACTCATTTGTACAGTATAGTTTCCACAATACTTAAAAATTATTAAAGTGACGTGCGACTACTAGATGTACTCTGCTTTTGAGGAACAGGCATTTTTATCGAGTATTAATGCACAAGAGGTCGATTTTTTACCGGGTAAATTTTTTTTTAACAAAAACCTGTTTTCCCATGAAAATTATTCGAGAATTAAGGGCATGAAAAAATTGCGACATGAAGTGGAGCGATTTTCCCTATGTCCCTTAATTCGAGCATAATTTTCATGGAAAATAGGTTTGAGTCACTCAAAAAAAAATTTACCTATGTTGAAAATCAACCTCGTGTGTATTACTACTAAGATTAATATATGATTAAAAAATATTATCTCAAATAATTATTAAAACAACAAAACTGTTTATTTAATGTTTTAAAAATAACGATTTATAATAAAAAATAAAAACATTTTCTAATGTTTTTTATCATGATATAACCCCAGTCAGTCAAAATATTTGCAAGTTCATCATAGTAGTCGTATCTTTTTCGAGGAAATAATGCTCTTTGCAAAAAGCTTTAAATTGTTTCCCTATAGAATTTTTAGTTTCTCGTTTTAACTGGGACACTTTCATTCACAGCTTCGTTAATATTTTCTTGTGAAACATCACCAAATCGCCTTTTCTCATTCATTTTGTGTACAGAAATCAAGATAAAAACGTGAAATGTCAGATTTTAATCATTTCAATGAGTTTTTTAGTTTGGCACATGGCTACTACGAAAAAAGTAACATACATTTTTCTCGATTTTTTTCCACTTCTCCATAGCCGTTTTTCTCACTTGAAACAAATCCTATTAGTCGATTTTTTTTGAAAATGTACGTTTTGATTGGTTAATAAAGTAAGAATATATTAATCGGTGATAAAAACGATGCACCTTTTTTATCGCTGTCAAAGTGACAAAAATGTAAATGAAATAAATTTAAATAAATAATTATTCTGTAAATAACAAAAATATCCACTTAAATAACAAAAATTATAAACATAAACTCAAATAGCATTTACTGAATACCTAATCTAAAAATACAATATTTTTAAAAAAAGCCTGTTAAAAGGGTTAGTTTTTCAAAGCTATATCTATCAGTCGTCTGATATTTGTGCATAGAATACCAACAGCTGAAGATGCCCTTCCTCAATCGATATTGGTGGGTCGATAAGTTAATAAGAATTGGTAATAACATAATTCTAAATGTATTCCACGGATATTTGCGGCAGTGAAATATTCAATTTTCTATCGTAAGATATTGTCAATGTCTCTCTTGTATTTCTTAGGGCTTGGTGTTTGGAGTTTACTCTTTATAATATTATTTATTTATTGTTAAAAGTGCTTGGTGTTGGGACAGTCACTCTGTATTTAGTGAATACTAGTCAGTGACATAAATAGAAACGTTGAATACGTGACATATCGTAAGTTCAGAGTTTACCGAAATAACCGGTAAAAAATTAAAATAGCCGGTAATTATCGTCATGTGTTTTTTGTCCTGATAACCGGTTAACCGGTAATGCAATCCCTAGTCTTAAAGAAAACTTACAGTGTTCTTAAATCGTTATACTCTTATAGAAATTGTTTAAATAGCTCCGTAAAGAAAAAATTGTCCGATTCCTTGATACTTTCACGTTTTAATTATGGAGATTTTGTATATGGCCCTTTCCTTGACTTATTCGATCAAAATAGAATCCAAAAGGTGCAAAACGCCTGCTGCAGATTTGTGTTCCCCATAAAATAGCCGAGGTAAATTGGTTAAATATGGCAACTAGGCGTAAACGCAATTACTGTAATTTACTTTACAATATAATTAGGGAGAAAACACCTCAGTCACTTTTTAAAAAATTACTGCGACGTGCCGATTCACACGATCTAAATCTGAGAGATAACCAAAATTTTCATATTCCACGTCACTCAACAGCTATTTTCAAAAAATCGTTCTCATATTCGGCTGTGATAATATACAACAATATCATTAAAGATCTGATTCAGTTATCAAAATATTCATTTAGAACTAAACTAAACAATATACTGAAGTAGGAAATGTGTAAAGTCAGCATTAATTTTTGTTTTAGTTTAAATGAACTATCCAAACTGTATTTAGTCCAAATGATTAGTTTTTAGTCTTATATTTATATATCTGTCCCTTACTATTTCTTTTGTAAATTTATATTTTAGTTTTTGGTTGTTGGTACATACATCTAATTAATTATATGTTTATATTTTTAAATACAAACAAGGTTAAGTGTAAGAGTAGCTTAAGCTAAACGCCTTGCTTGTGTTATTTTTTCGTATGAAATAAAGTCGATTATTATTATTATTATTATTATTATTACATTACTATCCCATGCCTTGTCATCACTCGAATTGTATCGTTGTTCTTGTTTAACGAAAAAAACTAATTTGTGTATCTACAGGGAAAGGACTGCAAATATTTTCAATTATTTAAAGAAAGGTTTACAAGTGACGTTCATCAGACATCTAACTATGCGTTTTTAGTTAATACATTCTTTCTGCCAATGTAGGGAGGAACTCCAGAATATATTCGCATATTCTAGAATACTCTGTGCATATGAAAAATAATTATGTATAATATTTTAATACAACATAATTTCTTACGTATAGTAGGCTTGCATATTTTGAATAACGATTATTAATATTAAGTACATAATTTAACAGGCTCCTTAAAACAACTTACGAATTAAATCTAAATTTACATGAAGCCATTTCATCAGGCCGTAACGGAGAAAGGTAATATAAAAATAGACCTTCTAAAGGAAACGCTGCATTTTAATTAATGTAACGTCCCCAACAATTCAACTTATATTGCTAAAGTACAAAACTCTAATGTCCGATTTAGGAACTGGAATGGTCTTTAACATTTATGTTAATGCCGCTTCGTACTTCCGTAGGGTTGTCTCTTTTTTAGCCCAATTGCAGGTTCGCTTGTAAATAGATGCAAATGAACGCGCCGTTTTAACGTATAGTACCTTTACTATCTAATTACCAACGTTTCTAATGATATCCTATATGACACTCAAATTAGAGAACCCGGTATAGGATATGTAAGGAATTGTTCTGCAAATGCTGATAAAATTAGAGGAAGTATATTATATGACAAAGTTACGGTTTAAATTTAAGTGTATTCTTACTGTTAGTAGCAGAAGATGAACTTAATGAACTTACCTTATATCATCTGCATAGATGTGCACCAGACCAATTGGATGGGACGAATTCCCGAATTGGAATACGCGGATTCGGATATAAAAGTAAAAATTCATTTTCTTTGTCAAATTATAAGTTAAGGACTCATACAGCATATACAGGGTGATTCACGTAGACCGTTCATTAGAAGTTTTTCAACGTGCAAGTTGGTTAGAAACTTGAAACTTGGTGTGCAGCCATAATCGATCATGCCCATATTCTACCTAAAATATTTTCACTCCTCCAACTATACAGGGTGTGTCAAAAGGTACCAACTAGTTTACGAACAAATTTATATCTCGCAAACCATTCAAAATTATGAAACCAAATTGATGAAGCAGGTCCAGTCTAACACGTGATGTCCCATCTGTGGTCCCATCTTGTACCATATGTGCGCAGGCGATTTTCAAATGTCGCGATAGAAAATGGGCAAAAAGTCGATTCTTTCAAATGTCACTACTTTTATTGACACCATTCAAAAGAAAATTGAATTTTAGAGTGAGTCACTTAAGCATTCCCTGTACCTAACTTCACCCCACATTGATTTATTCAATAAAAATCAAGAAACACCTTATCTTGCCGAGATATTGTTTGGTTTTAGTATGCCATGGAAAAAAAGACAATTTTAACAATTTACTTAAAAATATGTATACATATATTCAGTCGTTTTTGAGTTATTGGAATTTTTTGAAAGAAATATTTTTTTTCTCACGGGTAGTAGGCTTTGGAAATAATCGTTTCATTTGAATTTTTATTCAAAAATCGTATTGCAATAACAAAAGTAACAACAAAATAACAACAAATGAAGAGATTAACAAAATAATTTATTTCAACACAAACGCTCAATGTGTACACCGTTTTCATTGAGACAGTCTACCATACGCTCCTGAACAGACTTGCTTTCCGAATTTCGAAGATTCCAAACGATCAAAAGTTCCAACTGTCCTTATTTTCAAGTCTTCGTAATTTAAAATTGGATTTGTGTACACTATTTCTTTGGCCCGACCCCATAAATAAAAATCTAAAGGAATAAGATCCAGAGATCGGACAGGCCAAAGTGATGGACCTCCGTTTCTCCACTAACGATGCTCAAAGGGCTTCGTTAATTTGGTATCTACGGCTGTAGTCGAATGTGCTGGAGCCCCGTCCATTTTATAACAACATCATAGGTCGATTGAGCGGCATATCATCCAGGTAGTTTTCCATAACTTCTCTTAAGATTCTCAAATAACCCTCGCCATTCAAGTTATCATCGTACATGAAATATCGCACCTCACTGTCCATTAACAGACAGAGAACATTAATACGAAATTGAATTTGATTTTCCATCTCCATTACAATACGAGGATTTTCGTAAGCCCAAAAATATCGATTTTTTTCGATTAAATACCCCTTCCTAAATCAGCAGATGCTGTTCTGATGAAAGCACGTAGATATGCTTGAAAATATCCTAGGGCATTCATTTCAATATCTTCATTTCCGTTATAGGTCTCACAAGAGGCTTAACTACCTTCCCATGATCAAAAAAATTATTTTATTTTGTTATTTGTGGTAGATGTGGATACTTGAAATTGAACACGCGGCATGTTCTGTCAACTATTCTGTTATTTTCACCATAAAGCACAAACAAATCAAAGACATCATTCGGATAATGTTCCATGATGAAAATTGCACGAATTAATTGAAACAATAAAATAACAATGACAGAATAGTGACTAGGTTTGACATTTGGCATTTTTTCCAAACCCTACTACAAAAATGCCAATAACTCAAAGGGCAAAGGGAGAAGACAAACAAGCTAGCTGGCTTAAGAAGCTTAAGAAGCTTAAGAAGCTTAAAAATCTTGTTTGTCTCTGTCCAACAGTGACGATATTTCATCTCTCTCTGCGCGGCTACTTGCCGTCTTAGGATGGTTGACTAGTAGTAAGTGTTAAATATTACTAACTTACTGCAAGTTTATCAGAGATGTTTATTAAAATTTAATACATGTAATGTAGATGGGGTATCAGAAAGCCGATTTACATAATTTATGGAAAATGTGAAAATGGTGTTCGATTTTCAAGAAAGCAACAATAAATATAAGCTTCGGTTATAAGTTAAGCAATATTAATTATGTATATTTTTATTTTTAAAATAAAATACAATTTCTTTATTCATCATCTATCCGTATAATAATTGAAATAACATAGACAATTACCCAAAAAAGTAAGACCATTGAACAGAGGGTGTATCATTATATTAGCAAAAAAACTTACTATCTGTTACCACCGGAATTAAAGCAAACTAGTAGAAGCATTATACTCTTCGCCGATTTACTGAGCTTTTTATATAATTGTTATACATTCTATAGGATACTCTTCGCATTTTTCTTGTAAATAATGTTAGTTTTTGGACATTTTAAATTTTGTGATACCAACTTTGTTGTGGAAAAAAAAATATATGAAAAAAAAATCACCATGTGAGGGATCCAACACGAGACCTTTGGATTCCAAGGCAAAATCAAATCAAATCAAAGATATTTATTAAAGTTTAGAGACATGAATGCGCCTCAGCTGGGTCCAGTCTAGAGCCGATCACCCCACCGCGGCGTGCAACGTCGCGGTAAGTAGGTGATCGGGTGGAGGGGTTTAGCTTCGGCTGTAACAACCGATGCAATTGGGGCGTTAGGGCTCCAGTTTAACATATATAAAAAACTTAAACCTAACAATTTCGTTGAACAATAATCCGGGAAGATATTAAAATACTTAGAAATAGCTAGAAATACGAAGAAAGAATTGCATTCCAAGGCAAATGCTTTAGCCATTGGGCTATCTCATCTTACTAGAAAACTTGAATGAATATCATTCAAGAATTATATTACAACGGATTAGATACATTATTATGAAATATATATATTGGTAAAATGTAAAAACAAAAAAAAATTATACAGAATAACATTTCGAAAGATTTCTATTAAAGTACAAATGACAGAAATTTAAAAAAAAAATTTTTTTATTTAAATGATTAATAACTTTTTTACTTATTGATTGATTTTTTTCAAAAACAATAGGGTTCTTCCTCTAGCTAACGCTAACTTACTTTCCAAATTTCAATACAATCGTACTTTTCTTTCTTAAGTTATCGTGCTTAAAAGAAACGTGACGGACGGACAGACAGATGGACAGACGGACAGACAGACGGACATTTTGAAAGTTGTTCAGAATTCGTTCACTAACACAATGATATGAAATTTTTTTCTCTACGACCGATATTTCCGGTTTTAGAAATGTGCCGATCAAATTCGTTTTTGCGAAGAGTATAATAATATATAAGAAATCCTCAAAAATAAAACGTCACCAGTGGTTAATTGAAAATAAACCTACGCTTTTATGAAAGCTCATTATTAGATTCGCTTTCCTTTTTTATCTTTTTATCTTTTTCTTCTGTGGTGCCAAATACACATTTGACAGAATCGTTGATATTTCTTTATATACATTTTCATTCTTTATGTATATGTTTATATATTTTGTTTCTTCTCTTTACATAAAATATGTGTCCGTATAATGTATATACATGCTTACGCATTGTATAATATTTAAGTATCACTTTCGTTACCTTTTATTATTTGGTTTTCTTATTGTAATTTTATTACGTTTAATATAACGAGAGTGTTGGAAAAATATATTACTTCCTAGGGCGAATTATATCTTAAAGTTGAAATTGGGCATATATTACAATTATATCACATTCATTGTGATTCTTTGTTTTAAGTTATCTTAATTCCAAACAAATTTCGTGTTATTCTGGGATTTTTTAATTTCATTTTGATTCGATTTTTAAGTCGGTTTCAAATGCTTAAACTTTATTTAAACTGGCACTAGGATTAATTTCATGAACTATCACAGGAATTATAAGAAAAAAAACGAACTGTAGATACTTATATTATTACGATTATTATTATTAGAATTTATTTTTAATGTTTCCTTATCTTATAACAGTTTTTTCAAATAATTCCAATTGAGTAGCCTAATCTAAGCTATAAACTTATCGTTTGAAATGGGTAGTTAATGTGTATGGTATGATTGGCAGTTCAATGATTCATATCAACTAATTTCGGTAGCAATATGAGTAGGTAAATTCACAGTGACATTTAATTATTTCCGGAATAATTAGAAATGTACTGATACATGTTATTGATTATAAAGAAATTACGTGGATTATTACAACAGCTATTGAATTGATAATGAAGTGGGTAATAATGTATTTACCTCTCCGTAGTAAATTACACCTACCATTTGCGTATTATATACTAGTGCGACTATGTTGACAGCCTAATTTCCTTTTATGTTCAACCATCTTATCCATATTTATATGTGTAATATGTCAGTCGATTTATCAATCTCCCTGCAAGAAATGATTGATTTATCAGAACATTCCTTCAGAACTGAAACAATGCTAAATCTTTATAAATGCTGTGGTTATAAATTTGAAAGAAATATTTCTGTGGAACTTTGGATTCCAACTATGATAAATCGACGTCGATACAACACCCAAGTGCAATTTCCTGTTATTTAACAGAATTGACTATGTATAAAATATATATGTAAATCCTCACAAGTGATAAATCTGCCACGCTTTGCACGTAAATTCAAATCGTAAAGAAATTGCTCAATTTCGAAATGTAATACTTCGACCTATCTAACGTGTTACGCCTGTACTGATTCTTAGTAGACTAGTTTGGGATTTATACAGCACTCATGCTAATCTCGGGGCAGACTGAAAATAACGAGTACAGGTTGCAGACGGGCGTCGCCGTCTGCGAATACCTATTTGATTGATATTTTGGTAGAATACGGAACAAGTCACTTTTACGTGGAGTCACTGAGATTAAGTACACAGCAAATATTTCATTTATTTTTATTGTTCAACTAGATATTCGCAGACAGCAACGCCCGACTGCAACTTTCAATCGGCAACAATCGGCGGACATGTGGATATTTTATATTAAATTAAATAAATATTATTAAACAGTTTTAATAATATGTAAATAACTTTAAAAACTTAGAAAATCTTGAAAGTTCACAAAATACGCAGTCAAATTTTCACTAAGCTACAAACTTTTTTGTTTTTGGAAATTTTGTATAACATGCTGCGAAGAAAATAAAGCCAAAAGACCAAAAAGTTTTTGATAACATAATTCTTATTGTGTCTTTGATAGTTTAGGTACAGTGATTTTTTTGGAGCGCGCGAATTACAGAAATTGAGTATTAATACGCCCGCGTCCACTAATACTAACTAGTCTCAGGGCCACAGACCTTTGATCTGTGTCAGGGCGGTGTACGATCAACGTTATTCGTTTTCGTCGAAGGTCAAATTATAAAACCATTGCCCAAGGAATCACTACTTCCACATCCAGATCTTCTCTCCAAGTCTCTCACAACGAAAAAAATTTGAATGTGGAAATAATTGTTTATGGAACTTTAATAATAAAATATTTGAAATCGTCTATCCCAAAAACCTAGTGGTGGATAAAGTAAAAAAAAAATTGAGGCCTGGTTTTTGTACACACACTAAATGACAATTTTATTTTTTTCGCCCCTTTGAATAATGGGGAGGGAGTTGGTAATGGGGGTTGTTAATGCAAAAAAAATTTTGAGACTTAGCTTCTTTTGTATATACTAAATACCAATTGTATGGACTCTTACTTGCTTGATTTGCCTATTTACCCCCATTTACCACCCAATCCTTTAACGGAATAATCTAGTTCCAGATCTCGTTAAAATACATAGGTACGTGTACCAAATTTCAAGTCAATGTCTAAAACGGTTCCGGAGTAATTGTGCGCACAGACCGACAGACAGAATTTTTTTTTCTCAAACTTAAAATCTCGACGTTTCATGACATTCTAAGCCTATTTGGACAATAAAAATTTTCAAAAATATTTTTGTCGATACTATACTTACACTGGATGTGGAAGTAAAATGTGTAACGATATTCTCTCCCTTATTACCACTGGTATTATATTGTAGAACGTATGACCATTATGCGAATTGTGCGTGGATTATCTGCTAAAAAAATATTTAAGATAAAAAAGCAATCTAAGTTTCATTGTAAAATGGAGTGGATTTTATGTGGCGTAGTAATAGAGGAGAACGATAAACTTGTGCACAAGCCATGGAAACAGGGTTTCTATAATTAGGGCTGCGGAAATTAAAAGAGACTTAATTTAGGATATTTTTTTTCTTTTTTGTTACCTAATTTAGGCGAAAATAACACGTTTACTCAATTATTGCGTCGATCCAGGGTAAAAATGCGTTTCGGATCGGGACTCTGACACAGGAAATGTCGGATACAAATATTAGGATTGCCACGTTCAAAAAAAAGTGCTTTAAGGAACTGTCTTTTCTATTTAGCTCCACTAATAACGCAAAAAAAAAGGAAAACTCGATAGTTTACTTTACGTTTAATTTTATTAGCCTCCTAGTTGCTCAACTTTTTTTCCATTTACTATAATATTATTTTTTACCGTTTTCGAGATCCCAATGCAATGCATTTTTATCCCAGATACTATATTTGAGATTTTTAATTCCTTTTTGTCTTCAACCTTAATGCTCCACTGGAAAAAATAAGTTATCCTTTCAGATCCTAAAACGTGATAAAACAGTCCTAAACATAAAAAAATAATAATGAAAAGTTCCGTTACACACAATACCGAGTACAATACATAATCATTATTATTCTTAAGTGCCGCGCGCGTACGCTTCGACAATTCCTCCATACTAAAAAATTCGTAACTAGCAAACTGTTGCTAATAATGAAAATATTTTTTTTTCTAAAAACTTTTTTAGTCTATTGACTTCATTTTCTTCATAGCATGTTACACAAAATTTTCAAAAACAAAAAAGTTCCTCGCTTAGTGAAAGTTTGATGGCGTATTCTCTAAACTTTCAGGGTCATCTACGTTTTTGGCATGTTCACATTTTTTTTTTTATTAGCAATCCTATGAATAGAGAGAAGCGCTTAAGTGTGTGTTTTATAACAAAAAAAAGTTCACATCGATAGCTCAATTCATTTTTGAGATATGGCAATAGATGTACAAAAAAACATGATTTAAAAAAAAAATAAATTTTACACTTTTTAACCTCCCCACAATAAAATTGTGGGAGGTTACTACAATTAGTCCAAAATCGAAAATTGAGATAACATCAAATCTTTCCGTTTTGAGGTCCCAGGAACCCAAAAAAGTTGTTTTTGAAAAATGTCTGTGTGTGTGTATGTGTGTGTGTGTGTGTATGTGTGTGTGTGTTCATGTTCTACATTGCTTATGGCACCATGTGCGTGCGTAGAGCTGCACTCTGGCACCTGTTCACTTTTGTGGCACCATACCTGCGTTGCCACAAAGTAAATAAGGTTTTTTGAACTCGCCGTCCCATTTCAAGTCGATCTATACCTACTTTGTATTTTTCTTGTGTAAGCTGCCTCAAAGCAGGTTTCAGTATGTGGTACACACAATACTATCAATACGGCACCATAAGCTTCACCAATAGATGGCGCTGGCGTCGTAAATATTACAGAATTGTCACAACGCGGTTTTCTAATACCATGGATACACACATGAAAATAAGCATGCGCTGCATGCGTGCTCTATACCACAAGACGGCTTCTGTTATGTCCAGGTACACACACATGAAATGAAGCATGCGTGTATTATACCATAAGTCTGTTATTGTTACGTGAGGGGGTTCGCACATATTTCTAGTCTATAAGTGGTTACCGTGATATGTGTATGTTTTTACAGTGCGTTATAGGTAAGTATCGTTTTTAAATTAGTTATTTTACGAATTTTGTAGTTTAAAGCTACATTATCATCACTAATAATTTTATTTCATGAAGTAGTTTGAAATAGTAGACCAATACCATACTTACTTATATGTATATGAATACCCTGACTGACTGACTGACTGACTAATCTAGAAACGCACAGCTCAAACCGCTGACTCTAGAAACTTCAAATTTTGCATAGAGGTTCCTCGAATGACGTAGGCAACCACTAAGAAGGGATTTTTCGAAATTCGACCTCCAAGAGGGTGAAAAGGGGGGTTGAAATTTTTCCGGAAACGGTTAGATCTAGATTTAGATGCGTGAAATTTGGCGGAAATATTTTTTGTTGAAACCTATTAAGACGAAATTTTAATTTTCACTTTTTGAAGGGGTGAAAACGGGAGTGGTAGATGGTTTAAAGTGCATCCGTATTTTTGAAATTGCGTAAGTTAGAAACGTGATTATTCGAGGAATGGACTCTTCCGGGGAAATAAGAAGACACGTATTCGACGATTTTCAAAAAGAGACCTCTGAAAAGATAAACGGGAAGGGGAGGGGGAGGTCTTTAAGCTTTTCGGAAACGGTTAGACCTAGAAGCGGGAAATTTGCCAGAAATAGTTTTTGTTGGAACCTATTACACGCGAATAAGACGAAATTTCGAGTTTCACTTTTTGAATGGGTGAAAACGGGAGTGGTAGACGGTCTAAAGGGTGCCCGTATCTCTGAAATCGCGTAAGTCAGAAACGTGATATTCCAGCGACGGGCTCTTCCGAGGAAATAAGGAGACACGTATTCGACGGTTTTCAAAATGAGACCCCCCCCCCCCCGAAACAGGGAGAGGAATGTTTTTAATTAAGAAATTTGACACATACCCGCCCATGTGCTCTATTATCGATTAAAATAATTATTTTTTCGTTTAACTCGCTCTGCATAAAAATATAAAAATTGCGATGGGCAGTGGGTTTCCTTAAGTTCTAAGGATATGCATGGGTTTCCTCGAGTACTATGGATGCGCAGTGGATTTCCTCGAGTACTATGGGTGCGCAGTGGGTTTCCCCGAGCACAATGGATGCGCAGTGGGTTTCCTCGGGTACTATGGATGCGCAGTGGATTTCTCCGAGTACTATGGATGCGCAGTGGGTTTTCTCGAGTACTATGGATGTGTAGTTGGTTTCTACGAGTTCTGTGGATGCGCAGTGGATTTTCTCGAGTACAATGGATTTGCAGTTGGTTCCCTCAAGTGCAATGAATGTGCAGTGGGTTTGTTTAAATGCAATGAATGTGCAGTTCAATGTACTTAATTCCACGCGGACAAGGTCGCGAGCATCAGCTAGTATCAAATATAATGCCAAGACAAGCACACTTTTATTCTATTCGTTTTAACCATAAAATATAAAAATAGACTTAATTATTTCATTTTCAGACACCGAGTTAAATAAATAAAAGAAACATATTGAATTTATATTACGAAATCTCTAAATATGTAGACTTGTTAAGCGACTTACTTCTTACACCTATAAACCAACCGCCATGCCATGACGTAATCATTCAGAAGGTCATATCACAACATGTCTTTTACGACTGCAACCGTTTCGATTTTGTCATTTTTACTTGTATGCTAAAATGAGCTTTTACAGTTTTAAATATAATTTAGTGTACTAATAAATAAAGTGATTTTTTACACTTGAATTTTCAATAAAAATAAAACCGTCCGTTTAGTTTTGGAGTAATCGATTCTGAAAGTTTGCAAAGATGCTATCTTACTTGGCATAGTAGAGCTCGGATGAACGCTAGACTTAACTCAATTTTCGCTCTTAATAGCACAATTTTTTAGAAATGTGCTCCAGCTACCAGCATAACATTAAATAGTTTCTTATAGACACAGCTGTTGAAATTGATTTTCAACGCTGCATATTTCGAAGATGGCGGGAATATTTAAATTTTTAAAAAGTATAAAAGTACAACCGAAAAGAATGAGAAATTTTTGCAAAAGTCATTCCAAATTGAAAGCAAACCACAATTTTTTCACTTGTTGTGTCTTTCAAAGAAAGAAATGTTAAGGATTCTAGACATTTTAGATTTTAATCAAGATCCTTTACGTTAATCATGCGATTTCCTTCACAAACATGATCTTGGCTTTGGTTGAAAGGTTAGAATTGGGTTTATTATTTCTAATACCCTTTTAAGTCTTAATTGTGTTTTTATGGTACTTTTTTAATAAACCTGCCTTTACATTTTCGTTCCGATATTTTTAAATATGTTGTATTATTATTTAAGATTATTAACTATTTCTAACTTAATCTAAACTGAAAATACATTTTGCAAAAATTAATAAGCAGTTGCAAACAGATTAGTATATAAGAGTAGTATTTAATACAACGTTTCCAAATCTTTCAATCTATCTTTGTCGCGTTTTAATTTGTTAAATCCACCTCGCTCTTATCAGTATACAATACAAGCACCTTAAGGACTAAAGGATGCAAACTGTGCTTTTTTAATGAGGCTGTGTACCAGAAAGGGAAGTTTTGGGTAAATACCTTTACTTACCGATTTCTTTTGAATATTATCGGATCAAATTTTTTTTCTTATTCGTTTGGCTAAAAAATCTGCTTTGAAATTTCCTAAACTATAGTTTTAAGCACATCTAGACAATTTACATCTTTTTTGCAAGTATTTTCTGAATTATTGCTGAATTATTAAAATGATTGCATGTAAAGCAGTGAATAATACTCACATCTTACATGCCTACATCTAGGTCCATAAACGAAAATGCCTATTTATTGCATTAATAGAATATATTGACTGCAATGATGTTTGATAGAGATTTTTGTTCTTTTTAGTTGTCAAGATTTTAATTATTCCACGTTCAAAGTCATCACTAAATGAATTACTATTTTGTTTCAAAATGTATTCTTGACGGATCAGTTTTAAACTTATCTGACCTACCAACGACTCAACTCTTGAAATCAAATTCTTCGAATTTTGTAATTAGACTATTGTTCTCATTCCATAGTTTTTTGAATTATCAGTATGCATATTAACCATATCAATAATTAAATAGACAACATATTTAAAACTATTTTAAATCTATTATTTATTACCTGTCATAATATATCCTGTCTTGAGCTTCAATCATAATTAAATCACCTTAAATTTGAACGTAGGTACTCTTTATAATACCGTTCTTAGCAGATTCTCTTTAAGATACATATACGATGCATGTATAATTCCGATATACCTATACCTACTTATGACATTACCTTACCATAAGTATGTATTTTGATTACACAAATAGTCCTTACTACATCATATTTTTCTTAGTATGTTTTCTTCAATACACACCTACACATTTACAGAATATATGTATAGTTTTGATTCACCTACTTATGGCACTATCTTACCATAAGTATGTATTTCGAATACACAATTATACCCAAATATGTTCATACATATTTATGGCACCTTTTCATACCCTCGGTATGTCCTTGATATCATTATGACACCAGGTGCCTTATGCAGGTATTTTACTTTATTGAATTTTAGCGAGGGTATCGACAAACGGAAAAGAGCTACAAATACGTGGCGCTCCCGGTATTTTAACTACATGTGCAGTTTCCATGGTGCCACTTGTGCGGACTATTCCCAGGTGCCATATGCATTGGTGAACAGGTATAGGTGTGTGTGTGTGTGTGTGTGTGTGTGTGTGTGTATGTCTGTTAGCACGATAGCGGCGAAGCCACTAAACGGATTTGGATGAAACTTTGCATGAGGGTTTCTTTAGTGCTCCAGAAGATCTGAAAAGGTTTTGGTTGAGATCGGATTACGTTTGTTGCTGTTTTGGCACAACAAGTTGTTTATTTTATGATTACTTACAATTTGTAATCGAACCATTGAAAAGCAGTAAAAATTCCGATTTCAACGATATATAACACTTGCACTCTTTAGCTTTGGTTTCCGTGAAAAAAATTAAAAACCAAATAACACGCTTCTTGTGTAAAATATATTTTATAGTGGAACCACAGAATACAGTAACTGCACAGAGGCGAAGTCTTTGGCGGTTCCTTTCAGTTTTGATGGCTCGTTTTCTGTGACCTTGCGTACCAGTTGCGTCTACACCACGGTGTATTAAATAGGTGGTCCGGCACTTTCCTATTATAATAATGGCTTCGTAAGTGCATGGTTTCTATTTACTTTAATAGATGGCGCGAATATTCCATGAAATCGACGTAAAGGACATCAAGGAGGAACTCGAGTCCATGCACAAGATCCTTGTAAAAGACGTATACACAATGAGGGGCACCAGAAACCCCCTATATATGGTGGTCACCACTAACGAAGTGACACTAAAGGAGATGCAGGCCCGGGTCCACTGTTTGGACCACACCTCCGTCACGTGGGAACGCCAAGCAAATTCCAAAAGAATCATCCAATGTCACAGATGCCAGCAGTGGGGGCATGCCACGAGCAATTGCCATGCCAATCCCCGCTGCGTCAAATGCGCTAGCGCCCACCTGACGAGGGAGTGTACCAAACCGCGGGACGAACCGGCGGTCTGTGTCAACTGTGGCGGAAGCCATACAGCTAATAGTGTCACTTGCACTATATATAGGAGGAAGATGGAAGCCATGGACCTCAGGGTAGTCCGAGTTTCTCCTCCTCCCCAAACAAGATACGTCGCGGCACCACCTCCAAAGGTCAACGCTTGGACCCAGAAGAGGACCACCCAATCGCAGCCCCTCCCCCACTTGGAGCCACAACGGATGAGGCCCCCTCCTTCATCCGAAGAGTATCCACCATTACCTCAAACACGGCGACCGGCGGGACCATCCCCGCCGTCGCGGACGGACCAACGAGGTCCGCCTCCCACCATCCCATCTGAATCCGGTCTAGACGGGCTCCGTCGGCTCCGAGATGCGACGGCGAGGATGGCCTCACTGGTCGACATCGACCGACTACTGGAATATATGGATGAACTCAATGAGAAACTCGAGAGCTGCACCTGCGCTCTGGATAAGTTCCAGGTGGTCACGGCCTTCTACAGAGACCTACCTGCTGATGCCTTCTAAATTTAGAATCTCTTCATGGAACGCCAATGGGATAGGTAATAAAATTCCATTTTTGATAAACTATCTAACGAGGCATAGAATCGACATTATGCTTCTGAACGAGACAAAACTTGACAGACGGGGCAAACTGCGCGTCCGAGGGTACACGACCATTAGAAAAGATAGGGCCGACATTAACAGGGGCGGCGGAGTGGCTATACTCGTAAAGTCTGACATTGCGCACACACATCGTTGTCTACGAAACACCTCCGTGGAGAACGTGTGTGTGACGCTGGAAGACGGCATGAGTATCGTCGCCGCGTATAACCGGCCCTCGAACGGGTTCACGGCGGGTTGTCTTGATAATTTGCTAAACGCGAGCCCACGCTGCTTGCTTATAGGCGACCTTAACGCTCGACATAACGCATGGAACTGCCATCGCAACAACGCCAACGGCAACACTTTGTATGATTACGTGAGTAATCATAATATCGTGCTGCAACATCCGGACGATCCCACACATTTTCCGGATAACGGTACAACGCCAACTACCCTCGACATTGTGGTCAACAAGGGTGTGAGAAACTCCACGCTACCAGTGGCGATGGAGGAGCTCACATCCGACCACAATCCAATTCTATTGGAATTGAACAACATGTCGAGGGAAGACATCACACGAAAAATCACATCTTATAGGGACGCCGATTGGCGCCTCTATAAGACACACATCAACACACACATGACACTTGCTAACAACATCACCACACCTGCCGATCTGGAAAATGTGGTGGGGGAGTTCACAAGGATAGTGCAGGACGCCAAACAGAGTGTTGCAACCACGATAACGATAAATCCCTACAAAGACCGACTCGACGCAGCGGTCATACAGGACATACGAGAAAAGAATAGACTAAGACGGCTTTGGCAGCGAAATCGTGATGTCGACGCTAGGGCCGAGATGGGCAGGCTGCAACAGCGGATCAGGACCGCCATTAACACCGCAAAAAACCGGAAATGGCGGGATAGGCTGGAGGCGTTGAATCCTCAGGACAACTCGTTGTGGAAACTATCGAGGGCCATGAAAAATACGCGGGTGGCCATACCCGCACTGACTAACGCCAACGGACGGTCGGCAATGACGGACACCCAAAAAGCGGAGGACTTAGCGAACCATTTTGCAGACATCCATAACCCACAAATACCAAACAATCCGGAACATGACCGCATCGAAAATGACATTAACGAACTGATTGGCCATGACATCCAATTGACGAGACGTGAATTTCTAAAAGTCATGGCCAAACCCTCGGAGGTTACAGGCATTGTCCGGACCCTACCCAACGACAAGGCCCCGGGAGCAGACTGTATCGAATACAGGCTACTCAAATATCTTCCACGGAAAGGCATTGTACAATTGACGTACATTGTCAACGCGATCCTGCGGCTACAACATTGGCCCAGTCAGTGGAAGTGTGCCGTGGTCGTACCGATCCTGAAACCGAACAAAGACGCCAAACTCGCCGGCAGTTATCGACCGATCTCGTTGCTGTCGGCGATTTCCAAGTTGATGGAGAAGGTCATCCTGGTCAGACTAGACGCTGCCCAGGATGAACTCCACATCGACGACGAATGTCAGTTCGGTTTCAGGAAAGGCAGGGGAACTGTACGCCAGGTCGTCAGGATCGTGAATGACGTCAAAGTACAGTGCAACCGCGGAAAAAGCACAGTGATGGTGCTGCTCGATATTGAGAAAGCCTTCGATACAGTATGGATCCCGGGCTTACTCTACAAACTAAACACGCTTAACTTTCCTACGCATATCACCAAACTAATTCACTCTTTCCTGACAGACAGATCGCTGCAGGTCAGGGTGAATAACAAACTCTCAACTCGACGGGACATTCGCGCGGGCGTCCCCCAGGGGTCGTGCCTGTCGCCAAAGTTATACAACTTGTACGTCTCCGACTTCCCGGAGTTCCCGAATACGAACCTTGCCAAGTACGCCGACGACACGGCCATGTACGCGCATTCACACAATGCACAAGCAGCAAACATGCTGCTGAAGGCGCACATGGCTCGTGCCACGGCGTATTACGACAAGTGGAAGATTCGGATCAACGCCGAGAAGTCGGAATCAATTATCTTCACGCGCCGCTTCACCGAAAATCGTATTATTACACCACTTTCGATAGGGGGCCACCAAATTCCAATAAAGCGGTGCGTGAAGTATCTGGGGGTGAACTTGGACAGAAGACTGACGTTTAATACACACGTAAACGAGACGATATGAAAGGTCTACTCCATGTCCAGGAGTCTGTATCCGCTCCTGGCGCGGGGTAGCGGACTCAACAGGACCAATAAAAAGTTGTTGTATACGATGGTGATCAGGCCGGCTATCACATACGCGGCGCCGGTGTGGTGCAGCATCCCGGCCTCGACAATGCGAAAATTAAAAGTACTAGAACACAAATTTATGCGCCTCATTTCAGCCTCTGATAGATACACCTCCCTCAGAGATCTCTATGCACGTTGCCACGACATAACCCCACTAGCGGACTTCGTCCAAAATACATCGCAAAAATTCTACCAATTCAAATTGGGCGACAGTCCGCTAACCCGAAACATTACACGAATCAGACAGCATAATGCCATACTTTTCAATATAAAACACCCCTTACCATACCAGGCGTTGCCTATCTTTCGGCAACCTCCCTAGCCAAATCTTTCCTACACCACAATTTCCCTTTCACCACCTTTTATTTTCACCACCTTTTACTCTAAAACCCCTTTTCTACTCCCTTTATTAATCTCGTTTTTGTTATTTTTGTCAATTTTTGTTCTTTTGTCCCTTTTTGTTCTTCTTCCAAATCCCCTTTCGACCAATAATTTCTCGCAAACCCAAACCTTTTAAATCATAATTTCCCCTTCACCCTACCTTTCCGAAGGCAGGCAGACCATCGGATGAAGATTGTGACTTGTTCAAACGGGTTTTTTCATTGAGTTTTTCCCGTATCACCAACCAAACCTTTAAAAACAGTGCGCGTGTGTTTGTGCGCGCGCCCCTAACTACAGTTTTTTAATTTAGCTTTAATTAGTTATAAGTGTTTTTAAACTTCCTTTTGTTATAAATATTCAAATTGTTAGGTTTAAGTCTTTTTTTGTTCCTAGACAGGAGCCCTAACCCTTCCACTAATTGTAGTTCAAGCCCGAGTCGAACCCGCTCCATCTGACTGCACATTCACCACGACGCTGCGCGGCGTGGTTGTGCGGTCGGCTCTGAACCGGGATCCGACTCTGGCGCATATTTGTAAACAACTGTGAATAAATCCTTTTTGAATTGAATTGTGTATTAAATAGGTGGTCCGGCACTTTCCTATTATAATAATGGCTTCGTAAGTGCATGGTTTCTATTTACTTTAATAGATGGCGCGAGCAATACGGTCCTACAATTACCTGAGCATGTGCATCGCATAACTAACATAACCTCAAATTTTAAGGTGTTTTCGTTTATTCTCATATTTAATGTTTGTAACCGAAATTTGAAACGTAGGTATAAATATTGTAGATGGACGGATTACGAGTGAATTAATAATACACCTACGTCACATTACGTCACAAATAAGAAAAATTCTTAGAAACTGGTGCAGATATCGACTTAACTATTGGAAACATCCAATTAAAGTTTGAAACGTAGATGGAAATATTGTAGATGGATGGAATACGAGTGAATTAAAAATACACCTACGTTCTGATGACGTCGTAAAAGCATAAAATTCTTATAACAGGCGAACTGATGATGATATCAAAAAAATATTTCTACAAGACGAGTCACGAAATTTTTTTTTTTTAATTTCCAAGAAATATCAAATTTTCGGAGAAATGTCACTTTTCAGAAAAATGTCTGATTTTTAAAAAATGTCAAATTTTCAGGAAAACGTCAAATTTTCGGAGAAATGTCACTTTTCAGAAAAATGTCAAATTTTCGAAAAAATATTGAATTTTCAGGGAAATGTCACTTTTCAGAAAAATGTCAAATTTTCAAAAAACGTCAAATTTTCGAAGAAATGTCACATTTCGGAAAAATGCCAAATGTTTGAAAATTGTCAAATTTTCGGAGTAGTCATTTCAGAAAAATGTCAAATTTTCGAAAAAATGTCAAATTTTCGGGGAAATGTCACTTTTCAGAAAAATGTCAAATTTTCGAAAAAATGTTAAATTTTCAGGGAAATGTCACTTTTCAGAATTATGTCAAATTTTCAAAAAAATGTCAAATTTTCGAAAAAACGTCAAATTTTCGAAAAAATGTCACCTTTCAGAAAAATACCAAATGTTTGAAAATTGTCAAATTTTCGGAGTAATGTCATTTCAGGAAGATGTCAAATTTTCGAAAAAATGTCAAATTTTCAGAGAAATGTCACTTTTCAGAAAAATGTCAAAAATTCAGGAAAATGTCAAATTTTCGAAAAAACGTCAAATTTTCGAAGAAATGTCATCTTTCAGAAAAACGTCAAATGTTTGAAAATTGTCAAATTTTTGGAGTAATGTCACTTCAGAAAAATGTCAAATTTTCAGAAAAATGTCAAATTTTCAGAAAAATGTCAAATTTTATTAAATGGACTCAAAGGAAAATTCCCAAAAAATACTACGGGTCCATTTGTGGTATAAGTTCTCTGCTAGTGTGTTAAAGCGTGCAGACTGTATGCTGAGTATTTTTGACGTGTCAGGTGTATCGAGAGATTACAAGTTTTTTCGACGTTTATAAAGCCCACGGATGGTGTGAGAGTCCATCCTGAACCGCTTACAAGCTCTACAAGTGTAAGCAATCGCACCGGAACGCTTTCGGTGAGTTTTTTCCAATAAAACTTTAAAAGTGACAGTGACATATTTTAAAAACTATTTCCGCTGCTTCCGGCATACCGCCGGAAATTCTTCCGGCAACATAACCTAAAAATAGTACTACATAACCTAAAAACAATTTAGGACATTGGTACCAACCAAAACATTTTTCAAAAACCAAATTCCCCAGAGAAACATTGGAATCAAAAATTTGACAGCTATCACTTCCCCGACCGATTTAGTGAAAAATTGGTCGAGGCCAAAAGATAAAACAAAATATACCAACTCAAACTTAAACGATCCACCATGAACACTACCCTGGCTACATCTGGCAGGGAAGCTGTCCACCAAGAGTTATATGGTTTTTTCCAAAGATGGCCATCCCTGCCATCCATCCCATTACCAACGAACAGGTTTTTTCGTTTAGTTGTTTCCCGTATCAATAATCAAAATTATTAAGTGCTCTTGCCTACGAACGTTTTTATAGAATTGTGTTTATTTTCATATTAATTTTAGGTCCATGTGGACACATTATAATTTTAACCTAGTCTTTTAGCCTGCCTACAGAAGACAGGAGCTACTTTTCTATTTTTCTCCAAGCCAAACCGGACCTACCCCGTCCAGCTTCACACTCGCCACGGCGGTGTTCACCGTGGTTGTCTGGCTGGCCCCGGGCTAGGATCCGATGAAGCATATATTTGTATTAAAAACATTGAATAAAACATTAATGTTGTGCAGACTATAAATTTAACACTCAAGTTCTTAGGTCCAAATCCCACCGAACGCAAGACTTTTTTTCCCATTGTAATACGAAAAAAATATTTCAACTTAATAAATATAATTAAATGAGATCGTTCATATTGTTTAGTGCTCTTTTCGGCTTCAAAGAATCACCGGGTGGGGAGGTTCCAGCCGCTTCCAGTAGCTGCCGATTTTTTTTAAATAAGAATATCTGTGACCACTAAAAAATGTCGTATTTCGTGTTTTTATGTGTAAAATGATGTTGTTAGTAATACCCACTGTGTCTGATCTTGTTCTAAGCTCATAAAAAAAAACGACACAATTTTGCCTTTTTTTCGCTCCTCTATCTCATTTACCCCAATTTACCCCTCAACGGAATGAGATGAAAATATAATCTACTTTCAGATTTCGTTAAAATATATATGTGTATCAAATTTCAAGTCATTATCTTAAACGCTTTCAGAGTAATCGTGCGCACAAGAAAAAGTTACAGATAGAATTTTTTTTGCTCAAACTTAAAATCTCGACGTTTCATGACATTCTAAGCCTATTTGAACAATAAAAATTTTTAAAATTTTCTTTGTCGTTACTACACTTCCACTGGATGTGGAAGTAATAAAAGCAGTAGATCGACCTTTTATGTTTTAAGAAGACTCGATCTAAATCGTACCTAGAATTAACTTTTTATGGAGACACACTGTATATCACTTATTCTACGTACTCTAAGTTCGTTTGTATCTGAGAGATACTCTGTGTATTGCAGTTTCAATATCATGTACATCTTCGTTTTTTTGAGTACTCAACCAAAAGCCTCACCAATAGCCCAAGAGCTCGTGACAAGAAACTTCAAGAATTTTGTAAAGGCCAATATTTCAATATAGTATTATATTAAGGGTGGAGATGAGTCAGCAACAGCCCGTAAGGTCAGGTATCGGGGCACCTGGCGGCGGCTCGCTTTGAGTATGTGGTAAAATAAGCGTATTTTGTAAAGGTTGAAAATTGGTATGTATATTTAATGAAACTGTACGAAGTGGTCAGATAGCACAGTTCTAGAACGTAGCTGAACGTTTTGAATCTTTGCATAATGTTAAATTATTGAATATAATTTATGAAAAAAATAATCAGAGACTATGATGTCTGGGTGTCGTTTGTTATTAGTTACCATTGACCCAAGATAGACAAATTCATCAACATTTTCAACCTCGACTGGCCGAGGCGCTTGCGCTTCTCACTGATGCTAGTATTTATTTAATTTTAGACTGACTGATCAGCAGATCGAAGTTCCCAGCTCTTCTTTCTAGAACTAGAAAAGCCTCATTAGCGTCTCTTAGATTTAGACCTATTATATCGACGTCATCAGCATATGCTAGAATTCAAACACTTCTATTAAATATCGTACCTGCTATGACGGTGATGCCTGAAAGCGTCACTTTTGGCACCTTAGCGACGGAGGTATACACAGATCGGTTGCTCGGGCGCCAGTTTACTATATTACGTGGGGAAACGCCACGTCCCTAAAACAGCCTGTAAAATTGGGCTGGAGTAACTGCAGTGGAAAAACGGTGATGTTCAGTGGGTTAAATAGGGAAAATTAGACTTTCACATGTACAGCAGTAAAACACACACAGTTCAGAATAACATACATCTTTATTTCTATTCTACAGTTCCCCAAATACTATATACAGTTTACCTTACTCTAATGGTTACCTCAGGCTATGGTTAAACTACAGTAATGCGGTGTTTCAAGCTACGGTTTAACTACGACAGGCGAAAGCAAGCGTGATTATGACGTCATCTAGGGCTGTGTGGATACCAGGAATGAGAAAGTATAAACAACAAATAATGCAACAAAAAATACTAACTCTAGGTTTCAGACTTGGCTAATACGCAGTACATATAATCTGAAAAGATTAGTACAATTGGTAGATTAGTTAAACACTTTCTGCAACTCCTGTCCTGAAACAATGTATGATTAATTACAATAAGAACGCCCTGGTTGAGAGGCAGGGGCCTCATAAATACCACCGGTTACTCTGGTTGAGAGGTCCACGCCAGAGTAATTAATTGTCATGAGTGGATGTGGTTGAGAGCCAGAGCCCAAAATAAATACTATGAACTATTCTGGTTGAGAGGTCCACGCCAGAGTAGAAAAATAGAAATAAAAACAATATAGTTATAGATTGCTCTGGTTGAGAGGTTCACACCAGAATAAAAATAAAAATATTTCTGAAAACAGTAAAAGGATTATTAGTACAAGTCCCTCGTATCAGCCAAGTCGCTACCTTTTATCATTATTATTATTAATATTTTTCATCTTCTCCTCGGTCGGTCTGCTGTTGGCGAACGGTCGATTGGAACTGACTCCGAGTCTTCCTAAAAGTTGTCGGTTACTGCTGGGCTCGACAGGAGGTGGTGGACGGTCTGGTCAGCTGCTGCTTGCTCGGCACATTCGGCTGATAGCTGAGCTCGTGAGGAACTGATCTCTTGTCTGTTCCACTGCCAACTATCCCCTGTCTGGTTCTGTGCTGCTTCCTCACATCCACTCAGGTCGACTGCCGGCGATGGACTAACTACTCGCTATGTCAAGTATAGGGTAATGATCTGTATCTGCGCGCGCTGTTCACAACTTAGCGTCGCGTGCATTTCGACGGCCTACAGTTATATTATTTCGCGGGGATATTTAAAATCATTTAAACATAGCCTATGACTTTATACAAGTTTTGAACGAGTAATAAAAATATAATGGGTTCAACGGGGATTGGCAAAATGCGCTTTGTTACACTGCTGTTATTATTCCGGTTTCCCTTATAATTTCTTCTAGAGCGAAATTAAAGAGTATACAGGACAGTGCGTCTCCTTGTCGTAGCCCTCTATTGGAGTTGAAAGATCTAGAAAATTCTCCTTGTACCCGTGCTTTGCATTCTACTCAATTCATAGCCATCCTTACTAGTCTTACCAAATGCTTTAGTATTCCAAATTAAATTATTGCTAAATAGCATAATGCTCGCTCAACTGTGTCGTAGGCTGCCTTGAAGTCTATCAGAATGTAATAGATATGTATATCATACTCCTGTGTTTCTTTAGAATTTGTCTCAAAGTTAAAAGGTTAACTGTTGACTTACCATTACGAAACTATGTTAAATAATATCCAATTGTTATTTTGGCATATGGTTTAAGTCTTGAACAGAGTAGAGCGGACAGCAGTTTGTAGGCCACATTTAAGAGTGTTATGCTGTAGTTGGTACATTCCAACATGCTTCCTTTTTTATGAATTGAGTTCCAGTGATCAGGAATTATTTCTTGTTGCCATATAGTGCATATCAACTTGTGTAGGGCAGTACAAAAGTTTTCTCAGGTGTTTTTTGGTAGCTCAATAGGTATATTATCTTGTTCTGGAGCCTTATTATTGGCTAGTTTTTGTATTGCTCCCTTACTTCTACCAGAGTTGGAGCTTCTATTTGATTTTTATTGCCATCGCCAGCGACATCGTGTCGAATGTTGTTGGGGGTTCTGATTCAGTAAGGTATCAAATTGTTTCGCCCATTGCTCCAGTACTTAGTTATCGTCGCATAGTTGCTGTGGGTCTGTATCCCTTCCTAAACATGTTTATTTAGATTTTTTATTTATCGAGTTTCATGTTCCTCGTTAAGATGTTCTTTTTCTTCTAGTTGCTTATTAATAAGCTCCCTTTTCTTTTTTCTCGTTCCTCCTCTCCATTTTGTACTCATCCACTGTTTTTCTGGTTCTTCGTGCCTGTATCCTGTTATAGGCTTCATTCTTTATCCTTGTGACCTCCTCGCATTCTACATCAAACCATTCGTTTTTTTTTGTCCCATTTTCTCTTCAAATTCTTTCTTCTACCATTGTTTCCAGTGTGTCTTTTAATTGTTGCCAATACTCTTCTACTTGTGTGGGCCTATCTGTGGTTTCTAAGATTCTTTCAATTCTATCCTTAAAGATTCTCGCTAAAATGTTATTCGAAATAAAAAACAAATAATCTATTTATCACAATAAAATGAGACCTATTTTATGTAGGAGAATAAAATAAAAAATAGTAATGACAAAATCAGCATTTCCGTCACGTACGTTTTAAGAAATAAATTCTAAAACCAATAACTAACTCGCAATCACGTAAAACGTTGGAAAGGATAAGAATAAATACGGTTATTACTTATTTCAGTCTGTTTTACAGCACATCTTGATGGCTGTCCATTATTTATTACTTTCCGCTTTAAACATACAAACATGGTAAAATGAATGTAGCTCAATTTGTTATTTTAATAACAAGTATTACTTAAGATTAATAGTCTACCCAATAATTTAACAGTATTATTCCTCTATTTCTGACCTTGCCAAAAACTTCAATGAAAACTTGTTACCTTCTATAATGCAAATTCTAGGTATCAAAGCAGACTAAAGCGCAAATGAGATAGGCTTGCCCACTGTAGTAAATACATAAAATTACAAGCAGCGCTTGCAATTGTTACTGGGAGGAAAAAAGAGTTAAGAAATGAAATAGCTGACAAATGATAATGTCTTTTGAATATAAAATTCCCACAAGAGAGTGGTATTGTCAATACTAGCTCATTTTGTCACTGTTGAGGAAATTTACACATATTATCTAAGTATGTAATTTTATACCATTATATTTAAACCTCTGCTTTATCATCTCTAAATGAAGGAAAAGATGTAATACATAATAATTAGGAACATTTCAGATATATACTGGGACATCGAATAAATTAATATTTATTGAGTTTTAATGCTAAAAAGTTTGTGGGTATAGAGCATGATTATTGTAATGAAACAATTATAGGCCATTACAAATGGATAAATATAAAGAGGAGATGATCTATTCTATGTTTAAATGGAATCTCAAAACCGAAACATAACAGGTTTCATCAGCTAATCTCAGCAATTCATGAAATTTATTCATACTACCATGTCATACATACACATATATACATAAATATATAAAATAATGTTGTAAATTCAAAACCATGATAATCGACCAGAAGTAGTAGGGGCATTTTAGCCTACTAGCTTATCATGAAAATGTGGACACACCGGACAAAACCACCAAATTTTTGCCAGGTACTAGTTAGGTACGTAGCTTTCAATTTTTGATAGGAACCAACTCCTCCGTCGGCCATCTTGGATTTTATAACGTCCATTTTGAAATATAGGTATATTATCAATATCTCGGCTTCTAAATCACTTAGGACCACAAACTTGGTGTCTAAGTATACATATTTGGGAGTCAGCAAATACAATTATCCAATTTTTAAATGTACCACACTATATATTTATTCACTAATATATGTACCAATTCCAAACTATTCACCGATGAACTGTTTTGTCCAGTGTGTCTACATTTTCTAATATGTTCTTTTATTTTGTAGAAGCTTGGAGTCATTGCCAGTGAAACTAAATTTTGGAAGCGACATGAGTGCGGATGAACTGGTCCAAAATCATGGTGCAAAAGTTGAATAGAGCTAAAATACTTCAGAAGGTAAGTACAATTGTGGAGAAACGAACCCGGCGTGAAGCGATTGACAAAATGGCGTGTTTGTTATGTCGTGGGAGCGATGGACTCCTTCATGAATTTCGAACATTAACAGCTGATACGAGCATACGAAAAATGGCAACAGAACTGCAAGAAACAATAGTGGTTCAATGAAATCCAGAAGTACTATATCTGCCTAGGTGGCATCCAGCTTTCGGGTTGTTGGGAACGAGTAATTCCAATATATCTTGAACGTGCTATATCTGCTTCGATTTCTTGAGGTACGTACGGCATAATGGAATCTTGGTCGATGACATAAGCGTGCCTAATATGGTAGAAGTGCACCTTAAAAGCTGCGTTGTGCCTGGTGATAAAGGATGACACTGCATGAACGAGACATGCCGAGAGTATGTGAGTTATTGCCTCGATGTAAGTTACAGGCAATGGGTATTTATTACTCCATCCTGGCACGTCAATACAAATCCATCGGTCCCCGATTTGAGGAAAGCTAACGTCAAGTTATTAGACATTCTTTAATCTGGCAGATGCTTATAGAAGATAGTGCTTCGGCTTGAGCATTTGCCGTCTCATCAGGTTTTCATGTCCTGCCTTCACGATTCTAGCTTTAAGTCTTCTATCTTCCTCAGGCCTCACAGGAATACCTTTTTGCATAGGACTTAAGTTCTGGTAGTCCGAGTTTACTAGTGACTATTAGAGTGGATCTAAATAATGAAGCTCATTTGTTCTCCTTTTCATGCATCGTAATGATTTGTGCTAATGCATCGTATGTGTTCGTATAGTTGTATCTAGTGTTAAGGTAGTTAAGTTAAACATTCCAAATCAGTAAAACCTCATAATGTTATTTTCTTTAACTTGCGGTTGATCAATACCTCATGGGCTACCGTGACCCGAGATATCACGCGGTAGTCGCGCCGGCGATTATATTACAGCCTCTCCCCACGACTTATGGACTCTCCGATCCTGTGCCCTAAGTAGACGAATTACCCCAATATAACTGCCTTCTGCATCTGGCTTGTCACACAGTACCGGAGATCGTGGTATTCGGTCCGTTTTTCTTCCTCCTTCAAGCCGATGTTTGTCTCAGCAGATGCTGAGAATTCAATAACAAACATCGCCTTGTTCTGATGGTCGAGGAGGACTATGCCAGGCTTGTTGACTTGAATTAGCCTGACGGTCGGGAACGAGTAGTTCCAATAAATTCGGCACCTCTCGTTCCTAATGGACCCAATATCTAAGGCGTAAGGCAGCACCGGTATTTTATCTACCTCGTACGAGTGCCGTAAATGATAGTACAGTGTTGCAGCATTATGGCGATGGATGTAGGCAGAAATCGTGTATACGGGACATGCAAAAGCAAATGCATGAGCGATTCCAGCGTCTGATGGCAGGTCCTGCAGTTGACATCAGAAATCCCTACACCAATTACGCGACGTCCGTCGGTATACCAAGGTATTAATAACATCATCTTGATAGACCACAATGAATTCATTGGTCACCGACGACTTGGTCCAGTTGATCTTATAAAGCGAATGTCGGCCTATTCGATAAGTTCAGTGTTTCTATATTCTTCGCGACAAATAAAAGTAGGAAAACTCTTGTTCATTGAAAACTGTATTTTTTAGTTATGTAAATCGATCTTGGTAGACGATATTCGTGCGGCGGTGCCAACTCTATTATATTCTCCAAATAATACAACAGGCCCTTAGGAAAATTAGACAGTAATTTATTAGTCATACATACATATAAAATAAACTAAAAAAAAATTTAAAAAAAATAAAAAACAAACAAAAATAAAAATATGAGAATTCAATATGTAGTGATGGTCCCGTTATTATTTATTACTTCTTGCATTCTTCTGGGAATTGAATCGATCAAATTTGTGGTAAGGTTATGACTTTCCGCCAGACTTTCCCAGGTTTTCTCAATGAGAGATAAATGATTTTTATTTAAGGGGATAACATTTTGTGTCTGCATTTTCGTAACCATTATTCCCCAAATATTTTCCAACGGATTCATGTCGGGACTTTTAGTAGCCCAAGGCAGAACCTCAATATTATTTTCATCTAAATAATTTCTCACACAATTGGCGGTGTGCACTGAGCAATTATCATTCTAGAATATAAAATTGTCATTAGGGAAACGTTGTCTAACTGAAGGCAACAAAATTTCGTAATATTTTCTAGAATCTAGCCTTCCATCGATATTCCCCTAAAGCTTCCATTGACATCCACACCCAAACGCTCACTAAAAACCTCCCAGATTTATCATTGGGTGCAATATAATTTTCGTTAAACCTAGAGCGTAGCGTGGTGGCTGCTTGAATTTGCAGATGCCCTAAATTCTAATTTATTACTAGGTATCTAAAACTAATTCTGGTAAATTTTTAGCCAAATCGGTGAATATCTAACCGGGCCCCCACGGCCTTGAAAATGAAAGAAAGGTCCAATTTTTCGATTTTTAACAGTTTTTAAATTGACATTTGATTTTTTTTTTTGACTCTATTAATATCTAAACGCGTGTAGCAAAAGTTTTCCGAATAAAATATTTTTCAGTTCCAGGGAAATTAGAAATTTGTCACTAAAACGTAGAATTCGACGAAAATGAGGTTTTTTTGTATAAAATTTCTAATTTCCCTGGAACTGAAAAATATTTTACTCGGAAAACTTTTGCATCACGCGCTTACACATTAATAAAGAGTAAAAAAAATTCAAATGTCAATTTAAAAAATGTTGAAAATCAAAAAATCGGCCCTTTCTTTCATTTTCAAGGCCGTGGGGGTCCGACTAGATATTCACCGATTTGGCTAAAAATTTACCGGAATTAGTTTTAGATAATTAGTAATAAATTAGTAACTAGACCATCTGCAAATTTAAATTTTCGTGTTTTTCAGCCCACCCTACACCCGAAAACGACAGTCATTGTGGGATTGAAATATTTTTTTACTAGAAAAGATTACACTTCTCCAAAAATCTGCATCATTTAATAAATGATTGAGAGCAAATATTATACTGCTTTGCTTCTTCTGTTCTGTTAATTTATATTTTTTTGCGACTGCACAATTTTTAAGATCACTCTTCTTAAAGCCGTCCTTACGGAGGCGGGGAAATTTGTTTCAACTTTAGCCTTACTTGCTTTATCGAAATGATGATTTCATAAATAATTTACCAAAGTAGTGCCCTGCTCTTCCGAGATTTTTCTTGGTCTACCTCTTCCTACCTTTCTCTCAACAGTTCCTTCATTTTCCCATTTTCTTTTAGTTTTCAAAATAATATTCCTGTTGACATTAAATTCTTCCGCATAAAGTCTTACCAACCGTCCTCAATCTTCGAAACAATTCGTAATTTTTGAATGATGCTTAATTGTTGTGGCATCGTGGAAATTAAAAATAATAATTTCTGATAAATCAACAATTGTTAAAGGCTATTTTACAAAACTAAAATAAAGTGTCCTAGTTTTATTTATCGGGAAGTGTACACACTGTGTATGGGTTTATCGTCATGCTGCCTAAACAGACGTTCTTATTCGGCTACAATTTGTGGTAGATTTTTTTTAGTGTTTTCTTCCTTTGCTACTTTGTTTAAAATTACTACCTACCGGGAACGTGAGTTGAGTTTAGACCGTTGTGAGACAGGTTAGTTTTACCCTACTGATGACTCGTCGTTGCGATAGTAATCCTGCTCAGTACGAGAGGAACCGCAGGTGCGTACATTTAGTCGAGTGGGCGATGGTGCAAAGCTACCATCCGTGGGATTATGCCTGAACACCTCATCCTTTCTAGTCCAAGGTGGCAACGATATCTCTTGCAGTTCCGAGAGTTGAAAGGCTCAAAACAATGTGACTACTAGGCGGTCGCGGTTCGCCGCGATCATCGCACTCGTCCCATTGGCCGTCAAGATCGACAGTCGGCGGTGGGATCGATTCCTGCCGTGTCCGACTTGATCTCACTTGTTGACGGCCGATCATGGGTTGCACAAACGTTGCGATGTTGGAACTCGGAATTGTCTGTAGACGACTTACGTACTTGGCAGGGTGTTGTGTTCGATAGAGCAGTTTCTACGCTGCGATCTGTTGAGGCTCAGTCTTTAGCTTGGGGATTCATCTTGTTGGTGAGACGAGACACCGTTATCGTAGTCGTCGTTCGTCTCAAGCTATAGTTAATTTTAAGAAAAGTGTTAGCTGGGTTAAATCAAGATCAAGTCAAGGGTCGATCACTTTTCTTAATTTTTCACCTTGTATTAATCTCCCCACAATAAAATTGTGGGAGGTTACTACAATTAGTCCAAAATCGAAAATTGAGATAACATCAAATCTTTACGTTTTGAGGTCCCAGGAACCCAAAAAAGTTGTTTTTGAAAAATGTCTGTGTGTGTATATGTGTGTGTGTATATGTGTATGTATGTTAGCACGATAGCGGCGAAGCTACTAAACGGATTTGGATGAAACTTTGCATGAGGGTTTCTTTAGGGCTCCAGAAGATCTGAAAAGGTTTTGGTTGAGATCGGATTACGTTTAGTGCCGTTTTGGCACAACAAGTTGTTTATTTTATGATTACTTACAATTTGTAATTGAACCATTGAAAAGCAGTAAAAATTCCGATTTCAACGATATATCACACTTGCACTTTTTCGATTTGGTTTCCGTGAAAAAAATTAAAAAGCAAAAATTTCACTTGTTTTGTCCTCAAAGCAGTGCAATGTACAGGGTGATATTCTAATAATGACGGAGGTGTTCAATGATTTCGGCTGATAACTCGGGAACGGTTGAAGATATCGAACTGAAATTTGAAACGTAGGTATAAATATTGTAGACGGACGGATTACGAGTGAATTAATAATACACCTACGTCACATGACGTCACAAAAATGAAAAATTATTACAACAGACGAACTGATACAGATATCGACTTAACGGTTGGAGTTATTGAATTGAAATTTGAAACATAGGTGGAAATATTGTAAATGGACGGAATAAAAGTGAATTAATAATACACCTACATCTACATGACGTCACAAATAAGATAAATTCTTACAACAGGCGAATTGGTACAGATATTGACTTAACGATTGGAAACATCCAATTAAAATTTGAAATGTGGGTGGAAATATTGTGGACGGACGGAATACAAGTGATTTAATAATACACCTACGTCCACATGACGTCACAAATAAGGAAAATACTTAGAAACTGGTGCAGATATCGACTTAACTATTGGAAACATCCAATTAAAGTTTGAAACGTAGGTGGAAATATTGTAGATGGATGGAATACGAGTGAATTAAAAGATGACGTCGTAAAAACATAAAATTCTTATAACAGGCGAACTGATGATGATATCAAAAAAATATTTCTACAAGACGAGTCACGAAATTTTTTTTTTTAATTTCCAAGAAATATCAAATTTTCGGAGAAATGTCACTTTTCAGAAAAATGTCAGATTTTTAAAAAATCTCAAATTTTCAGGAAAACGTCAAATTTTCGTAGAAATGTCACTTTTCAGAAAAATGTCAAATTTCCGAAGAAATGTTAAATTTTCAGGGAAATGTCACTTTTCAGAAATATGTCAAATGTTCAGAAAGATGTCACTTTCCAGAAAAATGTCAAATTTTCAAAAAAACGTCAAATTTTCGAAGAAATGTCACCTTTCGGAAAAATGGCAAATGTTTGGAAATTGTCAAATTTTCGGAGTAATGTCACGTTTCAGAAAAAAGTCAAAAATTCAGGAAAATGTCAAATTTTCGGAAAAATGTCACTTTTCAAAAAATGTCAAATTTTCGAAAAAACGTCAAATTTTCGAAGAAATGTCACCTTTCAGAAAAATGTCAAATGTTTGAAAATTGTCAAATTTTCGGAGTAATGTCACTTCAGAAAAATGTCAAATTTTCGAAAAAATGTCAAATTTTCGGAGAAATGTCACTTCAGAAAAATGTCAAATTTTCGGAAAAATGTCAAATTATATTAAATGGACTCAAAGGAAAATTCCCAAAAAATACTACGGGTCCATTTGTGCTATAAGTTCTCTGCTAGTGTGTTAAAGCGTGCAGACTGTATGCTGAGTATTTTTGACGTGTCAAGTGCATCGAGAGATTACAAGTTTTTTCGACGTTTATAAAGCCCACGGATGGTGTGAGAGGCCATCCTGTACCGCTTACAAGCCCTACAAGTGTAAGCAACCCCATCGGAACGCTTTCGGTGAGATTTTTCCAATAAAACTTTAAAAGTGACAGTGACATAATATTTTAAATACTATTTCCGCTACTTCCGGCATCCCGCCGGAAATTCTTCTGGCAACATAACCTAAAAATAGTACTACATAACCTAAAAACAATTTAAGACATTGGTACCAACCTAAACATTTTTCAAAAACCAAATTCCCCAGAGAAACATTGGAAGCAAAAATTTGACAGCTATCACTCCCCGACCGATTTAGTGAAAAATTGGTCGAGGCCAAAAGATAACACAAAATATACCAACTTAAATTTAAACGATCCACCATGAACACTACCTTAGCTACATCTGGCAGGGAAGCTGTCCACCAAGAGTTATATGGTTTTTTCCAAAGATGGCCATCCCTGCCATCCATCCCATTACCAACGAACAGGTTTTTTCGTTTAGTTGTTTCCCGTATCAATAATCAAAATTATTAAGTGCTCTTGCCTACGAACGTTTTTATAGAATTGTGTTTATTTTTATATTAATTTTAGGTCCATGTGGACACATTATAATTTTAACCTAATCTTTAAGCCTGCCTACAGTAGACAGGAGCTACTTTTCTATTTTTCTCCAAGCCAAACCGGATCTACCCCGTCCAGCCTCACACTCGCCACGGCGGTGTTCACCGTGGTTGTCTGGCTGGCCTTGGGATAGGATCCGATGAAGCATATATTTGTATTAAAAACATTGAATAAAATATTAATGTTGTGCAGACTATAAATTTAACATTCAAGTTCTTAGGTCCAAATCCCACCGAACGCAAGATTTTTTTTCTGAGTTAATACGAAAAAATATTTCAACTTAATAAATATAATTAAATGAGATCGTTCATATTGTTTAGTGCTCTTTTCGGCTTCAAAGATTCACCGGGTGGGGAGGTTCCAGCCGCTTCCAGTAGCTGCCGATTTTTTTTCGTCAGCATACTCTTATTTTTTGTGGCGAAGAAAAATTACGAATTGTGGTAGCAATTATCTGGCAATAGTAAATACTCCTTCAATTACAACAATAAAGTAGCCTAAATTAGTAGAGAATATTGGATTAGCACTTTATATAATAATATTTTAGAAGACATACCAGTAAAATTACCCTACGTATCTTTTTATAAGGTCAATGATATAATTAAACATACATTACTGCTAATGCATTCGTTTTAGCCATAAAACCTTTGCAAAAAAAATTATACACAAAACGCCAATAGGTGCGGAGAAAATAAATTATTGGGAGAAGCCTCATTCAACCTAAAAAAGTGTCTACAACAATTGCTATGACCACGACTGTACGTCGCTTAAGAAAATATTAAAAAATCAGGCCAAAACTTCCATTATAAATTGAAAGATAAGATGAACCGCAAAAGGATATATCATTATTCCCTAGTGAAACTCCAAAGTGAAAAGAGTTTAAGGGTAAGAATATGGAATACGTAATATTTCATCAAAATGTAGAAATTGTAGGATATGAACTGAATCCACAAAAGCCATAACTCTTTACTAGCCAGCGCACTGGACGCCTAGGACAGGAGGTCGGCTGAATATCTCTAATATAGAGAAACAGGTAACATACTGACGCGGTTTTATGTTGCTGGCCTCCACCGACCTCTATGAATAATTCAAGTTGTCTGATTTCATACAAGTAATTTTTTAAAAGCTATTATTTATTGGCAGTTTAAGTTATCCCGATTCCGCAATGTAATTTATTTCCTCTAATATTTTATACAGTGTAAACGCAGATGCCATGAGAAACGATATTTCTTTAGTACATATTGAAATTTTCCTTAATGCTTCCATAACTCTTTTCTGCTTCACTCCGCAGTCAGCCTTAATACGTTTTCTTTTATTTAAACGAAAGTCTGAATACCCCAGAGTGTTTAAAACTATAACGATATACAGGTTGTTCTTCTCAAAAAATATTTCAATGTTGCCAATATGAAATTAGTACTGCTTCGGGACTTTTCTAAGAAAAGATAAAAGTATGTGAAATAAAAACGTTATATCTTAGTTAATGTTAAATTTTAACAATAAATCACAACAAAAAAAGGAAATTCGCTATTTTTTTTATTGTTTTAGTGGAGTCAAATTAAGGATCACAACAGGTGAATAAAGAATTCTCTGGCTGCAGCAAGTTTATTGGTTTAACTCGTTGTAGGTATAAAAAAAAGTGATATAAGAAGTATTGCTTTTTCTAAAATTTAAACAATTTTTTGTTTGAACATTGACATTTTCTGCTATTTTTATTTTTATCTACAGTCCTAGTAATCGCATCGCAAAAGTAAAAATTTCAAATTTGTTAATTTGTAATAAAAACCACCAAAATTGCTTTTAAGTGATTATTTAAGGAATATAATTTTAGCGCAATATATTTAATTAAAAGGCTGAAAATAAAAAAGATTTAAAAATTTCAATCACTTATTGTTTAAGTAGTGCATGGACTCATGTGAGAATTATTTTTTTTCAAAATATGGGTTTTTATATGTGTCTTACAATGATATTAAGAAAAACAAATTTTATCTTCATTAAAACCATTTTTTTGAAACTTGTTTATCATTTTCAAAATTATAATTACAAACAAATTCAATTAAAGGCAAACAAATTATGAAAATATATGAAATATTTAACGTTATCTAAAAAAATAATGATTTACAGTCGCTTATAAATATGAAAAATGATATTTCTTTTTAAAATTTGGACTGATTATTCTTCAATTCTTTTGTCTCAACCAGTTGAAAACAATCCAGAAGCACAAATTTTAAAAGATAGTGTATTATAGAAAGTCGGGCCTTTAGCGATTATGTTAGAGATCCAAAAGTTGCCAAATAGGTCTAAACGTTATATTATGGTTTTTCAAATAAAAATTTAGTCGTAAGGTAGCTCATACTGTAAGACGACTAGCGTCCCCTGTAACCCTGATCGTAGTACATTCAGTGGTTGTGTCAGTAATATTAAAAGTTTTACAAAGCTGTATGCGTGGACATAAAGATAGTTGTTCAGATAAGGTTTATTTTCCCTTTCTCAGAGAGTGAAAAGACACGAACAAACGCTGCAGGAGACAAGACTGGCGCCCTCGTTACATAAATCCTTGCGGTCCTTAGGAAGCAAGGTAGTAAGATCGTCTATATTTTCACTAAACACTATTAGTTAGTACTATCTCATGCAATCATTTTAGATACCGTAAAGTCGACTAAAGATTAAAAGAAGCAAAGGGTATAGCCGGAAAAGTTAGGGAAATGTGCCCCCGCACTTACTTAGTTAAAATGGCTTCCAGATGATGCAGTTTATAGAGTATATTACGCGGTAAAAATTTTAACCCGCTACTGCCCCTACGAAGGTGGAAAAAAAATAATATGTCTTTAATTATCATATTTTTTTTTCGATAGATTTGAAATTTGGCACGAGTATTGCTTGCGTGGAGATAACTTACTCCAAAAAATAAAGTAATTTTATGACGATTTTAACCATCGGAAAAAAAATATAAATTTTTTTTTAGAGGACAAAAGGGTGGCTACCCTTCGAGGTACAATCACCATTCTATGATATATTACGTCTTGACACTTCGTGATTATCATACTAAATTGTCAGTCTAAATTGCTGTGGTGGAATAATATGGAAAAAAATAAAATTGGGTAAAACAAAATATTTACACATGCCTCTTAGTTGTAACAGTTAATACTTATAGCCTTACAAAGTATTGTTGCATATCTACAATCGACCGCGGGTGCCACTGCGATGTTGCCAAGTCTACTTTTTCCCCAGACGTACGGAAAATTGGCACAATCTGGCAATACCATTTCTGGAGGTCCCAGGGGGGAAGTATTAACTCTCTATGAACTTGGGGAAAAGTTTAGCAACGAATGATGTTCATTGTAATTACTGTCGCATTACGACATCTAAAAAACGACGTACTGAACCAAATGAAGAAAGTGAGGGAACGATCGAAGAAGACCAGCCTTTTGTGCCTTCGACATCTTCTAGCACTACGACTAGTGACTCTGACGAAATAATGGAACTACCATTGCAAAGACTCGTTGCTACACATACATACTGTTTCATATGTAGTGATGATAAAGAACTGATCGTAATACCCACTAATGTGAGACTACAGTGCTATTGAAACAAAGAAATATACACCCCCGAGGCAATCGTTGCTGTAAACTACAGTTGATTAAACATCGCTTTTATGAAGACGATATTACACATCTGGAACCATATGCCAATTGTAGCTCGATTCCTAGATCGGATTTATGCATTCTATTAAATTTCTTAATCCCAATAACAAATCTAAAAGGCTCTACAGACCACCGCGGTTTATCAGAGAAGCAATTATTAACGTTTACAGGCTTAACGGTAGATGCCATTTACGAATTAAAGTCACTGTTGGAAAATTCCAGTACAAGAACTTCTTCTGTCCTTGTTTTTCTATTAAAACTGAAAACAGGTAGTAATAATGATAACAGAATGACCTCCTACATTACTAAATTGTTCGATATGGTGCCAGCGTGCAGCGCACTTGCCATAACCCTAATAAGATAAACCGCGGTGGTCTGTAGAGCCTTTTAGAGTTATTACAATTGGCATATTGTTCCAGATGTGCAACGTCTTCATAAAAACGATGTTTAATCAAGTGTAGACACATTTCGCGCCCAGGGATCCATCAGGGTGACTTAAGTTTACACGTAGACTGGACCACGGATAGTAGGTTCAACCACAAAGGTTATAAAAACAAAGGCATATTGGGAATCAATATCACAAGTCAGGATAAGTATTGACAAGCGACAACTAATGTTAAACGACTGTACCATACTGAGATAAAAAATTATCCATCTGCGTAGCTGGCTGATGGAACCCATCCAAGGCCAAAAATGAGGGGGAAAAAATATTTTACAGCAACGATTGCCTCGTGAGATGTATATTTGTTTGTTTCGATAGCACTGTAGTCTCGCAGTAGTGGGTATTACGGTCAGTTCTTTACCATCACCACACATACAACAGTATTTATGTATAGCAACGAGTGTTTGGAATGGTAGTTCCATTGTTTCATCAGTCACTAATCGTAGTGCTAGAAGATGTCGGAGGCACAAAAGGCTGGTCTTCTTCGATCGTTCCCTCATTTTCTTCATCTGGTTCAGTACGTCGTTTTTCAGATGTCGTAATGCGACAGTAATTACAAAGAACATCATTCGTTGCTTAACATGTCTCCAAGCTCCTAGAGAGTTAATACTTCGCCCCTGAGACCTCCAGAAGTGGTATTGCCAGATTGTGCCGAATTTCCGTACGTCTGTGGAAAAAGTAGACTTGGCAACATCGCATTGGCACCCCCGGTCAGTTGTAGATATGCAACAATACCTTGTAAGGCTATAAGTATTAACTGTTACAACTAAGAGGCATATTGTTCCATCACAGCAAAAAATCTGACAATTAGTATGATAATCACGAAGTTTTAAGACATAATATATCATAGAATGGTGATTGTACCACGAAGGGTAGCCACCCTTTTGTCCTCTAAAAAAAATTTATATATTTTTTCCCATGGTTAAAATGGTTATAAAATGACCTTATTTTTTGGAGTAAGTTGTCTCCACGCAAGCAATACTCGTGCCAAATTTCAAATCGATCGGTTGCATAGAAACCGAAAAAAAAATATAATAATTAAAGACATATTTTTTTCCACCTTCATTGGGGTAGTAGCGGGTTAAAATTTTTACCGTGTAATATAAACTGCATCATCTGGAAGCCATTTTAACTAAGTAAGTGCGTGGGCACATTTCCCTAACTTTTCCGGCTATACCCTTTGAACTTAGATCTTGATATTAAAAACAGAAAACCTAAAAATGTTTTCACTTCATAGTAAAATATATAAAAGCACTGTACATTATACATTCCGAATCAAATTTTATACGCGATCGAGCTAGTCTTACTCCGTTTAATTTTTACACCGCCTAGTTACATTTTACAACTCCGCGCCACGTTGTTTAATTTAAACTTTGCCACAACGATAAATTTATAGATGTTTCTACGATCTAGATTGCGATTTATCATTTGATTTGATGGAATCTCAACGAATTGTGTACTATTAAGCAAGAGCGACAATACTATAAGAAAGTCGTAAAACTTGGAAGATTTATAGCCCTCTCGATAAATTTTACGTAAAAATTGTTTGAAATAAAAGTTTCAGTAATTGAATTCACAACTTTTGTTTCTAGTTTGTTAGTGAAATGCCTTAGGCATTCATTTATGTTATCCGAGGAACTTCGGTTTTAACTAGACTGCTTCTCATGATGAATTGATTAAATTTCATTTTAGGTTTAACATCACGGTACTTCATCAGTAACGTTCAGTAAGTTATAACTAATATTATTCTTTTAGTTGATATTAATATAGTGCTTTGATGTTATATACACACGTGCACAAAGGATTTGCGTATCCTTTTATCTATGGTTGCAAAAATAATTATGTCTAGCCGATTTTTTTAAATATCTTTCTGTACCTTGATTTATAATATAACTAGTTATTTTACTCTGTGTACAAGGGAAATATGAAAGTATATGAACACTACTTTATATACAGCGTGCTACCGCATTGCCGCCAGGAAAGGAAACACGTTACTTTTTAATTTTCAGAAAAAGTTTTGCTTGCCTAAAAAGTGAAATTCGATTCGCATAGAGATATTTGATGTGCAATATACAGGGATATACACAAAAATAGAAAAAGAAAGAACTATCCTCATGTTTAATAACAAACCATGTAAGGGTTCCTTTTTTGTGCACCCTTACGACATAATAGCCAAGAATTTTGACACGGGTAATACGTTACAGCGCGTATAACAACCAAGCCGGAGGAACGAGCAAAATAGAGCAGGCGGCGATAACAGATGGTTGTGTCGAGAGACTGAATAGGATTTTTTTTCCGAAAATAAAGGGTACATTTTAGTTAAAAAAATTGTAAATTATTCTGTCTTGGTCTGGTAGAATATATGTTGTAAGATTTGTTTGATCTAACTTGGTTGAGTAAGAATTTATGAAGTGCGCGAAAATTGGCCGAAGTGAGTGAAAAGCGGCTAAATAGACGTAAGTGCACTTTAACTTGTGAGTCGGCGATGGCGTCGTACGATCCAGTGGCTGAAATTCCTTGACTGGCTCCACAACAAAAATGCTTGGTTAAAAGGCAATAATATATCCGCTTATTAGAATAAGCAGTACGTTATTATCGTAACTTGACTCCATACTATTACTATGAGTCGGTAATATTATTTTACAAAGTATCGTCATTATGCGTTTCATGTAGTCGTTGTGACTAAATAAGTGAGATTCTTGCCGTCTTCAGATTATGTTAAGTTATTATTCTTTTGTTGACTATGAGCTTGCCAGAATAAGCTTTATTTTTTCGTCGTAACTTAGTGCCGCATGTAGACTATGAAACCATAATATTTTTTTCTATTTATATTTATTATGTATCGCGTGTAGATTTGTTATCATAGTATTATTTGTTCGGTAAGTGATGAAAGATGTTTCTCGATAAGTATCACAGAGAAGTGGAGAATTTTTCTTTTGCCAATATTTTTCTAATAATTCGGAAATACTAGTTTTATAGATTTTCTCCAAAAGATCGACGTTCTTAACTTTGGATTTTAGGATGAATTTCATCGAAAGATATTCTCTTCTTAGCTGTAGAGGTGGTTCTAATGCTTCTATGTGGAGTGGCTCGATGGGAGTAGATGACAAAGCACCTAAACAAATTCTGAGGGATTTGTTTTGAATTATATCAAATCGCTTCAGAGTTGTGTTTGAGGCGGCTCCGTAGAAGATTTAACCGTAATCTATAATAGATCGGATATAAGATTTATAAAACAATAGAGGCTAGTGCCAATACCTTTTTGGAAAAAAAATTATTAACAGGCAAGGACCGGCCGGAAAATTTAGTTAAGGTTATAACTAAGAGAAAAAACAAAAATTAAACACGAGATAGAGGTGGAAAGTGTTTTTTTGCAATTTTCGGAGAAACGTGACCTCCTAGCGGAAATTGTCCTTCACAAAAGTTGTAGATAATAAAAAAATATAGAAAACTTTCATGTAAAGCATTTCTCAACATAACCTCAAATTTTCCGAGAAAATAGAGGAAAACCGATTTTTCTCTTGTAAAAATAATTCAATTTACATGAAATTTTGTGAAAGTATAAATTTTTTTGCACTGAATAATGAATATTATTTTTTTGGAATCTGGGAAACAAGTAGTTTCCGAGATATTTACATTTTTCGAGAAAAAAAAAACAAAATTTTCCACGGAAAACTTTATTGGTGTTTTTTTCGATTTCAATATTCTACCTGGGCTCATTTTAACTGTTGAAATGTCTACTTTAAAATGGTCTATACATGTTGATGGTTTATTTTTCATGAAACCGCTTAAAATTGAGAAAAACCAAAAAAATGACTTTTCGGATCACGAATTTTTCAATATTATATATTATTTAAAATATTTTTTTATTATTTATGTAAATAATGGATTCAATTTCAATGACAGAATTTACTTCAATGTAATATTACTAGTTGAAGTTGAAGTTGAAGAAAAATTCCTTATATGAAAGTTTTAGATATTTTTATTATCTACTACTTTTATGGACATTTTGCGCTAGAAGGTCACGTTTCGCCGAAAATCGCAAATCGCGTTTTTTCTCTTCTTTATAACCTTAAGTAAATTCTCCGAATGGTCCTTGCCTGTTAATAATTTTTTTTCAGCATTCAAAATTCGCTTTGGCACCAGCCTTATAAAACTGTTTTTTATCAGAACTTCACATATTAATATATTTTTAGTTAAATATTTCTGTATTTAGAATTATGCAATAAGTAAGTAAGTAAGTAAGTAAGTAAGTAAGTTTATTTATTCAGATAATTTGTTAATAATACACACATTAAGTAACTGTTGAGTTTTACAAATATAAAGTTTAATCTGGATGAGCCACCTAAGCAAGGCTTGTGTCGTGAGACTCATCCATATATTTCATTGTTGTGCCAAATATTTAAAGTAAAGCTATAATACTGAGTTAGTAAATTAGCATAAATATATAATATTTACCTACAAAAAAATTATTAAATACTATTAGAGGAATATGAGCATATAAATAAGGAGGAAGAGAAAACCATGTGCAAAAATTAAAACTACATTGAAACAAAAAAAAAATAATAATAATAACAATAATAAAAAAAAAAAATAAATAAATAAATAAAAAATTTAAAAAATGTGATGATATAAAAAGTGGATATGCTTAATGTTTACATAGATTTAATATACATGTTGTTATTAATTTATTATCTATCAAAAATAAATTTTATATTATTGAAATGTTCGTTAACATATTTTTTTAATTCCTTTTTTAATGTCTGTGTGTTTGTCAAGTTTTTAATTCGTATGGGTAATAAATTAAAAAGTTTAGGACCAAAAAAGAATATAAATCTTTGAATATGACTCTTTCTACATAATGGAACATCTGTTATTTGATTGACTGTCGCTCGAGTGTTATACAAATGAGTTACGCAGCGTACAGGTTTCTTCAACATCCATAGCAAACACTGATAAGTATAGAGTTCCCTTATATTAAATATTTTAGTTTCATTATACAACAATTCCGTAGAGTATAGCTTATCTTTTTTTAGAATAATTTTTAATAGCGTGTTTTGAATGACTTCTAAGTTATGGAGTAAAGATTTATAGACTCCTCCCCAAACAATTATACAATACCTTAAAATAGATTCTGCCAAAGCGTCGTAGACAATGAGAATAAGTTTATTGCTTAAAATATTTCTTAATTGGTAAAATTTAAAAATTAATTTTTTGAGCCTTTTTATGGTGTATTGAACGTGTTCTGTCCAGCGTAGAAATTGATCGATCATTATGCCTAAATATTTTATTGAGGTTACTTTGTGGATAATAGAGCAAGTACAGTTTGTAGTATTGTCACATGACCTACTGTGTATGGTTAACGTTTTTTTATGTGGTTGATCCTTTGCTGTAGAAGTGAATGTAATGAACTTTGTCTTATCTATGTTAAGGCTTAAGAGGCTTTCATTTAACCAACTAAAATACATTTTTAACTCTTTCTCTGCATTACAGTAGACCTCCTCCCATGTCTCTCCAAAAAAAGTTATTGCTGTATCATCCGCAAATGATATTATACAACTGTTTGTGTTTTTTAATCTAGACATATTATTTATATAAATTAAAAATAATATAGGACCTATTACCGTCCCCTGCGGCACGCCCATGGTGACAGGTAACGGGTCGCTGTGTGTCACGTTAACTTTCACTGTTTGTTGCCTGCCAGATAAATAATCTTTAAATATATCTAGAGTAACCCCTCTAACACCAATAACTTCAAGTCTTTCAAGTAGGATTCTATGATTGACAGTGTCGAACGCTTTGGCCAGGTCTAAGAAAACAGTTAAACATTTTTTTGGTTGATTTAGGTTATCTACAATTTTATATACAAGTTGGTGTACTGCGTGTTCCGTGGACATATTTTCTCTAAAGCCGAATTGATTGTTAGATAAAATGTGATGTTTTTCTAAAAAAAGTTGTAATCTGTTTTTCAATGCTTTCTCGAAAACTTTAGCAAAATTGCTAATAATACTTATCGGTCTGTAATTAGTGGTAAGTTTCTTGTCCCCAGACTTATATATAGGAATTGTTATAGACTGTTTAAAAGCTTTAGGAATACACCCTTTTAAAAAAATCAGATTTATAATGTGACATAATGGATCTATTAGATAGGTGTGGAATTTTTTTAAAATAATAGCTGATACTCCATCCGGTCCTGGAGATGTGTTGTTTTTTAAGGTGGAAATTATTGAAACAATTTCCCTGCTTGTTACAGGGCGAAGATAAAGAGAATCGTTAATATTTAAATCATTTAATAATAGGTCCGAAGTTGTTTTATCTATTTTACTCGCCATCTTCGCACCTATATTAACAAAGTAGTTGTTAAAATAATTTGCTCTTTCTGTATCAGAAGAAATATGTTGGCCATCATCATTTACAATATTCAATTCGTGCATATTTTCAGATTTAGTTCCCGTACTATTGGTTATACCGTTGACTTCCTGCCAAATTTTTTTGTAATTATTTTTTGCTTGGTTAATTTGATATTTATTATATTCATTTTTGGTTTGTTTAATTAGGTTATTCAAAAAGTTTCTATAGTTTTTATACTCGTTTATGGATTGGTCGGTATGAAACTGATTAACTTTTCTTTTTAAATAGTCTCTGTGTCTAATTGAATTTAAGAGGCCTTGTGTCATCCAAGGCTTCAGTTTAGCTTGTCTTTTTGTCATCTTTCTTTTTTGAGTACTGAACTTTATATTATTTAATACTTTTTGGATAAATATATTATAAGCAATATTAGGATCGTTTTGCTGATAAATTTCCTGCCAACTTTCATTTGAGAAATAATTATTAAGTTTTTCATAATTGATGTGAAATGAATCCTTTTGAAATTTAATTATTTTTTCTTTTTCTAAATCTACATGCATATTTATTGATAGTAGAAGAATATAATGATCAGTTAAGTTACTTTTAAATACATAAGATTTAAAATTTAGTTTTGAGTAAAGAGATTTTTTGTTCACTCCTATAAATATATGATCTATCAAGGTAGACGTAATGTTCGTTTCTCTAGTAGGTTTATTTATGTAAAAGAATAGTCCTTGTTCAGCCATTAAACAAATATATTTCGTTACAAGTACATCATCAACATTTAAAATGTTTATATTTACATCGCCTATAAAAAATTTTACATCAGATTCTTTTTGAGTAGAAAAATAATTTTGTAGTTCTGTGATGTAGTTATCTAAATTTGTTGATGGAGGTCTATAAGAAGCTGTCAAAATGAATGAAATATTATTTAATGAGTAAGAGAACTCTATCAACTTAGTTTCCGAAAATTGTTTGATACTAAAGGCGCATTCAATATACTTTTTAACATAAACAATTACCCCGTCATTTTGATTATGAATAGATTCGTTATAAAATATTTCAAAACCAGGTATTATATAATTTTTTACGTCATCTACTTGCCATGATTCAGATAGAACAATAATATCTAAATTTTTTATATTAAAGGATTCAATGTATAATAGAAATTCGTCATAGTTTTTATTTAAGCTCCTGATGTTAAAGTGACAAATATTAAAAAATTGCTTACCATCAAAATATTTCACGGAGTCAGTTAGTTAATGGTAATTTTGGTAATTTACATGCTGTATCTGCTCTTAAATACCTTCTTTCAGTTAACAATGGATAAACTAAACTCGTATTTTCAGTTTAAGGGTTTAAAGCCATTTAGACATTTAATTTACTGTGTTTTTTATGTTCTTTGACCCAAAAACAAATCCTTTAACCCTAATGTGAAGGACTAAGGTGTCACTGGAATGGTGTTTATTGTTTACGAGGATGGAAGCGAAAGCCGAGAGCACAGCATTAAATATTCCAAAGTTAGCTGAGGTTGAGCGTGTGTGCCGTAGATGGGTCTGTGGACATTAGTATTCCCAGCGGGTCGGTTCAACTCAACTGAGCGATTCCTGCCGCCTCGACGGCCGCACACGCCTATCCCAGCCTCCACGAACTACTATCACTCTGTAGCCGGTGACGAAAAGCTTGGAAGTTTTGTTGGAGCATTAATAACCTCGTGCATATTATTGACCAGCTTGGAGAACATTATTGCAGGAATATTTCCCAAATGTTATTATAGTTAGGAAGTTGGTGGCAGGAATTATTAAAAGATTTGTAGGTGTGCCAGAAGTTGAAAATAGTGCAGATCTAACATTAAACAACGCTAATGACCGATTCTGATATTACGTTATCGCTACGTTATCAATTAAGAACTCAATAAAAATGTTTAAAAAAGGGTCCATAAATCAACGATTTGGTACTTGTTTTAACATACGTTCCCTAACTCAACATTAATATAAATCCAATTGCCAGATGTGTATGTTTCTGCATTATTGACTAATTTATTTTTAAATTTTTTGATATACTAAAAGAGTCTCGCCGGTTGACTATGTGGAATTGGGCCCAGCGGCATATTGAGCTATTCATTTACATGGATGTTGCTTATGACTAGGAATGCTTAATAAAATATATAATAAACCTCTATCCCCTATATTACCAGAGTTATGGGGGTAACAACCCGCAAATTAAATTTTTTTTTCCAAAACTATTGAAGATAATTAAATGAAATTAATAGGAGAGGTTCATCAAATAGCTTTATATTTCACATTTTTTTTACATTCCTATTACGTCATTCAGTGTATATAAAAAAATTAATTAATTTTTGAAGGTGCTGTTTTTATATCAACACCTTAAGTGACACCTACCAAAAAATCTATATTATTTAAAAATGGCATAATTATCGTGTGTAAAAATTACTGCAAGGTCAGATTGGTGGAAGGTGCTTAAAAAAATAAACCCAAGTAATGAAAAATATTGCAGGCACAAAAAAAAATAAGTGCGAAGACCTAGACCACTAAGTTCCTACTTATTTGGATGTTAATAATCAAAAAATATACTACTACTTTTATCTTGGCTCTCAATTTCTTTTTTCTATATCCTATAAAAAATTGAAAACACCAATAATGGCGAAAAAAATCAAAATTGAATATCTTTTGGGTAAGAAGGAGTAATTTCATCAAAGTTGGCAACAATTTTTATTTATGGTCAAATATAATGCACCAAACCGGGATGCTCTAAGTCAAATAGAAGGGTTAAAGATGGCGGACGAAGTAATTTTTTTTAATTTTTCGTCAAGTATCAAGGAGGGATTGTGCGTCACTTTTTTTATATTTTAGGTTCTTTTGGGTAGGTACTTTAACGGCACAAACTCAATTTTTTTATTTTCAAAAAGTGCAATTTTTACAATTTTCAAAATTCATTTTCTTTGTTTTATCCTGAATGCTGATCACATATTCATATAATATTGTTATTTTTACCATGCACATGCTTAATAAATTTCGTTTGCAAATTAACAAAAAATAAAACCAGTAATAACATTCCAAATGAGCTTGCTGATCCAGAAAAAATTAATAATTATTTTTGATCTTCCGTAACCCCCGACAAAGATCCTTCAAACGAAAAAATATTTTTTTACAATTCTAATTTACATCATAATAGTAAAAGTAAATTTAATATCAAATTATTAAAAAGGAATGATGTTTATAACATAATTAATAATATTAGAACTTGTAGTGTTGGCGCTGATGGTTCTCTATTAAAGATCTTAAACTCTGTTTGCCATTTTGTATGGACCATCTTATAAATATTTTAAATAGCTGCATTCTCGATGGTGTATTTCCCAACTGCTGGAAAAAGGCAATAGTTAATCCCTCGCAAAGATAGCTAATCCTACAGAATTAATAGATCTCAGACCTATTAGTATCTTATCGGCAGTTTCTAAAATTTTAGAAAGACACATTCACAACCAAATTTTCCCTTATTTTAATAAAAATTATCTTACCTCCTCAACACAATCGGGCGAAAAAATCATAGCACTTCCACTGCACTTATAAAAGTAACTGATGATATTTGTCAAAAGACAGATAACAATAAAGCAACTTGTTTAGTTCTACTCAATTTTAGTAAAGCCTTCGATACATTGAATCCACTTATTTTACTCTCTAAATTGCATTATTTCAGTTTTTCTAATGATTGCATTAATTTCTTTAAATCTTACTTAACCAGCAGGGAACAATGTGTAGCTGTAGTAATAGACAATAAAACTATTAAGTTCACATCTGCACCACTATATCAAGGGGTACCTCAAGGGTCCATTTTAGGGCCCTTGCTATTTTTAATATACGTGACAGACATAAATGGTGAAATCCAATATTCTAGTGTAATGCAATATGCAGATGATTCTCAGTTAACTCTCGATGTTTGCGCAAGTAATAAAGTAGTTGCACAAGAAAATATTTCAACAGATTTAGAAAAAATTAAAACATTTTCCTTGGATCATAACTTAAAAATTAATGCATCGAAATCTGTTATATTGATAGCAGGCTCAAAATCTTCCAGAGATAAACTGTCTGATTTTGTTGTTAAGATTGGTAATGATGAGATACCTAAATTAAGTGAAGCAAAAAATTTAGGTGTAGTCATGGATGATGTACTTACTTTTCAATCGCATATTTCTAATAAAGTAAGATTGGCATTTAGTCGATTGAAAAGTTTGTACCCATATAAAACGTGCATGTCACCTACTGCTAAATATCGCTTATGCAATAGTCTTGTACTCTCAATCCTTGATTATGGCGATATAGTATATAACAATTTCTTTAGTGCCGCTACATGTCGTCTGATACAAACAGTTCAAAATGCTTGCATGCGCTATGCGTACAATATTCCCTTTAGAAATCACATTACTCCTTACCTAAATCAAAATTCTATCCTAAATATGAAAAATAGACGTATATCACACATGTACGGACTTATTTATAAAGTGATGACTACTGGTGAGCCCCACTACCTACGAAACAAGTTCTTGGTCCATAATCATGATCAAAATACAAGGCATATGCAAGATTTAAGAATACCCAAACACAAATCCTCCGCTTACCAAAAGTCATTCACATATAATGCAATCCATATGTGGAACAGGCTGGATCCAAACATTAAAAAGTTATCTACAAAAACATTTGATTGTAAAATAAAAAGTATGCTGCTTGCCGATCAAAATGTTGCCACCTAAAATCAGCGGTACCCTTCCCTGCATGCACCATTTTAATAACGAAATTTCAACTTTAAATTGTTCTGATTGATCTGATTGATCTCCCTCCCCTGCACCAGTGGCGCCACATCGTAGCACATTTTTATTCATTTTTATTCTTTTATTCTTCTATTATTGTATGTACTTAGTTTTAAGTTGTAGGTTACCTTCTTCTTGTTAGGGCCATTGAAAGAGCACCATCTAGGTGAAATGGTACCTATTTACCAATTATATATTTTTTTTCTGGTAAATAAAGATATTATTATTATTATTAAATTAATGAAGTTTTATTTTGTATTAAATTTTCGTAGTTATTCGAGGCTTTTTTTTTAACTATTTAACATCGGCCTATTTCCGCTACCAGGGCCTATCACCGACGCCAGGAGACGAGCTACCCCCAACCTGTACATTTTGCCGAACCTCTTTCCTTAAGAAGAGTAGGGATGTTTTACTTGCCTAACATTTAATAGACAAGGGACCGCCTGCTTTACATCCCCTCTGAAGGATGGTATATCCACTACGTAATCCTCGTCTGAAATTACGTAACTTCCGCGTATACACTGATATACAAGCCGCTAGAAGGTGGGACGAGAACGCTGTATTTCCCAAAATGGATCACCCATCCAAGTACTAACCGCGCTCGACGTTGCTTCAACGGAATATCGACTGATATTCACATTGAAATCGCCTCCACTCTCGCCCCCTATTCGAGACTTCCTATAATATATTTCATTTTATCTCGATGAAAATTGGGTGAAAGAAAGAAGGGCCAAAGAAAATTCATTTTTAAAAATTATAAAAAATGCACTATTTTTTAAATAAAAAATATTGAACTTTATCCCCTTATATCTAAAAGAACCTACAAAAAAGTGATGCACAAGGCCTCCTTGATACTTGACGAAAAATTAAAACGTTTTATTTCGTACGTCATTTTTGACCATTCTATTTGACTTACAGCGTCCGGGTTTTATTTTTGCCAACTTTGATAAAATTACTCCTTAACCAAAAGATATTCAATTTTGATTTTTCCGGTCATTTTTGGTATTTTCAATTTCTTTCCAAGATAGTAATTTAACCTATACATATCGGACAGGTCTATATTTTTTTAGAATTTTATTTCAAATAAGCCAGTATTTTTAAAATTTCCATTTGGTTACTAGTACAAGATATATTGAGCAGATAAGTAAGTAGAAAATACGTGAAAGCGCGTCAAGAAGTGCACATAACTTTTGACGCGCCAGGAATTTTTAGGCGCAAATATTTTCTTCGTAGTCAGAAGATTATAATACATAAGAATCAACAATGGAATGTTGCCGAAAAAAATTGAAAGAAATCAAAAATCAATTTAACTGTAGTATAAGTGCTTATCTAGTAGAATAAATTACGAATAACTTCTTCATATTTCTAATTAGTAGTAATGTCGTGGTACCTAAAGATCTATCATATGGGGCACGATTTACTTATTTATTTTTTTGACTATTTACACTTCTACCAACTTAAAATACAAGCGGAGTCAAATTTGAAATGGTTTTATATCAGTTGGCAAAGGACCCCGCACACAATACATGGGTTTTGCGGCTCCGGTCAAATTTCGTGAAACTCTGGGAAATAGTAGTTCTCAGTGAGTAGAAAAAAAGTCTAAATGTTTGATTCCAAGATAAGGCCAGCTGAATTCGGACCAATCGATATGTATATTTTTTTCACAGAAGTCTTTAAAGTAGCAACTTTATGCCCAGGGCGGGTATAAAAAGTTGCTATTTTAAAGGCTACTGTGAAAAAGAAATCGGGAATAAAGAGAGACAGCCCATAGCCCGTGTTTTTTACACGAGCTATGGACTGCCTTTCTCTTTATTGCCCTCGGGCGTAAATATACTATTATATGAAACGTAGCATATGCAGACACTTGAACACATGAAGTGTAGGTTATGTAGACATTTCTGTTATTATGCGAACGTCCGTATAATATTTTTATAATATTCCAAAATATTATGACCACAATGGGGGTAGGTTGGTTTTTTAATAACAAATGATTGTAAATAACAAGAGCAATCGAACTACCCCACTGCCAGGGTGTTCGAAGGGTGGGATCTGACTCCAGATTTATGATCACTATAATTCGAAAACCCTCTGATACGAGCTTCGGCTGTTCCTCAGAGACATCGGAAAATTGATCCATTTTGGGAGATCCTTGATTCATTTTAGGAAACCAATGACCAATTATGGGTCACCATATCGATAATCTGACCTCAGATTCATGATCAGCGTCTTCGAAATTCTTGGTACGAGTATAGGCGGATTTTGAACCATGAAAACGGTATTTGAATATTCGCGATTTTTAGCGAACAGAATATTTGCTGGTCGCAGCGTTCAAGCAGTTCTGGCTCAAAACCAGTATATTTTTGAGCTTGGCGCCCATTCAGACTTTTGTACTACTATTCCGAGAGTCATGTGGATTAGCCTACTGGTGGTTTGGTAGGGGTGGTTTCTAGGGATTAGGTGGGTTAGGTCGTTTAGCCCGCTTGTGGTGTGGAATTTAATTCTTTCAAGAATAATAAGCGATTAAACTCGCTGTTCCCAGGGTCAGGTGGGTTATGCCGCTTGTGGTATGGAATTCAATAATTTCAAGAAAAATAAACGACCAAACTCGCTGTTCCCAGGGTTAGATGGATTAGCCCGCTTATGGTTTAGTAGGGGTGATTTCTAGAGCTTCAGCTAGTCTTATCTCGGAACCAATGGGTTTGGAGCTTCGCGCCCATTTAGACTTTTTTTCTACTCACTAAGAACTACTATTTCCTAGAGTTTCACGAAATTTGACCGGAGCCGCAAAACCCATGTATTGTGTGCGGGGTCCTTTTATAAAGATGCTTTTTTTAAATGTTCTAATCATTGAGGCTTTTGCGGCACCATAACATATTGATGGATTAAATAAATAACAATAAGTAATAAGTACTCACATGATGTAACAACTTTTGCAAGGCCAATCAGAAAAAAAGTATTTCGCTCCGCCCTAATACACCGGTTTTATATTTTTTGTAAAAAATATACAGCCAACTAAAAGGTTGATGGAATATTTTGTAAAAATTTAAGTGTGATACCTCTAATAGCAAGCAGAATATTGAGTGAGAAATAATAAATTACATATATTCATGTTTTTGCAGTTTTTATGAATAAATGGTTTTTTCACTAACCCAATTCCGAAAGAATTGGAAAACCCGAAATTCGAATCCGGACGGAAATTTTACATAAGAATCTCATTTTCGTTCTTGTATATACTTTAGTCGATCCCCCTTGCCGATTTAGGGACTGCAGATCCCCAACTAAATCGTTTGTGTTTAGTTAATAAATACAGGCCCATCTCTAAATTGTGTATATTCGCAAACTTCTTGCGTTTCCAATAATGGGAGGGTACTAAATTTATAATTTAATTTCGGGCGTTGTCCGACCGTTTCAGTCCCATAGGTATATATATATTTCGTATCGAAACGAGCATATATTTTGAGGAAAATTTAATTACTTATCAGAATTTACTTGGGTACAATTTACTAATAGCGCTGTTGGTTTAATAATTTAGCAATGCGATTATCTCTTCCAAAGTTCCTTTTGCTTTTGCACTGCGGCTACTGTCAATAAATACTGATATATATGTGCTTTAATAACGGAATTCAAATATTTAGAGAAAGACGAGGTTCTCAATTCTACGTATGCATGCTTCTTACACTTAAATTTCTAGACATGAAGATAAAGAAGCCACATGAAAAGAAAATAATAGAAAGATCATTAGGTTTAAATTATAGCAATACGAGTTATTGTACACAGAGAAAAATATGTGTAAGTTTTATCTCAATTGTAAAAAATTACACTCCAAGGTAATCCTAAAAAACTAATAGCAAGAATTTATGCAAAAATTAATATATAATGATCTTGGATAGTTTATACATAGTTTTAAATTTTTTTAAACACATGAATTGAATTATTTATATTTGGATTAAAACTGCATAAAAATACTATATTTACTTCACTTGTGGAACAAATGTCTGAACTTCTACAATGTGTGTGAAATTTTGAAATAGACTCTGAATGTGAAATTCACAAATTCTATATTTTCTGTCAATTTTGTAAATAGTCCAGTGCAATTAGTCATTATAAAGGAAAAATGAAACAATTATCGGAATTTTTTAATATTTCTTTTAAGAAAATAATGATTGTTATAGTTTTCGAAGTTGTTTATAAAGAACTTGTAAAAAAATGAAACTTTTTAAAATTAATTTGAAGATGGCAGAAGCTCCAAAAAGCGAAATAAATGAATAGTACAGTAAGTGAAGGTTTTAAATCCTAGCCCGAAAACGATGTAATGAATTTCCTAATTTTTTTCATCAACATGCTTCATAAAGTATGTACATAGATTCTATATTGTCATTTTTCCTGCTTTTTGCTTAGGGTTGCAAAAAAAAACAAAAAATACACATAATCTGATAGAGAATCAAATTATAAGAAAGAAAAGTCTTATACACTTTTTTGGTTAAAATGCACATTTTTGGAGATTTGCGAACTGAAAATTGCAATTTACGACGTTAAAATCTAAAATTACCTCAAAATCTATGAGAAAAAACTGTTATTCTTATAGAAATTAAAGGAATCAAAATTTTCATTCGATTGAGACGTATTACGACATTTTATACTGAAAACTAAAAAGTTACAAACAAAAAAGTAGCGCATTTAAAAATTTAGGCGCCATTTTTTTGTTTTATTGCTCTAATTTATTATTAATTCAATTTTTTTTTTAATTCTTCTATATATTGTTAATGCATATTATTACTAACATGCTCAATTTTTTTAGAATTCTTAAAATAATTATTTTTCATTCTGTACCCATTTTCAATAATTAAAATTTTCATAATTTTTTGAAAAAAATCGGGTTTTTGGAAATTGCTTAGAAAATATATATTTTTTTGAAAATGGTAAGAGTACAAAAATAGAGTTTTGAAAAAACGAATAGTTTGTTTTTTTTTACTTTTCTACGACAAACTGTTCCAGAGATATAGGTTTAAGAAGATGGCGCTTGAGCGCATACGTAAGAAAATTATGTATTTAAAATTGAAATATCTCAAAAACTATAAGACTGTTAAAATCCTGATATAAGAATGAAATGAAGAGTTTGGGTTTTTATTTTTTTTCCTACGACAAACTGTTCCAGAGATATGACAGTTTGAAATAATGTTGAAACTTTTCAGTTTGTACGCGTATTGTAAATGTCTATAGTAGGTAGAGAAACAAGCTAAAAACTACATTTTGCTATGCTTTTTATCACTGTTGGGCTGACTCAGTACCTTCTTTTTTACTTTTTGCATTGACTAAAGTAAAGGCTAACTACATTTTGAAATACAGAAAGGGCATCGGTTATATTGTGGTCATGCATCTTTGTAAATAACTCGTTTATTTTTAATTTTTCGAAAAACTCTATTTCAGATTTTTTGTCCGAAAAGGTCCGTGCCTTATACCGGTTATAGAGATTGATCGACGGAATACTTAATTTTCGATTTTCATTAGGAAACTCTCGGGTATTTGTAGAATCTATCAAAAAAATTAAGTTTTCCAGGATTTGTAGATTCGCTTTTGTTTTGTCAAATTTCTCACAAACGTCACCTAATAGACTTAATCGAACTCTACAATTGCCATTTTTGAAATCAAAATCGGATCTTTGGTTCGGGAGTTATCAATATCTTTGGAAAATCATACTCGGCCTTGGAAAAAATACTTGCGGTCAACGGATTCGGGCCACCAGCAATAGGCTTCATTTGTGGCCGTGTACCTTCGATCCCACCAAGTCTCATCGAAATCGATCGATATCCTGGACAGTTATCGTGCTTCCTAGCTCGATTTCGAGAAAACCAGTTTTTTGCAAAAAAAAAATCAATTTCCATTTGTTTTTCGACATTGTCTCCGGTATACTTATCTGTAGATCGTTGCCAGCGGCACCATCTCTTTTTTGAAATATCTCGATCCGACTGCCCGTTATCGGGTATTTCCGGTTTCCGAACCGAGCCGAGCTTCCAGCATTAAGGTTTTCTAAAGGCGTCCTATTAACCACCCAAGTTTCATCGAAATCTGAAAATGGATTAGGGGGGCTGAGCGTGACAGACAGACAGACCGACAGACCAATAGACAGACCGACAGACAGACCGACTGACGGAATTTTCTAAATTCGCCCTCGAGTCGATAGATATGACTTTCATTTCGATCCGACGTTTCTTTCGGATTTCGATGGTCCACTGTTAAAATGCAAAACCTATACTACATTTTTTTTCAAAATGTAGTAACAAGCTAAAAACTACATTTTGATATGCTTTTTATTCCTGTTGGGCTGACTCAGTACCTTCTTTTTTTCTTTTTGCATTGACCAAAGTAAAGGCTAACTACATTTTGAAATACAGAAAGGGCATCGGTTATATTGTGGTCATGCATCTTTGTAAATAACTCGTTTATTTTTAATTTTTCGAAAAACTCTATTTCAGATTTTTTGTCCGAAAAGGTCCGTGCCTTATACCGGTTATAGAGATTGATCGACGGAATACTTAATTTTCGATTTTCATTAGGAAACTCTCGGGTATTTGTAGAATCTATCAAAAAAATTAAGTTTTCCAGGATTTGTAGATTCGCTTTTGTTTTGTCAAATTTCTCACAAATGTCACCTGATAGACTTAATCGAGCCCTACAATCGTCATTTTTGAAAATCAAGATCGGACCTTGGGTTCGGGAGTTATTAATATCTATGGAAAATCATACTCGGCCTTGGAAAAAATACTCGCGGTCAGCGGATTCGGGCCGCCAGCAATAGGCTTCATTTGTGGCCGTGTACCTTCGATCCCACCAAGTCTCATCGAAATCGATCAATATCCTGGACAGTTATCGTGCTTCCTAGTCCGATTTCTAGAAAACCAGTTTCTTGCAAAAAAAATCAATTTCCATTTGTTTTTCGACATTATCTCCGGTATACTTATCTGTAGACCGTTACTAGCGGTACCATCTCTTTTTTGAAATATCTCGATCCGACTGCCCGTTATTGAGTTATTCAATTTTTCCCGAAAAACTTGAAACGTCTATATCGGGTACTTTCGGTTTCCGAACGGAGCCGAGCTTTCAGCGTTAAGGTTTTCTAAAGGCCTCCTATTAACCACCCAAGTTTCATCGAAATCCGAAAACGGATTAGGGGGGCTGAGCGTGACAGACAGACAGACCGACAGACAGACCGACCGACAGACCGACAGACCGACTGACCGACGGACGGAATTTTGTAAATTCGCTCTCGAGTCGATAGATACGACTTTCGTTTCGATCCGACGTTTTTTTCGGATTTCGATGGTCCGCTGGAAAAATGCAAAACCTATACTACATTTTTTTTCAAAATGTAGTAACAAGCAATAGCCGTCTATTTTTTTCGAAGAATATGCAGAAAAAGCGAGTTGCATCGCACTTTAGCATGTGTGGAGTGCAGGTTAAAAAAATTTTATTCAATTAGTTTACTTAATTGCATTAATTTGATTTATTTATAACAATCTGTATTTTTAATATTACTATACCCTTTTGTGACCATTTTTAATCCACCATTTTTTTTATAAATTTAGACCTCATAATCTTATTCAACGAATCATAAGTATATCAATTTTCGTGAATTTATTTGTAACATTAGAAGAATTATTAATTTTTCAGTACCTATTTAAGGGTGATTTCAACCATTAATATTTTCGTCTCATAAGTTTTGACCTCACAGTCATATTCAGCGATCTCATAAACATAAGTCTATGGATTTTCGTTAATTTATTCGTAAAATTATAAGAGTAATTAATTTTCCAGTTTTTAGAGTTGGTTTCCACCCTTAAAAATAAAAAGCTGGTAATGCAACAATATAGATTTTAAAAATTACAGATTAAAGTTTCATTTTTTTTACAAATTCTTTATAGACAACCTCGAAAACTATAACAATCATTATTTTCTTAAAAGAAATATTTATAAATTCCGATAATTGTATTTCTTATTGAGATTTCTAAAAATTTTATTATTATAAGTACTCTTCGCTCTTGTATTGATCGGCAAATTTCTAAATCAGTAAATATCGCTCGCAGAGAAAAAACTTTCAAAATGTCCGTCTGTCCGCCTGTCCGTCTGTCCGTCCGTCCGTCCGTCCGTCACGTTTCTTGTAAGCACGATAACTTAAGAAAGAAAAGTCCGATTGTATTGAAATTTGGAAAGTAAGTTAGCTAGAGGAAGAACCCTATTGTTTTTGAAAAAAAATCAATCAGTAAATAAAAAAGTTATTAATCATTTAAATTAAAAAAGTATATTTTCTTAATTTTTATCATTTGTACTTAAATAGAAATCTTGCGAAATTCTATTCTCTATATTTCTTTTTGTTTAAACATTTTACTAATGTATATATTTCATAATATGCCACAAATAATAAATTATAAACAATATCTAATATATCTAATTCGTTGAAATATAATACTCGAATGATATATACCACAGACCTTCAATTTTCGTAGTGATGTCTGATGGTCCAATGGCTTAAGTTTTGTCTGACAATCCGTCCAGCCTTACAATCACCACAGCACTACGTGCCGTGGTTGTTTGGTTGGCTTCGGGCCAGGATCCGGCAAGGCACATAGTTATACTAAACTTAAGAATAAAATCTGTTTTGTTGCTGTTGTTTTTGTCTGGCAATCCAGAGGTCCCGTGTTCGAACTCAGGACAGGGTATTTTTTTTTTCATTTTTTTTTTGCATATTATATTCTTTTTTCATATATTTCTTTTTTACAACAAAGTTGGTATCACAAAATTTAGAATGTCCAAAAACTAACATTATTTACAAGGAAAAGGTAGTATAATGCTTTCACTTTTTTAAATTGCCGATTGTTGGAACTGCGGTAATTTTCAATGAGTAAACTTTTTAGTTTATGGCATTAGAAATCCAACAAAAAAAAATTATTCAAATCAATTCACTATAGCTAGATTCCGAGGTATAAACCTAATTACATTGGAGTAAAATCATCTTTTATAATATACACAAAATACACATATTCACTTAAATCAAAGTGCCGTCACTCGGTCATATCTTAACTGGAGTCAGTTTTCCACAATTAAATAACATAAAATCTCCAAATTGTACATTTTTTCCTGGTACTAGTGTAACTTATTTTACACAATGTTTATACCGCTGGCGCTGTTAAAATTTGTCTTTATTCAATAATTCACTAAATGCAATTATCAATTCAACAATTTTTAACGTAAATTCTCTGTACACGTACTGCTTGTTGCTACGTCTCTAGCAAAAGATTGTACGTTGAATCAGGGCCGCGAATTTCTTGAAAATGTGAGTGATGATAGTAAATTGCTTCTAATGAATATTTTCAGTGATTCATTTTTGAACCTTTGTATCTCGACGGGGTTATTCTAGTAGTTAGATAAAGATATGCGTTCGAAAATTAATAAGCGCACTTGATTGTGTTTTTTGTTGATCACATGGTAATATCACTAACATAATTAAGATGTCTTAAAATATCTTAGCATTAAAAACCAGAAGCACTATGTGCACGCGATACTGAATATTTATCTATAGATATAAAAAAGTATTAAATTGTGATAAATGATTTTCTTTTCTTTTTGTGTATTTCATGACAGTCTCTCGTGACTATAAAACCTAGCGAACTATTTTCTTTTTCGTAATACTTTTAAAATACGCTGATGTTCTATGTATATTTTTCCTTTTTGTTGTTCCGTATTCGTGTTTGCTAATGCATGTTTCGAGGACTAGATGAGAATTTCTGCTGTTTGTAAAGTCGTCAAAATATATTGTTCGATAACGTAATGGTAAAATATTTGTTCAGAAACTTTCAGTTGAACAGTTTAAGAAATAGCAGATAAGGAAAAGCTCTGAGACTCATATCTGAATAATACTAGTTGGAGCTATTTATTTTGAGAAATGATCACTGTTCACTGTTCAGTACGGCACACATCAACATACAAACCAATTATAGAATATTTCAATACCTATTATTAAAATTTAATTTTAAAATACTACATACACAAACAAATAACCAAATCTAATCCCGTGAATCAGATCGTCAGTTTTTTGTAAAGGGTTCATTGTGATATGGGTGACTATTTATTGCGAAAATCAAAATATTGGAAGTTGAAGGTAACACTTAGCTTTCAAATTTTTAGCTTTTGGCAGTCTTATTAAATAATGATTTTACAATTAATTATTTTTATTTATTTGCTTTCATCATTATTAGAGAATAACTATTAATTCTTATTATGAAATAACCTACTTTCCGTATATTATTGCCCTAATCTGGGCACGCTAATATTCTAGTTAGGTAAATACTTTAAAACACTCATTATTGGAGAACCAGTCAAAACAACTAGTATTCTAGCTAATACTGATGAAGTATTGAATTACATGACTAACTTTAAATAAATGATTTAGGTATTTTCAATATATTTTTTGTCTTAAAATGCTAAGAATCCTATCATGTAATTCAATACTGCGTTAGTATCGAGTAGTTGTTTTGACTGGTTCTCCAATAATGAGTGTTTTAAAGTATTTACCTAACTAGTATATTAGCGTGCCCAGACTAGGGCAACAATATACAGAAAGTAGGTAATTTCATATTAAACAAAAAAGTGTGTAAGTTGCGATTTGCTTAACATCCAAATAATATTTTCTAATCATGATATGAAAGCAAATAAATAAAAATAATGAATTGTAAAAATAAATCAAGAATAGGCTTATAAATAATGAATGAATGTTTCTATACTCTGCATATGAGAACTAATGAGTTCGAAAATACTTGTACAACTTTTCTAGAATTGAAATAGAATGTAAGGTACAATAATTGTGTGTGAGTCATTGAATTTAAAAAAATGATTTTAGTATTTTCAATATATTTTTTGCATTAAAATGCTAAGAATGATATCATGTAATTCAGTACTTCGTCCGCATTAGCTAGAAGAGTAGTTGCTTTGATTGGTTCTCCAATAATGAGTGTTTTAAAGTATTTACCTAACTAGTATATTAGCGTAATGTCATAATAAATAAAAAAGTGTGTAAGTTGTGATTTGCTTAATACCTAAATAAATTCTCTAAATAATGTCTTGTTATATAATGTGTGATCAAACGTCAGATATACTTAAATATTTACTTCAGTTTATTAATTTTGAAACATTTCAATTAATATATTTCTTTTGATAGTACTTAACGACATATTCAATTAGAAAAAAAAATCTCATAAGCTTCAAAATAAAGAACGTCATGGTCCTGGAGTTTGACAAGGTGCATATACATTTTGTTAAGTAAAATTAAGTGGTATATTTTTTAATCATTCAGTCATACTTGACCGACAGAAAAATTTATGCATATATATACATACGATTGGACAACAAACTCTACAGCACTGGAGATTTATGTGAGCTACACGCAGGATCACTTAAATTATTTAATTTGTATGTCCAATTTTCCGTCGTTTCCTAAGCCAAGCTAGCCATGCACGACAATAATATGGCCAATCACAGTCACCAAAGAAAAGTCGAAGGCTATGGGTTTTTCCCAGAACTTCACAAATAACAAAATCATCATACCAACTCCGATTAAGGGGGCTAAAATCAAAATAAAGGAATCTATGAACTATCTGAAACGTCATTAAAGGCGAATTGTACTAACTAAGTTTAAGCCAAGTTGAGCTTGATCCAACATCAAATTCATGTACCTGAAGTTTCGAACGTTCACTTGAACGAATTTTATTTGAAAAGGAAAAATTAATAAAAACTAAAAGCCGACTTAATCGTAAAATTTTTCTAGACACGCTTGCTGGCAACAATATCTAAAATACTCTTTCTAAACCTCCTTCGCATCCAAGGTCTCCAACGCACCCTTAACCATCCCCTAATTTAAAAAAATACCAAAAATTAAATCTGGCTCACGCCTAAAATTTTCTTCGCCATATTAGCTAAGAATAATGTCCTGAACATACCCTCAAATCCTCGTTCTCATGTAAGGTCCGGAACTCACCCTTAGCCAACCTCTCATTTAAAAAAAAATACCAAAAATGAAATCTGGCTTACGCCCAAAATTTTCTTAGTTATATTTGCTAAGAATAATGTTCTAAACATACCCTCAAATCCTCGTCCTTATGTAGGGTCCGGAACACACCCTTATCCAACCCTTCATTTTAAAAATTCACCAAAAATGAAATGTAGCTTACGCCAAAAATTTTCTTGGTAACTTTTGCTACAAATAATATTCCAAATATACCGTCAAATCCTCGTTCTCATGTATGCTCCGGGACTCACCCTTAGTCAACCCCTCATTTAAAAAAAATTACCAAAAATGAAATCTGGCTTACGCCCAAAATTTTCTTAGTTACATTTGCTAAGAATAATATCCCAAACATACCCTCAAAACCTCGTCCATATGTAGGGTCCGGAACACACCCTTAGCCAACCCCTCACTTTAAAAATTCACCAAAAATGAAATCTGGCATATGACAAAAATTTTCTTAGTTACATTTGCTAAAAATAATGTCATAAACATACCCTCAAAACCTCGGCCTCATCTAAGATCCTGAACTCACCCTTAGCCAACCCCAAATTAAAAAAAAAATACCAAAAATGAAATTTGGCTTACGCCCAAAATTTTCTTAGTCACATTTGCTAAGAATAATGTCCTAAACATACCCTCAAAACCTCGTCCATATGTAGGGTCCGGAACACACCCTTAGCCAACCCCTCACTTTACAAATTCACCAAAAATGAAATCTGGCATATGACAAAAATTTTCTTAGTTACATTTGCTAAAAATAATGTCTTAAACATACCCTCAAAACCTCGTCCTCATCTAAGATCCGGAACTCACCCTTAGCCAACCCCAAATTTTAAAAAAATACCAAAAATGAAATTTGGCTTACGCCTAAAATTTTCTTAGTCACATTTGCTAAGAATAATGTCCTAAACATACCCTCAAAACCTCGTCCTCATGTAGGGTCCGGAACACACCCTTAGCTAACCCCCACAATGAAATCTGGCTTACACCCAAAATTTTCTTCTCCGTATTTGCTAAAAATAATGTCCTAAACATACCCTCAAAACGTCGTTCTCATGTATGCTCCGGAACTCACCCTTAGCCAACCCCTCATTTAAAAAAAATTACCAAAAATGAAATCTGACTTACGCCCAAAATTTTCTTAGTCACATTTGCTAAGAATAATGTCCTAAACATACCCTCAAAACCTCGTCCTTATGTAGGGTCCGGAACACACCCTTATCCAACCCTTCATTTTAAAAATTTACCAAAAATGAAATGTAGCTTACGCCAAAAATTTTCTTGGTCACTTTTGCTACAAATAATATTCTAAACATACCCCCAAATCCTCGTTCACATGTATGCTCCAGAACTCACCCTCAGCCAACCCCTCATTTAAAAAAAATTACCAAGAATGAAATCTAGCTTGCGCCCAAAATTTTCTTACTTACATTTGCCAAGAATAATGTCCTAAACATACCCTCAAATCCTCGTCCTTATGTAGGGTCCGGAACACACCCTTGCCAACCCCTCATTTTAAAAATTTACCAAAAATGAAATGTAGCTTACGCCAAAAAGTTTCTTGGTCACCTTTGCTACGAATAACATTCTAAACATACCCTCAAATCCTCGTTCTCATGTAAGCTCCGGAACTCACCCTTAGCTAACCCTTCATTTAAAAAAAATTACCAAAAATTAAATCTGGCTTACGCCCAAAATTTTCTTAGGCACATTTGCTAAGAATAATGTCCTAAACATACCCTCAAATCCTCGTCCTTATGTAGGGTCCGGAACACACCCTTATCCAACCCTTCATTTTAAAAATTTACCAAAAATGAAATGTAGCTTACCCAAAAAGTTTCTTGGTCACCTTTGCTACAAATAACATTCTAAACATGCTCTCAAATCCTCGTTCTAATGTATGCTCCGGAACTCACCCTTAGCCAACTTCTCTTTTAAAAAAAATTACCAAAAATGAAATCTGGCTTACGCCCAAAATTTTCTTAGTTACATTTGCTAAGGATAATATCCTAAACATACCCTCAAAACCTCGTCCTTATGTAGGGTCCGGAACACACCCTTAGCCAACTCCTCACTTTAATTATTTACCAAAAATGAAATGTAACTTACACCTAAAATATTCTTGGCCACATTTGCTACAAACAATATCCTAAACATACCCTCAAATACTCGTTCTCATGTATGCTCCGGAACTCACCCTTAGCCAACCCCTCATTTAAAAAAAATTACCAAAAATGAAATCTGGCTTACGCCCAAAATTTTCTTAGTTACATTTGCTAAGGATAATATCCTAAACATACCCTCAAAACCTCGTCCTTATGTAGGGTCCGGAACACACCCTTAGCCAACTCCTCACTTTAATTATTTACCAAAAATGAAATGTAACTTACACCTAAAATATTCTTGGCCACATTTGCTACAAACAATATCCTAAACATACCCTCAAATACTCGTTCTCATGTATGCTCCGGAACTCACCCTTAGCCAACCCCTCATTTAAAAAAAATTACCAAAAATGAAATCTGGCTTACGCCCAAAATTTTCTTAGTTACATTTGCTAAGAATAATATCCTAAACATACCCTCAAATTCTTGTCCTTATGTAGGGTCCGGAACACACCCTTATCCAACCCTTCATTTTAAAAATTTACCAAAAATGAAATCTGGCTTACGCCCAAAATTTTCTTAGTTACATTTGCTAAGAATAATGTCCTAAAAATACCGTCAAATCCTCGTCCTCATGTAGGTTCCGGAACACACCCTTATCCAACCCTTCATTTTAAAAATTCACCAAAAATGAAATGTAGCTTACGCCAAAAATTTTCTTGGTCACTTTTGCTACAAATAATATTCTAAATATACCGTCAAATCCTCGTTCTCATGTATGCTCCGGGACTCACCCTTAGTCAACCCCTCATTTAAAAAAAATTACCAAAAATGAAATCTGGCTTACGCCCAAAATTTTCTTAGTTACATTTGCTAAGAATAATATCCCAAACATACCCTCAAAACCTCGTCCATATGTAGGGTACGGAACACACCCTTAGCCAACCCCTCATTTTAAAAATTCACCAAAAATGAAATCTGGCATATGACAAAAATTTTCTTAGTTACATTTGCTAAAAATAATGTCTTAAACATACCCTCAAGACCTCGTCCTCATCTAAGATCCTGAACTCACCCTTAGCCAACCCCTCATTTAAAAAAAATTACCAAAAATGAAATCTGGCTTACGCCCAAAATTTTCTTAGTCACATTTGCTAAGAATAATGTCCTAAACATACCCTCAAAACCTCGTCCTTATGTAGGGTCCGGAACACACCCTTATCCAACCCTTCATTTTAAAAATTTACCAAAAATGAAATGTAGCTTACGCCAAAAATTTTCTTGGTCACTTTTGCTACAAATAATATTCTAAACATACCCCCAAATTCTCGTTCACATGTATGCTCCAGAACTCACCCTCAGCCAACCCCTCATTTAAAAAAAATTACCAAGAATGAAATCTAGCTTGCGCCCAAAATTTTCTTACTTACATTTGCTAAGAATAATGTCCTAAACATACCCTCAAATCCTCGTCCTTATGTAGGGTTCGGAACACACCCTTGCCAACCCCTCATTTTAAAAATTTACCAAAAATGAAATGTAGCTTACGCCAAAAAGTTTCTTGGTCACCTTTGCTACGAATAACATTCTAAACATACCCTCAAATCCTCGTTCTCATGTAAGCTCCGGAACTCACCCTTAGCTAACCCTTCATTTAAAAAAAATTACCAAAAATTAAATCTGGCTTACGCCCAAAATTTCCTTAGGCACATTTGCTAAGAATAATGTCCTAAACATACCCTCAAATCCTCGTCCTTATGTAGGGTCCGGAACACACCCTTATCCAACCCTTCATTTTAAAAATTTACCAAAAATGAAATGTAGCTTACCCAAAAAGTTTCTTGGTCACCTTTGCTACAAATAACATTCTAAACATGCTCTCAAATCCTCGTTCTAATGTATGCTCCGGAACTCACCCTTAGCCAACTTCTCTTTTAAAAAAAATTACCAAAAATGAAATCTGGCTTACGCCCAAAATTTTCTTAGTTACATTTGCTAAGGATAATATCCTAAACATACCCTCAAAACCTCGTCCTTATGTAGGGTCCGGAACACACCCTTAGCCAACTCCTCACTTTAATTATTTACCAAAAATGAAATGTAACTTACACCTAAAATATTCTTGGCCACATTTGCTACAAACAATATCCTAAACATACCCTCAAATACTCGTTCTCATGTATGCTCCGGAACTCACCCTTAGCCAACCCCTCATTTAAAAAAAATTACCAAAAATGAAATCTGGCTTACGCCCAAAATTTTCTTAGTTACATTTGCTAAGAATAATATCCTAAACATACCCTCAAATTCTTGTCCTTATGTAGGGTCCGGAACACACCCTTATCCAACCCTTCATTTTAAAAATTTACCAAAAATGAAATCTGGCTTACGCCCAAAATTTTCTTAGTTACATTTGCTAAGAATAATGTCCTAAAAATACCGTCAAATCCTCGTCCTCATGTAGGGTCCGGAACACACCCTTATCCAACCCTTCATTTTAAAAATTCACCAAAAATGAAATGTAGCTTACGCCAAAAATTTTCTTGGTTACCTTTGCTACAAACATATTCTAAACATACCCTCAAATCCTCGTTCTCATGTATGCTCCGGAACACACCCTTATCCAACCCTTCATTTTAAAAATTTACCAAAAATGAAATGTAGCTTACGCCAAAAAGTTTCTTGGTCACCTTTGCTACAAATAATATTCTAAACATGCCATCAAATCCTCGTTCTAATGTATGCTCCGGAACTCACCCTTAGCCAACCCCTCTTTTAAAAAAAATTACAAAAATTGAAATCTGGCTTACGCCCAAAATTTTCTTAGTTACATTTGCTAAGAATAATGTCCTAAACCTACCCTCAAAACCTCGTCCTTATGTAGGGTCCGGAACACACCCTTGGCCAACCCCGCACTTTAATTATTTACCAAAAATGAAATGTAACTTACACCGAAAATTTTCTTGGCCACATTTGCTACAAATAATATTCTAAACATACCCTCAAATCCTCGTTCTCATGTATTCTCCGGAACTCACCCTTAGCCCAACCCCTCTTTTAAAAAAAATTACCAAAAATGAAATCTGGCTTACGCCCAAAATTTTCTTAGTTGCATTTGCTAAGAATAATGTCCTAAACATACCCACAATTCCTCGACCTTATGTAGGGTCCGGAACACGCCCTTATCCAACCCTTCATTTTAAAAATTTACCAAAAATGAAATGTAGCTTACGCCAAAAATTTTCTTGGTCACTTTTGCTACAAATAATATTCTAAACATACCCACAAATCCTCGTTCTCATGTATGCTCCGGAACTCACCCTCATTTAAAAAAAATTACCAAAAATGAAATCTGGCTTACGCCCAAAATTTTCTTAGTTACATTTGCTAAAAATAATGTCCTAAACATACATATCCTCAAATGTCGTCCCATTTAAAAATTTTATTTTTATGTACATTGCATCGAAACCGAAAGTCGGTCATTTAGGTTATTTAAATCACATAATTGGAAATTTCATTCCATAGCACTACATCACTTTTGAGAAAAAATCTAATCAAAAGTTACAAGAGGGCCTCTATTGGTTGAGCCACCCAGTATGTCGCACCCAGTCATCAAATTCAGTTATTTCATAAAAAGACTGCCCAAATAGTGACCTTTTATAAAATGATTTATTTTACACTCTGGTTATGGCGTAATAAAAACTCTAATAAATAAATAACAAAACCGCTGCCCAAGGAGTCACTACTTCCACATCCGGATTTTCTATCCAAGTCACACAACGAAAAAATTTTGTATCTGAAAATAATTGTTTATGGAACTTTAATAATATAATATTTAAAATCCTCTACCCCAAAAACCCATGAAATGATAAAGTAAAAATATATTTTGGGGTTTCTGGTTCTTGTACACATACCAAATCACATGTTTTTTTCATTCCCTTTAATAATGGGGGGGGGAGGTGGTAATGGGGGGTGGCTAATGCCAAAATTTTTTTTGAGACCTTAGCTTCTCTTGTCTATACTGAATATCAATTTTATGAACTCTTACCTGCTTGATTTACCTATTTTCCTCCAATTTTACCCCAATTTACCCCCCAACCCTTCGACGGAACAAGATGAAAATATAATCTAGTTCTAGATCTCGTTAAAGTACATATGTGTACCAAATTTCAAGTCAATATCTCAAACGGTTCCAGAGTAAACGCTCGCACAAAAAAAGTTACAGACCGACAGACAGACCGACAGACAGAAATTTTTTTTTTCGCTCAAACTTGAAATCTCGACGTTTCATGACATTCTAAGCCTATTTGAACAATAAAAATTTTTAAAAATTTCTTTGTCGTTACTATACTTCCAGTGGATGTGGAAGTAATAGTTATAGTTGACTACACTGAAAAAAAAAAAAATGTTTTGATTCAAGAATATATTGGTTTATATATACACAAATAAATATATTCTTCATATAAACCGAATACTTTTGTGGCAAGAAATCAAAAGCTTGTCGTAAATAAATTATACTTGAAACAAAACTATTTGTTTTCTAGGAAGAATTCATTTGCTTATTATATATTATATATTATAAACCAATATACTCTTAAATCAAAACGTTCTTTTTTGCGTGTAAAAAATGTCGACGTTTTTGGCGGTGCGGTAAAGATCAAAGGCGACTACATTTTTTTAGTGCAGAATAGATCTGAAGATAACTTTAATATTAATTAGCGTCTGTGTCTGTGTTCCGGAACTTCCATGAGGACGAGGTTTTGAGGGATGTTTAGGACATCATTCTTAGCAAAGATAGCGAAGAAAATTTTAGGCGTAAGCCAGATTTAAATTTTGATGAATTTTTTAAAATGAGGGGTTGGCTAAAGGTGAGTTCCGGAGTTTACATGAGAACGAGGATTTGAGGGTTTGTTTAGGATACTATTTGTAGCAAATGTGGCCAAGAAAATTTTCGGTGTAAGTTACATTTCATTTTTGGTAAATAATTAAAGTGAGGGGTTGGCTAAGGGTGTGTTCCGGACCCTACATAAGGACGAGGTTTTGAGGGTAGGTTTAGGACATTATTCTTAGCAAATGTAACTAAGAAAATTTTGGGCGTAAACCAGATTTCATTTTTGGTAATTTTTTTTAAAAGAGAAGTTGGCTAAGGGTGAGTTCCGGAGCATACATTAGAACGAGGATTTGATGGCATGTTTAGAATATTATTTGTAGCAAAGGTGACCAAGAAACTTTTTGGCGTAAGCTACATTTCATTTTTGGTAAATTTTTAAAATGAAGGGTTGGAAAAGGGTGTGTTCAGGAGCATACATGAGAACGAGGATTTGAGGGTATGTTTAGAATATGATTTGTAGCAAAGGTAACCAAGAAAATTTTTGGCGTAAGCTACATTTCATTTTTGGTGAATTTTTAAAATGAAGGGTTGGATAAGGGTGAGTTCCGGACCCTACATGAGGACGAGGATTTGACGGTATGTTTAAGACATTATTCTTAGCAAATGTAACTAAGAACATTTTGGGCGTAAGCCAGATTTCATTTTTGGTAAATTTTTAAAATGAAGGGTTGGATAAGGGTGTGTTCCGGACCCTACATAAGGACAAGGATTTGAGGGTATGTTTAGGATATTATTCTTAGCAAATGTAACTAAGAAAATTTTGGGCCTAAGCCAGATTTCATTTTTGGTAATTTTTTTTAAATGAGGGGTTGGCTAAGGGTGAGTTCCGGAGCATACATGAGAACGAGTAATTGAGGGTATGTTTAGGATTGTTTGTAGCAAATGTGGCCAAGAATATTTTAGGTGTAAGTTACATTTCATTTTTGGTAAATAATTAAAGTGAGGAGTTGGCTAAGGGTGTGTTCCGGACCCTACATAAGGACGAGGTTTTGAGGGTATGTTTAGGACATTATCCTTAGCAAATGTAACTAAGAAAATTTTGGGCGTAAGCCAGATTTAATTTTTGGTAATTTTTTTTAAAAGAGAAGTTGGCTAAGGGTGAGTTCCGGAGCATAAATTAGAACGAGGATTTGAGGGCATGTTTAGAATGTTATTCGTAGCAAAGGTGACCAAGAAACTTTTTGACGTAAGCTACATTTCATTTTTGGTAAATTTTTAAAATGAGGGGTTGGTAAGGGACCCTACATAAGGACGAAGATTTGAGGGTATGTTTAGGACATTATTCTTAGCAAATGTAAGTAAGAAAATTTTGGGCGTAAGCCAGATTTCATTTTTGGTATTTTTTGTAAATGAGGGGTTGGCTAAGGGTGAGTTCCGGAGCATACATGAGAACGAGGATTTGAGGGTTTGTTTAGAATATTATTTGTAGCCAAAGGTGACCAAGAAAATTTTTGGCGTAAACTACATTTCATTTTTGGTAAATTTTTAAAATGAAAGGTTGGATAAGGGTGTGTTAGCAAATGTAACTAAGAAAATTTTGGGCGTAAGCCAAATTTCATTTTTGGTAAATTTTTAAAATGAAGGGTTGGATAAGGGTGTGTTCCGGACCCTACATAAGGACGAGGATTTGAGGGTATGTTTAGGACATTATTCTTAGCAAATGTAACTAAGAAAATTTTGGGCGTAAGCCAGATTTCATTTTTGGTATTTTTTGTAAATGAGGGGTTGGCTAAGGGTGAGTTCCGGAGCATACATGAGAACGAGGATTTGAGGGTATGTTTAGAATATTATTTGTAGCAAAGGTGACCAAGAAAATTTTTGGCGTAAACTACATTTCATTTTTGGTAAATTTTTAAAATGAAAGGTTGGATAAGGGTGTGTTCCGGACCCTACATAAAAACGAGGATTTGAGGGTATGTTTAGGACATTATTCTTAGCAAATGCAACTAAGAAAATTTTGGGCGTAAGCAGGCCTGTAGCTAGGGGGGGGGGGGGGGGGGCAGGACGGGCGACGCCCGTCCTGGAATAAGTTTCGCCCGACCTACGGTGATCGTAATGGGGGCAATTTGAACTGTCTTTTTAATATTTTGAAAGAGATTGGGTAAAAATTTTTAAATTTTTTCGGACTAAATATTTTTTTTGGATTTCTCCTCCCCCTCCGCTCATCAAAAAATTTTTCGGACTTTTTTACGGGCCCGTCCTGAAAAATTGTTTGCCCGCCCTGAAAGCACTTTCTAGCTACAGGCCTGGGCGTAAGCCAGATTTCATTTTTGGTAATTTTTTTTAAAAGGTGGCTAAGGGTGAGTTCCGGAGAATACATGAGAACGAGGATTTGAGGGTATGTTTAGAATATTATTTGTAGCAAAGGTGACCAAGAAAATTTTTGACGCAAACTACATTTCATTTTTGGTAAATGTTTAAAATGAAGGGTTGGATAAGGGTGTGTTCCGGAGCATACATGAGAACGAGGATTTGAGGGTATGTTTAGAATATGATTTGTAGCAAAGGTGACCAAGAAAATTTTTGGCGTAAGCTACATTTCATTTTTGGTGAATTTTTAAAATGAAGGGTTGGATAAGTGTGTGTTCCGGACCCCACATAATTACGAGGATTTGAGGGTATGTTTAGGACATTATTCTTAGCAAATGCAACTAAGAAAATTTTGGGCGTAAGCCAGATTTCATTGTTGGTAAATTTTTAAAATGAAGGGTTGGATAAGGGTGTGTTCCGGACCCTACATGAGGACGAGAATTTGACGGTATGTTTAGGACATTATTCTTAGCAAATGTAACTAAGAAAATTTTGGGCGTAAGCCAAATTTCATTTTTGGTAAATTTTTAAAATGAAGGGTTGGATAAGGGTGTGTTCCGGACCCCACATAAGGACGAGGATTTGAGGGTATGTTTAGGACATTATTCTTGGCAAATGTAACTAAGAAAATTTTGGGCGTAAGCCAGATTTCATTTTTGGTAAATTTTTAAAATGAAGGGTTGGACAAGGGTGTGTTCCGGACCTTACATAAGGACGAGGATTTGAGGGTATGTTTAGGACATTATTCTTAGCAAATGTAACTAAGAAAATTTTGGGCGTAAGCCAGATTTCATTTTTGGTATTTTTTGTAAATGAGGGATTGGCTAAGGGTGAGTTCTGGAGCATACATGAGAACGAGGATTTGAGGGTATGTTTAGAATATTATTTGTAGCAAAGGTGACCAAGAAAATTTTTGGCGTAAACTACATTTCATTTTTGGTAAATTTTTAAAATGAAAGGTTGGATAAGGGTGTGTTCCGGACCCTACATAAAAACGAGGATTTGAGGGTATGTTTAGGACATTATTCTTAGCAAATGCAACTAAGAAAATTTTGGGCGTAAGCCAGATTTCATTTTTGGTAATTTTTTTTAAAGAGGGGTTGGCTAAGGGTGAGTTCCGGAGAATACATGAGAACGAGGATTTGAGGGTATGTGTAGAATATTATTTGTAGCAAAGGTGACCAAGAAAATTTTTGACGCAAACTACATTTCATTTTTGGTAAATTTTTAAAATGAAGGGTTGGATAAGGGTGTGTTCCGGAGCATACATGAGAACGAGGATTTGAGGGTATGTATAGAATATGATTTGTAGCAAAGGTAACCAAGAAAATTTTTGGCGTAAGCTACATTTCATTTTTGGTGAATTTTTAAAATGAAGGGTTGGATAAGGGTGTGTTCCGGACCCTACATAAGGACGAGGATTTGAGGGTATGTTTCGAACATTATTCTTAGCAAATATAACTAAGAAAATTTTGGGCGTAAGCCAGATTTCATTTTTGGTATTTTTTTTTTTAAATGAGGGGTTGGCTAAAGGTGAGTTCCGGAGCATACATGAGAACGACGTTTTGAGGGTATATTTAGGACATTATTTTTAGCAAATACGGAGAAGAAAATTTTGTAAGCCAGATTTCATTGAGGGGGTTAGCTAAGGGTGTGTTCCGGACCCTACATGAGGACGAGGTTTTCAGGGTATGTTTAGGACATTATTCTTAGCAAATGTGACTAAGAAAATTTTGGGCGTAAGCCAAATTTCATTTTTGGTATTTTTTTTAAATTTGGGGTTGGCTAAGGGTGAGTTTCGGATCTTAGATGAGGACGAGGTTTTGAGGGTATGTTTAAGACATTATGTTCAGCAAATGTAACTAAGAAAATTTTTGTCATATGCCAGATTTCATTTTTGGTGAATTTTTAAAGTGAGGGGTTGGCTAAGGGTGTGTTCCGGACCCTACATATGGACGAAGTTTTGAGGGTATGTTTAGGACATTATTCTTAGCAAATGTGACTAAGAAAATTTTGGGCGTAAGCCAAATTTCATTTTTGGTATTTTTTTTTAAATTTGGGGTTGGCTAAGGGTCAGTTCCGGATCTTAGATGAGGACGAGGTTTTGAGGGTATGTTTAAGACATTATTTTTAGCAAATGTAACTAAGAAAATTTTGGGCGTAAGCCAGATTTCATTTTTGGTTATTTTTTTTAAATGAGGGGTTGACTAAGGGTGAGTCCCGGAGCAAACATGAGAACGAGGATTTGACGGTATATTTAGAATATTATTTGTAGCAAAAGTGACCAAGAAAATTTTTGGCGTAAGCTACATTTCATTTTTGGTGAATTTTTAAAATGAAGGGTTGGATAAGGGTGTGTTCCGGACCCTACATAAGGATGAGGATTTGAGGGTATGTTTAGAACATTATTCTTAGCAAATATAACTAAGAAAATTTTGGGCGTAAGCCAGATTTCATTTTTGGTATTTTTTTTTTAAATGAGGGGTTGGCTAAGGGTGAGTTCCGGAGCATACATGAGAACGACGTTTTGAGGGTATGTTTAGGACATTATTTTTAGCAAATACGGAGAAGAAAATTTTGTAAGCCAGATTTCATTGAGGGGGTTAGCTAAGGGTGTGTTCCGGACCCTACATGAGGACGAGGTTTTCAGGGTATGTTTAGGACATTATTCTTAGCAAATGTGACTAAGAAAATTTTGGGCGTAAGCCAAATTTCATTTTTGGTATTTTTTTTAAATTTGGGGTTGGCTAAGGGTGAGTTTCGGATCTTAGATGAGGACGAGGTTTTGAGGGTATGTTTAAGACATTATGTTCAGCAAATGTAACTAAGAAAATTTTTGTCATATGCCAGATTTCATTTTTGGTGAATTTTTAAAGTGAGGGGTTGGCTAAGGGTGTGTTCCGGACCCTACATATGGACGAAGTTTTGAGGGTATGTTTAGGACATTATTCTTAGCAAATGTGACTAAGAAAATTTTGGGCGTAAGCCAAATTTCATTTTTGGTATTTTTTTTTAAATTTGGGGTTGGCTAAGGGTCAGTTCCGGATCTTAGATGAGGACGAGGTTTTGAGGGTATGTTTAAGACATTATTTTTAGCAAATGTAACTAAGAAAATTTTTGTCATATGCCAGATTTCATTTTTGGTGAATTTTTAAAATGAGGGGTTGGCTAAGGGTGTGTTCCGGACCCTACATATGGACGAGGTTTTGAGGGTATGTTTGGGACATTATTCTTAGCAAATGTAACTAAGAAAATTTTGGGCGTAAGCCAGATTTCATTTTTGGTTATTTTTTTTAAATGAGGGGTTGACTAAGGGTGAGTCCCGGAGCAAACATGAGAACGAGGATTTGACGGTATATTTAGAATATTATTTGTAGCAAAAGTGACCAAGAAAATTTTTGGCGTAAGCTACATTTCATTTTTGGTGAATTTTTAAAATTAAGGGTTGGATAAGGGTGTGTTCCGGACCCTACATAAGGACGAGGATTTGAGGGTATGTTTAGAACATTATTCTTAGCAAATATAACTAAGAAAATTTTGGGCGTAAGCCAGATTTCATTTTTGGTATTTTTTTTTTAAATGAGGGGTTGGCTAAGGGTGAGTTCCGGACCTTACATGAGAACGAGGATTTGAGGGTATGTTCAGGACATTATTCTTAGCTAATATGGCGAAGAAAATTTTAGGCGTGAGCCAGATTTAATTTTTGGTATTTTTCTAAATTAGGGGATGGTTAAGGGTGCGTTGGAGACCTTGGATGCGAAGGAGGTTTAGAAAGAGTATTTTAGATATTGTTGCCAGCAAGCGTGTCTAGAAAAATTTTACGATTAAGTCGGCTTTTAGTTTTTATTAATTTTTCCTTTTCAAATAAAATTCGTTCAAGTGAACGTTCGAAACTTCAGGTACATTCAAATTCAAAGGTTACGATTCTTGGGGCGAGTTGTACCAACTAAGTTCAAACCAAATTCAGCTTGATCCAAGATCAAAAGCCAAGGTTACAATTGTTATAGCAATTGTAACCATGGATATTAATTTCGGATCAAGCTGAACTTAGTTTGAACCTAGTTGGTACAACTCGCCCTTACAAGAATCGTAACTATGGATTTTATTCTCGGATTAAGCTGAATTTGGTTTCAAATTAGTTTGTACAACTCGCCCTCAGACACACGACTGACCTACGATAAATACATAAATAAGACTATATGCGAAGTTCATTCCACGTCTAGGAATCTATACTTAAATAATATTCTAATATGCTAGGATTACTATGTACTATATACAAAAAAAGCATATAAAATTTAAATTGAATTGGTGCCTCCAATCCGTACAACATAATCTAAATAAATGCATATATAGATATTATATAACAAATATACAGATAACATAAACTAATTATATATGTAAATATAGGTATATAATCATAAAATATATATTCTTGCTCACATACTCCATTCATACACAACATCACATATGCACATATGCACATATACAAACATAATTATCCGTTATCTAAGTAATTTAATTGCTCATCCAAAATTAGTTTCCTAATTCTTTTTTTAAACGTCTCAACAGACAAACGTTTATAATAAGTGGGAACATTTTTATACAAGGAGATTGACCAGTAAGAAAAACTTTTCTTAAAATTGGCAGTTGTATGACGCCGCATAGTATACAAATGTGCTGATCTAACATGGCGAGAGTGAATACTTGATCTTTTGACTAGTCGTTTGTAAAGATAGGAAGGTATTGAAGTACTATGTTGTGTATAAATACAAGGCTATGGAATCATAGAGTTTACGATGATTCGACATATTTAACGAATTAAACTTGGTAGGAGATATGTGATCATATTTTCTCAAATTACAGGTGAAGTGACAACAAGAATTCTGCACATTTTATATACGATTCTTTTAAAAAGAATCTGTACAATGACCATAAATCGAATCATAGTAGTGAAGTAGCTCAAGACCAATGTTTCGTATAGAACTTTTTTAATGTTTGAGTTTAAAATATCCTTGTATGCATATAATAATGTTAATGAGCTGTAGGCTTTAGTTAGTACGGAGCTTACATGAGAAGAAAATTTTAGGTCATAATCAAGTATGAGGCGTAGGCAAGATGTTGTTGTCAATTTTTATAATAAAATTGGGGGTCAAATAATTAATTTTTCTTTTTTGTCCAAATAAGAGTAACTTGCATTATTTGGATTCAGTTGAACATTATGTTCAAGAGATTTTTCCTAATTGTTTCTAAATCATAATTTATTCTAACCATTGCTTCAGGAGCTTGTTCAAAAGGGACACTATAATATATTTGTGTATCATCTGCATATGCTTGCAACTGACAATGTTTTATTGAGCTTAATATATCAGAAGTGTAAATAGTAAACAGGAGAGGTCCTAAGATGGACCCATGTGGTACACCTGAAGTAATAAACATGGCAGATGATCTAATATTACCTAAACATACTATCTGTTCACGCTTGGATACGTGTAGGACTTGAAAAATGATACTGCGGTATCATTTACGCTGTAAAATTTTAATTTTTGTGATATTAAGCCATGATCTAAAGTATCGAAAGCCTTGGAAAAGTCAAGTAAAACTAAAGCTGTAAGTTTCTTTTTATCTACACTCTTAAATATGTCATCAGTGACTCTAGCAAGAGCAACTCCTATTCATTTCAGTTGCATGAAGAAAAAATTAGGTTCGAAATAAACAGATACCGCATTCCACGGAGCGAAATTTATAACAGGACAGCTGTTGCTCTACTGTGTCCTTTTCTGAACCTCGATTGGTAAGAGTCAATAATGTTGTCGGAATCAGCATAGTCATAAACTTGAGCATATACAACCTTCTCCAAAACTTTAGATGTTATAGGTAATATGCTTATGGGTCGTAAGTCGGAATCTTGGAGCATGTTTTCAACAGGGTGCTGTCGTCAAATGGAGATAGAGAGACTTGAAGTTGGAAATAAGTGGAAGCCAGAAAAGTGGCGTAGATCTAATAAATATATATACAATATCATGGATTCGTTGAGGACTGCTTCTACCAAGTTTACTTTTTTAGCTTGCTAACCACTCACTCATACTGCCGCGCATCAGGTATCAGATATACCGCAGAAATTCAGATGCTCCTCACGATGAGCTTGCCACTTTTTGGAGTAAGTACGTTGTCCCTCGTCTCGAAAACATTTTAAAGTGCTAAGTAAAAGGGTTCCATAAGGGATAACGCCATGATATTTCTACCAAAAAAACAGGATCGTTTCGTTCAAAACTACAGTTAGTGTTATGTTAGTGAGCTTATCATAAGAGTAGAAACAGCTCATCATAGTTTTGTAAGTGCTTGGTATTAATCGGTTTTATTACCTGAGCAAAACAATTTTATGTTCAGGTATACATAAATATTTTCGTTATGAGCAAAATAATTTAATTAAAATTTTATGATTTTCTTACCACCCTCAAGTTTAATCATGAAATTTTTTAAATTGAAAATGAAATATACTTCAAAAAGAACGAAACATAGTGGGAGTAACAAATTATATCGAGATATTCTGAAAGTTTACTTCGCAAATATTTAACCTCCATTGAATAAAAATACGACATTTAGATTCTGTCTGTTCTGCATGTTTACCGTCCAAATATTTAATCTCCATGGAATAAAAATATGATATTTACATTGTATTTCCGCTCTGATTCAACAAATGTTCCTAATACCTTGGTATTAGCCATTTATTACATTATATAATGCTCTAAATAAAACGTGCAACACGTTGTGCTGTTTTGTTGAAATTTTCATCAAACTTGTTTTCCAGTATGACATTAAAATGATTGAAAAATTATCAGAAGCGAAGTATGTAACATGATATAGCTTATAAAATATATGTTTGGTAAAATAAGTTGTATTGTAAGGCTGGTAATATAGCAATATAAATTAAATGCGTGCTGGTACGCCGATGTCTTTCCCGATGAGCAGTCAATTAGTATCAAGTTGCAATAAAGCTGTAATAATGAAAGACTATTACTCAAATACATCACCATTCGAACTTTACATGGGCAATGTGGCTATAAATTTTTTACATTTATTTGATGGCATCTAGTCAAGGTATAGGTGCTGAGGGAATTGAAATATTCAACATGTTTAAAATAAAAAAATCCAAAACGGAAGATGTAAAAAAATCGACAAATACTGTGAGATAAAGAACAATATTATCTCGAGCGACATAAGTTTGTGCATTGCACAGGAAAACAAAATTAACCATTGCTGCAGTGCATAACAGAATTGAAATCGCTATCCTCGATGGGTAAACATCAAGTACGAAAATATGTTTCAAGACGAGGTGGTAATGATGAGTGTCTTGAACCATATGGTTCGTGAAAAACTACTACAAAATGCTAGCCTGCCCCTTGCCAAGGCCGAAAAAATGAGCCACATCTAAGAACAGAATAAAAAACATACAGCTGAAATAGACATGCAAAATACTGGATTATACCGCCCTGTGATTTAACATGCCTTCAACTAGTAAAAAAAAAATGATAAAAAACGTTTTAAAAAATAAAGATAATAATTGTTTGGTGCACATTAAATAAACTTCACTTGAATATTAATAAATGCAAAGTTTCATCATTCGTTAATAGAACAACTAGTTTTACTTATGACGATAATATTGGTATTATTTTATCCCGACGCACAGATACTAAAGATATTTGCATAATTTTTGATAATCAGCTTTAATTTATAAAACGTATTGTCGATACGTCGATAAAATTCAACGAAAATTTTTTAAATTTCTAGATTTTAAAATTGAGCAAGAAAAATCGAGTACAGTGTCTTGCTTAAGGGTGGCGGTGCCGTGCTTAAGAAAATGATTTCGTAATTCTACATTTTCTCCTATATCGATTGATAAAATTCTTTGAGAGGCTTTTAGAGAAAACTCTATAGAATGATACCAGACTATTGAAGTTAAAAAAAAAATGTTTTGATTTTCGCACAAAAAAAAATGTTTCCTTATATCACTAGTGCTTAAAATTTTACCGAAAATTTTTTCGAAAGCATGTTGCCTGGTAATATAAAGAGTGCAAATTGGCAATTTATTATCTGATAGAATCCCGACCGCTTTAGAGGGAGGGATTTAATCTTTGATAATAAACTGCCAACTTGCACGAGTTATATTAACTAGGGGCAACTTAGCTTGAGAAAAAAATTTTAGATAAAATTTAAAGCACGAATGGTATTTGAGGAGAATATTTCACGAATAAATAGTTCATTAAGTACACCTTCAATATTATGTTTTCTCATTAATTGCCTTCAGACGTTTTCTTGTCACTTTTTAGAGTTTACTGACCTTTATTTTCAATTTCCACATTAATTTGATATACAGAAATATTTCCAAACCGACTCATATTGTCAAAACAGCAAATCTCAAACAAACGCAGTAGAAACAACGGAGATTCGCTATATTTTAAAATAATCTAGTGACATTTCTATGGCAACTAATAAATAAAACGAGTGAACCTTAGATATTATAATATATAGACTGGCTTAACACCTTTCAGGCGTTTCTGAGGTGCAGTATGTCGTGGAACGATAGAAAGAGCACTACATCTTTAATCTGCGAGCACTACTTTATTCCCGATGTCCCGCCTATTTATTACTATACACTCATGGTTCCGAGATTGACATAGAGAGCGCCATCTAGCGCTACCACTACTAGAGTTATATTCCATAATAATTGTTCATTGATTCATATTTACGTATTTAATTCTCATTTTTAACTTACGAAGTTTACAAATTATGTTGAGGTTTGCTTCGTTAGGCAGAGTGAATTTTAAATACAACAAATTAAAATATTGCACAGCTTTGATCAGTGGCGCAGCCAGAAAATTCATCTGGGGGGGGGGCAATAGAACCGGCCTCCCCAGAGGATGAGGAAAATTTTTCAGAAAATGGTTGAAAACGGATGTGTATGTAGATTCCTCTATTAGATAATATTGACATTAATTACTAAATATTTATTTCAAGGGATAATTCAGATACTGCTTTGTACTGCTTCTTTATTTTTTGGCTCATGGAAGACGGCTTGGAGGGGGGGCGGGCCCCATGGCTCCCCCCCCCCTGGCTGCGCCCATGGCTTTGATTCAACTAGTTACTTTTTGATAGATTACCGTATGTAAGTAGGTACATTTTTAGTTTGTTTCTAGAGCGAATGTGTTTACTTGACATTTATAATAAATGATTTGCTTAACTTTGTAACTACTTTATTGAGCTATTGAAAGCTGTGCTTGACTTGTTCTTGTATTATAAGCTAGGTATATTAAGTACAATCTTTGTATATTATTGTTACCTGATTGAAAAGTAGGCAAATTGTAATAGTTACAGATAGGCAAGGGTTATAGCCTATATATTTCAGACAGGCTTCTCTTTGGAACTGACGATTGTTTACTATATATTATGTGGTGTGTTTATGTTTGCTAGTACATAATACAATATTACAATTTACAAGGTAAGTTAACAATTAGTAATAAGCTAGAGAAGATATTTATAGATAAAATTTAAAAGCGCGAGTTGCCCAATTTGCCGAAAATATTTCACGAAACAAAACGTCAAAAAATTACCGTAGTATTTGCCGCTGCAGCGACATAAAAAATTAGAGCGATAAATTTTGCATGTTGGTACTGTCAAAAGCCGATCTAGCTTGAATTACCACTAATAATGACATTTGATTGGTGCAATGTTGTGAAAAAACGGGCTCTCATTGGCTATAGCGTTAATGAGTGAAATAATCTCTATTATATTTAAAACAGAAGGCGTTTTCTTTTCCGGCTTCGCCAGTGGCTCCCACTGGATTCTAATGATTCTTTTTTCAAAAAAGCTCTCTATCTGCAGATGTGTCATTACTACCTCATCCAGTGGAAGTATAGTAACGACAAAAAAAAATGCATTGTTCAAATAGGCTCAGAATGTCATGAAACGTCGAGATTTTAAGTTTGAGCAAAAAAAAATTCTGTCTGTCTGACGGTTTGTGCGCACGATTACTCTGGAACTGTTCAAGATATTGACTTGAAATTTAGTACACGTATGTATTTTAACGAGATATGGAACTAGCTTATTTTCATCTGATTCCGTTGAAGGGTTAGGGGGGGGGGGGGGTAAACTGGGGTAATGGGGTAAATAGGTAAATCAATGAGGTAAGAATCCATAAAATTTAGTATATACAAGGCATTTAGTATATACAAGAGAAGTTAATGTCTTAAAAAATTTGGCATTAACCACCCCCATTACTACCCTCGCTCCAATATAAAAAGGGGTGAAAAACATAATGATTTAGTATGTGTACAAGAACAGAAGGCCTCAAAATTTTTTTTTTACTTCATCCACCCCCACTACCACCCCCCTTCCACCACCCCTACACCCATTACCATATCATTTTATGGATTTTTGGGGTAGACGATTTCAAATATTATATTATTAAAGTTCTATAAACAATTATTTCCACGTACAATTTTTTTTCTCGTTGTGAGAGACTTGGATAGAGAAACTGGATGTGGAAGTAGTGATTCCGTGGGCAGCATTTTTTTTATTTTCTTAAATTGTTATTTTCATACATAAAAAAGAAATAGAAATTGAAATAAATAAATAAATCAATCTCAGCGCTCGAACTGTAACGTACTGATTGCCCCTACCACATCAAACTGCGCATATAGAGGCCGCAGTTGACCGAAGAGATTCGAGTAAATCGAAAACGAGTCAGTCGAAAACGAAATCGAATAATAATAATAAGCGTCTTTATTGTTCGACATACAGAATTACAAATACAAATAATGAAATAAATGGTGGTCAAATAAACGGCGAAGTTTAGACTCTGCAAAATTGCAGATCTACTCTTACACTTAACCTGAACCTATAGTGCAGCACGTAACATCAGAGTTGTTTAAAATAATAATTGAGAAATACGTGTATATTTAGAATAATGAACAAACAATTACGAAAATATACTTATTGCAAGGGGCTAACAAAAAAAAACAACAAACAACAAAAAAAATAAGTAAATTGAATATTATTGATTATTAAATAATAAGAGTTTCATTTTCTTTTTGAATTGAGAGATTTTCAAATTCTTTAATATGTCTGGAATGGAATTGTAAACATTGCATATTTGGTACCTATAAGATCGCTTAAAAAGTATTATGTATGATGTACAAGGGGTGTTAACAAACCCTTAAATCTATCATTTAAGGAGGAACATCCGTTCTGAATGTGATTTTCTGATATAAATAAGGTGGAGTTTTGAGTATTATAATTTTATGATACTGACACGATGCATGTAAGGACCTTCGATTAACCATGTTTAACCACCCTGTATCTCTCAGCTTGTGAGAGATTCTTTCATCTTTACTTATGCCAAATATGAGCCGTAAACAATAGTTTTGAATTTTTGGTATTTTTTGTCTATATAGTGCAGTTAAATTAGGCTCATAAAGAACATCACAGTAATTTAGAAGTGACAAAACCAAACTTTCACAAAGCAAAATTTTTGATTTTTTATGTAAATAATGCCTGCTTCCATAGATTAATTTAATAGCAGCGTACGATCTTTGTATTAATTTATTCATATGTGACTCAAACCTAAGGTCATTGTCTACTATAACACCTAAACTTTTTGTCTGTTCCACGACTTTCAATTGATTATCATCTATACTAATTTTAACCGAGTTTATTACTATGTTACGAAGGTTTTTTGGACCGAAGACTATTACATTTGATTTACTCGCATTAATTACCAGACAATGGCCTCTAGCTGTGTCAATGAAATTAGATAAATCTTCGTTTATTTTCTCACAGGCATTATTTACAACTTCAAGAGAAAATGAATAATAAAGTTGATTATCATCTGCATAAAAGTGACTGAGAGAGTATTTCAAACATTTAATAAATAGACTGGTGTAAAGAGTGAATAAGAGGGGACCCAAAATAGAGCCTTGGGGAACGCCAGATTTTGGCATGACGTAGGTAGATTCTGTATTACTTAAGGACACTTTTTGTGTACGGTTTGTCAAGTAACTACTGTACAATTTAACAGTGGTGTCCTTTAATCTAATATAATGTAAAATAAATTTAAGCACTTCAAAATTTAAAGTGTCAATGGCTCTGCTAAAATCAAGTAGTACTAACACAGTGCACTGTCCTTGATCAGTTGCCCCCATGATATCGTCAACCACATGTAAGAGTGCCGTCGAGCAACTATAGCCAGTCCTGAAACCCGATTGTACGGATGGTATAATGTTATTTTCTTCTATATGTGCCCTAAGTTGTTTCTCCATTATTTTTTCAATTATTTTAGAAAACGCAGGCAAAATACTGATACCACGCAAATCTTTGTACTCCTCTGGATTAGGTTTTTTAGGCAGAACAGTTACCATAGCACTCTTCCATATGCTTGGGAACACATTATTTGTGAAGCAGAAGTTAATAATATGTGTAAGGTATGGAAGAATGTGCGGACAGCATAGTTTAATAGCAATTAATTTTCACTTTTGTTTTATTCATTTCTAAGATAAAGTATTCTTTGGAGAATATCTCTTTTCATCATAATAGTCCCATTTTAGGTGACGGCAATTGTTTGCTTGTTTATATTTTAATATTTTGAAGGTTTTTGTGACTCATATATAGCCCAGTAATAATTTAACTAACTGAATATAAGAATTTGTTATCGTTATATGGTGCATGCGTTGGTCATGTCGAATTGCATTGTATTGCATTAATCAATTAGCTTCCAATTGTTTATTTGGGGTATATGGGCGACAACAATGAAGAAATTTTTGACTAGGATTTGGAAAATATTATTTAGTTAATTATAATCGTGAAAAATCACATTCCATCCATACATTTACAGACTGATCAATGTGAAGTTGAAATTGTATCCAAAAATACTTGTCGATTTGTAGATGTCATTGCAATTTTCAATGCACTAGGATTTAATGTTTATAAATCTCTACCAGTATTCCATTCTTTAACAGGGTGTGACTACACGGCAGCTTTCTCCAGAAAAGGGGAACTAAAACCCTTTGAACTCCTTAAAAATGACAAAAAATGCCGGAAGTGTTTGGTACATTTGGCAACAATGAAAGCATTTCCAAAGATCAGATTACGTATGTAGAAAAATTAATTTGTGCTATGTATGGGAAATCCACATTATGTGATGTCAATGAAGCTCGATTCGACATTTTCTACCAAAACCAAAACCAGAGTCCATTCGATAACCTGAAAAAGTTTGATAGTACTATGTTACCTCCATGCAAGAACATCTTGCTTTTAAAAGTACAAAGAACGAATCAAATATGAGCCATATGGAATAGTGCCACCGAAAAACAACCAAAATTTTATGGAATTAAAATGGTTGGAATTAAAATGATAATAAGTTTTCGCCGATTAGTTATTTTTCTTTAGATTTATTATCAAACAAAATAAAAAAACTTTTTATTTATTACTATCGTTTTGTATTGCTGTTGTTTCTTGTGTACGAAGTTGTTTTGCCTACATATTCACGGAAGTCTGAAGAACAAAATAATAATTGTAATAGTTTTCCTAGTAGATTGTCAAATTTCCGAACATGTGCTCAATAAAACCCTGTACCGACTTTGGCATTATTCTTTCAAGTTACATTTTCTAGAGCGTCTGCCCTTTATAGTTGACCGTCTGCCGATCTTTTTTGAAAAATATTTATGATCTACATAAAAAGACCTTTGATTTGAACCCAGGTTTGTACATGTACCTCATGAGGTAAGAAACGTCGGACGCGCGTCTGCTCTACGAATGCGTTCAAATACTGACGTCTGCCACACAAAAGAAAAATTGTAATGGTTTTCCCAGTGAATTGTCACGTTTTTAAGCATGTACCCAATGAGGTAACTTTAGCGAGTTTTTTCGCCTTTTTGACAAACTCTCATAATGAAAAGTTGACCATTGAGCCCCGGCAGACGGTCTTTTTTTTGGTACATATATGTGGTACTTTTACTACAAAAACTCAAACCTTTTGTACCCGATGAGGTAACTTATTTGCCTCTTGGCCGTAGGTCTAAAATTCCTTAGTCTTCCGAATCTTCTAAACTACAAAAAAAAAACAAAATAAAAATGAATAAAAATCTGTTATAATTTAAAATGAAAATATTTAAAAGTACTAACTTTTGATTTATGTTGTTGGTACACATGTCTTTGCAGGAAGTGCATTGCAGAGTACATGAAAGGCCACTTCTTTTGCATTTACAGCGGTTACTGCTGCATCCAGTTTTACAAGAGCATTTAGCTAGCTCTTGACAAGTCTATCATACATTTGGAAGAACAGACCATAGAGGAGTCCAACCAACGTTAAAAATACGCGTTAAGTATTTACTTCGATATATTTTCGGTATGCTAGTAGTAGTGTAGTGGGTAGTGGTGGTCTTGAGATATATATATTTTTTATTCGAACAGAAACAAATTTTTCGCGCGTAGATAATAGAGAATTAGCCCGCAACTATTAATGGGCAAGTATACAATTTTTTTTAATAATTTTAATAACATCTACACATAAAAACAGTTAACCTGTATTTTTTATTTTATTTTTTAAATAATGTCTTATAGTAAAAAAAAATCATGAAGTTTAAGCTATGTTTAAACGGTTATATATTGCCGCCAATTTTCGTGCCATTCTATTGGATATGACGTAATAGCGTAATCACCAGATTCTAATTTGTGCTTGAACAGAGAAACGAGTGTTACATTGCCATATTTCGATAAATAATGTGATATTCTGTACTGCTATACGGAATCCTCTGTAATATTACAATTCTGTATTAGCAAGTTATCAATCAGCATAAAAATATATAGAATATTTACTTGCTGGGTATTTGAAACAGTGTTAAAAATTAATATTAAATTTTTTTTCAAACAGTGCAGTAGTGCACATTCTTTTTTAGAAATGTGGCAACGTAGCTAGTTAGTGTCAAATGTAAAATACCCCTATTTTAGAGGTTATTACGGTATTACGTCACGAGATATCCGGAAAACTACCTTATTTTAAACTTTGTTTTAAATCCACTGTGATTTTAAGCAATTTACAATAAAACCAATAATAGTCGATAAAATTACCTTGAAATTATACTTATTAAATTTGGAGAGCCATACTATAATACTATATTATTAATATCGTCGTTTTGTTTATTGTCTACTAGCCCATTAAAATAAGATTAAATGCCGCCATCTTGAATCTTATATAGTGTACTATTATTATTTTTACTATTATTATTTGATTTCAAAGTATATTTATTAAATTAATCAATTAGAAAACATTTAAAATCAGTACTTTTCAAAATACGCCGCCATTTTGAAATTGACGCCACTTGAAATAAGGTGCTGCGGGTCAAATCGATTGTTTATGTATATAGACTGCCTATACCAAATGGTTTGCTTCTATCATTATTTGAAACGTTTTTCCTATATTTGGGTTGTGCCGCTACGACTACTTGTAAATTTTAAAATTTTGTAGTTTTTATAAGTTATGTATTTTTATCTATTTTATATTTTTACACTCTATTCATGAGTACTGTTTTGTTGTCCTTGTAGCATTATGCCTTGCTTATATTCTTGTTGTTTGTTATTTAGTTATAAGTTTTATATTAGAGTATTAAGTTTAGTAAAAGAGGAGGCGACCAGCAAGGATTTTGATTTTGAGAGAACTCCGACCAGGCGATGGGAGATGTTAAAAAGTTTGACAAAATCCATTACTGATTAGAAATATATAGAAAATTTGTGGAGTGCTGAGTCACTCATGGAGTTTTAACCCTTAGAAGAGTTCCAGATCTGTGGTTCTATTAAAACACAAGAAAGTATCTTACGCGAGTTGACAGAGGGGGACGGGTGATTGTCGTATGGACGACGCGCGACGATCAAAGAAAACTGTAAGTTAGATCGTTATACAAGTATTTGTTGTGTCCCTGGCTGTGTCAATTAAATATTATTAAATCAACAATTCAAAATACTTAGTTGTGTTTGTGTAAATCTCTGATTGAACTCCCCTTGATATTACCTTCCAAGAGATACAGGTAAAAAAACATTTCATCCTAAAATTGGGTTTGTCTTGTTGGACAAATAAAGGATATTATTATTTTTGTATAACTATTTCAAGTGTCACATAAGACATGCTGTTGAAAATTGGATTTGGTAAGATTTGTCGATTTTATGGAATTCATCACCGTGTGTGATTTTGTTATATTTATTTATGAACCCGTTTTTTGAGTTTTTCAGAATAATAGTATATTATTCAACGAGCGGTAATATAGATAATAACTCACACAGATGAAATTTACAATTCATCAAGTGAGTTACTACCATTACCGCAAGCTGAATACTATACTTTATCTACGATTATAACAATAAATATTAAACTGAGAAAATTTTGTTTAAATTACTCAGTTTGTATATCAGTAAAATTAACTGCACAATTTAATTTTTGTTCACACTTTTACATTTATTCTGCGATTTTTCGGGTAATAAATTTATGTATTTAATCATTAGCTACTTGTCTTCATGGTGGTGTACATAATAGTTCATCTTCACTAACCGAAATCATCATTTTTGGCACAATTATTACTTAACTTGATTTGAAACGTCGAAATTATTCAAACATGATAAATCACCTTCCTCCCATCAATAATAATGGACCATTCTATTTCACCGTATCGGAAAAGAATTTCTCTCGGACAAAGCCACCTTCCTGTCGCGCGTTACGTCAATTGGGCAGGCTAGGCATGAAGATAAAGGTGACTGGCTCTGTACCTAGTGATTTATAATAACTCACTCATTATAACTCACGCTATTTGTTTATGGATACTATTAATTGTTCAAAAGCAGTTTATTAATTAGTATATAACCTAATAAAAGTAGATAAAAAATTTTAGCTCACTATTTTATCGGAGAAGATCCTTAAATGTGACGTTTCGTTAACTGAAGTTACAGCCTAACGGTATATTTAAGCACATTTTCTTAATCTTCGACCGCTGAATGCGGCTTCACAACCTCAAGTAGTTTGATCCATTGTTGAAATTATTCTAGGGTTATGCTTATTACACAAGTTTTTGCTTCAACACTTCTGTTTACTGACTTAATTTTAGATTTAATTAAGTACTGTGTACACATGCGCTTACAGCGAGACAACACGAATTAAGTTGAATGTACACATTACTTTTGTGACACAATTAAATACGTCCAATTTCTCTATGCAAATTCTTGGTTTTGTTAGCATTGTTTAAAAGTGTATAATTTAAAAGTACCTATTTTACTTTTTGCCAGAAGAAAAACATACACAAACCGTTCTAAGAACAATTCCCCGACGTATATTTCATGATCTACCGTTGAATTATTACCGCACATTGTACAGTATTTAGAATGTACTTGTGGTAGGTCTTCCATTTCCTTATTTTCTCATATATTTGAAAAATAAAAACAAAAACCTACTTAAATGAGTTATAAGAAATCAGAAATGATCTGCGATCCGTAGTAGGCTAAATTACTACAATCGAATAGAATATTATTATTCCTTTGGTAATATTTGCCTAGTCGAGGCCTAAAGTGTTTGATGCAAATGCCGTTGGAGGGACCCACTCACATTATTTACAAGTCACTGACTTCGTCTTGTTCGACACTATTAAGAGCAAAAGGAGCCCGTAGCTTCAAAGTGTCCTAGTTTGCTTTGCGCTGAGGAGAGCCAAAAACTCGAAACCGGTACGCAGATTAATCTGAACACCTGTAAAAGCAGCGGGACTCCTTTAATTTAAATAGAATTCCTTCGCCAGCATTTGTTGCAAACGCACTGCGTTTCTAGTAATGATAATAATATCATTCAGAACACACATCATAATCGTATAATTAGAGACCCAAGAGAATGCGACAAAATTGCATATATTTTATTAAACAGTTGTTCATTTTGCTAATAATAAATTCTAAAAGAAATTTGGGTATTTCAATTTGAAATAAGAAAGTTTGTATTAGTGATGAGTCACCTATTTTTACTGAGCCAGCTCAGTTCGTTCAGCTCACTCAGGTGAGCCGTTCATCAGGAGTCGTTCATTTGAACGACATATCAATGTACGGCACTTATATTTATTCGATCATTCTTTTACGGGCTAATCAGACAGTGCATGTAATGTATTGTACCAACTATCAAGTTCATGCAATTGCGCACACCTTGCAGGCACAAGATATGAGAACGTCACACAATATGTATAAATCAACAACGTGCTTTTCTTTTATCTAGTTTTATCTAGGTGCTTATTGATATATGTCGAGTTGCCCGCACTCTCATTCAAATAAGATCATCGCGCTCTGCAGATACTAACACATTATTTTTATTAAGAGCCTTAATAAAGTATTATATAAGTAAATAAAATCGAAAAAAAACATGGAATCTAGAAAAAGAAGCAACATTTGTAACGGTCAACTTTTTAAAGTATTCGTAAACTATTAAAACCCGCTAAATTAGACTATTTTATATCTTCATTACAGAATTACCTAATTTGTTATTTTTACCAAAGATATTTAACGCCGGCCCTGTTGGACGTTTAATTGTTTACGTGCTAGCATTCTAGAAATTCCATAAAATGAGCAGGTAAAATAGCCGCGCGGGAAGTATTTCTCTAAGGGCAGGTACAGATATGACATAATGCCTAGGTGTGCCTTGGTTGCAGCCCCCGAAAATAGTTCGTTAAAGCGCGGATATAAATTGTAACTTTCTCTTTTTAAGGACACTTTCCATAGGCTGCAGGCCTGGAGGTCGTTAAATTATGGCTGGAATTTGAGCCGTTTAGAGTTGAGTGTTTATTAGTTTTGAGATAAACTAATAAACTTCTTTGGTGAATTTTACCGATTAGCTTAGAAGTTAACACCAAAACATGTCTGGTATAGACGTTCCTGAAAAAGTAGCAATTGTTGGTGTAATATTAGCCACTTTAAGTGAGTTAATAAGAAAGTTCAGTGTAAAGTCAGTATTTAATATATCTAAAATGGTATAGCTATGCAGTTTGTTATAGTTAAAAATCTGATACCGACCTATAATTTGAGTTTGTAACCCATAACAGTGCCTTCGTCCTTTTTGCTGCAGTTTCGTAAATACAGAAACATTTAACATTTCTATCTTGTGTTTACTGGCAACTGGTAACGGTCCCTGGCGAAGTTCTTGTAAGTTTCCTTTTACATCGTGACCAAAGATGCCTATACGGTGCGACTTTTTGTGTTTTGTGTGGGTATTTCATTGTTTGTATTGACAAACTACATCATTTTCGCGACTGTACGTGTTGTCTTTTAGAGACTTAATAAGATTTCTTGTTTAATATCTGTAAATAATTTTCTATGTAGAGCGCATTATGTTTTTTGTATGTATCTTGTAGTTTAAAATGCCACTATGTATTTCATTTCCTATGTTATTACCTTCATTTACGTTTAAAGATTTGTTTATGAAATAAAATATCAAAATTTGTTATTATACCATTTAATCTTTTCATTTAGTAATACTACGTTGGCCAACTAATAATTTAGTTACCTATCTTTTTTAGAGTATATATAGTAGTTCTTTATATATTATGGCCTTCTGCCGAGAATTATTGAGTTATCTTTATAGATTGCCGTATATTGCTAACTTTTACTTATGCCTGTCTCTACGTATATACGTATAAGTAATAAGATTTTGTAAAATTTCTTAGGGACATTTCTCTACCGACATTCTATTTTCTTGTTAATAAATTAGTTTTTGTTAACTAAGTATTTTTATTTATTTTAATAGAGTCCCGTAGCTTCTCAGAGCGTTATACTTTTGGTCCTTTTTTACAAAAACCTCTGAACATTAAAGTCATTTAACAAGCAAACACCCTCATATACAGTTGCGTTGTTTGTGAACGAATAACGAGCGAGCTCGTGATTCTATCAAAACTTCCTCAGCTCAAGCTTACCGTTCGGCACAGATAATCTGTGCCGCTGTTAGTTGTTAGCGCTGACTGAATGGCAGTGCGGTGCGATTGGTATAGAGTCGTAATTGCGTATTGAACGAGTTGTACTTTACAAGTGAGCCGTTCGTTCACAGTTCACTAAAGTGAGTCGTTCACTTTGATTCGTTCGTGAACGACCCATCACTAGTTTGTCTGAATTCCGGTTAGACCGGAAGTTATTTTCGGTGTTAGAATTACATGAAATTCTAGCTTTACTTACATGTTATGAATGTTCAAAAACTCATAATAACATTTTTCAAACAAGTCAGTTATTCCGTAGGCAGTACCTTTGTAGTCCCCGGTATATTACTATTATCATTATATAGATTACAAAAAATATTCAGAATGGATGCGAAAGTGCTCACGTAGTTCAATTAGTCAGCATTTTTAAACAGTAGTGAGTAGTGCATGTCTACTTAGCACTGCATTAATGTATAGCCAATGTTACAATGTTAAAAAACCATAAAACTTTGCTCGAATTAATGAGTGTTTATCAAGAGTTAAATATCTACATGTGATGTATGCTGCAATTACATCCGGCCTATGCAAACTAAATGTATTCGTGTGACACTAATGTGTTTGAACTGTTACTAATCTACCAGATATATCTTTCGTTTATAGTGAACAGAACAAACTCGATAAAATCATTTATAAGATTTAAAAATACCTGTTCATTTAAATTCCACCCCAATGTTTTTGTTTCAATGCTTCCTTGTTGGGATCTAAAATATTCTATTCACATATTGTATAAGTAGGCCACTGCCATTTCCGTGGCGCCTTCGCCATTAGCTCAACGATTTCTCACCTAATTTCTGCCTCTGAGCCGAATGTCGATATTTGTGGTGATACTACTTAACGTTGCGGCATAGTTGACATATTGCCTTCTAACATATATTTATGTTGTTTTTACTGCTAAACTAGCTGCTAATGGGGGCTTATTATTTCGCAATATTTACTTGAAAAGGTGTAATTTATTATCCGGTTGATTAATATTAGACATGAATGGTATGACTAGACGGTTCTGTTCTTTTGTACGAAATTGGGTTAATTAAATTATATATGGTTGTGCAATATAGTTATTGAAAAATAAGTTAAAAGATTTTACGTATGTAAAACGATTTGAAACTATTAAAGTAGGGAAAATGTACATATAGCGCGCAAGTTGTCAAAATTTGATTTGAAAAGTAAATTATATGAATATTTCGAATTGTAGTCAACTCTTTACTTTCATTTTGCATCATTCGTTAATCGTTTTATAAATAACTGAATGGGCTCATTTAGCAATTTTTTTAATTCATATTTCGAAGGTACACCTTGCAGTTAGTAAATGTGCAAAATATTAGATTTTTTTTTCAACTCTTCGCCATCAAAATAAATAAGGAAAATAGAGTGCGCGAAAGCGCAGTGTGACGTCATACCACTCAGCGGTCACCCGCTCACCTGTTATTCCCATATAGAATTATTTATTCATGTTAATACATCATACAATGCTTACACAAGTCAGTAAATAGAACAATAGTAAGTAACATTTAACATATAAAATGTATATCTACTTACACAACATCAATTTAAAATTTAAGGTAAAAGACAATAAATGCTCCTGTCTGACATATTTACTACAATTTTAAAATATTTGTGCACTAAAATACACAAAAATACATAAAATTTATTATACAAAAATTATACACAAAATTTATTAAAAATTTATTACCCAACTGTATGTTTGTGTAGTTGCCTCACCGAGAGGGAATCACATCCTCAAAAACGTTTTATCGTCAAGGAACTCGGTTATACTATAATAAGCTTTATTTAGTAATTCTTTTTTTATCTGTTGTAAATATATGTTAATTGACAGATCACGAATGTGATTTGGTAATTTATTGAAGAATACAGGCCCATAATAATTTTCAGCATTTCTAGTTTTTTGTAGTCTTAGGAATTTAAGAGAAATATTTTGTTTATGACGAGTTTCGTAGTTGTACCCAACTGCATTTGACTTATAATATTATATATTATTTTTTACCAATTTTAAGCACTCAAAAATATATAATGAAGGTACCGTTAATATGCGTAATTCAATAAACTTTTGTTTAACATCAGCTCTATAATTTAATTTTAACATATATCTTAGCGGTCTTCTCTGAATTGAGGATACTCTGTCAACGTGACAGGAATGCCCCCAACATAGAATAGCATAGGCAAAGGTAAACTGGAACAAAGCATAGTATGCCATCAGCACCACATTTATAGTTACATTATTGGCTAGGTTTTGCAATGTATGTCTACATAGTTTAGTGGATATGTATTCAATGTGGGATTTCCAAGTTAAGGTTTTATCCAAAACTACTCCGAGAAATTTAACTGCTTCGCTGCTGTCCAGCTCATGCGCCCTTAGACTAAAAATTATGTTTTCCGTTTTTATGTCATTTAAGCTTAGCCTGCTAGTTTCAAACCAATGCTTGGCTTTTGACTGTGTGTCCCACAGTTTTCCTTGAAGAGACTTTCGATTTACATCAGAATTTATCATAGTGGTATCATCTGCAAAGAGTACAATATCACCATTTGATATACAAGAAGGTAAGTCATTTATATAAGCTAAAAATAGCAAGGGGCCAAGCACTGACCCTTGAGGTACTCCATGTTCCATATAAGACGTACTGGAGTAATTATTGTTGAAATAGGTCATCTGTTCCCGGTTTGTTAAGTACGACGATAATAACTTTATAAAACAACTATTTATACCATACCTTCTTAATTTGCTTAATAGGATACTGTGTGACACACAGTCAAAAGCTTTTGTTAAATCATACATGCTACAGCCCACTATGGAGTTTTGTTCAAATCCTTCATTAATTATAGATATTAATTTATTTATTGCTTGCGTTGTCGATTTGTTACATCGGAACCCGAACTGTGCAGCAGAAAATAGGTTATTTTCCTCGAAGTGATCACATAATATACTCTTTAATATTTTTTCATAGATCTTTGAGATACTTGGAATCATAGATATAGGCCGATAGTTTTCGGCTTTGTTTCTATCACCCTTTTTAAATATGGGTATAACCTTTGATATTTTTAAACAACTTGGGTAGACACGTTCTTTTATACTAAGATTTATCAATTTAGTTAATGGGATTACTATTAAGTGCTTTATTGCCTTGATGAAGTCAACACTAATATCATATATATCTCTACTAGGCTTTTTCATTAAATTGCTATTACGTCTCGTACTTCATTGAAGCTCACCTCTCTTAGCTTTAAGCTGAGGATGCTGTCAATATTAACTGTAATATAATCCTCCGGGGTTCCTATCAGACTGAGGTATGTTATCAATTATCTTTTTAGGGATGTTAGTGAAGTATTCATTAAAAGTTAAAGCACTCAGGGTTTGAGTATTTTCAACCGTCACTTTATTGTTGCTACGATTTTCATTAATAATTTTCCAAGCACCTTTTGCTGTATTGGAAGAATTTTTTATATAGTTATCATTATAATTTAATTTGGTTTGTCTGACTTTATTTCTATAATTATTTTTATAACGTTTGTATATATTTATATTTGTATCAGAAGGAATTTCCTTCGCAACTCTATTTAAGAAATTTAACATTTCACGCATATCATGGAGTTCCTGATTAAGCCAGGGTGCTCTGCAGCTTTGGTTATCATTTTTTATAGGTTTTTCTTTCAATGGGAAAGCAGTATAACATGCCTCCCGTATAGTATCAATAAATAATTCGAATTTGGCGTCTACTGTTAGGATATTATCGTTTATGAATTCCCAATTTGACTTTTCTATTATTCCGTAGAAATCTAACAAGCCTATTTCTGTTATGGGTCGCTGTTTAATTTTCGTTTTTTTTGTTTTACTTTTTTTTACCGAAAGTCTGCATGCCACAGCCTTATGATCAGAAAGATGAGTTTCAAGGGCATATGATAAGAAATTTTCCGAAATATTAGTGATGACATTATCAAGGCAATTTTGTTTTCTTGTACTTTCGTTTATTGTTATATGGAGCCCATGCATTTCTATGAAATCAAGGAATTCCACAGTCTGTGGTTCTTTTATGTTAAATTTAATGTTAAAATCGCCGTTAATAACAATATTACCCTTATTATTGCATTTATTGAGCATCTCGTGAAATAAATTTAAGAAGTCCTGAAAATTACCATTAGGTGGCCTGTAAATGGTTATTAAGGTTACTTTGTGATGTGTGAACTCTACTGCGGATACTTCACATATTGATTTGGTTGCTAATTTACAAATATCCTCTCTTACCTTAACTTGATTCACATTTTTTACGAGGATTGATACCCCACCCCCTGGATGGTGTAGGTCGGAGGTGCCTGTATGTGCATGTGGGGGACGAGAGTAATTTGACACTAATTTATATCCTTGTATTTTTAGAAATTGTGATTCCATCTCGGTGAGCCAAGTTTCACTGAAGCATAATACATCAAAATTTTCATTATTACGTGTAATCCTATCAGTTAAGAAAGATTCAATTCTACTAGTCTTATTACGTATTGACTGTATATTTATGTGAAAAATACTAAATGAGACACTTGTCTCTGCAGCAGCGCTGGAGGACGTGGCTAAATTACATACATCTATGTTCTCTTGGAGACTCTTTAGTTTGTCGGGTGTGGGGACTTCCGCGGATGGAAAAACCGATTTACCCAGCTTCCTTTAGGCCAAACTGCTGGATTCATTGCTTCTGTTAAATTACTTTCGTCAATGGTCACCTTAAATGATGAATAGTACTCAGGGAACTTTGAATTCATTTTCTCGCATAGCACCTCGGGAAATTTTGGTTTTAGAAATGATTGTAGATCATCTGCCGTCGCTTCTCGGGGCATTTTATAAGCATGCAAAAACACCAGTCTGGAAGCAATCTTTAGGGGCGATTTTTCTACTTCCAGCTTGCCTATGAATGGTCTGTTATTGTGTTTTTTACTTCTGTGATTTTTTTTTCCATAAGTAACCTCAGCAAAAGGTTCGTCATTGTTTTTTTCTAACATCATATTTGCTTGCTGAATTGCACTAGCTACTTGGGATTTTGTAATTTTATTATTTGCATTTCCACTAAACTCTGTTTTTTTATCCTTATTGCGCATTTTACTTGATGTTTTATCCGGGTTCATCGCCCTTTTGTCAGCTGACGGACCAACAGCGGTGGCCGGTCTCAACTCCTTTGTGTCCGAAATTTCGAGATCGGTTACAGGTTTCACAACTGCTTCAACGATTTCATTTCTTGTTGTCGTGTCACTTTTCTTTTGATTAATAGGTGGCGCGACTTGATTGTGTCCACTCCCATTTATATTATTGTTCATAATGTATTTATTTAACTCAATTGATTGAACTTGCTCCTGCAGTAATGAAATTGCTAGCTGCTGGTTTTGTATAATTATATCTTTATGGCGGACAAGTTCCTTTAGATACGTTATTTCCATCTTCTCCACGTCAATAGCATCCTTGAAAGACAAATCAAGGTCTTCAGTGTTTGTTGCACATTTTTCACTAAGACAACAGTTTATTGTCTTTTCGTCGATTATTTGCACGTTTTTTAACAAAGAAACGCAACTACTGTGTGAAATCGCACCACACTGCACGCACTTTGGCCCACTATAGGCAATATTTTTGCAACGTTTACATTTCAAAGACGGGACACCGTGCTCAGCTGTCACACTCCCCGGCGCCATACTTGCATATATATAGTTTCATGCGGCAAGTACGACGGAGGTGCTAATTTCGTTTATAGCTTTTAAGTGTTTTGTATTTTGTTATATTCATGGATAAAATAGGGAGGTTATATAAATATTCCATAGTTCCAGACTGCAAAAGTACATCAACGTCTACTCCCAATAAAATATTTATATCGTTACCAAGTGATGAAAGTATTAGCAAGTTGTGGCGTCAAGTTCTGCACAGAGAGAAATTTGTTAGTAATAAAGGGATGAAGTATTGTTGTGAGGATCATATTAACGAAAGTCTAGTGTAATAGGTTATTATTAAAATTTGTACAATAATAAGCTTGAAGAGGATACGGAAAATTATATGTATTATAAAGTACCTTTTAGTGCACATAACCAATAGCGTTATCGCCCTAATTTTGTCTGGCTGACCAAGTCAGCTTGATTAAACTAGATATGTATCTAGTTAACCTATATCTGTAAATTGACACCCTCATTTCAGCACTTAGGCAATCTTTATTATTATCAAAATATTCCATAACCATAAAAATGTCTACACATGGCAAAATGTTGAAATCAACCTTAACGTATCCATTTCCTAGAGAACAGATATTTTTAGGTATAAAAAATAACGGAATCAAATTAGTTAAATAACACAAAATAACATCACACCCGCACAGTGTACAACGAAGGCTCTTAAACTGAATATAACCGCATAAATTATAGAACAAGTGGAGTGGTGTGACATCATCCGCGCCGTCGACTGATTGGAAAACAAATATTAGGATTAAAATTAAATCTAGCGGCCTAATTTTTTCACTATATACTGAAAGGGTTAAATACTTTCGGAAAATGGAAAATAAATTATAAAGTAAATATCACTAAATGAGCCCATTAAGATTTACTCCACTTAAATAGGGGAAATTGGTGGGAAATAACTGATAAAGTTTTGAATCTTTAAAATGTGCTATTAAACATACTAAAAGTCCTGAACCTGTTACACTCGATTTGCTATATTGGAAAAATGATGCTTCGATTCAATCCTTTGCTTCTTTCTCTACACAACATGTTATATTCATTTTCCGTATGTATCATTACAATTTTCTGGAATTCGAAAATTGCATATGATCGACACATTTCTAAAACTGTAAATATGGCTCGTAGAGAAAAAAAATCATATCATTGTGTTAGTCATAGAATTATGAATAACTTTCAAAATGTCTGCCGTCTATTCGTCTGTCTGTCACTCTGCATTTCCGTTCGAAATGATTCTGTAAGCACGATTATATACACCGATTTTATTGAAATTTGGAAAGAAGGTTAGTGTTAGATAGAGGAAGAATTCTAGCGTTTTTGAAAACATTTTAAGAAAAAATGCACGTGCAGAGTGTAGTAGCCCTTGATAAGTTTAAGAACGAGTCATGGAATTTCAATATTTCATGGATAATGTGCATTTAGAGAGAGTTGAAGAAAAAATTGATCTGCGTATTCTATCCGATGTTGTCATTTAATAATAATGTCACGTCTATTACCATAGAGCATACAGAAATCTTGGCTTGATATTAAGTAATTCGAAATCTTTTAAAAATTTTAAAAAAATAATTTTTATTATCCACAAGTTTTGTACGTTCAAGACTTGAGTATTGTTCTGAGGTGTGGAGCCATTTTAATACTAAATATACCCAAACTGTAGAGGACATACAGAAAAAATGTATCAAACATTCTGAATACATTCTTACCAATACAGGGTTATTCATTATATTTAGGCCACCCTTCATTATCCTTATTATTGGAGATAGAAAAAAAAGTTTCGGACGAAAGTATTAGGACTGTAACTGAACCCCTTTAATAAGTTAATGGAAATACAGTGGTGTACAGAAATTGGGGGGCAACAAGAAGCCATAATATATTTTTTAATGGAATGCCCTATGTATTGTTGAGTTTTTGAATTACTCTTTTTTTTCTGATTTTAAGAATATCACATATGATAGTCCTATCTTTAACCATTTTCGAGTTACTGAACATTGAAAATCGTATTTAAGTTATTTGCTATACGAACGGAAATTACAATTATTATTAAAGTAGTCTATGAAAATGACAAGTATTCTGTTACTAAATCTGTCAGCGTTTCATATAATAACGGAATACTTGTCATTTTCATAGACTACTTTAATAATTGCAGCTTAAATAAGATTATCAACTTTCAATAACTCGAAAACGGTTAAAGATGGGACTATCCTATGTCATCTTGGTGCTAAGGCTTTCGCGGAGCTGATGATCTGGCTGCTGGTTTCCGGGTCTTCTTCCGCGTAGACTTGGTTGGATGCTTGACGTTTCGACCATCTTATCGTGGTCTTCTTTTGAAGCGAAGTGAGCTCTGCTGGACTGAGTTTCAGAAGAAGACTACGACAAGATGGTCGAAACGTCAAGCACCCAACCAAGTCTACGCGGAAGAAGACCCGGAAACCAGCAGCCTTATCATATGTCATATTTTTGAAATCAGAAGAAAAAGAGTAATTCAAAAATTCAACAATACATTAAAGAAAATATTATTACTTCTTGTACCCCTCCATTTTTGCACGCCACTGCATCTCCAATAATAAGGATAATAAAGGGTGGCCTATATATAATGAATAACCCTGTACATATAGTAGTAACTTTAATTACCTAGAAATACTTTAAGGGACACAGTTCAATTTTTTTATTAAGTGCGTTTTTTATCATTTACAAAAATGCAGTTACTTTGACCGTCCTTTTTTTACCCAATTTTCGTCAAAGAAAATGCGTTTTTGAAAACTGTAAAAAAAATGACTTTTTTTTAAATAAAAAAAAATGAATGTTCTCCCCTTAAAGTATTTAAAAGAATTTACAATCTAAAAGAAAAAAGTGACCCTTCTCGATACTTGAAGAATTAAAAATTTTATTTCGTCCGCCATCTCTGACCGTTATATTTGCTTCACAGCGCTCGGGTTTGATGCATTATATTTGATCATAGATGAGTTTTGTTTTTGCCAAATTTGATGAAAGTACTCCTTATTATCGAAAAGATATTAAATTTTGATTTTTTAGCCCATTTTTGGTGTTTTCTATTTTTCTCCAAGACGGCGGACAGGTCTATATTTTTTTAAGAATTTTATTTCAAATAAGCCAGTAGTATTTTTAAAATTCCCATTCGATTACTAGTACAAGATATATTAAGCAGATAAGTAGAAAATCCGTGAAAGTGCGTCAAAGAATGCATATAATTTTTGACGACTAGGAATTTTCAGGCGCAAATATTTTTTCATAATCAGGAGGTGATAATACATGAAAATTTCTAATGGAATGTTGTCGCTGAAAAAAATTGAATGAAATTAATTCGACTGTGCTAGAAACGGAAATCAAAGTTTAAAAAAAAAGCAAGCACAAAAGAGTTACAGACCGACAGATCGACAGACCGACAGATAGACAGACAGAAAAATTTTTTTCGCTCAAATTTAAAATCTCGACGATTCATGACATTCTAAGCTTATTTGAAGAATAAAAATTTTCAAAAATTTTTTTGTCGTTACTATACTTCCACTGGATGTGGAAGTAATAAACATCAACCGAGCTGGAGTTGATTGTTCATTTTTAATCCTGCACACTCTTTTGGATCAATTAAATAAATAAATAAAAGTGCGCAACATTATTTCATAAGGAGACGTTCTTTCCCAAAAATGTAATAGTGGGCTGTATTTATATTTATTTTATATGTATCACCAAAATATTAAAACATTTGGGTAGCAAATATGCGAAATATAAGAGTAGCTCCTGGAAAAGTAAAACACAATGTATGCACATTGTTAAAAAAAAATACTAGAAAAATGTAGAGGAGTTTGCTGCATATATGCTGTTTGCCTCTATAATTTAGATCCGGAAGAAAATATCCAACATACAAATTTCTCATCCGCACTAAGCACACTATAAACATCAATATTTGAACACTCTATTTGCCTGCATTCACGAATCCAATAATATAGCCTTTATAATGAAGTTATAATATTGTATAAACTGAATATTGCTGGTGTTGGTAAACCGTCAATGTAATAACTCTAACTTGTCCCGAGATCAAACTATTAGCGAACAGTGTAACGAGGTTTGAACTTAAATTAGCTTCATAACTCCTTTCTGACAGCTTCGAGGGATAATTTCGATATCGCCAATTCTATTAAGCTTATTTGCAGACTATTATTAACATATTCAATAATAATATTGTATATCATTCACCGAGTAAATTGAAAATAGAAACTATACATACGCTGTATTTAAAGAAAATGTTATTATACTGTTAGTGGGAACAAAGACATAGTATAAATTAATCCAAATTATGTGCTTTCAGAATTTTCTAAACATATTAAAGATCAATTTATAGCTTCTAATTTCAATTCTTAACATTTTAGATGTAAGTGCCACAGATCTTTGACCCGACTTCAATGAATTTAAAAAAGGAGGAGGTTCTTAATGCGGCCTGTGTATTGTCTCTGGTTTGGCTTAAGCAGAGACAATACTTACGTACTCAAGCGATTTCTATGAAATCTTTCTCAAACTGAAAGGTATGGCTCGGCGGTGACCTCATAATAATAGGCTCTTTTAGTGATATTTACTTTATAATTTAGTTTTGCATTTTCCGTAAGTATTTCACCCTGTAAATATAGAGTGAAGAAATTAGGCCGCTAGGGTTAAGCCTAATATTTGATTCGTAACATATTTGAAACGGTCGACGGCGTTGAGCGAGCGTCTGTGACGTCACACCACTCTACTGGTTCTATGAGTTATGCGAGCCGGACAGAAAATCCAAAATAAAAGTGACCTATGCAACTTGCGAACATACAAAAACTGAAGTCATATTATAAAATATTATTTTGGGTATTCAGCAGATAACTTTCAAAGAAATGATTCGTTTGTTTCATATATCATTGATCTAAATCTGACCAAGCTAGAATATCAACAAAGAGTCCCCTTACGAACTGACTTGTCAATTTCTTTATAATTTACTATATGAAAAATAAGAAAATAACCATTCTTTCTATATATCGAAGATCTAAGTCTAATTATGCCAATATATTATGAGAAACCTCTCTTACGACGTGTTCTTTCCAAGTATCTCCAGCCCTACCTAAAGGATACTCCATCAGAAACAAACATTTGTTACATTTCAAAGCCAAGAACTACTAAAAAGCACAATGAAATATAGGCATAAAATTTCACTCACGTCTTAATAAATAAAATATTTCAATCAATGTTTGACTGATCAAATCTCTGTAAAAATTTCGCAACCTTTTTCATTCTCTTTAGAACTCATCAGCAGAGATATATGTTCAATTCAAAAACATAATTACTATCAAAAAATAATAAGAAAATATTTTCTTGTAAAAAACTGACAGGAAATATTTATTTACTTGACGCATATCAAAAATAAAAAAGAATCACTCTTTTTTAGAGACCCATAGCTCGTATAGTTTTTAAAAAATAAATATCTTGTATTTCTGCTTACATCATTGTTATAAGATATTATTTTGGGTGTTCAGCAGGTAACTTTCAAAGAAATCATTGTTTCCTTTCGTACAAGATATTTATTTTTCAAAAACTATACGAGCTATGGGGCTCTAAAAAAGAGTGATTCTTTTTTATTTTTGATATGTGTCAAGTAAATAAATATTTCCTGTCAGTTTTTTTACAAGAAAATGGTTTTTTACAAGAAAATATTTTCTTATTATTTTTTGATAGTAATTATGTTTTTGAATTAAACATATATCTCTGCTGATGAGTTTTAAAGAGAATGAAAAAGTTGCGCAATTTTGACAGAGATTTGAGCAGTCAAACATTGATTGAAATATTTTATTTATTAAGATATGTGAGTGAAATTTTATGCCTATATCTCATTGAGCTTTTTAGTGGCTCTTGGCTTTGAAATGTAACAAATGTTTGTTTGTGATGGAGTATGAACTTTCATTCACTTAGCATCAGTCAGATACATGCTATTTTATTTTACCACTTACCTCAATTTCTTCTGCGCACTCAATCAATTACTAAAGACGTTTAATTTATATATTGTGAACTTTCATTTACTTAGCATCAGTGCTAGCACATGCTATTTTATCAAGCACATGCCATTTTATCAATCATATTTTAATAATTACTGAAAGACGCTCGATCTAACAACGATTGTGAATTTTCATTTCACTTAGCATCACTCAACTACATGCTATTTTATCTCGCCCACGATAAAGAAAACATCATAGCAGATATTTTATCGCACATGTGTGATTTCTCCTTATTTGAACACCATACTATTTTGTCATATATCCGTCAAATCTGAATTTTCTTTTTAAATTTCATTTTTTAATATTGATACTTTGGTAAATTGATTTCTCTTTGGCAGGGGTGGGGGTATATGTAGCGTACTCACATATATATTTATATATAACTGTGGATATATCACTATGGAAATAAATATCAATAACAAAATTATTATTATAAAATATATAGCTACAAATAAATTTTTGAATTCCGATTTTATATATTATTTATGGAAATATTGCTTAAATATGCCATAGGTCTCAAAAGGAAGGGCTTGATAAGTAGAAAATAAAACTTAAAAACTCAAAATGGCTGCATCAACATGGCGGATAGGTATTATCAATTATCGTCGGATTCGACTGAAAATCGACATCTGTGGGATATCGAGGTTGCAGATTACAATTATCCTGTCCAATATTATAATACGTTCAAAATGACAGCCGATCCAAGACGTTAGATTATCATTTTCTTTACAACCCTCTTGATATGGGTTTTAAAAGAAAGAGCTTCATAACTAGAAAACAAATATGTGATCAAAACTTAAAAATTCAAAATGGCGACGTCAACATGGCGGATAGGTTTTATCGGTAGGCTATCGAGGTTGCAAATTACAATTATCCGGTCCAAATTTAACAAATTGTTTATTTTTTCGAAAGTGCCAAAATTCTCTCCTTAAATATAAGACTAAAAAGTTAAAGAATAAATTAATAGTTTAAAAAAAAACATACTTTTATAAATACTGCACTAAAAATAATCATCGAACCTGTTGGGGTAGACGGAGAGAAGTGGTTCCATGATTATTTTTTGCTTCTTAGGTCAGCATTTATAAAAGCATGTTTTTTTAGTTTTTTTATTATGAAATATCTCGGAAATACAATATTTCACATTTCCCATTCTAAAAATGTACTCGATTTGAAAATTTGGATACATATATTCTGAAATATAATGAATCGATTGCCATACATAAATTTGTACCAAAGATAACATATCTGGTACAAGAAAAATATTTTCTACTACCGTCTATATAAATGAACTTTGCAACCCTAGTAAAACGCGCGATAAAGTAAACATTCGTGTTACTTGGTTGCTAAAGCGTTCTAGCTACGAAGGTAGCTCTCCTGGCCACTTTCGTGGACAGGGGGGAAAAATAAAAAAAACAAACTTTGATGCTTCATAAGTTTGCATATACCTTGCTTTGGATTTCTTGGAGGGAGTAAAACGAAGCACAAGCAATATTGGCTGCTTCTTATACCATTTTCTTCACCTCCTAACATATTTGTTTATTTTAGTTTGAAACCACCAGAAATTAAAACCTCAATGACAGATAGTAAATGTTTCGTTGGCATGAAATAGTATATTGTGTATTTAGGTGTGAAAGCAATACATTCCCGGACGACGATGCAAATTGTTGGCCTCGGCTAGCGCCACGGCCAACAAGCATCGGAGTCCGGGAATGTGCTTTCACACCAAATTAGACATACTATTTTTTCTGAAATCACAATCAATATTATTATAAATTAAGGAATTTGTATTAATGCATAACATTTCTTCATTACAATCTAACTGCTTACTAATAAATGCAATTTTAATGAGAGTTGGTTTGTCTGCGCGTATTTATTTACTGTCTAAAATATACATAAAAAACCGTACGGAAACGTTGATCGTTGCTTGGCGGTCTGTTTTCTGATAGTTTCTTAGCAACGGACTAAAATACTGGAATTGTGCATTTTTCGATCTGAAATTGGCCGAAAATGTAGACATTACCGATTGATTCCAGAAAAACAATTTTCACAGACAGCCTCCTAAACTATAAAATTTATTAAAAACGTCAATAAATTTCATGAAATAATTATTTTTAAATTATTGAATCCCGTATTATCTTTCGGTAGTAGAAAAAATATAATACATTACACGATGCGAACGCCCTTAAAGGTGTTCAGTGTTTTTTTGAAAGGTTTCGTCTTCACCACGACCATTCAAAAATCACCTCACACCTAAAAGTAAACTAGTACTTTAAATAACTATTTCATTCGAGATCGCATGGATTTTTCAGAAGCGGAATTTAAAAAGCCTATATCGAGGAAATTTTTTTATTATTAAAAATACAGTACTAGTATAACAAAGTGAAATGTAGTTTAAGGACTGAATTAAATTTTGAAAAACAAAAATCGCTATTTGTGGCAGTTTGGTGGTCATAGATAAGTATAATAAGTGTGAACGTTGTACGAGCTGCATTTAAAATTATGTATTCATTATATGTCTATTGCAAATCATTCGCTGAAATTTGAATAACTTACGTTGAACGGTTTTTAAGCTCTTCTAAGTTATATAGAAAGATATCTCACTTTTCAAAGAAATGTTAACCAACGGAATAAGCAGCAAGTATCGTTTTTGATGATTGTTCCGAAATTTTAAAATAAAATATTATGTAAAAAATTTACCTTACGAAGAAAGTTATGTTATATCGATGACTAAAATATTATTCACATAAAATATATATTTTTCGATATATGTGAGGCGGAAAGCAAAAAGGGACCTCTTGTCGGCAATTTCCGATTTTTAGTTATTGATATTAAATGAATTAAGCTCTAATTCTGAACGATTTGGTGCAAAAATCATGTCTCTATGATTTTTTTTGTTTAAGTTACTAGTGCCTTTATGAAGAGGGACCTCTTGTCGGTCCCATGTTATTTCTCCATAAGTGACAGGAGGTACCTTTTCCAGGGCTGAACAATACTGAACATTGACTGCTTTATCGATTATTTTAAGTGTTTCATTCAATTATATCGGTTTTGTAATCGATTACAACTTGTAAAGGACAAATCCGCCTCACGTATAATGTATTAAAAGTTGGGATGGTTAAAGTATTCTTAAAAAATGACACATTTTTCAATAAAACTTAGCAGATCATCAAAATTGTTCAACGTTAATCAAACTTTAGTGGTTCGTTTGCAATAGACACATAATGAACACATATTTTTTCAATATTATCAGGTCTTCCATTTATTGATATATTGACGGGTAAAATGAGGGCTATTTTGTAAATATGCTCTTTGACAACTAAATACCCTCTCCCCATATGATAAGTCTCTTATAGAAATGCGCGATATTTTAAATAACGTGTTGGCAAGTATATACAACTGATATTTCTTTTATTAAAATATATTTATTTTGAAATGATATTTCTTTACTATATATATTAGCTCCGGACGAAAATATAATAAAGACTTGAAAAACTCTACATACTTTTATTAAGCAATCTTCAATGACATATGCACCATTTTTATTACTTTCACCAAATAACGGAATTCCAAAAATTTACTTTTTTAGAAATTAGTGGATTCAGTACTTTACGTTTTCCTGCATATGTTTACAGTGACAATTTTTCACCTGATCTCTTCATGCTACACATATTCGGTTAATCACAAACCAGTTGAAAATAAAACTATCTACTTTGTTACTGTTTAAGGCCAACACATTAATCAAGTCTATCGAAGAATATCAAATATTCAATATGAGTTATGTGTTGCATTATTAATTTTTCAACCTACCTAAGTTGAAATTGAGTAATGGTTTTCAGAAACTGTTACGTGTAGCCCAGCAGATATACAACAATGGATTTCAAGGCGTGTGCGCTTCTTTTATGCAATATAATAATTATGAATGATAGTTGTGACCCAAAAAGTAAACCTTTTCAATAATAAATAAGATATATTAAAGGGAGTCTTTTTATTTCAAGATATTAACTAATATTAATTTTATTCATAGCTAGGGAAATGAAGGATGGTAACTCTTTATCATTTTACTCTTTCTAGTCATAAGTCCATTCCATTCATGGAATTCCCATTCAAATTGTAAATCCGCCATTCGAAAGAAAAATATTATAAAGGCAAAATAATTTATTGGTGGATTTTCTAATAGCACACGTTTAATAACACAGGTCTACAAAAAAAAATGTTTCTGCTCCACGGACTAAACCTGTCTCGTCTTAAGTATTTTTGTGTGCTGAATTTTTAATTTAAAAAACTTTCTACCATGTAGATTTCGAGTAAATGTCAAAAATTGACAAAAAAACGTATTTTGACGATAAAAGCCAGGATTTACTCGAAATCTACGCAGTAGTAAATTTTCTAAATTGAAAATTCGGATTTAACACACAAAAATACATAATGCATGATAGGTTTAGTCCTTGGAGCAGAATTTTGTTTTTTCTTGTAGACTTTTGTACAGACCTGTCCACAGGTCTACAAAAAAAAATTCTGCTCCAAGGACTAAACCTACCATGCCTTATGTATATTTGTGTGCTGAATCCGAATTTTCAATTAAAAAAATTTACTCGAAATCTACGCGGTAGAAAATTTTTTAAATTGAAAATTCGGATTCAGCACACGAAAATACTTATTAGTTCACGCAAATTAGACGAAAAAATAGCGAATAGAAGAAAAGAAATCATATACAAATTATATTTGGGCCATGCATAGTTCATAGAAGTAAGGATCCGAAAAGTTCCCACCTTACCCGTTGATGGATGGATGTGCTTCTATTTTGAACCACATTGGCGCATACACTTTGACAACATACGTTGCTGATATAACCAAATCTGCAGAGCAACATATAAGCGAAGTATTCTATTTGCTGTCGTCAGCCATCGCGAGTGGACTATTTTGCCAGGTTCTCGTTTTGAAAGATTAATAGAAACATATCCCGTTATTACTACTTGTCATATTTCATAAAAATATAACTGATATGTGTTAAGATCTTTCACCTTAACTATAGGAATTTCGGATTTAATAATCTTAAATGCAGCTACTGACATCTGCTCGCATTTGACTAACGACTTTCCTATTATACCTGAAAATCCTGAAATAGTTCCGTCAATATGTTCGATCAAGTGCCTTTTAGTGGAAGTTCATTTGCATGCAGTTGGCAAATGAACCACTGAAGTGGTCTCTTAAAATGTTTTTCAAGTAGAGCTATAACACCACCTTTAGAAACAATATTTGTAGCCGTTCCATCACATCCGACGACTTTTAAGGTGTTAGTTGGGATTCGAGAGTTTTCAAAATAACGTTAATGATGTTTACAGCTGAACCTGTAGGAGGTGTGACATGTCCCAAATATGATGATCCGGGCTCTCCAATTAAAACTATATGTTGTTCGGTTGTTATCTTTCGACGGTTATCTATTAATTTCAGGGCCTTGTCTTTACGCCCATCGAAATAAAGTCCACGTAATGATATTGGCGTACCACATGATGATGATTCACCTCTCTTCTTGCTTATAGCTCTTCTAATTTTGTTTTTATCAATTACATGCGTTGTGTTAGATTTATTAATTAAACCAAAATCTTGGAGTACTGAAGAAGCAATCAGTGTGCTCCAGCTCTATCGGAAATACCGCATCTATCTAAAGTTTCGGCTAAAACTGACAGTTTTCACTGTTCACCGAGCTTTCATGTATGCAGAACACAGCGCATGGTGTATTATGGGCATGCGTACATTAGATAACAAATACATAGGTAGTAATAAGTAATTTAAATTTAATATCGTAATTAAACATAGTTTAAAAATATTACTAATTGATAAGTATCGATAATATTTGTAAGGGTACGTACTATCTTTTTGGTTTTTGAATCTTAATATTTTGGTTTAAAATTTTTACCAGCCAATTTCTACCCCAAGACCAAACTTTTCCGCGCCCGCCATTTTAGATATGCACAAAATAAAAAAATTGGACTTTTAACCCTCACCCGCTACCCCTAAACCTAAATATTTTTCACTAAAATTTCTACCTGTTGCTTATAACCCTAAAACACAACTTTTGCGCTCCCGCCATTTTGAATATATAGAATATCAAAAATGTTTACCTTTGACCCCAACCCGCTACCCCTAAGTGTTAATATTTTAATTTGAAGTTTTAACGTATTATTTACAACCCTATCACACAACTTTTGGACGCCCGCCATTTTGGATTAGGTAAAAAAAAAGAAAATCGATGCACCCTAGTGTCTAACTCTAATAACACGAATTGTACAAAGAAATCTACTGGTCAAAATATTATTTTCCACGTTTTTATGAAACTCAAAGATCTGGTGTCCAAAACCATAAGAGGTGAATGGATAAACAGGTGCAAAGGCAGGATAAATTTAACCCAAATACAAGTACGATTTGTTCTGTTCATTTTATGGAGATCGACTATGAACGAAACTTGCAAAATGAATTACTAGGAAAAATACGTTTTTTTTATTATATGTGTACTTACTTTCCGAGATATTTTGTTATACTGAGTGTTAATTTTTATAATACATATTTTTCATAATTTAATATTTTGTTTAGATCATTTCTATCAGATTTTTCTGTTTCTTTTTATTATACGTGTACCTACTTTTCCAAGGTGTTTTATTATACTGGGTGTTCATTTTTATAGTACATATTTTTCATGATTTAGTATTATATTTAGATCATTTTTATCAAATTTTTTCCTTTTTTTTTACATGTGTGCCTACTTTTCCGAGATGTTTTGTATACTGGTGTTAATTTTTATAATGCATGTTTTTCATAATTTAATATTTTGTTTAGATCATTTTTATCAGATTTTTCTCTGAACTGAACCAGAATCCTCTGTGGATAATAACATTTTTTATCAGATTTTTTTGTGAATCAAGGATCAATATTCGCCGTATAGAAAAACAAAAATATATGTTTCCTTGAACCTGGCATTTCATTTCCATGACTTGCTTTTATTAAATCTGACATAATTTTGTCAGTTCTTGTCAGAAACTTCCACCCTTCGCCTGCTTGCGCTGTAATTCGCATGAATTTCAGGAATATGAAAGTTAATCAGGTTAAGGCATTGAAGAGGAAAATACACATTCTAATTCAAGCAGAAAAAAAGAATCGAAAATTAAGTAAAATAACAAACTGAATAATCAACAATATATTATAATTTGACATTGAGTGGAAAAGGAAAAAATTGCTATATTCTCGAAACTTTCCACACACATTTAGTTCACGATATTTATATACAAAGAATAAGTACTGAAAACATTGTACGCCTCAATTATGTCAATAAATTATGCGTGTGTCTTTTTTTTTAACTGTTTAACGTCGGCCTATTTCTGCTACCAGGGCCTATCACCGACGCCAGGAGACGAGCTACCCCCAACCTGGAAATTTTGCCGAACCTCTTCCCTTAAGAAGAGTAGGGATCTTTTACTTGTCTAACATTTAATAGACAAGGGACCGCCTGCTTTACATCCCCTCCTAAGGATGGTATATCCACTACGTAATCCTCGTCTGAAATTACGTAACTTCCGAGTATACACTGATATACAAGCCTCTAGAAGGTGGGACGAGAACGCTGTATTTCCCAAGATGGGAGCCCATCCAAGTACTAACCGCGCTCGACGTTGCTTCAACGGAATATCGACTGATATTCACATTGAAGTCGCCTCTATGCTCGCCCCAGTCGCGTGTGTCTTAATATTATTAAAAGAATATGGTCCACACAATGCTTTTTAAACGGCAGCGCGCTGGAGTAGGGCGCGCGGCTACCTCATAGTAATGGCGGCACTGTGCGGACAAATTTGCTTGATCTAGCTATCCTTGGCGTTTACAGTTTTTGGGTATAACCCTATAACTTTTATATACCTTTTTATTTCCAATAATAACAAGAAAGGGATTAATCAAAATATAGTAAATAATTCGGTACATTGTATTTCAATATATTATTTTAAGGAGAGGTAGAAGGAGATAGCTCATGGTGACATCTTCCCCATACAAATTTAAAGTGGGAAGCAGTATTGCTTTTATTCTATTTTTTGCATATAATTATAGAATTACAAATTATAAAAGTAATTTCATTAGCTTATACTAGATGATTTGCTGATTTTTGTCAAATATGACAACCTTGGTTCATAGCGCTAGAGAATATAAATTGGAATCATCCTTTCTAAAGGTATCCATTTCTTTTCTGATTTTCCTTAAATGTGAAAACAAACTCTTTTCTAGGTTAGACGTATTAACGGTGCTTTCAGACTTGTCACATCTCATAAAAATGAAGAAAACTCCCTTGTCTTAAATCTTTTCTTTTATTCCTTTGCTGATGCCACCGGGCTGGATAAAATATAAAGTTGTTTTTGTGAGTGTATAAATAAAATGCAATGGAAAAGCGTCAGTTAGGTTGAATATGCTTTAAGGATTATGTCGGGAAGCTCTTGCAAAAATAAAAGAAATCATTGCCCAAAAATAAAACTAAATAGCGCTTCAAGCTTCCCTTTTATTATTATTTTTATAGTAATAGATTGGCCTCTTTGATGATTATGTATAAGGCTGACACCCATAAAATTGAAATATTTGTTTTAATCTTAGAAGAGGAGACTCTTTACGATCTATTTACCATATTATTACACGCGATGTATTTCATTAGCATATCGTTTTATGATAATGATGATCATAAATAATAATATTTTGCAATATGGGAAGCTCCTAAAATTCGAGTAATAAGACCAATATGGAAACAGATTTTTGCTTTTTTTCGTTGGACGATAATAATTTAATAAGCCACGGGAAATTTAGTTAATAACAAAATCCATTATGGAATTGGCACGTTTATAATCAAATTCTATGCATAGTTTTTAAAAACGATTCATCATTTTAAATATTATAATTATATGTTACCAATGATTGAACAAAATGGAACAAAGGAAATTAGACTTAGAAGTCATGAGAAAAATAAAAGAGCCGAAATTATGATAGCCTTAACATGCACAAAAAAATAAAATAAATGACTGGTGTAATAAGGGTTAAAACAGCAGTATATTGCAAGATGTGAATGGTGTTACCATTACAGATGTTATAAAGGAAATTGAAAGACGAACGGATTATTATATAAAAGAACTATTTCATGATGATAGACCCGAAATAAACGAAAATCTAGCAGAACAAACTGGACCAAAGATACTACAGCAAATATAATTGAAGATACCATAAAGAAACTAATGGTGCAGAGATAGTAGGATCTGATGAAGTGCCATTCGAACTTGTGAAATTTATTGATGATGACTAGATGATGACTAGATTCATGTTGGATCTATTCAATGCAACTTACACTATTAGCGGTATATTAAAACAAGCTAAAAATGTAGGTACTCTTCGCCAATTTACTGAGCTTTTTATATAATTGTTACACATTCTATAAGATACTTTTCGCAGTTGTTTTATAAATAATGTTAGTTTTGGACATCGTAAATTTCGTGATACCAACTTTGTTGTGAAAAAATATATGAAAAAAAATTCGAACTCGGGATCCTTGGATTGCAGAAAAAAACTTTAGCCACTGGACCATCACAGATCACTACAAAAAGTCTGTAATATATATCTTTCGAGAATCATATTTCAATGCGTTAGTAAAATGCATAAACAAAAAAATATATATTATAGAGATAACATTTCGCAAGATTTCTATTTAAGTGCAAGCGACAAAAATTAAGAAAACATATTTTTTTTAATTTCAATGGTTAATAACTTTTTTATTTATTGATTGATTTTTTTCAAAAACAATAGGGTTCTTCCTCTAGCTAACGCTCAATACAATCGGACTTTTCTTTCTTAAGTTATCGTGCTTACAAGAAACGTGACAGACAGACGGACATTTTGAAAGTTGTTCAGAATTCGTTCACTAAAATAATGATATGAAATTTTTTTCTCTACAAGCGGTATTTACTGATTTAGAAATGTGCCGATCAAATACAATATACTCTTCGTTTTTGCGAAGAGTATAATAATGGCTTTCGTCTACATTCGCCTTAATCCCACTCAAGTGAATGTTCACATAACAGAACAATAGCGCTTATGAGCCACACATTAAATCTTCCCCTAAACTCATTCCTCCATATGTGTACCAAATTTCAAGTTAATATCTTAAACGGTTCCAGAGTAAACGTGCGCACAAAAAAAGTTACAGACGGACCGACAGACAGACAGACAGACCGACAGACAGACAGAAATTTTTTTTCGCTCAAACTTAAAATCTCGACGTTTCATGACCTTTTAAACCTATTTGGACAATAAAAATTTTTAAAAAATTTTTTGTCGTTACTATACTTCCACTGGACGTGGAAGTAAAATGAACGAAATCCGTTCAATATGACATTATTCCGAAATTTTGCATCTTTTTTAGCTCTAGGTACTATACTAAGAGCTACTGCAAGATTTTAATTTGTTGGAGCGCATTATCCGGTTTGAATTGTCATTGTTCTGTTTTATGTGACTTATTCTACAGGGTGATGCCTATCTTATCCGAAGAACTTTAAAAGGAAATACACCATTGATTGGTATTATAGAACCTAGCAAAAACATGTTTTCCATAAGTGCAAAGAAACACGAAAAGCTTTTAATTCCAAAAAACGTTTTCCGTCTATCCTCTAAAAGGAAAAATATTTCATAACAAAAGTGTCAAACATTTTCGGACGAATTTCTTTACCCCAGATGGACGTTTTTTCATCGGTCGACCAAAAAAGGATTTTTTTTTAAGTACAGCGAAAAACAACCGATATTTTTTTAATCCCAATAGTCCAGTGCCATCTAGATGAAGAAAGTGCACTACTATGGAAATAATTTGAAGTTAAGGAATTTGAACAAAACCTTTTACAACGTACTCTAAGAAAGACCAATTTAAAAGTTTACCCATTAAAAAAGTGTGGAAATAATTATTTTTTGAAAATTAAAAAAAAAATCAATATTTTATCAAAAAATATTTTGAAATTGTGATAACCCAAACAATGTAAATGATAAAATTACAAAAATATTCATACAGGGGTTTGCGAGACCACTGATTATGATTTTGATATTATAATTGCAAAATTCAAAATGATTGATTCAGAATGGCTGACAAACTTGAAAATCATGCAAATATCGTAAAGAAATACAATAAATTGTTGCACTTCTATATTGGTCTGTAACATTTTTTCGATAAAGTAATACTTTTCGAGATACTTGACGAAAGTCGTTTGGAAATACCTTTTTTTTTAACCTAAAATTGCAATTTTAAAGTCGTTATAACTTAAAAACTATCAATTTATATGAAAAATTGCATAGAACCTTTTCTTCTTAAAACATGATTCTATTTCAGCTCCAATAATATATATATTTTTTAAGTACCACCCCCTGAGATGGGGTAGCATCCACCCCCTATAAATTAGCAAGCCCCCGCACAATATAGAAACTTTTCTGTGAAGCATTTTTTACTATTATACTGCCAAAAATGAACGAAATCCGTTCAATATGACATTATTCCGAAGTTAAAACCTCTAGTTACTGTACTATCTCTTCATAATCTATATGTAAATCTTAGATGCAGTCCTTAACAAAGATCCACCCAATTATATTATGACATAATATTCCTCTGTCATCCTTAATTAATCCTTTGGCCCTAACTTTCTCGGAAAGTATCAGTACGGGTTCTGTTTACACACAATTCCTGTACACGTCAGTAACAAAACGCGTTTGCCTCTAAGCGCTAAGTGAGGAACATCACTGAGTGGGTTGACACGTGATGTGTGCGGTTTCCTTATCCTACTCAGTTATCAAACGCATTTAAGCGAATGGTGTGTTAACAATTACCAACAAGCTGTCATGCCAGATTCGAATTCGGTCAGTATGGCATGTTCGTGCCAACCCTGTACAATGTAGGTTGTTTGCTCATATGGAAACAAATCAATCACCAACTTCGCCAGCGGAGTTGGCCTACTTACTGCCTGGCTGGGGTCGCTACTTTTCTATCAGTTTATGGATCTAATGAAGTGTAGTTTGGAATATGGAAATAAAACGTCCATTTTTGAAAATTGTTGTAAATGTGATGTAAAATTTTAGTACCCTTAGTATTGTGACAGAGCCAGTCTAGGATTTTCTACCCGAAGAGTGCAGAGTTTTCGAATAATTTTAGTTTATACCTCGGTTTATACATTGTGGTCCAAAATTGTCTTCCGATATTTCTATGACCGATAGCACATCCAAGAACAAAGGTACACTCTTATACAGGGTGATTCTTAACATATATGCATAAACTTGGGAAACGATAACTTATGATGTAGTGGAGCGCCTGGGGGTTCTGACCTCGGATTTCTATTACAGTGAATGAATTTATATGGTCGAGGTGGGATTTTGTTTTTTATACTATAAAGGACCCCGGAACAAAACCCATGTAAATGTTGATTCGGTGGAATCGGTTGAAATTTTGGTATTTTGTAGTTCAAGTCATGCTGATCAAAAGTTCTTATCACATCAAGCCAATCCTATGGACAGTTTTTGAGATACAGCTTGTCAAAGTTAGGTAATTTGCGTAATTTTAGACATTCAAGAACTTTTTACTCCTAAACTATTAACTTTAGCAAAAAATTGCAAGGGTCGAAATATTTTTGTTCTAGTCCAATAAAGCTCAAGAATTTTTTTATCAATTTTTGGGTTAGGTGAAATATATATATATATATATGACATAATTCGGCATGCTTCGGTGAGATTGGCTGAAATTTTGCTATTTTGTAGTTAAAGTCATGCTGAGCAAAAATTCCTATTGTACTGAATCTATCCTATGAGTGTCTTTCGCTCCAGGAGTGCCTGAAGGTCTAACAACGAGGTAACGGGTAATCTATATGTACGTTTTTATGAATGGCTTCCAGCGTGTTTGTGTACGTGCGTGCATGTGCGTGTGATTATTTTTATCAAAGAACCTGCTCTTACCGGCACTATGTTTCTTATGAGAGCGTTCTCATTGCCAACCAGGGTGATCCCATTTTTTTGGTTTCACTTTCTATCTGTTTATTTTTACTTTTTGTTGTTTTAAAATATTTTCTTTTTAGTTTTTAAATATTGAGAACATCCATAGGATTTTCAGGAACAAGTACTCCGTTTCCAGCATCATGTATCGTTCGAAGAAGAATCATTGATGGATATTTTATGTGATTTTCATGCCGTGCGTACCCCAAAAACCATAATACGCTTGTGTTTTCAGCGGTTCCGCATCAAACTCATTAGAACGATTTTTCTCACACTAGTCCTACAACTGAAATGAAAGAGGACATTTTTTGTGTATTTTTAATTAGTCAATGAAATTCTTGTACCAAAGTGAAAAAAAAAAAAATAAAAGACAAGAAATTAATGCAAAATATCGACAACCCCTCTCAATATCACCCACTTACGGTAAAAAATATTTTTAAAAAATACTATAAAAATAAGCTTGTATTATTGTTCAATATGGGTATAAAGTCGCGTCCCTGTAAATCAAAAGGTTTCTGAAATATAATAATAATAATAAATATAATAATCAATTTTTGGGTGCCACTTTCAAAGGGCCGTAGCTCAAGGTATTTGCGAACATATTTTTGCATGTAGAATCTGCACCAGAAGTTTGTCATCGATATTTCCGGAGAACTCTTATACACTGGCACATACATACACACAAACGCATACGCAAAGTACACAAACACGCTGGAAGCCATTCATAAACACGTACATATAGATTACCCGTTACCTCGTTGTTAAGACCTTCAGGCACTCCTGGAGCGAAAACCACTCATAGGATAGACTCAGTGCAATGGGAATTTTTGATCAGAATGACTAACTACAAAATAGTAAAGCTTCAGCCAATCCCACCGAAGCATGCCGAAATATGACATATATATATTTTACCTAACCTAAAAATTGATTAAAAAATTCTGAAAAAAATTCTTAAGCTCCATTGGAGTTGAACAAAAATATTTCGACCCTTGCAACTTTTTGCTAAAGTTAATAGTTTAAGAGTAAAAAGCTCTTGAATGTATAAAATGACGCAAATTACCTAACTTTGACAAGCTGTATCTCAAGAACTGTCCATAGGATTGGCTTGATGTGATAAGAACTTTTGATCAGCATGACTTGAACTACAAAATATCAAAATTTCAGCCGATTCCACCGAATCAACATTTTCATGGGTTTTGTTCCGGGGTCCTTTCAAAGTTTACCAAAAATTTTTTTGTGTTTTTGATTTTATCATTATTTGAACGAAAAACTATAAAAAATTAATATTTTAGCATCTAATTTTATTTTAAATAATATTTTTTTTATGTATACGTTGAATTTCTCCTAAATATACATAGAAGAACATCTTTCAAAGATACCTGAGTGTAATAAGGGTCGTAGGGACCTTAAACAGGTAGTACAACGTGGAGGGGAGAACGACAGAGACAGCTGCAATGTACAACTTTACGGACGTAGTTCTAGATTTTTAATTGCAAAAATCAAGTTAGTTGTCCGTTATAGTCAAGATATTATTGAAGGCGTAGAACATTTTTGTGATATATCATTCAAGAAAAATCATCAACATAGTGATTCGACAGATGCTAGAATAGAAAGCGATGATGTCGATGTAAAACGATTGGTGGACTTCTTCAAGCAACACAGCCCTTTTCCTGATGCTGTTATGTCCATTGCTACCGGAATTACTGGGATAAAGATACAAATTGTTACGATGCTTTTGAAAAAGGTTTAAATGTAGTGAAGAAAACAGAGGGAAGAAATTTTCGCGAATTGAAATATTCAAGGAAAGATATAATAAATCCTTTATTGGCGAAAAATAACAAAATTAAAATTCATGACGATGTGATTCCTGTTGAGTCATTGCTGCTGTTTCAACGTATTTGTATTTAAAAAAAAACGATGAAGAGCTTAAAAATTATATGAATTATGAACTTGCACCATATCCGCTTGCCCTATTTGAAAATGGCGAACTACGAAAGACAAAAGAATCAATTTTTTACGAGTTATTCCCGGAAATTTCCATTAATTTAAAAAGTCTAGACAATGTTCATTACGTCATTGATGGAGGCATGTTATTACATCGTTGCAAATGGCAATTGAATGAACCCTTTAAAATAATATGTGAGCATTATGTACGATACCCATCAAGTGGTATCGTACCCATCAAGTACCACGTATGTGGTACTTGATGGGTATAAGAAAGACAGTATTAAATCAGTAGAAAGAAATCGTCGTGCATTGAAAAATAAATGTGCAGATATTGAATTCGATGAAAATATGTCTTTGAAAGTAGCTCAAGAGAATTTTTTGTCGAATAACAAAAATAAAAGCCGCTTGATAGGACTGTTGAGAATTACATTAGCTGACAATAATATTTTTACATGCCAAGCGGAAAGCGATGCAGACAAATTAATTGTTGATGCAGCAATTAATTTAGAAACAAAGAATGTTGTTTTAGTTTCAGAAGATATTGACGTCTTGGTTATATTAACGGCATTAGTGGAGGAGGATCGTGAAATATATTTTCTAAAACCATCCCTAGGCAAAGTCCAACAAAAAATATTTTCTTCGAAAAGTTTAGAAAGATCGCTTCCGAAATGTAAAGAACATATTCTTTTTTACATGCTTTCACGGGTTGTGATACCAGATCTGCGTATTTCAATAAAGGCAAAAATAAGTTTACCAAAAATTTTGAGAAACGTCATGATTTACACGTATCAGCAAAAGTATTTAAAAATGTCAACGATGTATATTTCAAGCGGGTGTAGCATGTATTTTGGGTTTATTTGAAGCTCCTGCAAAAATTAAAGATTTGAATATGTTGAAGTTCAATTCTTTCTTAAAGGCAACGGCTAAAAATACAAGTGTTCTTTTGTCGTCAACTGATGCAGCACTTGAACACCTAAAGAGAATGTACCTGCAAATCCAGATATGGCTAGGAAATGACGTAGATATTGAAAATTGGGGATGGAAGTATTCCAATAACATGTTCATCCCAATAACAATGAATCAATTGCCAGCTCCGGATAATCTATTGCAAATTTTATTTTGTAATTGCAAAAAGGGATGTGGAGCTGCTTGTGGATATCGGAAGAGTAGCTTATATTGTGTGTAGCATGTCTACAGTGCAGTGAAAATAGTTGTTTTAATACTGCACCTATCATTCAAATATATGAAGTCGAAGAAAATATTTGATATGGACAAAAATGTAAATTGTTTAAATAAACAAATATTTTATTAATAATTTTCTTTTTTATTCAATTTTCCTTAATTTACTCCTTTTCCTCGATTACTGTCTCTATATAAATAGATACGTTAACTTAATTTCGTTATACAAAAATATTCTACAGCCTAATATGTATTATACTATTTGAATTATTGCAATTATCAATTTTTTTTTATTCAAATCAAGATCACAATTTTTTAATAGGTAAATTTTTTTATATATATTATTAGCTAAACATTCCATTTTGAATTTTTAAATTTCATTCACTGTAACTGAAGTCCGAGGTTTTCATGTTTTTAACGCTCCAAGCGCTCCACTAATGAATAATGACTAATAACGGAAAAAATTGTAGTTTTTAGTTACCGAAATAATTCCGTGGCATTTAAAAAAAAGAATGTTGGCATTTGTGAATTTCAATTTTTTGTACTTGTAAAAAACTAAGCTATAAATAAGTGAAAACGACATATATATTTGATATTATCAGTTATGTATTAGCGGTTGTTGTGGTTCGTATTCGAGGTTTATTTTCCCGAATAAAATAAAAATCATGGTACATAATTTCTTCAATGAAGAATACATGGATCACAGTGATCTTCAAGCTGCAGAAAGTTTGACCAAAATGGATCCAAAAACGGGTTTCACAGAATGTTTTCAGCATTTCTGTAGTGTAAAATAATGCAGACCGGAAAATCCTAGCTGATCCCCTTCGCGAGATATTCAATTTCTAAGTACACAGCTCCACAAAAAAATAGTCTGTCCGGTAGACCAGACCAGTGTATCCTTATGTATTTTGACTCTTTTGAATCTGAATCCGAAGTTAGAATTTTGAGATTGGCTGGGGCCGTGTAATTAGAAATTGAATATCTCGCTAAAGCGATCTGCTAGGATTTTCCGGTTTCCATTTTTTTACCCTACAGAAATGCTGAAAACATTCTGTGGAACCCGTTTTTGGATCCATTTTGGTCAAACTTTCTGCAGCTTGAAGACCACTGCGGGGATATTGTACTGACGTACGGAGAAGTAAGGTAAATTTTATTAATTCTTTATGCACTAAGATTTCCCCGAAGGTATCATCCGGGACGTGAAGTCTTTTCACGTGTAGTTCAGTGTGGTAGAGAGGCACGTTTTGAAAATGGAGGAAAAGAGATTTTGAATATCGTAGAGGGGCAGCCTAGCATAAGCAACAGGACAAGTGCAGCGCAATTACAGATATCACAATCCACAGTTTGGAAAATCCACATTGGAAAATCCCCGTGCCACTCGACGAACAAATTTCCAACCACGATTTTCAGTAAATGTGTGGGCTGGAATTGTGCACGGAGTACTCATTGGCCCTTTCGCTCTTGATAATCCTTTAACTATGGTGTTCTTTATTTACAATTTCTGCGTTACACTTTACTGGTTCTCTTTGAGGAAGTTGCTCTTGACGTAGGATCAGCATATGTGGTATCTTCATGGTGGTGCTCCAGTACATTTTTCAGCAACAAGTGCGACAACATTTGGATAATGTGTTTCCCAGAAAGTGGATAGGCCAAGGAGCCTGGCCCTCTCGTTCGCTCAACCTCAAGCCGCTTGATTTTTATTTTTGGTAACACATAAAACTATGATGTACGTTACGGAAGTTAACACTAAGGCAGAGTTGGTAAATCGCATACATCTTGCAGCTGAGAAAATCCGACAACAGCCAGGTTTAGGCCGTGCGTGTGGGAGGCAATAGATGCGGCGAGCTGAAATGTGCATTTAAGATGGCGGAAATAACTTCAAACAGTTGATGTGAATTTTCCATTTTTTTATTATACAGAATTACCTTCGTAAATAAAAATAAAATAATAAAAAAAAAGTTTTTAAGAAAAAGCTTTTATTTGAAAAAACTATCAAAAAATAAAAATATTTCTTTTTAAATTCATACACCTGGAAAAAAAGAAGCTTTGGGGACGGTCATATAGCGCTATTGCATAGTTACTTTGCTGAATTGACCGCCCCCAAATCTTTTGGTTTCCAGGTGTATGAATTTTACAAAAATTATTTTTACTTTTTAGTAGTTTTTTCAAATAAAAGCTTTTTCTTAAAAACTGTTTTTTATATAATTTTATTTTTTACTTTTCAGTTTACTTATTTTACAAACAAACAGACAGACAAAACCCTTTCATTTGCCACCGCCATCCACCACTTCCCTTTCCCGTCTTCCCACCCCTCTAACACTATTTCCCACTTCTTCCCACCCCTTTCCCATCTCTTCCCACCTCTTTCCACCCCATCTCCACCTCTTCCCACACCTTCCCTCTACTTTTCCACCTCTTCCCACACCTTCCCTCTACTTTTCCACCTCTTCTCACACCTTTCCACTACTTTCCCACCTCTTTCCACCCCGTCCTCACCTCTGCCCCCCTTCCCCATCTCTTCTCACCCGTTTTAACCCCTTCCCCATCTCTTCTCACCCGTTTTAACCCCTTCCCCACCTCTTCCCACCTCGAAAAGTGAGAAATTTTAAATTTGGCTATTGAATAACAAACACTCTATATGAGGTATCGAGCTAAAATTTTGTAGACCCATTTAGAGGAGCATAGTAGGCCTTGAAAATACGAAAGTTACAAAATTTTCAAAACAGTCAAATAAAGCTCATCGAGCACTATATCTCAAAAAATATATATTAAAATCATCCAACGCGTTCCAAAATAATGGGGTGTTGCGGTCTTAAATCGCACACACTGTATATACATTTGTAATATAACGTTCTGCGTCGTCTTCCGATTCCTAATCTCCACCCGTCTCTGTCTCTCCACGTCTCTCCACGTCTCTCTCCCGAACTTCATGGTCAATACCTTATCTCCAACTTTCTCTTGGTCTTCCGCGCCTTCTTCTTCCTTGTGGGTTCCAATTTAAAATTTTCTTTAGTATTCTAGAAGTCTACTTCAACTGCCATAGCTGAATTCTCAGATTTTATTTACGAGTCGCTGAATAAAGGGAATTTAAATATAGCTTTATACTTTGATTTGAGCCGTGCATTCGACTCAGTTGATCACGATCTGCTGCTTGAAAAGCTCTCGACTGCGGGTGTTCGCGGTATTTCAAACACCTGGATAGCATCCTACTTAAACAACAGAAGCCAAATAGTTACTATAAACAGTTATAAATCTGAGCCATGTAATGTATCAGTTGGAGTTCCACAGGGTACCATATTGGGGCCCGTATTATTTTTGGTATTTTTAAACGATATATCCTTAAACTGTCCTACAGCTGATACGCAAATAATATATGCCGATGACACAAATTTTGGCATACATGAAAATAATATGAAAGAAGTAGTATCAAAAGCTAATAAATCTACTCATGAATTTCTAGAGTACTGCTCAAACAATGGACTATCCGTAAATATCAATAAATCTAAGTTTATGACATTTCTTCCGAAAAATTCTATCCGAGATTGCAGTTTCTTAGTCAGATTAAATAATATCTCAATTGAACAGGTACATACTGCAAATTTTTTAGGTGTAACGTTTGATACTAAGATGACATGGGAATTTCATGTAGAACAAATATCTAGTAAATTAAGTAGCATATGTTTCTTAATTCGACAACTAAGAGGTACTGTAAGCTTGGATGTACTTAGATCAGTATATTTTGGCTTAGCAGAATCCATTATATCCTACGGTTTAATATTTTGGGGAAGCTCGGCACACATAAATAAGGCGTTTGTTGCACAAAAACGCATATTGAGGGTAATAGCAGGTGTTCATCCCCTCACTTCATGTAGGGATCTTTTTAAGAGGTATGGCATCCTGAGCCTCCCATCATTATATATCTTTCTACTGATAATAAATATAAAGAAAAAATCTTTGGTAAAAAATAGCTCCATACATTCCTATGATACACGAACCAAAGATAATTTACATCAACCATTTTCTAGGCTCTCTGTTGGTCAGCATTGTCACATTTATAGAGGTATAAACTGTTACAATAAATTTGTAAATCGTTATGGCACTAGCGACAATTTTAATAATTTTAAATCAAGGTTATACGATTTCCTTTTAAACAACTCCTTTTATAGCTATGAAGAGTTTTTAAATTTTAAATGATTGTATGTGTTTTAGAATGTTGTATGTTATACGATGGTTTACATTAGTTTTAAGTTTGACTAGTCCAATAACTGATGCATTTTTTGTATTATGTTGAGTGATGAATAAATTATTATTATTATTATTATTATTATTCTGTCGTGTGGCATTTGCTGAACATGCTCGTTCACGAGTTGTTTGAATCTTATATCATCTGCAGTATTATGTGTTATTCCCATCATATTTCTTATTCTCCCATTTGTGACCCTTTCTCTTTTTGATTTTCCAGCTGATCTTCTCCAGAAGTCCATTTCTGTTGCTCTTAATATTCTTTTAGTCTTTTTTTTACGGGTCATACTTCACAACTGTAGGTTACTATGCTTTTTACTATTGAATTATATATGTTTCTTTTATGTTCTTTTGTTGGGTATGTGTTTATCCTATAAAATGCCGTTAAAAATTGAAATTGCTCGTCTTCCTTGAGTATTGCTTTCTGATATAGCTCCATCAAGTGTCCCATCGATTGATATTTTCATTCCAGGTATCTATATTCATTGCAGTGTTTGATCTTTTGCCTGCCTGACAGAAGTAGATCTGGTTGTTGCCCTCCAATACACATGTATTCCGTTTTCTGTGTTAACCTTTAAGTCCCATTTCTCATATTCCTCAATAAGTTTACGTGTCATATATTCCATATCACCGATATCCTGCGCAATAACAACTTGATTATCTGCAAATGATAAGGTGTAAAGTGTTGATGTGTCATCTATCGGTATGCCCATGTTGTGGCATTTTCTTTTCCAGTCGATTAATGCACGTTCTAAGTAAATTTTAAATAGTGTCGGGGATATACAACATCCTTGGTTACTATTTATTTATTTTGGTAAAAAATTCGGTAGTTTTTCCAATTGTGCAAGGGACCTAACTTTTCATAATGGTTGTGGCCTGTTACGACTAATTCAAAGTCTGAATGTCTAAAATAATTGGAGTATTAGAAAAAAGAAACTACACTAACAGATTATTCGATGCTTTAGTTTCAATGAGAATAGAAACAACAACCGTATAATACATATTTCAGAAATAAGACAGTTATTACTTCTGAATAATAAACGATCGTGAACGATTGATCATGGAATGTGAGATTGTGAAATATCAGTATTTTAAATGCCTCATTATGGAGATAAAACGTAACAATAGTTGGATTAGGGATGGACAGGCAAAGTTCATGTTATCACGCTGAGCGGATCTATTGTTAACTAATAATTAGTTGTGTACGAAAAGTATTTATAAACGTGTTAAACAACTGACAGTGTTCTACTAGCAGTGTAATCCTTGCAGTTTAACGTTCCAATTATTATCAACAAGTAAAATCGAATAGTTTTATTAAGTATTTTATTCGGTAACGTATTTTAATTGAACCGAATTATATTCTTTAAGTTACAAAACTGATAATCAATAATTTAATTATCGTAATTGAAAGAAGAAAGCTATAAATATTTTGTTACATTTTCATAATTGTAATAGCACCTTTATTAAAAATTGACGAAAAATGAATCTTAAAGAAACCCGTGTTTAAACCCGACCATACTCGAGATTTATTTTGATGGTTTTGATAAATTAATATATTATACGATGAGAAAACTAGCCCTTACATTCTGGAACGTCAGGTTTGATATTAATCCGCCAACTAGCCGTCAAAATCAATTACCCACTCTCGACTCATTTTTAATCTTCTTATAGTTTACAAGGAGCTTTTTCAAAGTCAGAATTGTTTCTAAGGAGCTCATGAAAGCTGTTGGGTAATATTCGCTTTTCGAATTTACATCATAGTAAAAAAGTCGTATTTCAGTTTATACCTTTTTGTGTCGTTTCTACGACAAAATACTGGTTGTAAAGTAATAATTGTAATATAGGCTGGAAAATGACGGAGGTGGTAGGAGCCAAGGAGAAGAATACTTCCCGTACTTGAATATACCAGCGTACATACCGTGCTGGCCAGGTCAAGAAATTTCTTGTCTGATTTATTTCTGAATTACTGAAATGTTTGTGACTTATATACTTTACAAGTTTCGTCTAAGAACACTACATCTTTGGGGTCATTAATTTTCAAATTTTTTTTACGTATTTGCCTAAAAACTCTAGCCATTTTAGATAAATTTGTGATTTTTCACACAGTACTTTTCTATTGTCATATTTTTTAAAGGAAAAGCCTAATTTTTTAAGCAATTTATATAAACTGGCAGGGTGCACGCCCAATAAATAAAATTTAAACGTTATACAATTATTTTGGCTTATTGCAATTTTATAAATGTAATAAAACAGCAATAAAACAAAATTGTTGTAAAAATGACATTTCTGAAACAAATTTGTTAATTGGGTGTTTGCTATTTTAGCAATAGAACAAGAGTAAAATTGCACTAATTGAAATAAGTGCACTATACCTGCTGTACCCGACTTCCGAGAAAATCGACCCGCCTCTGGAATCGCCAGCCGCATTCGACGACGACACACGTTACGCAAATTAGTTTGCTGTCGGATAATAGAAATGCTGCACGTTGGACATAACTTGACCACAAAGATTAAAACTTACGTTACAGATTCGGTTACAAACAATATTTCAATAAAGACAAGAAAGGATAGAGCTCCGGACGATATTTCTTCACTATACATCCGGGATTCTATCAGCGAATAGACTTTAACTGATATTCCACATTTTGTGAAAAAATATGACACAGTTTTAAGGGCTGGCATAGATACGGCTTTATAATTTAAATTGGCCCAGCTCAAATAGAGATAACTTATAATTAAAATTTTTATTACCGTACTCAGACGCGCGCAATCCGTTATGAATTTTATTCCCTGGAGCAGCTCATGTGAAATATAAATTACTACTGAGGTTTTGGTTACTCGAACAAATCGATTAACAAATTCAAGCAAGAGACAGCTCTAATTGATTAAATTCGTTGATATATAAAAATTAAAATCGTGATGGTCATTTATATCCACACTGCACTAAAAACATTTTCCTTCAATTTAAGTAGATTCCAGTTTACACATTCGACACCATCAATCACAGATGAGTTTTATGATCCGATACCAAATATACCATTGAAAATTCATAAATCACCAGGCGGTACTAGGAGCAACAATAAATCGCAGACGGTCGAGCAATACGCATCTACGCTGTTATTTTTCACAATTTTGAATGATGGCCGCTTATGTGCCGCCGAACACGTCCAACCACCTCATACTTTTCTTTCCTTCATATCTTTGCATTATGTCAGCTTGTGGCATAAATATTACTTTTCCTTAGGTGAAACGCACGGTCAGGAAAAACCAAAGGAGGGTTCAAATTCGTTGTCGATCTACATACATTTTCCAGGATTTATTTTCCGGGATGCTACCTACACCAGCTGCCAAACTAAATATTAGGAATTCTCATTTTCGAAGAGAGGGTCCGTGACCCAGAGCCGTATTCAGTGCGGCTGACCACTCACGTCGGGAGAATCGGACAACCGCATTAATTTTACTAATGACCCCAGATCGGTTAACTGAATTCGGATATTTTTCAACGTGATCTTTGGAGGAAACGACTAGCCAGACACATACTTGATACGAATCATTTGAAATGAAATATTGAAGTTAATTTTAACACAGTAATAAAGATAATATTTATTTACCAGGGAAATATATTTTATTTTATTTCCTAAGGAACAATTTTAGTTTCTTAAATGTATACAAGGGTGCTATAAAACTATTTATAAAATGCCTTGAAAAATCTATTTTGCTGTAACAATATCCTTAATACTATCATAAAGCGAGTTGTATACTAAAAGGGCCCTTCCTTATGAAGGTTGTTAAGGCCTTTTTAAATTCCATCATAAAACTCCTTAGTGAGGCATAGTGCTGCTCTTGAAAACCTTGTTCGGGCCCTTTTAAAACCTTTCTTAAAACCTATTATAAAGCTGTCAGAAGCTTTTCTATTAGCTTCCTGCACTTCTAGAAAAACACCTAGAAGGTGTTACCTTAAGGGGGGTAACAGAAGGGCTACCATAAAACTGGTTTTTAAAACTCTTATAAGTCCATATTAGAACTGAGAAGCTATAAGAATGAATGCAAATAATTTTATTATTGCATTTATTTTTTCTAAACTGATTTAAACACACCATCAGACTTATTGAAGATAACATGGAAATTGAAATTTATAAAGCGTAGAGTGGCACTATAACCTCTCTAAGGCCAATTTAAAAGGTAATATAAAAAGACATCAGGTATGACAAAAAATTAAAACCAACGGCAGTTTATTGTTAAAACTACATAAGAAAGGCCCAAAAAACAAGGGCCCCTCAGAAATAATAATGATTTTAATATCCATACAAAATTTGCATAGACACGTAATCAGCAAATTTAAAAAAGTGGGCTGCTTCTCGGTTCCCACGGTAATTTTCAGTCGTTTCTTATAATTCTACCTTAATTTGCTAAAGAAAAAGTGATAATTATTGATAATTATAATTGTGAGATTGACCTTGAATATTTTTATATAACAAGAAAAACATGACCGGCCAACTAAAAACCTAATTGTCACTTTACAGTCCTCTCATTAAACTATATATTCTAATAATGGTAATGACCTAGAACATTTACTCTAAATGTAGTCCTTTTAGTCTTTTTGTATACTATAATAAACAATCCCTTTCTTACAAAAATGCAAATGCACTTGGCGAAGATCACATGGACTTGATAAAAGCTGTAATAAAACGTTTGGGACGTTAACATTTGATACAAAAAAACTTAAAACTTAACCTCAAAATAATTCGTATGTGTGTGTGTTTTAACAGTCCTTTTAAAATGGCCACTCTTTTTTAGTTTCTTCCACCTTTCCAAAAAAGACTTAATTACACATCAGTAAGTCGTGAAATGCTTTTAATTAACACACACACACACACACGCACACATGCATCAACGACACTTCAGGCATATTGTTTATTATTTTTACAATAAATGTTTTATTGAGGTTTTGGAAAGTGTTTTATGGAATTAAAATTTGCCTTTTAGATTTATAGAGGCCTTTTTTTCTTCATTACGGTGTCATCACAACATTTATCAAGGATGTTTTAAGAGTCTAGTTTTGCAATGGCTTTTAATAAGTACTAATAGGCATTGAAAATGTCCAGTTTTAAAAAGGATTTATAATGCATTTATTGCAAATATGTTAAAACCATAAAGAATAATTTAAAGCCTCTTTAAATCTAAATGGAATTTAAGACGTTCATAAAACTAATTAGCTTTATGGAGAGTTTTATGTAGGTTACGGTAAACCCATTACAAATACATATTATCCTAGAAGCAAATTAGCTTTATAATTAGGTCTTACAGAATGCTTTAAAACTTACCATACAAGAGCAAGTATACTTGAAGCCTAAAAGGCCTTAACTACAACATCAATAAAGCACAAGACTATTTCCTAACCCCGACAAACCTTTCTTAAAACCTCATCAAGTTCAAATGACTTTTAAATTGTTCCTTGGGTTTAAAAACCCACCAAAATCCACAATCCAATTACAATGTAGGCACATATAGTCGGACGTCTGATTAATAAATAAATACATGAATAAATTCATACTTATTTCCAACAGGTATAAATACCCAATTACAGGAAACTTAGTGTACATGAACTAAAAGAGAAATACGAATTACAAAACTACAATACAAATATAAAAATAAAAAATATATAAAAGTGTATAGAAAAGTGTATAGAAAAGAAAGAAAAAACATAGTATGATGGAGTATATTATATTATTATTATTATATGATCATTTTTACAGATTTCTTGTAAAATGTAAGTGTATTATCCTATCTAAGCTATGATTAATGTCACAGACGCCAGAGATAGAACTAAATATATCACAGGCATTAAAAATTGGTGACTTGCGCATGAGGTTAGTTCGACCAAAATGACAATAAAAACAGTAATTTTCACGGGAGTTCATGCGAAGAACCAGAAAACAAAGGTTATTAACAAGGGACGGACAGTCAATAATATTATTTGCAATATTGTACACAAAAGAAAGAGCAATACAGTTCCTTCTTTTGCTTAGTGAGGTTATATGAAACATATCTAATAACAGTGCATTGTCAGTGCCTCGCGGAGGATAAAAAACACAAACTTAAGAAATTTCCTTTGCATAGATTCAATTAATAAAACGGAGTTTTGGTATATAGAAAACCACATGAGTGCCGCATATTCTAGTTTCGATCGAATATATGTAAAATATAATAATTTTAAGCTTTCAACATTTGAGAAACAGCTCCAATTTCTAACAAAGGACCTGAGTAACTTAGAAGCTGATTTGATCATTTGATTAATATGGTTAGAGAAACTTAGCTGACAGTCAAATATAATACCGAGATCCTTAAATTCAGAGCAACGTTCGAGGGTAAAATTGTTAATATGATAATCAAATTTTATGGAGTTTTGCCTACGAGTAAATGTCGTTATCTTGTATTTAGCAATATTTAGCTTAAGGAAATTGTTGAAACACCACACAGAAACGTTATTGGTTTCAGTTTTTAAATTAGCACAATCGTTATAATTGTTTACCCCTTTCAGGGCAGATAAAAAGCGACAGGGGACACGATTATGGCCCTTATGAACCTTATTATTATAATCAATATACTTAAAGATGTCTACTCTGAGAGACGTCTTATCTGAGGTGGAAAAACTTTTCGTGGTGAAGGTATTGTCTTTTTTTAATGGACAGTTCGCGATTCAAATATGGATCTTCAATGCTGCGTACCTCTACACGTGGAACCCAGAGACATCATTGTTCTACCGAATACATAAAATCAAACAACCCTTGACAAACGATTGTCAACATTATTTCAGATAATGAAAAACAGGATAATTTTTTTTTCGTCACAAAATTCACAAGATTCACAAAATTTCTTTATTTCATTAATATATTATTTGTCACGTCATCGTTTGTTCATTTTTGCGTACATAAGGTGGTTACACAGGATAACCACTAGTCCGCAAAGGGTTACACTTACACAGATTTTCAGATCATCTGCAATAAGTAGCTGGTGGCAATTGATTGTTGACGTTATATCATTTATAAAAATTAAAAACATCAAAACATCAAAGGTTCCTGACACTGGACACACCAGACGTAGCTAATTAATTTCTAGACCTCTCACCACCGTGTTCTATACGAATTGTTCCCTAGAAAACAAGTAGGACGTAAAAAGCAAGATCAGTTTATCTGAGAATCCGAAGGCTTTTACCTAGATAATAATAAATAGTGATCTATCTGATCAAATGCTTTTTGGATATCTGTGTATATTAAAGTATTCATACTTGCTTAACTCTGCAAGAAATTTATTTTAATTATAGCTTATGAAAATGGAAGATGTTATTCTAAAAAAATGTATCATTTTTAGGTTGACCTGAACTTTCATTAAGTTCTAAAATTGCTATTGTCAATTGACATAGGTTTCCGTCAGTTGATCTGTACGTATCTACATACGTACGTACGTACATTCGTATGTGTATAATCTACAGGTCGCTATCCAACAGATACATTTGAATGGGCTTTCAATCGCTTCGTCTATTATCAGAATACAACCCCATTGAATTTCATAATGCATGTCGGTAAAATGCAGGAGCACATATAACTTTTATATCTTTCAAAATAGATACCAACTACATCGAGAAGAAATGAACATAAAGGATGTACGCAAATTTTTATTTGAAACATTTTTTCCCAGGAATAGTAGAGAAAACTGTACATGAGTCATTTTTGGTCCCGTACCGAATTAGTTGCTGCCAGATTTCCATATGCTTCGCCATTAAATAGGTTTTGCATATATATATTATCTCCACTCATTCCACTTATTTTCCACTCCCTTTATTGTTGGAAAATTGTTTATAACAACAAATTAACCACAGATTTAAAAATCAATTAGAGTAAACATCATTAGATCATACTTTTCGGCCGGTTTATTATGCTTTTAATATAAGTGTTGCACATATATACTCTTCGCAGTATTTTTTGTAAATCTATACATATAATAAATCAGTAAAGTTGACGTGTCTGTAAGTTGAAAATATTTGCAAAAAACTGATATAGGGGGGGGGGGGGGATGTAAAATGAGTAATAGAATACATTAAGATAGTTTTGGAATTTTTGTCTGTTTGTCTGTTAGAATGCGCATCATGCAGAAACAACTGAACCAATTTGAATAGTTTTCACAGGTAAATTTATCTAAGTTTGGAGTAACATTCAGTTTTTATTTCATTGTACTCTTCCTACTCTTAAACCAAGTTTTAAGAAAATGGGTTTAGTAGAACCATAGATGGCTTGATCTCTACAATATGCGCATTTGTACGGCATTAACCTTCATGATTAAACTTCTGTAATATTCCAGAAAATTTAAGAGCCTTCTGAAATATTCGAGAATATTCTATAACCCAGAAAATTCGAGAGCATTCTGGAACATTTCAGAAAATTTGTTTCCCACGGCCAGCTCTACGTGTGGCTTTCTCCCGTGTCACCGATGAAAACAATCTCTTTGTACATGTCCCTGGTGATTCTACCTCAAACGTCGATTATAAAGAAACTTTTTAGTTAATTCCAAAATTTCACGTTAACGTAGTCGCGGACACAGCTAATAATATCTAAAATATCTAAACTGCAATATACTGTGCGTCTTTCAAGTTCTAGCGACCTTTAGGTATTTTTATCTTAAATGTTATGCAGGTATTTTTAATGAGAGTATTACAATACGAATGGAATTTGCAGTTGGACGTTGTCGAATATCTAATAAACACAATGACCTCTGGCAAAAAACTTATATGTAAACATCATGATTTTACCTTAATGAAACTGAGTCATATCCTTTATACAAAGTGATCGTCAGAGGCGTGTAAACTGTCTTGCTATGGATAGAATAGAAAAGAATGAAATGTAATGGGATGGGATGGGATGGGATGGGATGGGATGGGATGGGATGGGATGGCATGGAATGGCATGGAATGGCGTGGAATGGCACGGAATGGCATGGAATGGCATGGAATGGCATGGAATGGCATGGAATATATATTTATTGGTGTTAGGGCATTTATAAGAATATGAGACAAAATTAAATCTAAAAACTAGATATAAATAAATAATTAAATAAATATAAACTATGCTTTGTTAGAGTCTTAGAGCAAAATGTTATTAAGGTTTCCAATTAAACACAAATATACGAAAAAGCATAAAATATCGGAACTGTAATTTACAGTGTGTCTAGCAGGTAAAATTTCTTCAACAAACTTTACGTAGATTAGGTTATATCTCAATTTTACTTTAAAAGGTATAAATTGTTTGTATTTAATGAGATTATTACGAAACGAATGAAAGATGCAGTTTTAGGCATTGCTGACCGCTGCATATCTCAAAAATAAAAATAAAAATATATTGACTCTATTTAGTCTCAGTGGCACCATTTAGAAGTAAATTGTGCCATGTTCGTTCAAAATATGAATCAAATGGGTATTCGCAGTCGGTCACGCCCGAGTGCAATTTCTACTCGTTATCAAATGTCTATTAGTAAAATATATAAATAAATGATAGAAAATATCATTTCAGGGTTTCTGTTCATTCCTTTAGCTAACATTAACTTACTGTCAAAATTTTGTACTTACAAGAGGCATGACGGACGGACAAACAGATAGATAGATGGACATTATGAAAGTTGTTCAAATAATAATATCATTACTTAGTGTACCTAGAGGCAAAAACTATGGAAAATTTAGAAATACTGTCATACTATTATCCAATAATTTCTTTATGGTTGATTCTTGTAGAAAAAGGTTTATCTTCAGTTTCTATATGGACACGGCACTTGCCCTTACACCAAGACGTGGAAATCACCCCTAATGGAAAATTTAATATTTGAAGTATTGCTGACTTATTATGAATTGTGGTATGTTTATATTTTTGGGATCGAAATTCAAAAATTCAAAATGACGCCTTCAATAAGGCAAATGGAATTTTATTCTAAAACAAATGCTTTAAACAGACAACTATATGTAAACAACAAACAGGCGGACCTATCGGTAGCGACATCTTAGTGGAAAATATTAATTAGTGATTGTGGCAATCACTACTACATTATACTAACAAATAATTCCTTGTAGTAGTTATTCTCGGATCAAATAACGGATTGACTGCATTGTATAGAATTCGATGATTTATTCAGAAATTACTTAACAAATCAGAAGCAGGTTGTCAGTGTAAATGCATAAATAACCGAAGAGAAAACAATTACCTATGGAATACCTCAAGGAACAGTCATAAGTCCTATTTTTTTTCAAACCTACAAAAATTATGTTAAATTTGGATATTTCAGGGGAAATCATTTCTTATGCCGATGACAGTCTTATTTATTCTCTGATGTTAGCTGGGAGGAAGTTAAAATTAAAGCGTAAAAGGCACTTCACCATGTAACAATTTGGCTAAAAAATAACTTATTACTTAACTCTTAATAAAACAAAAACAAAATATTTAACTTTCTCTTTAAATGCAACAGGAAAATCTCGAATAAATAAATTAAAATGTCACGAATTAGAAAAACCGCAATTATTTGTGAGTCAAAATTACATTGAATCATATTGTTATAAGTACGGCTTAATAATTTGGGGAGGCACATATGACAATACATTGAATTATCTTAAAGTAATACTATAAAACTATTTTAAACAGACCTAGGTATTACTCAAGTAAATCATTATTTGAAAATACCAATTGACAGTTTATTTATTGTAGATATTCTAAATTATGTACAAAGGAATCCGAAGATAGATAATAAATCAAATTATGGATAGAAGTATAGCACCAAAGTCAACAAATACGGCTTTTACAAAGTTTATAAATTACATTGGAATTAAAATGATTAATGTCTTACCTGTAGCAATAAAAGAAATAAAATATTTAAGAAAATATAGATCAAATTAAACAAATTTTGAGAAAATAGTATTATATAGGTATATATTCTAGGTTTTTATAAACTTTTTTATCAGTTTAGGTATAGGTAGCCTGTGAGCTTAGGTGCCGTAATTTATACTATTAAGTAATTTGAAGATAGTATTTAATACTTGATATAAAGGCGTTTAAGATAAATATTTTGATTGTTGAATTTATGGATAAACATAATAATAAACTTAAACTTTATTCAGTTATACCATAAAAATAGTGTAGAACAGATCAAAATAGCAAGATAAAAATAAATAAATTAAACAAATAAGTATAAACAATTAAATGTATAACACATATTACAATTAAATAATATTACTTTAGATAGAACAATCAAAATGGTGATTAAAGTATTCAGAGATAGAATAAAAGGATTGACGACTTAAATATATTTTTAATAAATTTCCTATTATTATTAAAATTATTTAACACAAAGAAACACTATTTCCTCAACTTCAAACATTTAATTAAACATGTTTTCAAAATTTTCAATATAATTTAATTTAATTTAATAATATAATTTTGAAAATACTTTAATTAAACAGACAATTAACTCATTCCTTTTATGCAAAAATTTGCAATGTAATCCATCTCAGTGTACGTATTAATTGAATCAAATTTTAATTACAGTTATAATTTGAATGTGAGCCAGATTTTTTGCAAATATGCAATATATGCAGGATTTAACGGCTGAAATGAAAATAAAGAAATATTGTTTTGCGGTCGATTCACATTAAAATCAATGATTACAGTACATTTACTTGTCACTTCAAAAAGGGTTTATATGTAATATTTACGAAAGCTCCCAAAGCCAACAGATATTTATGAATAAAAATATTAGCGTATATCAATAATCTGTTTCAGTGTTTATAAACCTCACCCAATTATATATCCATATTTAATTGAGATAATTAGTAACATCAGTTGTAATTTTAGGTTTTATCATGCATTTTTTTTTAAATGTTTCCTAAGCTTTATATTTACTGATCGATTTTTTCTTTAAAAAAATGCTGGGGTTCCTCCTCTAGCTAACACTAAATATCAATAAAATCGGACTTTTTTCTCTCTTAAGATATTTAGCTTAGAAAACACGTGATGGACGGAGGGGCAGACGGACAGACGAACAGACTGACAGAAAGGCGAACCATGGCGGACATTTTGAAAGTTGTTGCGAATTCTATGACTAACACAGTGATATTATAATGTTTTTCTCTACGAGCGATATTTACAATTTTTGAAATGTAAGATACGAAAAAATGCATATAACATTTGTAGAGAATTTTATAAGCCTAATTTTTTTATTAACATAATTTTGATATCGCTAATGGTTAAAGCGATTTAAACAAAAAACTGAATTAGAGCGTCATATTTTGAGGTTCAGGAGTTCAGGAGTTTTAGTATGTTTAATAGTAAACCTTAATGAACATCTTTGCCAAGTTTCAAAACTTTATTAGTTTTTCCCTCTAATTTTCCCCATTTCCCAATATGGAAATTTCGCCTGAGTCATACCTAATTAATTAAATTACATCACAATACATTATATTAGAGTATGCTAAGAGTAACGCGAGAAGTGAGCATTCAAAATTATTTATGTGATAATTACAATATATAACTTACCCTACCTGAAGCCGGCCGGAAAATCACGACGCAGAGCACCATGGCAATTGAAAGACGGGGCCGGGTTGGGATCAGATTAACTCAATAAAATGTATAAATAAAAACTATAATATTTCACTTTTGCAAAATAAAAAATGTAAATCAACTTCCCCAGTAGATTTTCAATGCTTACTAATTATATGTTTTTAGTCCAATCAATGAATGCCCAAAAGGGGATTGTAGAGAACATTGAGGAGGGAGAATTTTCCTTTTCAGGAATGTGTTGGAAGTAGTTAGGAAGTAAAAGTCTCCGCCCTTAGCCATGCCGCTTCAGGGAGGGAGAGGTTCCTTTTTTCGATTCTTCGCTTATAACTCGGAAACGATGCGCCGTGCGGGAAAAATTCTTCTATACAAAATTACATTATATTAAATTTCCTATAAGAATGTTTATATTCATTTTCTTCCTATGTGTTATAGTTTTCGAGATATTCGCCAGCGAAAATCGATAATTAATAAATTAATTAATTATGTATCAAAATGTTTTACCGTGGATCTGCTAATAAATCACAGTCACAAAACAATCTTTATTTTACAACACTCGATCTATTTACTAACGTAATATTCTGTCGAAATCTATACATTTCCTTATATATTCACTGTGACTCGAAGGCACCCTTATAACTTTTTTATTTTCTTTCCGATTTGAATCAAATTTTACTCAAGTATAGAACAAATTAGGACCAGAAAAACATTCGCTTGCTACAAATGCATAGTCACGAATCGAAAAAAGGGACCTTTCTACCCCCCTTCCCTCATGAAGCGACGGGGCTAGGGGCGGGGGATTTTAGTATGTTTTCCCCCTAACTACCCCCAACATATTCCTGAAGAGAAAAATTCCCCCCCCCCCTCCATTTCCTGTACAACTCATTCGTTGACTGGACTATTTATGCAAAATTAGATACGAGTAGCAGAAAGTGAAATATCCTATCTCCCTGTGTGACTAACTACATATACCATGTAAATACAACTCTAGCAGAAAAATGTAAATACTAATATTTAAAAGAGTCTATTTAATAAGAATGCTGCTCATTCTAAATTGGTTTTTGCTTTTAGTGATATTAGATTTTCTATTTGCGAAACGAGGCTCAGTAGCACTGTGAAATAACCTATTTTAGAAAGTAATTAAATACATCAATCTACTGCTAAGTGTTTTCTGAAAAAAATCGTAAATGTTTCTCATTGATATCTATTTGCGTCCTAGAGATACCTAAAGCGGTTCTTAACGATTGATAAAGTATCAGTTTTATTTACTTTTATGCCGCCGTGCCACGCCGCCGTAGGGAAATCGAAAATTATCAATTTGGTGTGCTTTTTTTGCTTTTTTTTCAAAATATGTACTATCTAGTTATATTTACTAAGTCTCTGTTTAGTGGTTATTTTTGTCTGATTTATTCCCATTTTTATTATATGTGTTTTGATAAAATTTATTCATTGATATTATAGCACTATGTCAAAAATATTGCGAAAATTGAAAGAATTAATAGAATATCTGCCATTGGCCAATTTCAGGATTTTGAACTTTTAACTGTATAAAAATTTCTCCAAATAGACAATAAATATTTTGTGGCGTTTATGTTAAATTCAGATAATTTAAGCGGAATTCATACCATATGCCGTATGCCACAAGCATAAAACGTATCAAAAATAGACATAGGAAGTCCACAGAGGCATTCACGTCAACGTATCGTACGCTGTAAGCTTAATAGAAATGGTTTATTATACTCTTCGCAAATACGAAAACAAGTATATTGCATTTGATCGGCACATTTCTAAAACCGTAAATATCGCTCGAAGAAAAAAATTTTTCATGTCATTGTGTTAGTGAACGAATTCAAAACAACTTTCAAAATGTCCGTCTGTCCGTCCGTCACGTTTCTTGTAAGCACGATAACTCAAGAAACAAAAAACCGATTGTGCTGAAATTTGGACAGTAAGTTAGTGTCAGCTGAAGGAAGAACCCTATTTTAACAAAATAGATCGGCAAATAAAAAAGTTATTGGTAATTTAAAATTTAAAAAAAAAAAGACGTGTGGCACTCGGGGACTGTCGCGGTAAAGCTATTGCATAGCATTTTGTATCAACTTATGCAATTATAATTTTATTTATTTATTTTATTCATGCAGTATTGCTTTTTCTTTGATATCAATTCAAGTTACACTTTTTGAGCGTGGTGACCGATAAGAAAACAAATTTTTCTATTATTAAATAATGACTTTCTTCATTAATAATAAATGCACTTTGTTCATTCATATTCAAAACACTTTATACACAAATTTTACAAGTACAGCTATTCACTGTTGTACATAAATACCTATACACCTATATACTTTCTCATAAACAGCTGCTTATGTATTCGTCCGATTTCGGAGCAGCTCGTCTCGATTCGTGCGAGTTTCGTAGAGTCGTACAATACGTCTAATCGCACGCACACAACGCCGTGTCGAAGACTGCTGAACTGAAACGACGTTAGACGATGCACGGCCTTCAAGCCACACCTCCTTGCCCGTCGGAGTGGGGAGCGTGAGGTTTTTTCGTTACGGAATTTCTGGATTCGGTCCCCGCGCTCAAGGCCCGCGATAGAAGCTATGCAATAGCTTAAAAATTTTTCTTTATTTTTATAATCTGTATTAAATAGAAATCTTGCGGAATATTATTTCCTATCATTTTCTTTTTATATATATATACATTTCATTAATGTGTGTTTTCTAATTATCACAAAAAATTTACCAATAGTATATATTACATTCATTAACAATTTCAATAATAAGAAATGTGTAGTGGCAAAAGTCTTGCCTTGAAGGGTCATGGGTTCAACCCTGTTGAATTTTTGTATTTTTTTTTTATGCAATTTCTGAAAATATAGTAAATAATATTTGAATAATCCAGTAACATCCAAAGAATAGAGAGAAAATATTGTTATTAGATTGCAAGGATTACTAGTTTCTATTAAAAAAAATCGGCAGCTACTGGAAGCGGCTGGAACCTCCCCACACGGTGGATCCTTATCAGCTGTATTTGGATATTACATCGGAAATCAGAGCACTGAGCAAACAGATAAATTACACGTGACTTTGGAGTTATTTATTTCATCAACAAATATCGAACGAACTGAAGCGGACTACAAGCAATCTGTTAAAACATAACCTCTCATGTTTGTTTATGTTGCATGTTAATCAATTGCCGGATATTATAAGGGTATTAACAGATAACGTTTCGAAGATTTTGTAAAATATTGGATAATGAAAAAAAAATAATAACACAGAATTTAGCCCAAATGACGCTCTAACCAACAAGTCAATAACATTATGGACTGTTCAAGCAGACTACGCATGGGTCAAATTAAAATCTTCCTGCTCGATCAAAAAGGTCGAGCAAGTCGAGCTTCGTCCGAGGCCTTTATTTTGTAATATTCGAACGTTTAAGATTTAGCTCAGTTAACTCGATTTGCAATGAACGATTGTGACGTGTCCCATCAATCAGACGTAATATCCGAATACGGCTATAAACAATTATTACCTTAAAAAAAAAAACAACTAAAATAAGTTTTGACATTGTCAAAAATATTTGGGTTGGTAACCTTTACGAATGTTGATTTTTAGGTTATGAAATATATTTAGGGACATAACATGTTTAAGTTTTTCAAGTTTATTCACATTTTTAATGTTTGACTACGCATTTTTAGCTTGGAGCCACAGTGACTCCAAGCAGATAGTTAAAAAACTCATGCAAATAATTTTTCTATATAGACCATCTTAGGATGACGTCACGATAAGTCGATCATATTGCCTGAGGGATAACCAAACTTTTTATTCCAATGTAAACAAAGAAGTAATCTCAGTTTTAAATGTGAAATAAAAATAAAACACCGTCTTTTTTTGCGACAAGGTGCGATTGTGAGATAAGGTTTATTTTGAATGTAAAAAAGATTAGAAGAAAGGTAAAGAAATCACTTTCTGGCAGAGTCTATTGAATACTACATACGGATAATATAACAAGCTTATCACTGAAATCTAGCACTTAGTTATTTAAATGTAAACTTGCCTTGCCCATAACAATGAATACATTTGAGTTTATCTTTCTTGCACAAATTTCTTGCACAAACTTCTTGCACAAATCCGGCCTCATAATATTTATATGCTTGTAAAGATTTGTATACCTTTAACTGCTGATCTGCGAAGAAGCTGTGAGTCGACACTAAGTAATTTACCATATTAATTACGGACACACAAGGTAAAATAGACAAATCTGCAGAAAGGTCTCCAGTCTCCACTCCAAGGGTGTATGGGTCAATATTGTCTATTATTTTGATTTTCTCATCGTAGTGACACTTTACATCACCCATAAGGGTTGGATAATATTCACTATATGACATTATTACGAAAACATACAGTTTCTCAAGAAAATCAGAAAAAAATATATAAAACCACGCAAACTGCGTTTTGTTGTCCCTCAAGCAAAATGTCAAAATTGTCAAAACCATGTGACCTAAAAATGGTTGATTAATAAAAAAATATATTGCTAATTACAGGTTAGATTTCTAACCCACAAAAAGAGTCCTATTTTATTAGGACAAAGTATTTAGGACTTCATAAACATTACACTGTACTAGATTTTAGTTGAAAGTACGGGAACCAGGCAGAAATTTTAATAATAGCTACGTAATATTCTTAAATCTTAAGAAATATATATTTTTGAGGTTAGCTGTGACGTCACGTACCATAAGCTATAAATCAACATTCACAAAGGTTACCAACCCAAATATTTTTGACAGATGGCAAAATACGTTTCCCCCTAACAATAATACCAATTTTTTGGATGCTGTCATATGTGCACATATAACGAATTATTTTTAATTTTTTTAACGGAAACCAAATCGAAAGGGTGCAAGTGTGATATATCGTTGAAATTGGAATTTATACTGCTTTTTAATGGTTCAATTACAAATTCTAAGTAATCATAAAATAAACAACTTGTGCCAAAATGGCACTAAACGTAATCCGATCTCAACCAAAACCTTTTCAAATCTTCTGGAGCACTAAAGAAACCCTCATGTAAAAGTTTCATCCAAATCCGTTTAGTAGCTTCGTAGCTATCGTGTTAACACACAGGCATTAGTCACAAACCACTTTTTTGGGTTTCCGGGACCTCGAAATCGTAAAGATTTGATGTTATCTCAATTTTCGATTTTGGATTAATTGTAGTAACCTCCCACAATTATTGTGGGGAGGTTAATAAACACAACACTATAAAAACTAAGTTCGTAGGCAAGAGCACTTAATAATTTTGATTATTGATACTGGAAACAACTAAACGAAAACATCCGTTCGCTGGTAATGGGTGGTAGGGATGGCCATCTTTTGGAAAAACCATATAACTCTTGGTGGACAGCTTCCCTGCCAGATGTGGCCGGAGTAGTGTTCATGGTGGATCGTTTAAGTTTGAGTTGATATATTTTGTTTTATCTTCTGGCCTCGGCCGATTTTTCACTAAATCGGTCGGGGAAGTAAGCTGTCAAATTTTTGGTTTCAATGTTTTTCTGGGGGAATTTGGTTTTTGACAGTTTTCGAAAAAATATTTTAGATTGGTACCAATGTCTTAAATTATTTTTAAGTTATGTAGCACTATTTTTAGGTTATGTTGCCGGAAGAATTTCCGGCGGGGTGGCAGAAGTAGCGGAAATAGTTTTTGAAATATAATGTCACTTTTAAAGTTTTATTGGAAAAAACTCGCCGAAAACGTTCCGGTGAGATTGCTTATATTTGTAGGGCTTGTGAGCGGTTCACGAAGGCTTCTCACACCTTCCGTGGGCTTTATGAACGTCGAAAAAACTTGTAATGTCTCGATGCACTTGACACTCAAATTTACTCAGCATACAGTCTGCACGCTTTAACACACTAGTCTATTGAACGTTAGGTTAGACCACAGAGTACAGTAACTATACAGAGGCGAAGGCTAGCCTTCCCGCCAAAACCCAATTTGTATACTCATCGCCATTTCTTAATTGTTTAACAATCAACCTCACTTTTATCTTGACACTGTTGATGTTTATCGTGTTAAGTTTGGATTTGTGAATTTTTTTTTCCACTCATTTTGGGATATTGAAAACATTAACCGAGAATTAAAATTCTCATAAATAAAACCTAGTGTACAACTCAATTGAAAATAGGCGCCAATTATAAGCAATTCAAATCGTAATATTTTTCAATCCAACTCGAAATACACTGTCTTTTCAGTGGGGATCTGCACATGACGTCATAGCTAACCTCAAAAATATATATTTCTTAAAATTTAAAAGTACTACGTAGCTATTATTAAAATTTCTGCCTGGTTCCCATACTTTCGACCAAAATCTAGTTTGTCACAATAAAATAAAACGCATTTTGCAGGTTAGAAATCTAACCTATTAAAAGAAATAAACAACATATCTCTCAGTGTAGATCAGGGTGTATTAAATAGGTGATGCGACGACAACCCTCACAGTGGCTTAATAAGTGCTTACTTCGTACATATTGTAAAAGATGACTCAACTAAGTTCTCTCATTACTTACGCATAGATAGATAATTTTATAGGTTCTGTGCATACGTACATACAGTGTTGCATACATTCCCGGCTTCTTGTTTTTGACAAGAGTCCAGTGACATCTGACATTAAGTAGCTAAATTAAAACATTGAAAGAATATATGTAACACTACATGCAGTATTGCACGTGTCGTCACAGCTAACCTCAAAAATATATATTTCTTAAGATTTACAGGTATTACGTAACTATTATTAAAATTTCTGCCTGGTTCCTGTACTTTCAACCAAAGTCAAGTTCAACGTAATATGTATGAAGTTTTAAATAGTTTGTCACAATAAAATAAGACACTTTTGCAGGTTAGGAATCTAACCTATAATTAGCAGTCTATTTTTATTAATCAACAATATTGAAAAATTATTGGCGTGAATTTTTAAATATTTGCTTGGAGCCAATATGGCTCCAAGCTATAAATGGCCTATACAAACATTAAATATGAGAATAAACGAAAACACCTTAAAATTTGAGGTTATGTTAATTATGCGATGCACATGCCCAGGTAATTGTAGGACCGTATTGCTCGCGCCATCTATTAAAGTAAATAGAAACCATGCACTTACGAAGCCATTATTATAATAGGAAAGTGCCGGACCACCTATTTAATACACCGTGGTGTAGACGTAACTGGTACGCAAGGTCACAGAAAACGAGCCATCAAAACTGAAAGGAACCGCCAAAGACTTCGCCTCTGTGCAGTTACTGTATTCTGTGGTTCCACTATAAAATATATTTTACACAAGAAGCGTGTTATTTGGTTTTTAATTTTTTTCACGGAAACCAAAGCTAAAGAGTGCAAGTGTTATATATCGTTGAAATCGGAATTTTTACTGCTTTTCAATGGTTCGATTACAAATTGTAAGTAATCATAAAATAAACAACTTGTTGTGCCAAAACAGCAACAAACGTAATCCGATCTCAACCAAAACCTTTTCAGATCTTCTGGAGCACTAAAGAAACCCTCATGCAAAGTTTCATCCAAATCCGTTTAGTGGCTTCGCCGCTATCGTGCTAACAGACATACACACACACACACACACACACACACACACACACACACACACACACACACACACACACACACATACACACACACAGACATTTTTCAAAAACAACTTTTTTGGGTTCCTGGGACCTCAAAACGTAAAGATTTGATGTTATCTCAATTTTCGATTTTGGACTAATTGTAGTAACCTCCCACAATTTTATTGTGGGGAGGTTAATAATTAGATTTCTAGAAATCAAATATGATGACAATCTACAACGCCTGCTCCACGCATCCATAATATCATCTCTAATTATAGAAGTTATCGATTTAAAGTCAATAGGAAGGTATTACAAAAAGGAATCTTAATTTACAAGACAATATATTAAGACATCAACAATACGATTTAAAAACCGCTGCCCAAGGAATCACTACTTCCACAGAATTTCTATCCAAGTCACTCACAACGAAAAAATTTTGTATGTGGAAATAATTGCTTAAGGAACTTTAATAATATAATATTTGAAATCCTCCACCCCAAAAACCTATAAAACGATACCCCACATCGGTAGTAGGGTGGGGGTGGTGATAAGGGGGTGGTAGTGGTGGTGGATGAAGTAAAAAAATATTTTGAGGTTTCTGGTTCTTGTACACACACTAAATCACAATTTTTTTTCATCCCCTTTAATAATGGGGTGGGGGTGGTAATGGGGGTGGCTAATGCCAAACATTTTTTCGAGACCTTTGCTTCTCTTGAATATACTAAATACCAATTTTCTGGACTCTTACCTGCTTCATTTACCTAATTACCCCAAATTTACCCCAATTTACCCCCAACCCTTCGATAGAACGAGATGAAAATATAATCTAGTTCCAGATCACGTTAAAATACATATGTGTACCAAATTTCAAGTCAATATCTTAAACGGTTCCAGAGTAAACGTGCGCACAAAAAAGTTACAGACCGACAGACAGACCGGCAGACCGACAGACCGACAGACCGACAGACAGAAATTTTTTTTTCGCTCAAACTTAAAATCTCGACGTTTCATGACATTCTAAGCCTATTTGAACAATAAAAATTTTTAAAATTTTTTTTGTCGTTACTATACTTCCACTGGATGTGGAAGTAAAAGTAATAAATTCCAAAAGTTTGCAACGTATATTAACATCAAGAAATGGAACATTAGTTAAGTACTGACGATTTTACCACATTTTCCTGAGTAGAGTTATAATGGGAGTTCTTAATGACGTTATCCATGAAACATATCCGTTAACAGACCTGTTACTATACTTTTTCTACGACTACTCAACAGGAAGTTGCACTATAAGGTAAATGTGCCGAAAATAATAATTGTGATAAATGGCGAGTTTTTTAGGGAAAAATGCGAAGACGCACATTGTATCGGTAATAACTTCTTTATTTTTTAAGCAGGAGAAAAAAGAAGACTTTTAATTCTCTCTTTCTTTCTAAACCTCCATATCTCCGAAAAAACGAAAAGTTGCGGAAATGTTAAACAGCTAATTGCTCCTCGGTTTATGAACTTTTCCTTGGATATTTTTATTTTTTAGCTAGGAGTAACACTTTTCGAGTTATTCGACAAAAACTGTGTTAAGGCGCGCGCCCGTTTTCGCAATCTACAAAGAAGGCGAAACACGAAATCTTTGAAAGTTCAGAAGGGCCATATTATGTCATATTATGTCATTATTGAAAGAGTCAGAGTTGCACTTGATGTACATCGTGAATCGCACCGGTCAAATCGAGCCTATAGGAGCATACGGGAGCGTACGAAAAGTATCATTTTTTGACTTTCGGCGAAATCGATGCCCTACTTATTATGACAGATTGAATTGAGTTATGGCACACGCAATGTCTTTAAATCGTCTCTAGTGATTGATCTACAAAAACTGTTGAATAATGAATATAAACTCTTGTGATTGGTCCTAGCCTATTGAGTAATGAATCATTACTCACGGCTGTGAGTAATGAGCTCTATTACATGTTCAAAAACTTATCTATAATAAATAAATTATTCAATAGTCGTAGAAAAATATATATATATTTATTTATTTTTAGTATTATTATATTCCTGTTCCTTTATAACGTATATTTATTTACTTTTACCTTTTATAGTCAACTCATTTGTCACTAAGCTATAAATACTTTTACAGGAAGTATACTATTATCATCCATTTTACTAATGACCACTTGATTGGGTATTTAGGGTTAGCAGTTGAATAAATAAATAATTAGTGAGGATTAATGAAGCCATTAATTAAAGTCAACTATTCTATGTACAACATTTGCCACGACTAAGTGCCATTAGACCTACAGAAAAGCAACCTTTTTTAATAATTGCTAATGCCAAATGTTTCTATATGTTATCTTAAGCGAAATCTAAAAGAAATAGAGTGCGATTTTACTTTTTATAAAGACGATGGAATGTTGACAAAAACATTAAGTGGCAAAGGCACTTATCACTGCGTTTTCGAGTTGGAATCCCATCTCTGACACATTGCAATATCATTAAAAACTAGACATGTATTCATGTTTTTATTTTATGTTATCCTTTTCTGCAAAAACGTTGCTTCTAGATTCAGAAGTTATGTTATGTGTTTTTTGTCTGCTGGTCATTCATATTCAATCTTTTTTAGACATTGGTAAAACATTGTTAAAAATAGCTCTACGTTGAACATGCCCCTTCTTTAAGTGTCAATTTTCTTTATTTTTGGGAATTCTCTAAACGTTGAAAAGCTAATTCTAGTTGGGATTTCAAACTTTGCTCAAATTTAACTTCTGCTGGTAAAAAATATATATTGTATAATATACAATTAAATGTGTGCTTCATATATAAAAGGTGTTTTAGGAATTAAATAGGCTTTAGTTTTAAGTAACGTATTTGCGAGAAATATCTAATTCTCGGTCGACTTGACACAAACAACCATTTCTTGGAAGTTAAGACGGGTTTTCAGATACAAGTTTTAATATCAAAACACCTGGTACAGAGCAGTGACAGTGCCACAATGACTAGAGAAAATCGCTTTATCGGACTCTTAGACAGAGATTTCTTACCCAGTAATATCCGCAGTTTCAGCATTTAGCTGCACCTAGGAATATTTTGTGATTAGCCAATTCTGTTACCATACTCGGTGTTTGATAATTATTATCATGCATACAAATCGGTTCTGGGTAATTAAATTACCTTTCAGACTAGAACATTTTTAATTAGCCACAGTTGAATACAAAATATTATTGAAATCCATGGTTTCCCAAAGTTGGTGGGATGATATTACATTACAACAGATCGAAATTGGAAGTTTTTTAAAATCGTCTTATTTAGCTCAATGTTCTGGTGGAGACCATCACAACATTCATTCACTGCCACAAGGTCATCTGCAGCAGTTGAGACTCGAACTGAGGAATGATAACGACGACTAGCGAGTGTTGCCTCATTCAATCGCGGTCTAGCTAACTGCTAATGTCTCGGTAACATTAAAAACACCACTAAGTATCCATATCCTAGCCAGGATTCGAACCCGGGATCCTAGATCTCAAGCCTAACACCTTTAAAACTATTTATTTCGTGGATTCACATTATAACAGTAACGTTTTACATATTATGACTATTTTACAATAAATATTGCACTGTGGACGTTACAATTCGCGGATTGCCGCGAGAGATGGACCGCAATAGCCGGTGGCATGGCCTAGGCATAATAAATTTACAGGCATATTCAACAGTATCAGGGGAACTATTGATTTATTCTGTTGTGTTTGTTTATTTCCTGTATGGCTTAAGAATGTTTGCAGTGTTATATTCTGAACTGGTTGTATTGATTGTCCTTAGTGCATACAGGAAAAATATAATAAAATCCTGCTTTTGATAATTATTTTGTTAATATGAGGGGTTAGGGGTGTTGGGAGAGGTGGTTGTTTTATTTGCGGGATAGTACTGTTGTATTCGTTTTATGTTTTGATGAGGGTTTGATGTATTAATTCATGTTTTCTAAATACGTTATTATCTTTCCGTTGGTAAGCAATGTTGCGTGTGATTTCAGATTTAAGTATTTTATCAGTGCAGAATTTCTGGGGGGCGTTGGTGTTTAATGTACTGTGTGTTTATCAGTCGATGCAGGTGTGTAATTCTTATGTATCTGTCTGAGTTAGACAATAGTAGTACGTCGGGTACACCAAAGAAAGCTGCACTTTTTGATTGGAATGTGCCACTTTCTGTGGTGGTCATCGTTGATGTCAAAAGGTAACTTTTCAGCTAAGAAGACACTTGAAAATCCGCGCAGAACACCAAAATGGCGGCCATTATAGATGGCCGCCATTAGTCACTCTAAATTTTTTTGTATCTCAGCTTCTAATAGTCTGATTTCGATTTTCTTTTTTTTTTGTTTAAAAGCTCTTGTGATGAGGACACTTTTTTGTCCCCATATTATCACTACACCTTATTTGTGCAATTTTCAGAAAAACAAATAATTCTTAATTTTCACCACTTTTGGAGAATACTGTGATACGGAATTCAAAAATAGAATTTTGAATGATGCTGAGAGGTTGCATGCAAATAGAATACGTATTTCTTGGGATACTTACTCAAGAACTTGTCTGAAGAACTGTGTGAGAGATAAGAGAAGCGTTGGTCTTCGTCACCAAGTAGCACAAGAAAATATGCTACCAAAAAATTGGAATGACTAGAGTGAAATTACTTAGAGAAGATAACATCAAGTCGCACATCGCGTATAAAAGTTCTCAGTGCCCCATGCCATCCATTTTTTATTTAAATATTAATCAAGGGTAGTTGGCAGTCTTAACGCCCATGCAGCTGTAAAAATAGCATCGTTACCTAGGTAACGAGCACGTGGTAACGATATCGGTCTCTGCGTATTCTTTGACGATGTTATCTTCTCTAAGTAATTTCACTCTACCTCTGCTGCAATCAGACTAAGACAGAACTCTTCAAGTTACTTGGAAAATATGCATTTTTGAAGTTCAATCAGTACTGAGATTGATGGCATAATTCATTCATCTCGGCCGGATGAAACTTCAATTGATGGAGCACAATGCAGGCAACAGAAAGAAGCAGACGGCAGGATTTTTCTCCACGTCAAAGACAGTGTTGAACATGTAGCAAAAAAATAATTATTTGCACAGTAGACACTGATGTAGTTGTTTTGGCAATATCTTTCTTTCACATTCTCAAAACTGCGTGGATTCTCTTTGGTGTTGGGAAAGGTCAGAGATACATGAGCATTAATGCCATATTTGAAAGTATGGGTGAACATAAAGCTCATGCATTCACTGAATCAGATGTAACGTCATCATTTGCAATGAAAGGGAAACAGGCTGCCTGGAAAATGTGGAAATAATTTCCTGAAGCTGCTGAAACCTTCCACTTCAACAGTCTACTGCTGCCAAGGCTTTTCAAGTTCTGGAGATGTTTACTGTTTTGATTTTCTACAAAGACGCAGAAGACTTCTGTCAATCATGTTAGAAAGCTTATCTTTACTTCAAAAAGTCGCAGGTGACAAAGTCTGCCCCCAACAAAAGAGGCACTAAGGCAGCATTGTCTTCGATCAGCATACCAGGCATGACAAGTTTGGGGTAATGCGTGCTCAGTGATGGACAACATTCCAGGGCCAAAAAGATGGGGATGGAAAATGGTTGCTGGAGAGTGGACGCCGGTCTGGTCTTCTCTTCCTTCTATTAAGACTGCCTGCAGAGAATTGGTTAAGTGTAGTTGCTTCGGATGCCGTACACGCTGCTCCTGTTCAAAGACCAAGGCTCCATGCACGCTACTTTGCGCGAAGTGCATTGGGGGTCGACAATGCAGCAATAAATGCAATAAAAGGTATGCGTTTAAATGATTATTTTTAAATTCGTTTCGCAATTTCAAGACTTGAATATTGCTTTGTAGATGCAATGCCTTAATATAATAACAATATGTAATTATTTTATTCCAGGGATAAATTGGAAGATGAAGAAGATGATTGCGTGATCTAGAGTCATAAGAGCTGTATAGAATCAGTTCATTCACATGAGTATTTCTTAGTATTTAGTCGTTTTTTGTTTGTAAAAATTTGTTTCCTTAATGTAATAAATGTTTTCCAAATAATTAAAATCACTGTTGTGTATGAAAACAAGTCTTTCTTGACATATTCGGAACCTCATAAACAGAACCCTTTTTTGAAGGGATTTATTTATTTATTTAGCGTATGGAATAAGTATACACAACATAGTTATTTAAAGTTTAATGTCCAATTTATTTATAGATTCATTCGACGGTGGCGTCGCATAGGCGAAGTCGCTCACTCTTCCTTCGTACTTCCTAAGTGGTCACTCGATGATAATGTGTTTGATGGTTTGTTTATTGGCTCCGCAGTCACATTCAGCAGACACGGTTCTATTCCATTTATAGTAGAAATCAGCGCAGTGTCCATGTCCTGTTCTTATTCTATTTAGGGTGGCCCAAGTTCTGCGAGGGAGGTTAAAACCTGGAGGAGTTTCAGTTATACTTGGCATGTCTCTCAGAACTGGGTTATTTCTGTCGTTCCCCATGTTCTGCCACTGTGGGATTATTCGGAAGTTGTCTGTTATCAGGTCCGTTGCGGTTCCGGTTGGAGGGTTTCTGGAGCGCAGTCGTTTGCGGTTGGCGTCAGCAATGTTTCCGTGTATTGGCAGTTGCTGATTGTTCATTATTTTCTGGAACTCTCTAAGTAAGGAATTTTGGCGGCAGAGGTCTGGGAGAGGTATATGGCTCAGCAGTGGTAACCATTCCGTTGGGGTAGATTTTATTGTGCCGGAAATCAGCCACATCATGTTGTTTAGTCATGTGTCAGTTATTTTTGTATGGGAGCTGTTCATCCAGACAGAGGCACAGTATTCAGCTGCTGAATACACGAGCCCGAGTACTGAGCATCGGAGGGTAGTTGCTGTTGATCCCCAAGTTGTTCCGCAGAGCTTATGAATAATGTTATTAGGAGTTCTTAGTTTCGCAGCAGTATTTTCAAGGTGCTTCTTAAAGAAGAGTGTTCTATCCAGGGTGACACCCAAGTAGGCAAAGAAAGGGATATTGGGCACAATTGAAAACTTACTTACCAATAAAATTCGTGAGAAAAGTGGAATTTTCAGATTTCTGAAAATTGCGCAGAACCTTTAAGGTGTAGGATAAATGTATAGACGAAAAAGTGTTCTCTTCAGAAGAGCTTTCAAACAAAAAAAAAAAGAAAATCAAAATCAGATCATTAGAAGCTGAGATACAGAAAGACTTAGTGTGGCTAATGACGGCCATCTTTAATGGCCACCATTTTGTTGTTCTGCACGGATTTTCAAGTGGCTCCCTATCTGCCATCAACTATGACCACAGATAGTGGCACATTCCAATCAAAAAGTGCAGCTTTTATTATTTGTTTGAAGTTTTTGTATGGTGTGCAAGTTGTTATGGTTTTTGGAGATGTGATAATTTCAATATCATTTTTATTATTTCTCATTTTCCATTGGTGATGGAATTCTGTGATTTTGGAGAAGTGAACATATCTTTTGAGTAGCGGCTTGAGCAAAAACGATCACGTCAGCAGCATACAGGAGGATGTTAGTTGTGACGTGGGGTTTCGTGATAATTCTGTCACGTCAAATTTTGCTCAATTAGCAAGTTGCAAATTTTGCGATGTGTATTCTTCGTCGAGTTTCATATTCGCAGTTGCCAGTATTGTCCACAAGGCTTCCAAGGTAGACCATCTTGTTTACTACCTCGCAATCATTTATCCTTAGCATGTTTGAGTGGTTTTCATTCACTCAGACTACAATCATCATTTTCGTCATATTGTTGTTTACACATAAACCGTACTCAGAGCTTACTGCTTGAAGGTCATCCCCACTAGCTGTAATTAAGGTGGTATCATCTGCAAATTTCAAGTTATAATTGTTGGCCCTGCTTATAGCTACACCATCCTGATAGCCTTCTATCACACGGTACATCACGTTTTCACTATAGTGTTATATATATTATAAAACTAGTGTTTACTAAAATTTGTAATTGGCTATTAAAATCCATTGGACACACCCTGCTGTTTCTTTCATACAAAACACCGACTTAATAATTTAATTTTGGTAAACATTATTAGGTATTAATAAAGTTATTCAAGTCCAAACTTGAAAAGTCAGTAGAAAACCCTGATTAGTCTCAGTTTTGACTGCTGTAGTGTCTGCATGTAATGTGTCTGAGGAAAATCAAGACGGCATGTATATGGAAGCAAAATATGCATGTAATTACTCGGGCTGCTTGACACCGTCTAATACAACTTTAACTATAGCAGCGTCAGTTCGCATTAAATGCACACAACCATTCTTGGCTGGGGCATATTAATTAACTTATCTTGAAGGTTTATTAGTTATCTTTAGAATCATATGGGACCACGAGCTGCTTCCATCGAGAATTTCTGTTACTGACTAATAGAGACATTGTCTAATAGAATTATGCTCCAGAAGCGGAACTTGTGTGTGGAAATTAGTTTATAAATTTGATTAATGTTTCATTTTTGTTAAAATAATTTATAAAGCCGTTTCAGCTAATAAATATTCACAAAATTTAAATTGCTACAGAATGTGGTTGTCCCTAATTTTGCAGCGAAATTGCTGGGTAGATATATTTGGTCTAGACATTGCGATATGTTGCCGATCAAGGATAATTTACGGGGTGTTTCAGTTGTGCACTCATTAATTTCTAGGAGCGCTACTGCCAGAAAATATTAAAGAAAAATTCCTATAAACATGGGTCCGAAAATTCTTCTGAACTGTACACCCCAATTGAGATTTTAATTAATATCCCAAGAATCGTTTTAGCTACACTGAACAGTTTTTGCAAGTGAACTAATATTAATAAAGGGTATTATTTTATGTTATTCATCAAGAGTAAATTCAATCATGGGAGCGAAAACTTTTTCATGTGTATTTTTTGGGTTTGTCTAACCGGAGTATAATCCCTTAGTTAAATATACAGAAGAAATCTTATTTTGTTGCAACACTGCATAGTGGCAAAAAACCACACGGTACCACCCATTTCAACTTATAGCCCGTCATTTTTGAGTTCATGGAATTTTTTAAAATATTTGTTTTTTTACCGGCAAATATGTGTGGCCATATTTTGTTTTTCAGCCCTATTTTTTCAGAATTTTCAGTTAATGGAAGATTTCTCCGACGAATCGCTTTTTTACGCATTAAAGTTAGACTGTGTCGTGTTTTTTAAATCAAAGGGTACAATTTCGTTTTAAAAATCTTCGTTTTTGAATTATCTATCATTCTGTATTGCTATATTATTGATTTTCGATTACATTTCTTGGAATTTTTGTTCAAAGACTTTTCTCCAAATTTTTCAGGCACTAAACTTGTTTTTCACGCCTTGACAAATGATTTTACAAATAGTTAGATTATTTTCCGAAAAAAAAAAAACACTTTTATATGATTTTAATTTAGGGTAAAAGTAAAAATGAAGTATTTTTTTGTGTAGAATACGAATCTGCAATAAATAGGGGTTTCTATTAAAGAAATCATAGTTAAACCATAAAAACACTATGAAACCCCATAAAAATTCAAAACCCATTGCATCATCAGTTGGCTTGGCCCCCATCGACCTCTACAATTCATGTTAAGACCATTTTTATAGAAAATGCTTTTCTGGGAAGATATTGCCCTCTTTACTTAAACACGACACAGTTTAACTTAAAATTCGGAAAAGCTAGGGCTGTAAAACAAAAATCCGGCAACACAGATTTATAGGTAATTAAGAAACGAGATAAAAACAAAGATTAAAAAAATATGTAATCCACTGAACTCAAAACTGACGAGCAAAAATTAAGTAAAGCGTTAAAAAAGTGATTTTTTGGAACTCTCATATTTTAATCAAAATTCGGAAAAACTAGGGTTGAAAAATAAAAACCTGGCCACACAGATTTGTAAGTTATTAAAAAATGAAGTTTAAAAAAAATGTATTCACTGAACTTAAGTATTACGAGCTATATAGTCCAGTCAACGAATGATCTAAAGGGTGATGTAGAGTGCGTGTGTTTAGGGAGTGAACATACTGAAAGTCCTGACATCTAGGAGGTGAGCCGGAGGGGGAGCACAAAGGAAGTCCCACTTTTGGTTTTTTCGTTTATATCTCTAAAATGGTGCATCGCAGGGAAAAATTTCTTATACAAAATGAAAGCTCATGAAATTCTCTACAACTTTCATTTTATATACTTTTTTCGAATTCGCAACCATTTTCGAGCTACACGCTCCGGAAAAGTAAAAATTTTCGAAAAACAGATTTTTACCTTTTCAACATTAAGGAAAAGCAAAGAGGGCTTCTCAAAATTGTACTTAAGTCAAAAATCACCAAGGAAGCGGCAGTGATCTTTTACAACCCCTCCTCCACTTAAGACGATGTTGAAGAGGCTGGGAAGATTTGTTTCCTCAAATGGTATGAGGCACCAGCAAGACAGACCTCCCTCAACCAGTACCGCTTCCAGTTGGTCAGTGGCAATATTAAACCTGACATCAGCTCCCTCCCACCAACTGAGAGCGCAGCTAAACAGCATTCCTGCCGCACCTACCAACAAGTGCAGCAGTGACTCGAGAATGAGCTGCCCCCTCAAGAGTGGGGGTGGAAACATGTAGGAGACACCCTGGTGCCAATTACAAGCACCGGAGGTCCTACTTTTTTTTATCATCTTTAAAATACAATTTTCTATTTTTCAGGTAAAAATCTGTTTTTCGAAAATGTTCACTTTTCCGGAGCATGTAGCTCGAAAACGATTGCGAATTCGAAAAAATATATAAAACGAAAGTTGTAGAGAATTTCATGAGCTTTCATTTGGTATGAGAAAACTTTTCCCTGCGACTCACTGTTTTAGAGATATAAGCGAAAAAAACAAAAGTGGGACTTTCTTTGTGCCCCCGTCCCCCTCCGGCTCACCTCCTAGACGTCAGGACTTTCAGTATGTTCACTCCCTAAGCACCCCGAACAACTTTCTAAAGGAATCGCTTAGGTCCCTGCTCACGCACTCTACACCTCCTTTATTGACTGGAGTAATAACTAAGTAATGCGTTAAAAAAATGATTTTTTGTAAAATTCTCGTATTTGAACGAAAACTCTGAAAAACTAGGGCTTGAAACAAAAATCTGATAACACAGATTTGTAGGCAATTAAAAAAAAACGAGGATTAAAAAAATATTCCCTGAACTCAAAGTTGACGAGCTAAAAGTTGAAATGGCTGGAGCAGTGTGGTTTTCGCCATTGTGCACCGTAAGACCAATTGTTTTCGAGAAATATGAAACTGAAGAAAAATATGCATAATCAGGCTTTTCAAACATGAAATGAAGCTCCCCTCTGTAATTTAGAAAAACTTCTTATTTCGACACTGATTACCCTATGAAGTTTTTTATTACTTAACTCTCAATTTTTTTTAAATTGTTGATATCTGATGTCATTCTTTTTTCTTGGTTTACTTCATAGGAATTTCCGGATCCATATTTATATCAAGTATATCAAATATGTATTTACATAGGGGAGGTGCAAATAAAACTAACATTACACCGTTATTATTAATTCAAAGAAATATACAGATTTTATATGGAGAACTTAACCTTTATTCTACTGAATTGTTATACAAAGAGTCAGAATTTTTAAACATACATAAGCTATATTTTCAATGTTTATTAATGTACCAATACAAAATAGACTCAGAAACAACACTCGTTGATTAAATGCACAACACAATGGGTACAGATAGAAAACAAATAAACAAATAAAGGTAGTAATTGTACAAAAAATTGTAGAAATAAAATGTTCAACACTCGTTGATTAAATGCACAACACAATGGGTACAGATAGAAAACAAATAAACAAATAAAGGTAGTAATTGTACAAAAAATTGTAGAAATAAAATGTTTTCTCTACTTAGGCCCTAGATTATACAATAAACTCCAGGAATATATGAAACAAATCAAATCTGTAACAGAATATAAAGGAGAGGTCAAAAAATGGCTGAACATTTCTAATTCCTCCTACGATTTTTTATTTGTAATTTTTCGTTTTTTAATATTTTATTAATATTAATATAATTCTTAATATTAATATATAAAAACTCCTCCATATCAAATTCTTTTATGAATAAACGAAAATACATGTTATATAAGATCCAACAAAGCATATATTTATATTGTTAACCTATATAAATAAGGTGTTTTTCGAGAATTTTCGAGCTATAATAATGCCGGCACGGTAGCTCAATTGGTTAAGGCGTATTATGTGACGAATATGCTGGTCTATCGTGTACTGGGTTCGAAACCCAGCCCCGGCACCGACAATGTAGGTATGGATGTATATCTGCGTTTTTCCAAATGTGTAACTCCTTTCAGACAGCTTGGCCTCGTATTTGGGGGTTGTTTACCACATACTAATACATAATAAGATTTTATAAATGTACTAGGATGTAGGTATTATTTCGTAAGGACGGAAAACATCCGACATACTATGATACACAAACTGTATGATCTATGTATTTAGGGTGGAGCGAAAAAGCCGACTTCGCAGTACCCTAAAAAGTTGCTTTTTGTTCTCTATTTACGTATATCATTTGTATTCTGAAGTTAAGATTAAGATTTCGCGTATCCATCAACATCTTCAGCCTTTGTTAAAAATAGACCCTCTAGCTCTTTACTAGCTTTTAAGCATTTCCCAACAGTTTGATACTTATAACGGAGGACAAAGAGGTATTATTGTTATAGTCATTTGGCAGTTTGACATTTAGAAGAATGAAAAAATCAGTTTGAGGGTGCGTCAAAATATAGAAAATTGCATACGATAAAAGACGATTTACTCGAAAACTATTGAAGCTATCGAAATTTTTGATTCAGAAGAAACATGATTACAAATGCAATTCTTCCCCTAATAAATAAAATAGCCATAGGAACCGTAAGCACTACGCCACCGGCTCGTAATGAATGGATTATAAAACGTCTGAAAGAAATTGTGAATAAGAGGAAGAGAGAAAAAAGACACCACGAATATTTAAATAGAAAAATATCAAGAAATATGTCGAATTAATACAAACTTCCTTATAGGAAAAAATACATCAAAGCTATAAATACAATATCAATATGTTTCAAAGCCGTTTTCATATTAAGTTTTAATAGAGACATACTTATACAAAAGGCAACCACGCTAAATCACGTAAAGAAAGTTTCTCTTTTAAGTACTCATGTATCGTGTCATATGCATTTGTAATCAAATTTACATTTATAAATGGATTACGGGCATCTCCATAAAACTTTGGTATAGTTGGCAAAGCCTATATGAAAGTTTTACCGCAAGGGTGATATTAAAATTTAATTAAATCGTGCAGGAATTGAATAACGTTTAAATTAATTTGTTAAAATGAAAACGAGGTTGAAACACGGGAAATAAGTACATAATTAAATTTACAGGTGTTTGAAAATTGGTTCTTTATTCTCATATTACTAAAATAATGTTATATTTAGCATTGAACTAAATATTTATTCTCAGAATATAATTCACAAACAAAAGAAATGCATTCAAAACTTTAAAAAGATTTTGAACATGTTAGTTTAGAAGTTAGTACCTTTATTTTAAATCCCTTATTTAACGTCGGCCTATTTCTGCTACAAAGGCCTAGACAGCGTCATGACTTAAGGCTTGTGTCAGTAGTACCCCTGACGTGGAGATTTTGCCGAAGGATTTTTAAAATGTGAACACTTGGTAGAACCGAACTCACAGTTTTACAACTATTTCGAAAGATAATGCCGGGAGTAGATCCGCTCATCCACTATGAACCCTACAGTAAAAAGATAGTGGAGCATCGCCTTAAGCCTCGACTCAAGTAGCGACTCTGTTCTCCGAACACGTCAGTAAACGTACTCGTTTATAGTGATGCCTCGACTCGAGGAAAGAATCACAAATCCCAACTTTGAAATTCTAAATATGCCTTTAATTTAACTAACACACATTGTTTTGCAGAAATAGTTTTTTACATTATATACTAGGTGACGTGAGTCTGCCGAGCAACATTAGCATGTATAATAATAATAATAATATTTATTCATGTAAGGCGTACAAAATACAGATATGAAAAGTCATAAAAGGTATACATACATAAGAAAATAAAATAAATAAATAAAATAGTGACAAGCAACAAAATAAAATAACAGAAAACATAAGTAACATACACATTTCTTGCAAATATCCAGTCAATATACATATTAGATACATTTATATTTTAAAAGTATCACTTAAGAATTCGCCAGCGCCATAATAGCATCCGTTAGAAAGTAAAGTTCTAACTTATTTTTTATATATCATATAATTAGATATGTTCTTTATATGGGCTGGTAATTTATTACAGTTATAGGTTGGTGATCGTTTAAATGCAGTGGTATTTTGTCAGGGATACGTAAAAGATTGCCATGCCTTGTACAGTGATCATGGACAGCGGAATTAGCACAAATAAATGAAGATTTTTTTTGTAAGAAGGTTAAACATTCATATATATATATATATGTTATATAATATTACACGCTATCTTATTGCGACTTAGCCATAATAAACCTTCACAGGTATATCGTATTTCACGATAACAGCTTCTCTTATTAATTGCTTATCTTCAAGATATCATATTACACCTTTGTTTCTCATAACTTGTGCAGACTGCAGAACTGCAATTCCTTTGTTATATATTTTGCTTACTCAGGTTCTGTATGTTATAAATATGACTAAACACGCTTTGTTGAATCAGTTATTAAACTCACTTAGAATGAAACACTTCTAATTATTGTATTATTCCTTCTCCAAGAGCCAACGTTGGCTCCACTTAAGTAAATAAATCTTTTTAAAAAGTCACTCATGTAAACCGTGATCTAACATTGGCGCAGTCGGTAGGATCCGTAAACATCATCAGAACAAGAAGCCTAACTGGTAGTGAAGCGTAAGAGAACAAGGAGAACATCTGCAAAAGGTGCCTAACTAGTGCGTGTACATCTATTAGAACAAGGAGACCTTCCTCACTGGTGGTGGCGGATCCCAATCCCTTGACGGACGAAGAACCTACTCATGGAGATGAAATTAATGTAAGTCATTTTTAAGAATCATCTCGTTATTTCATTTTACAATTATTATTTCTCACAATTATTTACGTGTATTATACCGCTAATACACTCGGCAAGCAAGCCAGTTCTATTATCAAAGAAATCCTGTACAAGCTACAACGCAACAATTTTAATTTTAAGTTATTTATTTTCGTATTCACGAAACGACTGTGTATTATACAGTTAATACACAATCTATTAACGTACGCAACATAACAAACAATTTTAATTTAGTTCTCGTATCATACTGCTGATACGCAGACAATTATTTTAGTTCAAAAATCTCTAAATAAAAAAGCAAAATGCCTGATAGAGCTCAACCAGAGACTGTTCAACCAGTGCCACTGGCACCAGCCGAACAACAACAACAACAACAACAACAACCACAACAAATTGAGCCTTACAAGCTCTCTGAAATTTTTTCACTAATACCAGAATTCGATGGCAACGCCATAAATTTACAGACATTCCTAAACTCGTGCTCCTGTGCACAAAGTATGGCAATTCATGACCAAAAAATTCTATTAACCATGCACATCAAAAATAAATTAAAAGGCAGAGCCGCCGAACTTATAAATTCACGCAACCCTAGCACATGGCCAGAAATAAAGGCACTACTAGAAACTCACTTCGGAGACTCCCGAGATTTAACGTCCCTAATTCAGGACCTACAACGAATTCACCAATTACCTAGTGAATCCGCCTTAACATTTGTTTCGCGTTTACAAACGCACAATGCGAAAATGCACGCTGCAGTGCAAAAACAAAATTTAACTTCGGAGCAAAGAACCGCGCAAACAAACCTGATTGAAACTATGACATTAAATAATTTGTTAACGGGTCTAGAACCAAATCTAGGCAGAATAATACGTGCCAGTAACCCTCCTTCTATAATGAACGCGATTATTAGAATTCGTAGAGAGCTACAACTCTCTTATTTTGAACAGCAAAAATTCCCAAAAAATAGTCCAGTCAAAAATCCAGTAATTCAACAAAAGCGACCACAAGGTCCCAATTTGCAACAAAAGTTTTGTTCCTTCTGTAAACGGAATGGACATGTAATAAGCGAATGCCGCACAAGGCAACAGTCTCAAAACTTCCAGAGACCAAGTTTCCAAGGAAACCCAAACTCACAAAATTTTTCTCATCAAAACTTCGCATAACCGAGTAATAATCAATTTAGTCAGAGGACATTCCCTCAAAATAATCAGCCAAATCAATCACAGCAAAACAGGCCCTCAGCCATAAGGCCGAACCCTAATTTTATGCAACAGCGACCATCAGCTATCCAACCTAACCCAAATTTTAATCGCTTTAACCAGCAAAAAGCTCATCATTTGAATTACGAACCCTATGACAATTATGATAATCAATGTAACTATAATCAATATAATGACTACTCACCCGATTATCAAAACGTAAGTGATAGTTATGAAAATTACGATTCAGGCAACGCTCAAAACTTTTCAGATAATTATACGGCTAATTCTCAATATTATGAGCAGTACAAGAATTATACTGCTAATTCTCAAACACTACAGGAGGATTATACTGCTAATCCTCAGGATTTTCGCTTAGATCCGGAGTACCCCACGGATACTCCAACACAACAAATAGACCAATTCGACCAAATATCAAACCAAATACAAACAATGAATCTCAACGACAGTTTCGATCCAATGCTGAACTTCCCAGAACAGACGTTCATGTAAATACGCTTTCTCACACCCTATTAACCGTAAATTCAAAAAATCTTTATTACATCAAAGACGCAACCGGCAAATTTAAAATTTTGATTGACACAGGTGCAGGAATTTCAATTTTTAAACCTAAAACAGCTGAAAATTATAGACGTAGATCCCCTGAAAATGTAATTATACAGGGTATTACTGATCAAAAAATTTATATCAACGAATCTGTTCTCATCCCCTTTTCAGATGAGTCACACAAGGTTTATATCTATAACCTAGATATAGATTTTGATGGACTACTAGGCGCAGACTTTTTAGAACATTACGAATGCCGAGTAGATTTCAAAAATAAACAACTAGTCACAAATTTTAAAACCGTACCACTATTTAAAGTCACGGAAGAAACTACAGTAAATTTACCTGTACAACCAACTGGTAACTCTAACATCAAAAACCAAAATCCAAATTTAGGCAACATCAAAAATTTAATTTCTATCGAACCTCGCATGGAAAAAATCTGTAAATTAAAATGTAATCTGCAAAATACCGAGGCTATACTGTTAGCCCAAGAAATTGAAAAAGTACGCCTACCAAATGCTCTCGTAAAAATCGACAGCAACGGAGAATTTTTAACTTCGATCGTGAACGCTAACGCAATACCGAAAACTATAAATTTCTCTAACCTTAAACTAGAACCAGTACAAAAATTCAAATCAATTTTTAATTTAAATACTCAAAATTCCGACAAACATCCACAGACAGACAGATCCTTCGAAATTAGGAACGAATTGCGCTTGGATCATCTAAACGAAGAAGAGGCCGAAATAGTAACGCAGCTTTGTTTAGACTTTCAAGATATATTCTATTTGGAAGGAGACAATTTAACTTTTACTAACGAAATTAAGCATTCTATTGACACCGAAAATTCCCGACCGATATTCACTAAATCGTATCGATATCCTCAAGTCCATAAAGAAGAAGTTAAGTCCCAAGTATCGAAAATGTTAAGTCAAGGTATTATTCAACCCTCAATCTCACCTTGGTCCTCTCCTGTCTGGGTAGTTCCCAAAAAACTGGACGCTTCTGGTAAACAGAAATGGCGCGTCGTAGTCGACTACCGCAAACTCAACGAGGTTACAATTGGTGACAAATATCCTCTGCCCAACATTTCCGATCTTTTAGACCAACTTGGCAAATGCCAATATTTCACAACCTTAGACTTGGCTTCTGGTTTCCACCAAATTGAAATTAATCCCGCAGATATTCAAAAAACTGCTTTCACAGTTGAGAACGGTCATTATGAATTCGTGCGAATGCCATTTGGACTCAAAAACGCTCCATCAACTTTTCAAAGAGTTATGGATAACATCCTGTTAGGTATTCAAAATGAACGATGTCTCGTCTACATGGACGATATCATTATTTACTCTCCTACAATTCACGAACACATTTCTCGTCTAACTGAAGTCTTTAAACGCCTCAAAATTCAACCAGACAAATGCGAGTTTCTCCGCAAGGAAGTCGCTTATTTAGGACATCTCATTACAAAAGACGGCGTAAAACCGAACCCTTCGAAAGTTGACGCTATTTTAAATTTTCCTCAACCGAAAAATCCAAAAGAAATTAAATCATTTCTAGGCTTAGCCGGATATTACAGGCGCTTTATCCCAAATTTCTCTAAGATAACCAAGCCTTTAACAAAACTACTACAAAAAGACGTACCATTTCTCTTCAACAATGATTGTATAAATTCGTTTCAAAATTTGAAACAAACATTAACGACAACTCCGATATTAATCTACCCCAACTTTGATGAACCTTTCGTTCTAACCACTGATGCGAGCGCATTTGCCGTCGGCTCGGTGCTGAGCCAGGGGCCCATTGGCAAAGATTTACCCATTGCCTATGCTTCTAGAACCTTGTGCAGTGCAGAAACTAAATATTCAACGATTGAACGCGAGCTTTTGTCCATAGTATGGAGTGTAAAGCACTTTAGACCATACCTGTACGGTAGAAAGTTCAAACTTGTCACCGACCACAGACCACACCTGGCTATTCTCTATAAAAGATCCAGGAAGTAGACTTGCTCGTTGGCGACTCAAATTAGAAGAGTACGATTACGAAATAATTTATAAACCCGGCAAAATCAATAAGAACGCGGACGCACTTTCCAGAATCAAAATTAATCATTTTTCTGAATGGTCCAAATTCTATTCAAAGGTTCTAGCCGCGAACGACGAAGAGTCAGACGACGACGAAAACCCAGACGATAATAACGAAATCACTAACGAACAGATTTCCCAAGAATTTGAAACTTTCGCCAACTTATATAAAACAACATCTTTAATTGACTATTCGAAAATCAAAGCCTCGAACAAACAACTTTTGTATCGAGAACATAAAGACATTATAACCTTTTTCCAACAAAACAACTTACAAGACCTACATCACAAAATTATCGAGGACATATTCGAAGAAAACCCCGAATTTCATAACGATAAAATCAATATTGTATCAAGCAAAACAGTCAGACATAGGAGATATTTTATCATCCCTCTACCTTTTGATATCGAATCTGTAATTGAACATCTATTTTTGGTACTATTTAAAAATCAAGATGTTCTAGATCTCTCTAAGACATACTTTGTCGAAAATAATTTAGACCTCCCCATACTTGAAATCCTATCATTCATTTTTGCGGAAAAAGACTTAAAAGTAGTAATTTGTCAAGATATCGTCAGAACTGCCGACGAAGACGAAATTCCAATTATATTGGAGCAAAATCATTTTGGTAAAAATAATCTACACCGCGGAATAAACGAAACTATTCGAAGAATTAGAGAAAAATACACTTGGCAAGGTCTAACTAAAGACGTTGAAAATTTTATAAAAAATTGCGAAACTTGCCAAAAAACTAAAGTATGCCGGAAAAACCTTAATAACCCTCTAGTAGTCACAGAAACCCCAAGAACACCATTCGAAAGAATCAATATCGATTTATTTGAATTCCCTACTCGAAATTATGCTTTAACCATTCGCGACGAATTAACTAAATTCACGCAAGCATATGCAGTCCCGGATAAATCCGCAAAATCTGTCGTAAACACTTTGTTGTTATATTTCCAACATTATGGTACCCCATTAAGAATCCATTGCGATTACGGTGGCGAATTTGACAACCGCTTGCTCAAAGATCTCTGCACCCTCTACGACATAAAATTAACTTATTCAAGCGTAGGACATCCCCAATCGAACGGATCCATAGAAAGATTTCATGCTACTTTAGCCGAAATGATAAGAATCCACAAAACTGAAAACCCAAACGAACATCCTTTCACGATTTTACCATATGCAGTAATATGCTATAACAATTCGGTAAATAAAACACACGGTTTTACCCCATATGAACTTATCTTTGGTCATACATCTAACAGACCACCCGAAACTTTGTACAACCAAAAAGAATTAATAACTAAATACGTTAGAGATTTAAACAATAGAATATCCCACTACTATAAAATAGCCCGTAGTCGAACACAATCTCAAAAAGAGAAAGCAAAAGTTCGCTTCGACAGAAATATTCCCCAAAAACGACCTGAATACAAAATAGGTGACTTAGTTTATGTAAAAGAATCACAAATTAAGAACAAACTACAAAACAAATTTAACGGTCCCTTTAAAATAAAAGAAATTTTTCAAAATTCTGCTACCCTATTAAATCTCGAAACAAAACAAGAGACTAAAGTAAATTTTGATAGAATGAAACCATATACTGAAAATTAAATTTATTTTCAGGTTTCTCCTGCTGTTCGGATCAGCACTCTGTCAATACAAAATTACCCCGATCAATAACACTGTTGGTGTATACTATCACCAAGACACGGACATCGTGGTGACAAATGACAAATGGACTCTACTAGTGCATAAAAATATTTCATCCCTCAAACTAGCTTTTGACAAGAATCAAAATAATTTAGACAGAATCTTGAACACCCTCGATGGTGCTGATCAAAAATCAATCCTGTTTAGAAGCGAAGTTAAAACAGAGTTTAACCTTTTAATGCAAATAGCTAGTTCAATAAAAACGAAATTTGACGAAGTCTTTTCAGACACAAAGAGATATAAACGCGGAATACTTAACGGGTTCGGAACAATATTCAAATCAATTACCGGAAACTTAGACGCCGAAGATGGCGAGTACTACACTAACTGTATAAATAAATTAAATAATGACGAACATCAATTAGAAAACTTAATCAAAAATCAAATCTCAGTTACAACTTCTGTTATCAAAAATTTCAACTCAACTATACAAAAATTACAAATTGATGAGGAAACATTTAACAAAGATATCAAAGAAATCGAGCACACAATTCAAACTATGACTCAAACGATCCAAGCTGCCGAAATAAAACTAAAATTTTTATACATTTCCGAACAACTAATGGCCAGCTATTTGTACATCGAAGACAATCTAAACGATATTTTAAATTCAATAACATTCGCCAGATTAGGAATTATTCATTCATCAATCATAACACCTGATCACTTAGTAACGGCGTTACAAGAGATTTCACAGAGTTTGCGAAGGAACAATTTACCTCTTCCAATTAAACTATCAGCAGTTGCTCAATATCTGGATATTATTGAACTAAAAGCTTTTCAACTAGATTCTAACTTAATATTTGTTTTAACAATACCTCTCATTGAACCTCAAAATTACAACACCTTTCGTCTGTACCCTATACCTATACTTGATAACAGAACTGGTCTACATCACTTTTTATCTATTTCACAAAAGTTTATCGCGAGAGACGATGATTCTTTAATGTACATACCTATACAAAATTTGAAAGAATGCAAACCACTTTATTTTGGAACCAAACTATGTTCGAACCTGTTTGCTTATCCTATCGACCAAAATGCCATTTGTGAAGCTAGAATATTAAAACCATTGCCGAAACTCCCAGAAAATTGTCAAACTTCCTTCATCATTAGTCAAGGATACAACGTCCAAGAACTTGAAGACAACACATGGCTAGTAATTAATTCCGAACCACTTCACATTACCATCAACTGCCCGAAGAGAGAATCCATAACAGAGCTAATTAACAAAAATTCCATCATAAAACTACAACCAGGATGTTACGCCTATGCAGGCATTACTCGAATACAAGCCAGTGCTAAAGACTTTTCCGAAATTAAGGACAATTCACATCCAATCCAAATTCCTTTTGAATGCTGCAATCACATGCCCGACAAAATCGAAATCCCAAAATTAAAACCGCTTAAATTAAACAGTCTCGACGTAGAAGATTTAGATATTGCTAAAAACAAACTAGAGCAATATTCCAAAGACCTAGACGACCTCATAAACGAACCTTTTGTGACCAAACATGTATCTTGGTTCACATACTTCATAATCACTCTCATCATCCTATTAGTTCTACTTTACATAACTTGTAAATGCAGAAGAAGAAGATGTGGAGCATTGCGAATCCAACCCTCAACGGATAACCCTCCTTCACCTCCTTCAGAGCGAAGCAGAGTATTTACCAAATTTCCTAGACTGATCCCTCCAAGAAAGCGACCCGGTATTAGACCTCAAGAAGAAGAGGACATCGAGTTAACATAGACTTTCATGTGGAGTTTTACCCTTGTCTATTAATTTAGACTATTGTATTTTATCCTTATTACGTTATGTAATGTTTTATTATCGCTTACCAATTTTAACTTTTACATCATTTTATTATTTTGCTTTGTATTCATTCAACATTGTTTCAATTTATTTTTGCATTATATTCATTTAACGTTTTAACAATTTTCAAAAGTTGCTGCATAACATCAACTTTTTTATTAAGGGGGAAGTTGTTATATAATATTACACGCTATCTTATTGCGACTTAGCCATAATAAACCTTCACAGGTATATCGTATTTCACGATAACAGCTTCTCTTATTAATTGCTTATCTTCAAGATATCATATTACACCTTTGTTTCTCATAACTTGTGCAGACTGCAGAACTGCAATTCCTTTGTTATATATTTTGCTTACTCAGGTTCTGTATGTTATAAATATGACTAAACACGCTTTGTTGAATCAGTTATTAAACTCACTTAGAATGAAACACTTCTAATTATTGTATTATTCCTTCTCCAAGAGCCAACGTTGGCTCCACTTAAGTAAATAAATCTTTTTAAAAAGTCACTCATGTAAACCGTGATCTAACATATATATATATATATATATATATATATATATATATATATATATATATATATATATATATATATATATATATATTGAACCAATCGACGCTCTCAGTCCCGACATGTTCATCAAAGAACTCAGACCCACTAGAAATAATTGAGTAAGGGTAGTATATATTATGTTTTATATTCGTACTTATTGCCCCAATTAAGAGCAACCAAATGGGGGTAAGAAAATATGGAGATTATTTTCTTTGCCAAATTCAATAATCGTTCCCAGGACCGACGCGTTCAACCGCCTTTTCAGACCCGTGTGTATCATAATGACATACCTAATAGACGATACCAGTCCCGACACTGTTGCCGGACCTCACCTATAGATGCAGATGTTTCATTAATAATTTATCCCTGCTAGATTAGCCTAAAGAGAGAAACATAACTAATACAAACATTCTAAAATCGTTTAAAAGTTAATGAAAGTGACTATTTTTGGTGTTTGCAATTATTTAGCATATTTTGCAGGACAATAAGTACCAGAAAAGAAAATTAATCACCCACCCCATTGGCAAGGGGTTATCTTAATATCTCTCATAATATACCGGGTGCTACAGGCTAGAGGCTCCCCCCTATATTTCCTTTACTTTTTAATTTATCAATTTGAAATTTGGGTTGCATAAACTACTTGTAAACATGAATTTTTGGGCATAAAGAACGGTACGAGACCATTTCTGGTTTACTCGGAAATGACCGCAACTTTCGATTTTTAAATGGAACTCCCTGTATATTTTTACATACTTGGATTCAAGACAACATTCTGAGTATACAATGATATTTTCGCGAATTTTTGAGTCGATGTCCAGTTTTCTTCAGCATTTTAAGACATTCATCTAAAATGCTTTAGAATACTAAAATTTGTTCTACGGCAGGTAAAGTCCAATGCAAAAATATTATTTTTGATTTTATTTCATTAATGACTATTTACGAAATTGAAGAAATCACTTTTTTATTGAAAACTCTTTTTTCAAGTGGTGCTTCCTAGTGTTCAATAAATTATAGATTTTTTTTTTCTGAATTCATTGATATCCATTTCAAATCCATGCTCTTTGTTTTTCTCTTTTATTTTTATTTAAAAATAAAAAATCACTTTGAAAATATTTTTTATTGATCCTTATACTTTGCAATAGTACCTACTTATACCTAAACAAAAGAGAGAACCAAAAGGCTATTATTCACAAAAAGGTAGTTATTCACATTTCATTATTAGACATGATTTTTGCAAAGGCAACTACGTTAAATTTCAAGAAAAACTATATTGAAAGTGATTTTTTATGTTTAAAAAAATTCAACAAGATAGAAAAACAAATAGCATAGATTTGAAATGGATATCAATGAATTCAGAAAAAAATCTATAATTTATCGAACAGTATGAGCCACCACCTTCCCATTTGAAAAAAAAAGTTTTCGATAAAAAAGTGATTTGTTCAATTTTGGAGGCTTCATAAATAGTTATCAATGAAATTAAATGAAAAATTATATTTTTCCCTTGGACTTTACCTGCTGTAGAACAAATTTTGGTATTCCAAAGCACTCTAGACGCATGTTTTAAACTGCTTTAAAAATTGAACATTGACTCAAAAATTCGAGAAAATCTCATGGTATACTCAGAATGTTGCCTTGAGTCCAAATATGTAAAAATGTACAGGGTGTTCCATTTAAAAATCAAAAGTTGCGGTCATTTCTGGGTGAACAGTAAATGGTCTCATACCGTTTTTTGAGTCCAAAAATTCATTTTTACAGGTAGTTTATGCACCCCAAATTTCAAATGGATAAATTAAAAAATAAAGGAAATATAGGGCGGGAGCCACTAACCTGTAGCACCCGGTATAGTTGTAACATGACTTACCAGATATGCAATGCAAGCGTTTTAAATCATTTTTTCCGCCATGAGGTGTATTATTTAATCCTTTAAGCGCAATGCGCATGTCAGTAGCCGGAATGTGATTTTCTGAAATATTTCATTATTGCTGTTTTTCTTAATGTACTAATATTTGTCATTATGACAACATATTTTCAGACATGTCTAAGTAATGGTACATATTTTATAGGGATAGTGTAAACACCGACAAATTAAATAGTCTATACAGGTCAAACCAGACAGTTATTGAATACGAAATTATATTCCTTTTTTATATTCTTTTTCGTAAATGTGTTACGCCTGGTACAATAATATTACGATTTATTAATATTAATAGAAATTTTGAGAATAATGGAACTATCAGCCAAACAATTTATTACACTTTGAGCTAGCCCCTTTTTAATGGACAAAATTATATCTATTTAGTGGAGTAAATGAAAGCTCCATCACTCATATACAGTGTGGCTACAATTTCGTGGACACAAGCCTGTATCTTTGTTATTACTTGACGGATCATTTTCTAATTTGGGCAGGCCACATATACCATGGTAGTGCATATTTAGAACCTAATAGAATACATTTTAATCATGGGCGTGCGTTGCAGGAAATAAATAAAGGGGCAAATTTTTACGATTTTTTATTAGCGAATCGGATAGAAAAAAATCGATGTCATATTCTTATTTATCACCCTCGAAAACATACCTGAAACAAGTTTCATCCAAATCCTATGCAGGGTTGCTCAGAAAATAATATTTCAATTTTCTTTCGTTATTCCCTTTTTAGATAATCTGTTAAAACTAACTAGAAGGACGGTTAAGCATATCGGTGATTAAGAACTCTCGCTGCTTTTTTACTCTAATCATAAGAATTGTCATGAGATTTTTTAGCAACTAATTTACTTAGTACACAATGTAAGAGCAAATTAAAAGGGAATTCTAAAAATAATAAAACAATAATTTATCAATCTTTACTGCTTGCAATTATAATGCAAAATCCAATGGTGCCATGGAATGGCTTTATTTGTCGAAATGTCATATTGTGACATAAGCTAAGAAATAAAAAATAAAAATAAAAATTCCATTATTTCATATAATTCCTTCAACAATTTATCATTACCACAAATGTATTCTTAATGTCAATTGTTTTTCTGTTAATACATTTATGTGATGCTTCTGTGTGTTATTTTTTTCTGTAGTACGCATGCCATAAAGAAGAATTAAATGGGACACAATGTTAACATGAAATTACATACGGGAGAAAACATATTTCTTTATTTTCTGAGCAACCCTGCATAGGATTTGGATGAAACTTGTTTCAGGTATGTTTTCTAGGGTGATAAATAAGAATATGACATCGATTTTTTTCTATCCGATTCGCTAATAAAAAATCGTAAAAATTTGCCCCTTTATTTATTTCCTGCAACGCACGCCTATGATTAAAATATATTCTATTAGGTTCTAAATATGCACTACCATGGTATATGTGGCCTGCCCAAATTAGAAAACGATCCGTCAAGTAATAACATAGATACAGGCTTGTGTTCACGAAATTGTAGCCACACTGTATTACTAATTTCCTATGGGTTACTTTTCGTGACGTTATTTTCATTAAATATAGTACCCTTGAAAACACCTGTCCCTAAATTTTCAGCTTAAAATTATTTGTTTTTTTAAAACGTGTAATAGGCCACTAACCGTGATATTGCGATATGATCTATACAACTAGAAATATTTAAGAACTGCAAAAAACACAATATGATACCTTTTGAAAAAATACTGCATTGGAAAATCAGCAAATAAAAATTACTCAAAATGTTTTCAAGATTACCGCAAGATGTCGTAATCAAAGAAATAGAAAACTAAAAAACATGTATTTCGCTAAAAACGCAGCTAAAAAATTGCATTTATTGTAATGCATCCGTAATTTTCATTCATTTTTATTAGTTTTTTCGGTTGATCTTTTAATTAGAATCAAATATTTGACATCTTAAGCCAAAAATGTATAAATATTTAAAAGCACCGCCGCCACCTCGACTGTGCTATCAATACTAATCCACAATGTTAAATATGGCAGAAAATTTTAAAGGCTGTTAAACTCAAATTATTTTTTAATATTCAGCGAAGAAGCGTGCACAGTTTTGCAGTTCCTTCAACATAAGCAATTTAGTTTTGAATGCCTCATTTATTATATAGTTAGAAAAACATACTTGTAAATGTGATAGTTCTTTTAACCAAGTAAACTTAGAGAAAGTGGACGCATTATAGCGGGTAGCTTTTAGGTCCAACCCAACATGTGGCAAGTCATAAAGTCATTATTAGCTCTGCTTATCGTATTGTATATTTGTATAATGTTCCCGGAAATGCCTTGGACTTGAAAAATGAAATGCCGGTCATTTTATAGCTGACAACTTTTAATGCTAAAAAATCGACTTCATTATCTTTTAAATACCTACACCTACTACCAACCATATCGGTAAGCGATTTGTACGATCGTATAAAAATACTTATTAAATTATTCTTAAAAAATGTTTTTTTCTTAACCATCTCTCAAGCAACAAAAGTAATTCAGGGATATTGTGTTAAGTAGCACAGACTAGGTCTATAGCTATGTAGATTCCGACCACATGCAAGACTCCGAAAATTTGCTCCTTGTCCGAAATAACATACAATTAAAATTTTTAACTTTCTCCAGAATAGAATCGAAATATCATCGAGTTTCGATACTGCGTCACTCCAGTAGATGCCATGCAATGCCCCTTTTTTTCTAGTAATTTTTTTTCTTGAGGTCCTCAAAGTATTAATGACAAACTTTTATCGTCTCCTTGTTTTCATGTAGTCAGTAATAAAATAAATTACAGACTGTCACCAAATTATGAGCATAACCAAATTTACTTTAATAAACATTTGATCAATGGTTGTACGTGTAAACTGTAAAACAATCAATTTGAGTACAGAGCGGTTTTACGGGGGGGGGGATGGGGGAGAAATTTATTTCAATAATGAATAATTATTTTTAAAAATTAGTCCCTCATATGGTATCTTTAAGCCTCATCGAGTGCTGAAAAAACTTTTGTGAAAAATACATCTGTTATGGATTGTTTCTAACAATTTTTAAGTAAAAAGTTGTTTCACCTATTTTTTAATTTTGAATTCCTTTCTATCAAATATTAAACGCAGTATTTCTTAAAAATCGATCTATCGATCAAAAGCGGAGGAAATTCCAAATTTGCTTTTATGTTTTGTGATTTGAAAACTGCATATTTAAGAAAAATACAGGATCTCATCGCGAAGAGTAGTCAAAAATATATAAGTAAAAAAAAATGGTAATGTTCAAATTTCCTAAGGATAGCTAATACTTCTAATAATCTACTAATCTAATCTAATAAGCTAATAATCTGCAAACTTTGCCAAAAAATGTTGCGTGCGATTTAGACGTTCCATGTTTTTTTTTTGTATGACTGTCTATTTTTTTTTTCAATTGTTGATTGAGGCGACCTGGCCGCTTGAAGAGTAGCGCGAAAAACGGTAATTTTTAACCTTACACGCGGACGCCTGTAATAATAATAATAATAATAATATGCTTGTGCGTAAAAAAGTTCACACTTGTATATTACAACCAGTCAGAGGTTCTAATTATGTATCGTTACCATGGTAGCATCCATAAATATTTCCAGAAATTTTTCGCCTGGTGGATACGGTGGGTGAAATTACCCTGGAGTTTTTTCTGTCAAATGTTTTTTTATTGGCATTTAATTTTTTTATATATGGTAAAAAATAAACGTTCCACCACATTTCGTAGATGAAAATTAAAAATAATAATAAAGACTATTCTTAATCTACTTTCTATTGTTTAATGCAACTAAAATTACTAAATCATATTTTATTTTACTTGACGTTTCGTAGAATCTGTGAAAAATCAAATGAATTCGCTTTAAAATATTTGACATACACACCCCTTTTTTACAGTTTTAGTATCATATATTATTATGTTTGTTATGATAATAATGTTAGAGTGATCCATTAGTTTTTAATTTTATTTAGATGTGAAATTATCTTGCCGAATTCCCCACGTATTTGAATTACTATCAGAAAATGTTTTCTGGATCTCGGAATTTAATGTTTGGGATAATTTTTATATTCGAGATCTCTAAAAATTTTCAGATATAATCCAGAGACCAGGGAGATGACTAGTGAAAATTAGATGTTCACGATGTTCTACAATAAGGGTCCAGTGAATTTTTGTCGTATTTATTTCCGCAAGCAATGCAAAGTAAAAAAATCATCAACTTCAAAATTTAAATAATCTGTTTCTAATTGTTTAAACCAAAATTGTTGGATGTCAATTTTTTCTTTTTCTCGAAAATAAAAAAAAATAGAATCCAACAATTTTTTTTTTCACAAAAACAAAAATTGATAAGCGGCGGGGAGAAAATTGAACAAAAAATGTTTTCCCTCAAAAATAAAAATTGATAAGCGGAGGCAGAAAGTCGAAAAGTATACACGGAGGGTCAGACGGGCCCTCTCTACGGGCCACTTGCATGCCCGAGCCCCTAAAGTCTGTACCGAATATACCTCCCAAGACCGATTAGTTGGGCTTGCGATTTTACATGTACACCAAGATATTAAATCATCAGTCTCCACTGTAGTAGGTAATTGATAAATTCGCCAAAGTTAATATATGACTAATATGTAAATATGTTTCATGTCTATTATTTCCACGTCAACTGGAAGTATAGTAACGACAAAAAAATTTTTAAAAATTTTTATTGTCCAAATAGGCTTAAAATGTCATGAAACGTCGAGATTTTAAGTTTGAGCGAAAAAAAAATTTCTGTCTGTCTGTAACTTTTTTTTGTGCGCACGTTTACTCTGGAACCGTTTAAGATATTGACTTGAAATTTGGTACACATATGTACTTTAAAGAGATCTAGAACTAGATTATATTTTCATCTTGTTCCGTCGAAGGGTTGGGGGGTAAATTGGGGTAAATTTGGGGTAAATAGGTCAATCAAGCAGGTAAGAGTCCATAAAACTGGTATTTAGTATATACAAGAGAAGCTAATGTCTCAAAAAAATGTTTGGCATTAGCCACCCCCATTACCACCCCCACCTCCTTATTAAAGGGGATGAAAAAAAATTGTGATTCAGTGTATGTACAGGAACCAGAAACCTCAAAATATTTTTTTACTTCATCCACCCCCCACTATCACTCCCCACCCCACTACCGATGTGGGGTATCGTTTTATGGGTTTTTGGGGTAGAGGATTTCAAATATTATATTATTAAAGTTCCATAAACAATTATTTTCACATACAAAGTTTTTTCGTTGTGAGTGACTTGGATAGAGAATCTGGATGTGGAAGTAGTGATTCCTTGGGCAGTGGTTTTTTTTTAAGCTTCAATAGTTCTTTAATTGTTTGTTTATTTGGCACGTTGTTATTAGAATGAAATTTGATTTACTTGTTTATTACATTAAAGATATTTTGGAATGTAAGAACCAGTATTAGCTTAGAGTCGCCCTTGAAAACCTATCATCTAAGTGTGTCTGGCATTCGACTCTAGTATTCGCAGTAGTTAAGTGTCATAAAAACCATGCTTTTTTAACATCTGATGTTGAAGTTTTAAGGACAAATACCTGATGTACCGTTATCCATAGTGAAGCGTCGGTTTTATTACCGATTATTATCTTTAATTATTCAAAGTTGTGACCATTAATACAAACACATAACAAATCAACTTCTTAACTACTGTGCTTTAAATACTAGGTCCATGTATAGCCGATAAAGAGGTCTCGTTTAGCGACTGATTTTGCTTTACTTAGGGTGTATAACTTTTTTATCCATCCATTGTCAAACTAAAGGAACAAAGTATTTAAAGTATTTATAACAAAACAGCGATTTCAGTTTTTAAATTAATTTTTTTGATTCCATTCCATCGTATTCCATAGGAATAATATTTGTGAGTACGCTTAAGGTCTCAATTGGTTTATACAATTAGAAACAAATTATTTAAATTTCGAAGTTGGTGATTTTTTGACTTTGCATTACTTATGGAAATAGATACGACAAAAATTCACTGTGCCTTTGTTGTAGAACATCGTGAACATCTAATTTTCACTAGTAATCTCCCTGGTTTCTGAATTAAATCTGAAAATTTTTAGAGATCTCGAATATAAAAATTATCCCCAACATTACATTCCGAGATCGAGAAAACATTTTCGGATAGTAATTCAAATACGTGGGGAATTCGACAAGATAATTTCACATCTATATAAAATTAAAAACTATTGTCATAACAAACAATAATATATGAAACTAAAACTGTAAAAAAGGGTGTGTATGTCAAATATTTTAAAGCGGATTCATTTGATTTTTCACAGATTTTACAAAACGTCAAGTAAAATAAAATATGATTTAGCAATTTTAGTTGCATGAAACAATAGAAAGTGGATTAAGAATAGCCTAAATTATTGTTTTTAATAAATTTGATCTAGGAAATGTGGATGAACGTTTATTTTTTACCACATATAAAAAACTTAAATTCCAATAAAAAAACATTTGCTAGAAAAAGCTCCAGGGAAATTTCACCTACCGTATCCACAAGGCGAAAAATTTCTGGAAATTTTTATGTATGCTACCATGGTAATGATACATAATTAGAGCCTCTGATTGGTTGTAATATATAAGTGTGAACTTTTCTACGCACAAGCATATTATTTTATCTTTTATCTATTATTTAACTTACGGAGCTACAGGCGTCCGCGTGTAAGGTTAAAAATGACCGGTTTTCGCGCTACTCTTCAAGCGGCCAGGTCGCCTCAATTAACAATTGAAAACAAAGAAAATAGACAGTCGTACAAAAAAAACATGGAATGTCTCAATCGCATGCAACATTTTTTGGCAAAGTTTGCAGATAAGTATTAGGTATCCTTAAGAAACTTGAACGTTGCCGTTTTTTTTACTTATGTATTTTTGTCTACACTTCGCGATGGGATCCTGTATTTTTCTTAAATATGCATTTTTCAAATTACAAGACTTTATGTGTATGGCAAATTTTGAATTTCCACCGCTTTTGGGGGTGATAAATGTAATCAATCGATTTTTAAGAAATATTGCGTTTAATATTTGATAGCAAAGAATTCAAAATTAAAAAAAAAGGTGAAATATTTCTTTACTTAAAAATTGTTATAAACAATCCATAACAGATGTATTTTTCACAAAGGTTTCTTCATCACTCGATGAGGCTTAAAAATACCAAATGAAGGCATCAGTTTTTAAAATATTTATTCATTATTGAAATAAATATTTTAATTTTTAAAGCATTACCTATCTACCTAACGAATTTAGATAAAACAAAGTGGAGAGAAATTCTGGAAGCATCTGTTTTTTACATGCCAAAGTTTCAGAAAAAAGCTTTCTTCGTTTTCGTTTTTTATTCCGTTCAAACATGCAGGCATACAGAGAACATTTCCAAAGTTATTAAACGTCATCTCAGTATCGTATTTTATCCCCACCACCTTAATTTCAACCAGAAAACAAAAATATATTAGTATTAATATGCTATGATCTGCTACACGTTTTTTTTGCTACTTCTGGTTTAGTTCGAAGTTGCAACTTAATTATAATTAAATGGAAATGATACCATAGAAAATTAAATATCCTTTATAGTCCTTTTTTTGAATTTAAAATCGCCTGAGAAAAAATAGAATTACAGCCAATTTTCCTTCAACAGAAAGAAGGCCATGCAAAAATATTTAATAAGTAAAATTCCAACAAGGTAAAAAGGCAGTGCATAGAAAACTTTGGACAATAATACCATTGCATTTTCTTTAAGTTAGTATTGACAATTATAATATTATAATAAAATAAAATTTGAAAACGTTATTGAAAGGAAGTCTCTTTTAATTAAAAATATTTTTTTAATGGAAATATCCTTTTTTATTCTATTACTTAGATCACTGAAATTTATCTTTTCGCAGAAAATATAAAATTAAGTTTTACAAAAAACACTAAAATAATAAAGCAAAGTTTTCTTTAGATACAACCTAATTTGTTATTGTCAGCAATAAAGTAGAAAATAGAATAAAAGTGGGTAGATTTAAAAAAATGTATTTAAGAGACTTTTTTCAATATTTAAAATTCAATTGTATTTTACGATTATAATTATTGGCATACTAAATTAAAGTGGTAATTTGTTAAAAATTATCTATCCAATGTTCTATGAATACTACATTTCTAGTTTAATAGAATTCTACTGATTACATATTTTTTACATAGCATTTTTCAGTTAAGAGAAAATTGGCTATAATTACGTTTTTCTCAGCCTATTTTAAATTCAAAAATGGACTGTAAAGAAAATTGAATGTTGAATCGTAATCATGACAGGTTACCTTTCTGTTTAAAACAATTTAAAAATTTGCAACTTCGAACTAAACCGAAAGTAGCGAAAAAACCATATATCATGTCAAATGTAACTTATTTATGTTTAAATAAACGCACCTAAATTTGAAAATTTTATTTTTAAAATGAAAAAGTTACAGGTCATTACATGTCCTCTGTGCCAGCCGGTATATGAAAACCTTAAATCTTAGTTTTAACTCGACCAATATAAATAAAGCAAATTCAAAAATTAAATATTAAGTACATGCACACAAGAATCTTCTCCATCGAGAAAGTTGAAAATAATCTGGTATTATATTTCCAAATGAATATTTCGTATTTACAGTGTTGCCAGACTCCGGTATTGTCAACGTCTGATGAAAGATGCGGGCTTAGGAGCGTACTGTATAAAATTATATACTATATACTGAACGCCCTCTGCATAAAATATGCAGAACTACATCTGTGTAAAATACTATATTCAACCGCTTTTTCAGTCCCAGTGTCAAATGCGTTTTTAAACTTTTTTATGACATAACCAAGGTAGATAAGTAAGAAAAACACAAAAACGTTCTCAGGCCCGGAGGTGGGTCTGAGATCGTCAGTTTTGGTCTGACAACGTCGGTAGTGTATGGCGAATCGGGTCTGTGTAGTCGGTTAAACAAATCTATATATATATATATATATATATATATATATATATATATATATATATATATATATATATATATATATATATATATATATATATATATATATATACGCGTAAAATCACTAAGTGGCACCGAAAACTAAATTGACGTTCCCGCACCCAATATTTTCCGCATTTAATGTGAGCAAGTGGCTCCCTATATATTCCCGATATGTATATGCGTTTTGGCACCATATATATGGTGAAGACACTTTTTCTTTAGATACTCACTGTGTTGTTAATACATTTAGGATTGCTAACGCGCTCTGTAAAAATAGGCCATTGTGTTGCTTGTCTTTTTGAAACGTATCACAGACGTGCGATATCCGTGGTGTAATTGCAGAAATAGAGGAAATAAGATGAGAAATAATTCTCAAAGAATGAACTAAAAATTGTTATTGATGTTGACTCATCATATTCTATATTTTGTTTCAATTGGGGTTTAAAAAATTATTTGAAAAAAAAGACAAGTAGATGAGGTTGATTAAAAAAGAAACAAATTAATTATTTATTATTCAGTGGTGATGAATCACTTATGAAAACATTTAGAATATCAATTTTAGTAATTGTAAAATACAGTGTGTATTTGTGTATATGACATACCAATAGTAACTGACATGTATTATTGACAGTTCGGCTAATTTCAAAGCATGTCGTACAAAAATAATATAATAATCGTTTCCCTCAAAAATTCTTAAAATCACAAAAATGTATATTACAAAACAATAAGCGAGTAAAATATTAATTTCATATAATAAAAATGTCAATTTATTTACAATCTTTTGATTCTAAATATTATATTATGAAATAGTGTAATAGGTAGTACGATTTAAAAATATAATTTATTACCTTATTTTGTATGAACTGTTACATACGGTAACGTTGGATCTCAACGTTAATATATTTTGTTGAATTTGTACAATTGCTTTAAGGGTGGCGGTCTGGCTTAAAAAAATGATTTCGTAATTCAACAAGTTCTCCTATGAACCGATTGAAAAATATTTTGACAGGCTTTTAGAAAATACTTGATAGAATGATACTGGGATATTGCAGTCAACAAAAAAAATATATTTTTTTTGTTTTTCACAATAGAAAAAAATGTTTTTCTTTCTTTAGTTTTCAATAAGCTAGTACCATTCTATAAAGTTGCCTATAAAAGCCTATCAAAAAATTATTTTAATCGGTTTAGGAATGTAGGAGAAATTGTCGAATTACGTTCACGGCACCGCTCACCTTAATTACAATAAAAGGTTAAACTACGGTTGATTTCGATACTCTACTTGATTTTATTTATGCCTTTTCAGAAAATTATACATATATAATATGCTCTTAGATTTAGTTTGGGTGAAAGTTATAAAGTATATGGAGCTTTAGCTCTTAAATTTGTTAACGCTGCTAAATAGGTTGTTTTCAGAGTTTATCCCATTCTCTTGTCTATAAAAGGGATAAGTGCCGTTATAAATAAATGTTTATATATTATCTTAAACTAGTTACGGTTCAAATGGTCGGTGCATCAAAGTTTTGTCAATTTTCAGTTCATAGACTTATATTATTAACAGGCACTCACATCAAATCATGGGCCTTATTGCATTGCGTTTCCTAGTCTATTCGGACCTCTGAGTGGTAGGGCCCTGGTACCACGGTACCTACTGGACCTACACACCCCCCCCCCCCCCTCCCTTGTTGGGGCCCTGATTATAAAGTATAGTTTAAAGTGAGAAATAATGTAAACAACAATTTGTAGATAGGCCAGACTCCTCCTGCCTGAAAGAACATAATACAGACAGATACTACAATTTTATTACATTATCAGATGAAGCTAGTTCAGGGATGACAATGGCTATGCATTGTCATTATAATATACGTATGGCAATGCGGCAATATAGGTAGAGTAATTGTAGAAATACAGGATATAGTCAAGTAAAATTCTGAAAAAGTAAGCTAAATAATTGTATGTGATGTTGACACTCATTGTATATATCACGGGAATGTTAATACTTTTCAGTTGAAAAACTCTGAAAAAAATGTAATTAACAAAGATTAGGCACTTCTCAGTAGGGAGCGATTCATAACAAACAGGTTATGTTAACGAAAGTAGTTACGAAAGTATAGGCAACGTTTAGATTACGTTAATTATTTTTCAAAAATGAGGCCTCAAGTTTTTACCTTTTTACATATTTTACATATTTACAATTGATTATTTTTATTTATTTGCTTTTATCATGATCAGAGAATATTATTTAGGTATTATGCAAATCACAACTTACACACTTTCTTATTTATTATGAAAATACCTACTTTCTGTATATTGTTGCCCTAATCTGGGCACGCTAATATACTAATAATTTAATACTTTCTCAGTATTAGCTAGAAGATAGTTGTTTTGATTGGTTCTCCAATAATGAGTGTTTGAAGTATTTACCAACTAGTATATTAGCATATTTACATATTTGTTAACGATAACTGTTAATATGAAGGTCAAATTTTAATAATTGTAGAAAATATGGATTTTATTGCCATGTCGATAGTGAAAAATTGCGTTCATTAATACAGGGAGAAACTTTTATCTTTCTAGATAAAGGATGGAGACAAGTTTTTATCGTGAAACTTCTATGGGCGCGTTAGGCATTTTTCAGTAGGAAGTAAAGTACTATAAAATGTTTTTGGTTGCTTGAAGTAGAGATCTTACTTCTACTGTGTGGTCATCGGCACACATGTTTTTTTGGGTTACTTCCAATTTAGCCGAAGTTTGCAATTTTTTTATATTTAATGGTAACTTTCTTTCGTAATCCGAAGTTCAATTTTCTTTATACTCCTTTTTTCAAATTTAAGAATGGCTGAGTAAAAATAGAATTTAACATCTCAGTAGAAAGAATGCCATGGAAAAAATATATAAGCTGCAAAATTTTAACAAGCTTACCATGGAGTGTACAAAAAACATAAAACTACCTTCTTCAATTCAATATGTCAATTTTAAACTTATATAAAAATTAAAATTTTCAAAAATTATTGAAAATAAGTCTTTTTAAACATTTTTTTTTATCGTATATTTAAAGTACGCCCCAGAGTGTTTAAATCCAAGTTTTAAAAACGCGCGTGTTTTAAAGTTACCATGGCAACATCAAAGGTAAGCAAGTACAACTCGTTCATCTGTATCTGTTACCTTTTGCTCTTCCATCCATTTGATGAACTTGTATTCTTTTTTATAAGCGTCTTCCGATTTTTGCGGTATTAACCTGCCTTTCTATTTAAGTAATCAATGTTAGAACTCATTTTAAAGCAATATACAATCAGTGACAATAATTAATCCTATGTGACAGATTGCAAATTAATTTTTGTTTTCTCATTTTCATGACACTGACAGGTATCCTGATGTCACATCACGAATTCAACCATTTTACATTCTTAATTCTTATTTCCATTTTTTGTAGTAATAATACCAGTATTTATGATTTCAAAGTGTACCAATAAAAAAAATAGCGTAAAGTATTCGTGGATAACTGGTCTTTAAAACACTTGCTCTATTTCGAGCACTCCGGCTGCGCCGTCGTGCTCGAAAAATCGCGCGTATTTTAAAGACCTTAATATCCACTTATACTTTAATATACTATTTAAATAAAAGTCCCATTTTCTTTTCTATTATTTGTTTGTAATATGTGTTTTCCATTTAATTTTATTTAAATAACAGAGAATTATATAAAATTAATGAAAGCTGAATAGTTTCTTAGAAAAAGTGCCTGCAACATAAATGTTTAAAATGAATAAGATTCCAGAAAGTTTCAATGTAATGTTGAAAAGGGACATGGAGGTAACAAACACGTGTTAATAATAAGACACAAAAGAAGATACTAGAACTTACTTTGACTGAATTTTAAAGTAAATGGACCACTGCACATTTTAAGGAATATATGACATATTTTAAATTAATTAGTTGGCGGGAATTATGGGGTAAAAGAATCATTGTGTACCGTGGACCGCACGGTAGAAATAAAATTTCTAATTCAAGCACATTACGGTAAAAATATTTTATAGCACATCAAAAAGTTGCCTCTAACCTGCCCTTCATTACATATTTTTTTTACATATTTCGGTACATATTTAAATACCGGTTAACCGGTTATGTTCATTTTTATTTACCGATTTACAGGTTATTAAAATTTCCTGTAAATTGCATTGTGCATGTTTACAACTTTATTACTTTCTCAAAGCTTCCTTTTAGTAAAACCTAAGTTTATATTTTCTGCAAAAGATTCAAATAATAGAAAAATATGGAGACTTCCCCCATTCAAAATATGTTTTAAAATGACTTATTTTTAACAATTATTAAACAAATTAAATAGTGGAAGCCATTACATTGTGATAATTAATCATAATGAAACAGATGAAAACACCTTTCTTTGTTTTTTATCATTAATTTATTATAACCAAACGTTACTGCAGTTTCGACAAGCGTGTAATTTTCAAACAGTTGATTCACAAATACAAAAATTATTTATAGTTTAATTTTGTGTTTTAATGTTTAAAATTTACATATTAATTTAAAGAAAATGCAGTGATATCATTTTCCAAATTTTTTTGCGCATTCTTCATTTAGAAAATATATTTTTAAGACACTTCTTTTCAATGGTTTTTTTAAGATTTAGAATTTTTTATAAAAATTTAAAATTGGCATACTAATAAATAAAATGCAGAGGTATTATTGTTGAAAACTTTATACCAATCATTATTAGCCAATCGGACACGTTTATTTTGTCATTGTTGCTATGACAACCATCAATTTTTTTGGAAATTTTACTTACCCATGAGCACCTACCTATGTGATTAATAAGTGGAAATTTCCCTGGTTTGATAGCAATGATTAGACAATGGCGTTTATATTATGCAAAATATCTTTATATTTATTTTGAATTAAATTAGTACAATTCTGGCTTACTATGTTTCCTTACATCATTAACTAATTCCAAATGCTTTAAAAATTCCACTTGTACATCTTCTTTCCTCAGAAAATAAAGCACAGAGCCATTTTATGACATATTCCAAGACACTTGTGATTCCATGGCTAACTATTAGCGATCTTTTTAGGGGATATTATTTGTCACCACTTTAAATCACAGCAAATATTATTTCATCTTGATTTCCCTTCACTGTAGTATAAAGATTGCATACGAAATAAATTATTATGACTAATATTAATTAATTCGCTATATTATTTTTATGTGGCTAGAGATTAGGGAATATAAGAAATAAGTACACTAAACTTGTTTTAATTTTATTTCACTCTCATTATTCCATATTTTATCTACTATTAAATATTTCATTTTACTAAGATCTGAGGAAACCACATAAAAAAATAAAAACCAAAAAAATTAATATAACACCAGCAGCTGCCTACAACTTCTCATTACACTTGTTGTCACATCTAAAGAAAATTAAAATCATAAAATCGCTGCAGCAAGACAATTACTTCTTTACCTTATTTGGATGGTTAATTTGAATCCACTTAACGGTAATAGTGGAGCGGGAATCGGTATTCCCGCTCAAATGTACCCTCCGTATGACGAATTTTTTTATTACTTCCAAAAGTTGAGGCACCAATATACTGTAAACTTTGCCTTTTATTTGTCTATTTACTGTCCACTTGTATATGAAATGAATTTTGCATTTACATTCCTATTCATGTTAATATTAGTAGTTAATTTGAATTAGGACCTACCATTTTTTTTAACTAGGTATGCGAAGTTTTGACCACAATCCAGTTATTAAGATCATTCGAGGCTTATTAGCTATTTTATTATTTAACTATTAAATAAATGTAAATATAAAAGTAACAAATTGATATACTTAATACTTAGTACTTAACTAAATTCATGTAATACTAATATATATTAGCGTGACCGAATTGAGGCACCAATATTCAGAAAGTAGGTAATATCATATTAAATAAAAAAGTGTGTAAGTTGTGATTTGCATAATACCTAAATAATATTTTCTAATCATGATAAAAGAAACTAAATAAAAATATAATTAATTTTAAAAATAAATCAAGAACAGGCTTGTAAATAGTGAATGAATGTTTCTATACCCTACTGATGAGTTCTGAGTTCGAAAAAACTTGTACTTTTCTAGAGTTGAAATAGAATGTAAGGTTCAATAGTTGTTGTGAATGACTGAATTTCAATAAATATAAACATTTTTTTGCTTTAAAATGCTAGGAATCCTATCATGTAATTCAACAATTTGTAAGTATTAGCTAGAAGAGTAGTTGTTTTGATTGGTTCTCTAATAATGAGTGTTTTAAAGTGTTTACTTAAGTAGTATATTAGCGTGACCAGATTAAGATACCAATATACAAAAAGTAGATAATATCATATAAAATAAAATAGTGTGAATGGCTAAATTTAAATAAATGTTATAAAAATTTTCAATATATTTTTTGCTTTAGAATGCTAGGAATCCTATCGCATAATTCAATATTTCGTTAGTATTAGCTAGAAAAGTAGTTGTTTTGATTAGTTCTTCAATAATGAGTGGTTTAAAGTGTTTACCTAACTAGTGTATATTAACATGACCAGATTGAGGCACCAATATACACAAAGTAGGTAATTTTATAGTAATAAAAAAATGTGTAAGTTGTGATTTGCATAATACCTAAATATTATCTTCTATTTATGATAAAAGCAAATAAATAAAAATATAACACAGCCACACAAAAAAAAAACAAATATTTTCCAAAGGTGAAAGACATCTGTCCTTATGTTTTTTGGGCCGCTGATTCCAAATATCACGTCAAAAATATATGTTTCACTGTTCAATTTTTAGCAAATTGACATTTTATCCCTAAATTCGGGGTTAAATGGCCATTAAAACTAATAGCACAATATGCGTTGAAGTGAAACTTCTGAATCGTTTAAAATGGCTCTTGTCACATTCTCCCAATGTTCTATCGTACCACGGAAATTATGGTGGTGTACTCCCCCCCACCTCCCCCAAAAAAAAACTAGTGCAGTGAAACATATATTTTTGAGGTGATATTTGGAATCAGCCTCCCAAAAAACAGACAGATGTCTTTCACCTTTGGAAAATAAAATATTTTTTCTGAAATCGATCGGCAATGTCTACATTTTCGGCGCGATTTCAGAACGAAAAATGCACAATTCCAGTATTTTAGTCCGTTGCTAAGAAACTATCAGAAAACGGACCGGAAAAGATCCGTTGCCAAGCAAAGATCAACAAAACCGTACGGGAAAGTAACATTCCCGTACGGTTTTTAGGTATATATATTAGACAGTAAATAAATACACGCAGACAAGCCAACTATCATTAAAATTGCATTTATTAGTAAGCAGTTAGATTGTAAAGAAATGTTATGCATTAATACAAATTTCTTAATTTATAATAATATTGATTGTGATTTCAGAAAAAATAGTATGTATATTTCGGTGTGAAAGCACATTCCCGGACTTCGATGCTTGTTGGCCTCGGCTAGCGCCTCGGCCAACAATTTGCATCGTCGTCCGGGAATGTATTGCTTTCACACCTAAATACACAATATACTATTTTGGGTGGCTGTTTAATTAATTTTAATCATGTAATACCTACTTAATTACTACTGAAAATGCAGAGGAAAGATATATGTAGTACGACTTTTTCGGTTTTTAAATTGATTAACCAAACATTTCATACTTTTTAATTCCAGATTTACTTGAGAAGCTTGACCATTTTTTTAAGGTGTCCAAACCAAGACTGAGTTGTTTTTGGGATGCCAGTATTTTAAATATTGTGTATAAATTGAAAGGTATCTAATAGGTTTCTTAGAAATATTTTTCTGTTCCTTATCCAAAACTGCTAAAATTTACGGGGAGACATTTTAAAAAATGTGAATTGTAATTATAAAAGAAATAAATATTATTTAAGTGCGTAGACTCGTAAGGAGGCAATTATTTTTTTATATATATAATTTTACAAATATTTGATGATGGTAAAAAGAAAAACACTTTTTTTCTTCATTTAAACGATTTTTTTGGAATTAGTTTACAATTTTAGAAAGTGAGACCAAAACATTGAGGACTAACTTTAGAGAAGAAGAAATATCAATTTTTTTATTTATAAGACACCAAAACACAAAAATTAACGTATCTCGGCCCCAAATTCAAGTAAATCACATTCTGTTTTTCAGATGTTGGTTTATTCATCTACATTCATAATTCTTGACTGTTTTTGATTTCATAAAAAACCAGACTTATTAAAATTTGTTTATAATTACAACTGTGAAAATTATAAACAAATTCCAAAAAAAATGTTTAAATTAAAAAAAAACATGTTCTTAATTGTGCTGCAAAATACATTAAAACGACTGATATTTAAAAAATGCGCTTCTATGAGTCGGCGCATTTAAACATTAATCAACTGAAATTTCGAAGTCTTTTTTATTTTCAGCTGTTTAAATAAATATTTTGCATTAAAATTAGACATCAATGTTTAGTTCGATAAAAGGGAATACTCCTATTATGATTTGTGTATTATTATTACATTATATTCTTTATATTATTCCAAAAAGACAATTTTAAAAAATATATATTTTTTGTAAATTAACAAATTATCAGATAGTTTATTTGGAAGTTTTATTTATTTCAAATTTTATTGAGAACAATTTGGTATTTTTATTTTTGAGATGCAATTACTAGAATAGGATCGAGAGAGAAATATTTGAATTTCTGGTAGATTTTACTAGCAACACATGTTCATGGTTAACTTTATTTTTAAGAGCATCCCTCTACTTGGATACTGTTGTAATTGTAAAATATTATCTTTGCTAACCTTTTCTGTTGACAATTGAACAGCTTAAAGCATGGCGTAGAAAATGAATTTATGGCTTTATTGGCCCTAAAATTCTCATCTTATGAACTCGTTTATGAAATGAATTTTGCTATTAAATCCCTATTCACATTATTTTCTTATTATACCTATTTGATTTAATCAGATAGGTATATTTTAACCAAAAAAAAAAAAAATATATAATAATCATAATAGAAAAAAAATCGTACAGAAATCCGTTTCATAACAGGTTGAACTCAATTATCGAATGTATGTGTGTGTGTAGATAGTTTCTTGTAAACAGGATAACTTCTATTAGACTTAAAATAATTATTTCTTTGGCGCGTATGTAAAATAGTGTGGTAAAATACTCCCTGTTGAAATTGGGCCATATCCGCCATACAGGGCGATAACCAGAGGCGTACAAATGATCAGGTTTTACACAAACTGTGTTTATTATAATTTTAGAAAAATATTACTATACAAAAATATGAAGATATATAGGGTATCAAAACTATATAATATAGTGCGTCTATAAGGTTCGAAAGTACTTTTACGTAGATTGAAGGGTCTATCAATTTAACTTCAAAATGCTATTGAGGTGTTATTAATAATGAAAATTGCATTCGTGTGCTACCGAATGCTAATACATATTAAACATGATGACTGTAGTTAGACTGAAAATTTTTATTTCAAATTTCGAACATTTGTAAGAAATTAGAGCATATCAGTCATACAGGGCAAGCATTTCCTCAAAACAATACAAAAAAGAGACTATTAGACGAATGTGAAATTATGCATACAAATTAAAATACATTCAAATAACTTTAAAAACTTAGTTCATTATTACAGTGTAATAAAAGGTTAAATTAAGGTCGATAACGATGCCATACAACCTAATTTTATTTAAGCGCCTTTTATCTACATAAAAACCTATGTATTTTATTTGGTGTAACAAAAAGTTTTGCATTCAATCTAAGTTCCGGACGATATTTGAGTAAACAAAACAATGTTTAAAGTAGAGTATTTCGTCTTTTTTCTTAGCTACCACTGGTTGTATAGGTCATATCACAATAAACAACAAACTAGAATGTTTATTATGAAATTGCGACGAAAACTAGATGTGCCGAACCCTTCTCGTCATGTCGAAAAAATTAAGACAATTAAAATCGATAGCCTTTAAACAATTTACGGCGACTTAAGTAATAATGCATACATTTCAACGAAATTTTAGGAAATAACGCTTCTAGTTGAGCTAAATCATCATGGCATAATATTAAGGCGAACGCCTAAAAAAATAGCTGTCGAAAATTGAATAGTCGATTGTAAATGCATCAAGTCGCACAACATCTTTTTTGTTACAGTGAAGGTTTTTTCATGTACTTTTTATTAGGCTTAATAATCTACATTGTTTTTTGAAATATTTAAAGTCATTTCTTGCTTTTCTTTAAATTATCTTTTTTAAACAAATCAAAACTCTATTCGAAAATTCAAGTTATTATTATGCATCAAAAATATACAAAAAAGAAACAATTTAAAAAATCTTTTTTTTTTCTATGCCCATTGGGAACAGAGATAAAAGATTTTGCTTGCGCGAAAATTTGCATTTGTTTAAAATATAGTTTTTTCAATACCACTGAAAATTAGATGAAACAACCTACATTCTGAAAGAAATATATGTTGTTTTTCTACGACTCGTCCGTCCACTTTAGTCCGGCCATGTAAAACGCGGAGCTTGACGCTCGGAATGCCCCCCTCATCGGGACTACTTTTACTCCATGTTTTTTGAGTCGCTGATCACGAAAATCGGAGTCCCGCGGCTCTAAAAATAATGCGTCACCCCTAACAATGCCAAAAACCACCCCTTTTGGGAATAATACTGTAAAATAATGTTATGAATGTGCCAATTGTAATGATATTTTGCCAGTTCAGTATGTTCATCTAAATTAAGGACAAATTTTATAGAGGGGGTGAAATTTCCCCTAAATTGACGTAAAATGGAAAAATGATTTGAATTTTTTTTTATTCACTTTTTGATTAAAATTTAGATGAATGGGGATTTTATAATGAAGAAAAGTTTTTTCCAACCCTTCATGGGTGAAAACTACCTACGCCTTTAAACTGAACTAACGCTTAGGGGTCAAAAAATTTTGTGGTATTTTTTTCGACGGAAGTTTATCAGAAATTACAAGCAAACTACATCTCTACTTAATTTCTAAGCGTTAGTTCAATTTAAAGGCATACAGGGGTAGTTTTCACCCCTGCTGGGTTGGAAAAAATTTTCTTCATTATGCAATCCCCATTCACCTGAATTTAAGTCAAAAAGTGAATAAAAAAAATTCAATCATTTTTCCAGTTTTCACCCCTTGGGTTGGAAAAAAATTTTCTTCATTATACAATCCCCATTTATCTAAATTTAAATCAAAAAGTGAATAAAAAAAATTCAATCATTTTTTCATTTTACGTCAATTTAGGGGTATTTTCACCTCCTCTGGTTAGCCCTCAGCATAAAATTTATCCTTACTTTAGATGAACATACTGAACTGGCAAAATGTCATTACAATTAGCACATTCATAACATTATTTTACAGTATTATTCCCAAAAGGTTTTCGGCATTTTTAGAGCCGCGGGAGCCCGATTTTCGTGATCAGAGACCCAAAAAACATGAAATAAAAGTAGTCCCGATGATGTATTCCGCATTTTACATGGACTACTTGAACAATTGACGATTTAATTTACTACTTTGTTATTCTTTTGTTCATTACACAGGCACACACAAAAAAAGTCGAATGCGAAAAGACCTATGTATTCCCATGCATTTTGACCCGCTGAACACGAATCAGATGTCCGTTTTGCCCGATTGGCTCTTGCATTTTTGCTGACCTCAAAAAACACCTTAAAAATGCCCAAAACAAGTAAATAAAAAGCTTAAATGAGCTGATCACTATATCTATACGTAATTTGGGGCGTTGAAACTGAATATGAATACCAGATCAGTTGGGAATTTTAACATAACCTCAAAAAATGCCTTAAAATCCAAAACAAATAAATTAAAAGCTTAAACCAAGAACTTTAAAACTAACATAACCTAAGGCAAGAGCTAAAAGCTTTAAACCAAGAACTTCAAACTAAGAATTCTTAACCCAACATAACCTGAGACAAGAACTTTAAACCAAAAACTTAAACCTATTATAAATTAAGACAAGACCGTTAAGTTCCTAAGGCAAGAACTATTAAGGTTTAGAGTTCTTGGTTCAGAGTTCTTTGTGTAAAGTTCCTGTCTTAGAATATGTTACATCTAGAGTTCTCGGTTTAAAGTTCTTTGTGTAAAATTCTTGCCTTGTTTTTAGTAAATTCGAGTTCGAAAAAAAAATCAACGATAAAATAAAAAATATTTATCTAAAATGTTATAGTGTGGATAAAGGTTTTCCATGATACCTTGCATCATATGTTATAAGATGTTGGACAAATGGAAAGAACGTTAAAAAGTAAAATATAAAAATCCAATGATATCGAAGGAGCCTGGAATCCGTGAAGAGTGTTATTTTTTAGCAATACGAATGTTTCCGGAATTAATGCTAAAAAAGGGTTAATGGAAACTGATTGTTCCGAATGTCAAGAAGATGACAGGGAATATGAGTGTTCGATAAGAACTAAAACTCCCAATATTTGGTGAAATGATAAACTTAATAATGTTATTAGAAATTTTGGTCTATCTAATGGTAGGGAAGAATATTTAGCGCCGATTATGGAAAAAGACAATTTAGTATCAAGTGATGTTCGTTCTAGCTCATACAGAAAAAGAGAAAAAGACTTTGGAAAATATTTTACACAAGGAAAAGAACACTTGATGAATATACTTAAACCTATCATATATAGATTTTAGATAAATATTTTTTATTTTATCGCTGATCTTTTTTCGATTTTTCGGACCCTTGATTTTACTACAAACAAAACAGAAGGAATTCACATTATTTACACAGTTTTGCAAATTTCTTGTAGCCCTATACTCATAGGAAGGCAAGTTTCTTACTTCACTAGAGCTGCGGTTGCATGATGACGCCCGCAGTCCCGCTTTCCCAACCTGACCTGCCGCCGATACTGGGGTTTCCCTCCCCTGCATCGTAAACTCTGTCTCTACTTTTGCCATGACGGCATTTTTTTTACCTAGGAACTTAGCCGAAATAAATCGTTGCCCGTGGAGTTGTCCTAGTCTCAATAGAAAAAGAAACAAATGGCATATGACAATCAAACAGAATAAAGAAAACTATACAATTCTAAACAGCTCTAAGAAAAAAAAAGTAAAAAATCATCAAGGTAAGTAAATGTTAAGTCCAAACGATATTCCTCTCTCAACAGAGCAAACTTTGAAAAATTTCACTGTTCAGTAATATTTTCCTTAGGATACTTGAAAATTTAAAAGTTACCTATCTCCGCTCACTAGGATTGATGAGAGTATATGCTGAAATGATAGTTCTCTATGAAGTTTGCAGATTGCGCTTTAATTCTGACTACTGTATTGTGTTCAGCGCGTGAAAATACGTCGGAAATTATATGTTCAGATATTATGTAGAGCAAAGTCAATTTCGGGCTATGATTCAGTCATTTTTGGTTACGTTTTCATCCTAAATAAGGATTTTACAAGATATTCGATCGTCGCGCATAAATTCTGACCTTGGATTCGGCTTCAGTGCCCCAAATTAGGTATAAATATAGTGATCAGTTCATGTAGGCATTTTATTTACTTGTTTGGAATTTTTCGGGCATTTTTTAGAGACTATGTTAAAATTTCTAACTGATCGGCCAATTCTGACCCAGATTCGGTCTCAGTGCCCCAAAATACGCACGGAAATGGTGATCAGCTCATTTAAGCCTTTTATTTACTTGTTTGAGGTGTTTCGGGCATTTTAAAGGTTCTTTTGAGGTTAGGAAAAATACAAGAGCCAATCTGGCAAAACGGACATCGAATTCGTATTCAGCAGGTCAAACGTCATGGGAATACATAGGGCCTGCCTTCTCGCACTCGACTTTTTTTGTGTGTGCCGGTGTTATTTTTTGGACTTAAATTTTGACAAGATGATTTATTTAGGTTAGAAATATAATGGAGTAGGAGAGAGTAAAAATATATGCATTATTACGTAAGTTATCATCAATTGTTAAAAAATTATCTTGTTTAAATTTTTTTCAACTTAATATATTGACAAAAAAGTTCGGGCTCATCGAGTTTTCTTCGCAATTTCATAACGGATATTCTAGTTTTTATTTATTTTAGTTATTATTCTATATAACTAGAGATGTTTAAAAACTGCAAAAAAACACAATTTTATACACGGTAGGTATATATAAAAACACTACAAATAAAATATTTACTCATTCCATTATAGATACTCGGTTACAGTATGCAGTTATTTTGAAAAATAAAAAAGTTAATTTGATCACATTTTGCGCTGTAAACTACACAAAGTGATAACGCTTCCATTAATATTAATTTATTATTCAGTCATAATATGTAATGTGGTGTGTGTGTATGTGTGTGTGTGTGTTTAATAAGAATTAACTGTCTGTTTTTGTGTGTTTGAGAGTTACATAGCATGTGTCGAATTCAGTGGTCTCATTGTTCGGCTATACAGGGTGTCCGACAATACCGGTCTGGTGCCGATTCTACATGCAAAAATATGAAAGAAAATTTATATAAATATGTCAGCTAATGCTTCCTTATTGACCTACAGTCCTTTGAAGATTGAAGCCAAAAACTGGTATTCTGCTATTTTCATTTTTTTTTTTCAATTAAATAATGGCAATGAAAATTAATTAATAATGAGCTTATTGTTACTCTACTTGACTTAATTGTTACGTGAAAACTTGAAGCACATCGTGTTTTCTCATTTACACGATTTTTCTCACAAACGGTTAGTTTTTCGATTAAAATGAAAGAGGACCTTTTTTAATATTTTTAATTAGTGCTGTAGCTCAATTATGAAACATTTGCGGGCATTGCGGCACTTTTTTTCAAATTTTTGCGGACATAATCTGTACCAGAAGTTTATTACCGATATTTTCAGACACCCTGTATAGAATATGAAGAAAGTACAGCTAAAGATTTTTAATTATATTAAAAACAATAAGTAAATAAATCATCAAATATTAGATATAAATTAAGGGAAGTCATCACATAATTTTTACCTGCCCAGGAATTTGACCTCAATAGGCAGTTCACAGAGGTATAATACGATAAAGGGGTTTGTAGATTTCAAAGCGAGAAATAATGTAAACTACGGTTACTTTGTCGACAAAGGTATTAAATAAACGATGATTAGGGGGCATTGTCGCATGTACCATAAATGTAATGTACTGTGATTTCTTTGTAATTTTTAATATTCTGTATAATGTCTTATATAATATACCCACGGACAAAATGATCGCATCATTCAAAATTTGTCATGATTTGAAGTTAATTTATTTCTAAACCGTTTGTCCGATTTTAATGATAGTTTTATTGTTTAAAAAAAAGTTGCAAAGTTGTAACGAAAACGTAACTTTTTTTATACTATATCTCCTGTCCTGGACATCAAATGCTTAGAACGACGTCGAGATGTAGTTCCGTAAGTAATTGAAGGTTTTCTTAATTTCTTTCAAATTAGATTTAATTTAAACTACTTAGGTACCCGAAAAATTTATCGGATTTTGTTCCATCTATAATATGATTTAAAATTCACTAGCCGTAGAAACCCTGAGGTGCCAGAAAGTCATTTTAAATATCGGGAATCGAGCGCAAATGCATGGTGCCACTAAGTACGGTTAGACATCAGTGGTTGGCGCGCCCTCTGCAGATTATACGGTTGAACCAAAATCCAGTTTTTATAGAAAAATCGACCAAGTAGCTCCATCTTGATATTTTGTGGGAAGGATGTTATGATGTTTAGATGTTCAAATACGCGATAAAACGTTCTGGCACCTCGATCTGGTGCCAGAACGTATATATAGGTGCCACTCCGTCCATATATATGTGAATTTGGTGCCTGAACGTTCAGTTTTAAATATATATATATATATATATATATATATATATATATATATATATTGATAAGTAATACGTTGTCACCTCAGGGTCGTTGACTGGGCGGCCTGACCTCACCCTTTTCTGGTGGTAATAATTGACCTATTTATACATATATCCTCTAAGGGGAGTAACAGGAATAGGTTTCTCAAAAAAAAATAAGTGATTTCTTAATTTAAAATTTTGTATATATGTTTAGATATTACAAATGCGAAGAGACCTCAGTTATATATATTACCGCACGAGAGTTGCAATTCCATGTCGCCTCATACAGTGTTGCCAGCATTTTTGAGGTGTGTCCGTACTGATTATACCTGCGGTATATACAGCAGGGAATAATCTATTTCGTTAGTACTATTAAGTACTTTATGTAGAATTTATTTCTTTCTGAACTTTTCAAGAAATGATACTAGGACATAAACTTCATGGGTAGGAAGAGAAAAAAGGTGATAGAAATATAATCTTATTTATTAAAATTATGATTTAAAAATAAAAAAATGTGCTGTGTAAACAAAAGTTTGCAATTTATGATTTCTAACTACAAGAATTATTTCCCCCAATCGGCCTTTTTGAACTTCCTTGTGTGGATTATAAGTATAAGACTATTATGAAATGAATCAAAGTTGCGGACAGGCGTTGCCAACTGCGAATATCTATTAAGTAAACATGATAACGTCTGTTGGACTTGTCTGTTGGAAAATTCTTATTTCAAATTGTAAACATCTATAAAATAGCACAGTAGAATAGTTTTTATTGAAATTGAATCTTATCCGACATACACAGCGATCGTCATAGGCGTGTAAACTCTGATCTATTATATGTAAAAACTATGTTTTATTGTAATTTTGGAGCAAAATATTACAAAGGTTTTTTATTAAACAAACAAAAATATGAAGGTGTACAAGGCATCTAAACCGCAATACACAGGGTGTCTCTCAGGTTTGAACAACTCTTTATATATTAGAGGACATATCAAACCTTACCTTAAAAACCTTAAAATATCATTAAAGTATTTTTAATAAAACTGTTTTAAAATGAATGAAAGTTGTTGTTGGGTGTTGCCGAATGTGAATAAATATATGAAGTACGCGATAACATATTTCCTATTTAAATTGGATCATATCCGTCGTACAGAGGAATCATATGTGTCATCTTTTATATAATTTGTTTTATTACGATTTTAGAGCAATGTCTTTCAAACGTTTTTGATTAAGAACATAAAAAATGCAAAAATATACAAGATATCTATACTACAATATACAATGAGTCCTCCAGGTTCGTGCGAACATTACGTGAGTTAGATATATCAGTTTTACCCTAAAGTGTTATTGAGGTATTTTTAATAATACTATTACGAAACGAAAGTTGAAGTTGGGAGCGCAAAGCGGCCTCAATTGTAACAGAGAAGTCTATTAAAATTGTGAGCAGTAAAAAATAAATAAAAACTTATCTTATTCATAATTTAAAAAAAAATAAAAAAAGACATTAAAAAAAATTCAAAAAAAAAATGAAATAGAGAACAGAGAATGGTTAAACAAAATAAGTTCTTATTTAGTTTACGAATTTAATTATGTTTATTTACTGTCCACAAATTCAATGGGAATGTAACCAGTAACTGAAAAAAATAAAAATTGACCTGCCACCTTTGTGGTTTTTAATCCCAAAACCAAGCCCACTGCATACTCCCAAAACTTAAACACAAACGATATGATCACCTTGTATATAGACACTGCTGCTGTATTAGAATTTTAGATCGAAATGTTACTAAGGATTTTAATTAAGCACAAAAAATGCTAAGATGCATAAAAAGTCGAAACTCTAACATACACTGGGTCACTCAAGTTTTAACAAAGTTTACGTAGATATATATATTACATATCAATGTTACTTTAAAAGGTATAAATTGTGTATATTTAATAAGAGTACCTATTACAATCGAATTAAAGTTGCAGTCTGTCGTTGCCGACTGATTTATTAATAAAAAATATATATATTGACTGTGTACTTAATTTCAGTGGCAACTTTTAAAAGTGAATTGTACCATGTTGGTACAAAATATGAATTAAATAGGTTTTCGCAGTCGGCCACGCACGATAGCAACTTTTACCCATTAAAATCAACATATAAATTCGAATCTAGTCCTACCAATAATTAAATGGATAAATAAAATAATCACATCAGAAATAAAATTTCTGCATCTCTTGAATTGAGTTGTATTGCAGATTCAATGCATTTACGATTACTAGGAAAGACTTTTTTATTTTCTTTCTGAAAATTCGTCTAAGTAGAGGCCAACGCAAATACGGAATTATAGTTACAAGTTATTGAATTCCAGTATTTCATCTTCAAAAGTGAATTAGCGATTTCATATTTTTTAAGCGTTTAGTTTTGGTTATCTAGATTTATGCTTTTCCTTTATTTCGTTATTTATTTGTAAAATATATACGAATTCCAAGCTGACTGTCACTTGCATTGTTTGAATGACATTAAGTAAGAATGAGGTTTAACAACCAATAAATATCAAACACAAATGGGTTTATTATAACCAGTAAAAAACCTTTAAACTTCTCAAAATATTTTTCTATTGTTCTGGATTGCACTCCAGATGTTAGTCACATTGAACAGCTCTAACAATTGTTTTCAGATTTGTCAACTTAAACAATGTCACAAAGAAAGTTGAAATCAGGCAACATTTTATAAAATTGTGTTCTGCAACTTATCAAACTGAGTTAGAATTATCTGTTAAAATATGTGTTTTGTAATCTAAAAAAATATACGATTTGCGGGGACAAGATTATGACAACGAAGCAAATATGCGTAATGAATACACTGGGCTGTGACAGAATATCTTGGGAATAAATCCTAGTGCGTTTCATGTACTATGCTGTGCGCATAATTTAAATTTAGTGCCAAACAATACTGCAGATCGTTCTTTTAAAATAACCTTTTTTTTAACTAAACTTGAATTTAAGTCCACATTTCTTGAGAAAGAGAATATATATCAATATGCGGTTTTGAGGATCTAAGAGATAATTTATTTGTGAAACAGCGAGTTTTGCCCGCCTCTTTTAATTTGAGCACATTACTATTAAGACAGTAAAATTAATAGTTGACCCAGAACAAATTTGTAACAATCTGATTTCTTAGGGATTGTATTCTACGGCTATTCAGAACTCTAACTGAAAATCTCAAATAATCCGCCTTGCAGAAATGAAGAAAAAATGCGCCGCCATGTTGAAATTAGGCACTTTTTTCCTTTAATCGGTAATAGCCCATACGGATGACACTTTAAGAAAAAAGTAAAGACGTAAAATATTGAGAGAAAGAGCGAAGTTTTAATGTGGTATAAATTTTTTTGCAATCGTTTAAATATTAGCAAAGTTACGGTTGTCAAAATGACAGATTTATATAAAAAAACTACTTTTTGTTTTTTAATATCCAATTCTCTGAATTAGGATTGTTGCCTAACCAGACTTGAATTTGCCAATACACTCTATAAATATGATATTTAGTGGCATCGGATGTTGGTGGAAGAACTGCTAGATCGAAGTGTTGAAAAATATTTTGCCCAGCAGAAATCTGATTATACCAACGAACCTGTACCTAATCATTTAAACCATTAGTTTTTTTTTTACTGCCATACCATCTTAAAATAAATTCTTCCCCAGTTACCGCAAGCTGATTTGCTTCAGCAAAACTTTTGAAAATTAATAGGCCGTTACTTAGTTCAATATTATTTTCTAAAACTGAAAATACTGTTTTTTTTGCCCTTTTTATAAAATGCAGAGGTGGTATCGCATCCGGCATGTGTAAATAGAATATTTTTTACTACATTTTCACTTAGTTCTGAACGTAACTTACACATATTCGTTATTTTATCAGATTTACCTCCATCATCGGGTCTCATCATGTACAAATTTTTTTGTTTTGCAATGTTCAATGAGTAACGTTATTAAGTCTGTATATTGACCCACAACTATAACAGGGTTACAAATATCAGTTGAGCAATCAATAGCATTTTTTACAATTAAATAATCAGCATCTGAATCCGTACATTCGACTGTGGTATTGTTTTGGGAAAAATTTGATCTTTATTTAATGCTGATGCTAAAAATCCGTTTTGAGATATCTCTAACCATGTTTAATTAGTATTACCGACAAAAGTTTTTGTTGAGTATTGTTACATTTTTATGGTGTTAAAATACGAAAAAAAAATATCATTTTTTATAAGAATCTGTCATTTTGACAACCATACCTTTGTTAATATTTAACCGATTTATGGTATACTGAAGCTTAAACTCTTTCTCTCAAAATGTTGCCTCTTTACTTTTTTTCATAATGTGTTATCCGTGTGAGCTATTACCGATTAAAGTAGAAAAGTGTCTAATTTCAACATGGCGGCGCTTTTTTTCTTCATTTCTTCACGGCGGGTTTTTTGGGATTTTTCAATCTACAAGAACGTAAAAGAAAAACGTGTTTTTTGACAATCTTTATAACTACCGAAATTCCACAAAAAATGGTTTATACTTTTTTGAACCGCATTTTTTTAGTCACTGGTTTATAGGACAAAAAGCTATTTCTCAAATTTTTTATCTCTCTTATTTTGTAAATACCGATTTTTTCTAAAACCTGTAATATTTCAATTTTTTTGACGTTGTGCCTTATTGTGCTTTGTAAGAGCCGACCGTGGTAGGTTATTTTAATACCTTGTGACAGCTCCGTTAAAATTAGAATAATAAGTAAATTTTTTTGAATGATAATCAGTGGTGTACCTAAAATCGGTACACGTTTACGGATTGGGGGACCATTTTTGTGTTTTCTACATCAAAATATTAACACTTTATCTCCGGAACGGTTAAAAATATCAAATTGAAATTTATCACTAAATCTGTAGATACAAATTTTTTTTCCCAAATTTTGTTGATGTATTTTTCAAACCAAAAATACAAAAATATGCGAAAAATTGAATGTCGTTTTAATGGCATTAAATAGAATTTAAATATCTATTTATTTATTTTTATAAGCACTATTATTACATAAAATGTCAACTAAAGAAAAAGAGAAGAACCAAACTTTTTATTATTAACTGATAGTACAGTCAGTGAAGCGGTAAAAATGGTAAAATTCCCGACCCGAAAACGATGAAAGGAATTTCCTTAATTTCTTTTTGCAATATGCTTTATAAAATACTATATTGTCGCATTACCTGCTTTTTATTTTTAAGGGTGGAAACTAATTCTAAAAACTGAAAAATTAATAATTCTTCTAATTTTTAAATAAATAAACGAAAATCAATATATTTGTGTTTTTGAGGTCGCTGAATATGACTGTGAGGTCAAAACTTATGAGACGAAAATATTAAGGGTAGAAATCACCCTTAAATACTGAAAAATTAATGTGTTCTAATTTTACGAATAAGATGACGAAAATTTATATACTCATGTTTTTGAGGTCGTCGAATATGATTATGAGGTCAAAACATAGGAAAGACGGAAATATTAAGGGTTGAAATCACCCGTAAATACTGAATAATTAATAATTCTTCTAATGTTACAAATAAATTCACGAAAATCCATATACTTACGTTTTTTAGGTCGCTGAATAAGATTATGTGGTCTAAATTTGTCTAATTTTATTATAAACAACTGCAAAAGTTGAAAACAAATGAACATTGAAAAAATAACGAGTTTCGTTTTTTGCAAATAACTCGAAAACTATTAATATTTAAGAAAATATAAAGAAAGATTCTTAAAGGGGAAGAAATTTCCAATAAAAAAGTCAAGACTACCGAAACTCTATCTCTATTATTAATAATTTTAATTGAATGTTGAAAATAGAGCTCCGCGCGGTGAACACTAAGCCGTTACGATGCTCTGAAACCGGCCATAACAAGTAAAAATATTTTTTTATGTTATTAAATATTAATTTAAAATTTTTAATAATTTATGGTATTATTTAGACACTTAAAAAAGGAGCAATATCCCGTTGGAAAAAAATTTTTCACCGATTTTTCATAAAATGAGCCTATTGTTAATTGACAAATTTTTTTAGAGTTTGCGTTTATGTTTCAAGTCGGATAATTGTTAAACAAGTGGACCATCCCTTGTATTGTTTGAATGATATTTAGTAAGGATAAGATTTAAGAACCAATAAATATTAAACACAATTTGGTTTATTACCAACTAGTAAAAAAATTATAAACTACAAATATTTTTCTAATATTCTGGATTACACTCCCGATGATAGTCACATTGAGCAGCTCTAATAATTGTTTTCAGATTTGTCAACTTAAATAATGTTACAAAGAAAATTGAAATTAGGCAACATTTTATAAAAAGCAACGGATCGATCAAACTGAATTAGAATGATCTGGATTTGTTCAAAATGTGTTTTGTAGTATAAATTTAAATATATACGATTTGCAAGATTATGACAACGGAACAAATATGAGTAGTGAGCACAGTGAGAGAAAATCTTAGAAATAAATCCTAGAGCATGTTAAGTACAATGTTCTGCACATAGTTTAAATCTATTGCCAAACGATGCTGCAGATCGTTCTTTTAAAGCAACCTTTTTTTTAACTAAACTACTGGCTAATTGAAACGGACCAAGCGAATAGACATCAATATGTGATTTTCAGGATTTAAGGTATAATTCAGTTGTGAAAAGGCGAGTTTTGTCTAATTCTTTTATTTTGAAGCGTGTTTTTTTTTGACAAACTTTATAACGACCGAGATTCGTAGAGATTCCACAAAAAATGTTTTGTATTTTTTTGATGCGATTTTTTTTTAGTCACTGGTATGTTGTAAGAAACGATTTCTCAAATTTTTTATATCTCACTTATTTTGTAAGATGCCGATTTTGTTTCTAAAAACCTGTAATTTTTTAATTTTTTTAACGTTATGTCTTATTGTGCTTTGTAAGAGCCGATCATTGTAGATTATTATAATACCGTATGATAGCTCCTTTAAAATCATAATAAAAAGTAAATCTTTGCATGGTAATCACTGGAGTATCCAAAATTGGTATATGTTTACAGATTGGGGAATCTCTTTTGGGTTTTGACATTAAAATATAAAAAACAGGAACCCATTTATCTCCGAAACAATTACAGATATCAAGCTATAATTTGGCACATCTATTAAGGGACTAACTAAAATGGCTTTACCTGTAGATACATTTTTTGCCAAATTTTGTTGATTTAATTTTCACACCAAAAATACAAAAGTGTACGAAAAATTGTATGTCTATTTAATACAATTAAATATAATCTAAATATTTATTTATTCATTTTTATAAGCACTATTATTATATAAAATGTCAACTAAAGAAAAAGGGAAGAACCATACTTTTTATTATTAATGGAGCAATAATAGTTAAATGAATATTAGCGAGAAAAATGATATATATGTATTAACCATGAACTGAAAGTACAAGAAAATGCACTTATTATTTTAAAGGAACGGCATAAGGTATTATAATAATTTACAATGATCGGCTGTTATGAAAACCAATGAGGCCTAATGGCAAAAAGATATTTATTTTTTTTTAAAACTAGTGACCAAAAAAATGCCATCAAAATAATATTAAATAATGTTTGTTGAATCTCGGTAGTTATAAAGTTTGGTTAAAAAAACACGCTTTTCTTTCACACCCTGTAAACAGTAACGTGCTTCAAAATAAAAGAAATGAACAAAACCGGCTGTTTCACAAATAAATAATCTCTTAAATTCTAAAAACCGCATATCGATATCTATTCTCTTTCTCAAAAAATGTGGATTTAAATTCAACCTAAAAATTTGCTTGGTCCCTTTCAATTAGCCAGCGCCAGCGGTTAATGTAGCAATAATAGTTAAATGTATATTAGCGAGAAAAATGATATATATGTATTAACCATGAACTGAAAGTACAAGAAAATGCACCTATTATTTTAAAGGAACGGCATAAGGTATTATAATAATCTACAATGATCGGCTGTTATGAAAACCAATGAGGCCTAATGGCAAAAAAATATTTATTTTTTTTTAAACTAGTGACCAAAAAAATGCCATCAAAATAATATTAAATAATGTTTTTTGAATCTCGGTAGTTATAAAGTTTGGTTAAAAAAGCACGCTTTTCTTTCACACCCTGTAAACAGTAACGTGCTTCAAAATAAAAGAAATGAACAAAACCGGCTGTTTCACAAATAAATAACCTCTTAAATTCTGAAAACCGCATATCGATATCTATTCTCTTTCTCAAAAAATGTGGATTTAAATTCAACCTAAAAATTTGCTTGGTCCCTTTCAATTAGCCAGCGCCAGCGGTTCAAGAACTATAAATATTTTTGTTGGTCACTGGCCGCTAACGCTATACGCAAATTGATGCAACGTTGCCAGTAATCTGAGGGGACGGCGAATACGTAATATCTGTAGTCCGCCTTATACTAGTTAGAGGTGACTTCGTGTTGACCATTCCTACTTGATACGGCGACACTAGCGCTGGTGATATACACTCGAACTAAAACTCAAAATTGTAGGTACCAGTGAAGTGAAGTGACCTCAGAACTATTTTTCGCTAAGTAACTTAGGATGACATCTGGATTCATTTTACATCGAAATTAAGGCCAAACGTTGTCGCCTCAGCTTTATGAGGTCACAACGTCATATATGAGGTCACAGCGTATTTAGTATATCTATTCTTGAGGCGACAACGTAGTGTTTATAACTCTATATATATATATATATATATATATATATATATATATATATATATATATATATATATATATATATAAGTTTCATAAAGTTGTTCCAAATCATTTCCGAGATAATTAGTAAAAACACCTATTTCTGCGCCATCCTTAGAGGGCCGTAACTCCCTTAGGAAGCATTTCCGGACACTTATTTATAGGAACTTTTCTTACTATTTTTGCATGGCGAATTAGCACCTAAAGGGGAAGGCGGGAGTTTCGGGACACCCTGTATATAAATAGCAGGTGCAGTTAATATGTCTTTATCTTTAAACACACTTGTCGGCAACTTTCATTAGTTTTCATATTAAATATTAATCTTAGAATTTTCTTTTGTGCAATGAAAATTCTACTGAAGTCTTTACCACGACCCCAGCTAATCATATTCAAGGAAATGTGTGAATATGGCATTGCATAGTATATACTTAAAAGACCCGAGATTTCCAAGGTGTCTTTCATTTGTAAAATGGCGTAGTAGGCCTTATTTAGTTTTTTACTAACATTGTCAATCTGATCATCCCAGGTAAGTCTATTATTCAAGTGAGTACCTAGAAACACTACTGAATCCGAAAATTCAATACCATCTACCAGTTGAATATCACTCGTAATATCCCTTCGAATAAAAAAATTTATGTATTTGGTTTTCTTACTGTTCATGATTAGTCTGTTTCGTTGTCAAGTATCAAATTCACATATTGCACATTTTATTGCTGATTCAAGTGCCTGATGGGATTCTACGGATACAGTTATTGTAGTATCATCCGTACATTGTGAGGATACCACTAGTGATATGTTCTGGCAGATCATTTATAAATATTAGAAATAGCAGTGGTCCCAGCACCGAACCCTGTGGAACCCCAAGCTTAACGTCATGCGGTGCAGATGTGGTGCCATTAACTTTAGTAACAATGGTTCGCTCTTCCAGATACGATTTAATCCAGTTGATTATGTTACTAGGCAAATTAATATTAATTATTTTTTTATTACGTCCAGCAACTGAATAATGTATAGAAGCTCTATTTATTTAAAGAATAACTTTTCTTTTTTCTTCCTCATTTAGTGTCTGATGTTCCTTAAGTCGAATGACTACATATAAAAGAGTCTAATGTTGACACTCGGTTAGAATCGAATACCTCCAACACTGCAATTGTAAAACAATCAGCTACGTCTTTAGGTAATTGTCAGCACGTTTCACAAATGTAGTAGATTTCCGATAAAAGTAGTTTACGTGTTAACATTTTTAAAATGAAATAAAATTACTTTATCACGTTGCGTAGATTTATGATGCACACGGTACATGGCAGTTTTATGCCATTAATCCTTAACTTTGTTTACTATGTATGATTTAATATTATATAAAAACGGTTTATTTTATTGGGAAAAAATTGTTTTATGTTGCCAGCAGTTACTGGGTTTTATATTTAATTATCATGAAAATAAACATAATAAACACGCCACACATATTAAACAGAACAGGAAAGTATGTGTTTGATTCAAAATTGTTTTTTTATTTGCTAGTTATGTATTACACGTTTTTGTAAGAAGCATTACCGTTTTTAGGTTAAATTTATTACCAAAAATACATTGTAGCTGGCAATGATGAATATTTCACCATTTGGTCGTTTTTGTGAATGTTTCAGTAGGCGTTTGCATTATAATATTATGTCTGTATGAGAGCCGTCTTTGGCGCCGAGATAAAATTCTCGAGCCCTGCCTATAAGCAACATGAAAACTTTGATTTGGGTCGCCAACAAAAGCAGCCCGCACCTTAGCTGTTTGACTAGACTAGACGCATACTATGGTATTTCTTTAAATTATGTACAGAATAAGTTGTGACTATATTAGAACATTATTAGATTTCTGTTGCTCAATTTTACCAAGTAATTTTAAATTGCTAATCATTATTGGGTTCGTCTAAAAAACCATCAGTTTGCATAAATATTCTTAAGTATAAAAAACTTTTCAAATTGAATTCTGCATAAACTGAAATAAAACTTCTGCAGATTCATGAATGGATGAAAGAGTTCTATGGAATTTGACTGGTGACCAACCTCCAAGAAACTATTTGGACGCTATATTTCCCTTGTATTGTTTTAAATGTAATAGTGCAACTTGGTAATCCGACCAAATCTAAACGGTGGAGTCTATGTATACTTATTATGAAACATCATATATAGACAAACGTTACATTCGAAAAATAGTGAAATGTTTTAATAATCATACGGACAGGCGTCAGTGTAATGAAATCTGATATGTGACATTTCCGTTAAATGTGAAGCATTTGCGAAAATTTTAACTATTTCAACGTTTCCACAGATGTAAAATATGATACCGTATATTTAAAGCTGCCGATAACCATCACAGTTTTTTTACCGAATACCAGTATCACTTCATAACATGCCTATTTAAATATCCAAGCAGAAAAAAGTAGTTTAGTATCTATACAGTTCGTCCCAACCAAAAGTAGAGAAACGGAATAAACAGGATTATATTTTTTTGAAAAATAGGTAAAACATTTCGAAGGGGATGAGTTTCAATATTTTAACGGCAAAATTTTCAGGTTGGGGGTAGCTCATCTGCTGACGTCGGTGATAGCCTTAGTTGCAGAAATAGGCCAAGTAAAATAAATTATTAAAAGAATCTTTAATTTCCCGTTAAATACCTTATTACCCAAGAGGTACTAGACGAGGGCCGTGGTAAGGAATCCACACTAAATTGTTGCAAAGGACCAATGGAGGCCTAGCTGTCTATTAAAAAGTGGTTTCTGCTATCTACTAATATATTCACTATCATATATTTAGGTAATTTAAGAAGCTTCAGCTGTGTAAAATCATGAAAACTGATATTTTCTTTTTCAGGAATGAATCAACAAAATTCTTTAAAAATTTGATAGTTATGTATTACCTCTAAAGTTATTCATGATGTATACTTAGTTAGAACACCTTGCATTATAACTATAATTTTTTTTGTAACTCTCACAGAAAAGAAAATTGCACAGATATTCGTTTCATGACACCCTAACCTCAATCTGCTCAATAGGAGCGGCGCATTCACACCTATTAAAATTATTTTTTTGCAATTGAAAACAAAGCCAAAAATTATTAATACAGAAAACCGGACTATTATGGCTTCAGTTATATGAGTTTGTGAGACAAGAAGAAGGTAACGACGAAAATTTTTGTCACAAGTTATTTATTATTCCGAAAATATTTGTATAGCAGACATTTACCTTTATTCTTTAATAATATATATATTTTTAATAAGATTAAAAATTTAGACACGCTTTATTGCATACTCCTTAACCGAATGTTAAAAATTCAATGGATATACAAAAAATATATTTATTAAATCTGTTAGTTTTAAAGCTAGATTTTGAGTCCGGCACCAAAACATAGAATTCTCTACCCTTAATAACAAAACTATATTTGATTTTTTTTTTGTAAAAAAGGTATTTAACGAGATTCAAGATTCAAGATGGCAGGCATATTCTTCTTACTACATTTTTTTTAATTTTTCATTTTAGGGAAAAAATGTGATGTAAAAAATATTTGTTCTTCAATTCTCCACAAAATGTTTTGATTTTTTGTCAAAAAATCCATAGTTACTGAGTAATCTCAAAAAAACAGACAAAAACCAATATTGCGGCACTTTTTTTTAAACCTCCCCCACTGGAAGCGAATGAGACTTTTGCCACTTTTATTTTCTAAACATTCCCTCTGAGAGAATTTTTTCTACCTCACCTCTCTAGATTAACTGGCCTACAGTAAAATATTAATCAAATATGCAATAACTGTCAGTAACATCTGACTGCAGCATATTTAAAATGCTTAATAAAAAAAACTTTAACTTGTATGTTTTCTTATATGAAAAATACAAAAGATTTCAGCAATAAAACATATCGTCAAGGGATTTAAGTTTCCTATCATAAGCTACGTTGCGGAAATTTAAGTCTTTGTTAATGTTTTCACTCTTACATTCGTAATTTTTTGCCCACCTAATGCGATTATAGTGACACGACGCGTAACAGTGATCATCCTAACAAAAAGCAGATAAGAAACTGAGCTTGGATAAAATAAATTGGAATTTATCGAACAACTTTTCGAAAGTACAGTAATATTGCTTCTGACTTTTTTATATAATTTAGGCATTCTGGAATCGACTTAGGTAGATGCTGCTAGGGCCTTTTTATGGGGAAAGAGGAGCAATTTAAAGTATAATATAGTCTATATCGTCAATAATATATTTAATTTTTTTATGAGTCATTGAAAATTAGAAAAACTTCATTGGAATTTATATTGTATGATTTATTCCTTCATTCTCAGAATGTTTATTAATCTACTTTATACTTTTTTATTACTATTATTTCTTAAAAGTTAATAAACATTCAAGAAGGCGTCTCGTGAACTATATAATAGACACAGGCGAAGCTGCTCGAAAAATAACTTTTGGCTACTATTACTGCGTTATTTTTCAACACTACATGTATTTTGTCTCTTTAAAGTCTTAATACAGGGTGATCCATGGTATATGATAAATTAATCCTCTTTTATTTCATCCTTTAAGCAGGGAACCAAATCCCTCAAAAAGATTAAATGAAACTGGGGTTAAGAGATGCTCCGTTTCAAAGGTTTTTTGGTCAACTGCGTGACATTTTTTAAATATTAATGAATACTTAAGATTTTGTAGGATTTCAGAGATTATCCTCAAGGTATTATATTGCAGACCAGTCAAGTGCTCCTCTTCTGTCAATCCAATAATCGGATACGAGTTGTAAAGTGTGACGGGTTTCAACTTTCAGAAAAAACCAGTAGTCTTGTGAACTGTTCTCAGTTTCCAGTATATGAAGATTGTTTCCTCCAGTTAGATTATCGGTCCTGCCGTAGGCTGTTTGGTAAGACTTGAGGTCTGAAGCCAAAAATAATATATTGGTCCTACCTTTCGGTCATCAGACCCATGGTGACCTACGCATCATGTGTATGTTGGTCAAAAAGAAAAACTATCAAAAGGAAAGCGAAGAAACTGCAACGCCTTGCCTGACTACAAGAGCAATGTGCCAAAACAGCTATGAGGGCAATGCTGAACTTACTTCCTCTGCATTTACATGTGAGGAACGAGGCAGCACTTAGTGCTCTAAGGCTGCATCAGGCACTTAAATTTAGACCAGGCGACCTGGTTGGTCATTTAAAGATTTCGGAGCTAATCAAATTTGAATCCATGACCAAACTCACTGACTCAATGCCAATCATGCAAGACTTTGCCCGTTTAATGTGATGAATGAGAGCCGACAGGCGAACAGGGTCGAAGTACTGCGGTTGGAGAAAGAGTCACTCATCTGGGACACAAATGGATCTAAGATGGATGAAGGAGGCGTAGCGAGGCCTAAATGCAGTAAATCTAAAGCCCTTGGCAACACTCCGACCATGCTCTAGGCAGAAATCTATGCTATAGATCTGTGTGTCCAGGAATGCCTTAACAGAGGCACTCGAAGGGCAAAGATCTATAGTACAGATTTACGATATGCGGAAAATTTATTAGTATGTTCTCCTCACCGAAAGGAGTAAAAAGAGGAAAATTTAAAAAATTTGACCTTATCTGTTTGTAGGAATGCGCTGCCTATGACTTTAACTAATCTGACGTAACGCGGTCCAACCATATCAGTTCCCATTCCCCCTTATCACACTTGGGACTGACGGCAAAGCTGGAGGGGGTAGAAGTGACTTTTTGGTTTTAATCACACTACAAAAATAGCAAAAATTAAAATAATTTTTATAGAATACAGCACAATAAAAGTGATGGAAAGTCAAAGAAAATGTACTGTCATTTAATGGCGTATTAAACATCGATCTACAGTGTCTTTCCGACACATTGACCCTGTGCCAGTGAACTCTACAACAACAAGTAGAAATATTTACTTAAATCCGTCGATAACAAAAAACACCAAACTAAAGTATAATTACATTTTTTATTAGCTAGTGACCTAGTGCTCTAAGGCTGCATCAGGCACTTAAATTTAGACCAGGCGACCTGGTTGGTCATTTAAAGATTTCGGAGCTAATCAAATTTGAATCCATGACCAAACTCACTGACTCAATGCCAATCATGCAAGACTTTGCCCGTTTAATGTGATGAATGAGAGCCGACAGGCGAACAGGGTCGAAGTACTGCGGTTGGAGAAAGAGTCACTCATCTGGGACACAAATGGATCTAAGATGGATGAAGGAGGCGTAGCGAGGCCTAAATGCAGTAAATCTAAAGCCCTTGGCAACACTCTGACCATGCTCTAGGCAGAAATCTATGCTATAGATCTGTGTGTCCAGGAATGCCTTAACAGAGGCACTCGAAGGGCAAAGATCTATAGTACAGATTTACGATATGCGGAAAATTTATTAGTATGTTCTCCTCACCGAAAGGAGTAAAAAGAGGAAAATTTAAAAAATTTGACCTTATCTGTTTGTAGGAATGCGCTGCCTATGACTTTAACTAATCTGACGTAACGCGGTCCAACCATATCAGTTCCCATTCCTCCTTATCACACTTGGGACTGACGGCAAAGCTGGAGGGGGTAGAAGTGACTTTTTGGTTTTAATCACACTACAAAAATAGCAAAAATTAAAATAATTTTTATAGAATACAGCACAATAAAAGTGATGGAAAGTCAAAGAAAATGTACTGTCATTTAATGGCGTATTAAACATCGATCTACAGTGTCTTTCCGACACATTGACCCTGTGCCAGTGAACTCTACAACAACAAGTAGAAATATTTACTTAAATCCGTCGATAACAAAAAACACCAAACTAAAGTATAATTACATTTTTTATTAGCTAGTGACCTAGTTTCCACAAAGGAGAGGTGTCCACAACATAGAAAAAATTCCCCTGAACGCTTTGTTACTGATATATGTTGTGTGTTATTAAGATATTAATAAAATATGTAAATATAAAAGTGTATCGACGCTGCGCTTATAGCTAAAACACGACAAGAATAACGAAAAATAACGAGAAATTGTCGACTTCTCATTATTCTCGACATGATTTAACTATGAGCGCAACGTTGACACACTTTTATATTTACATATGTTATTAATCTCTCAATAACACAAAAAGGTATCAGTAACAAAATGTTGGCACGACTGATTGATTTTCAAAGGAATTTTTCTTATGTCTTCCTTTGACCTAAGAAATATTCCCCTGAAAATCAATCAATCCTGCCAACACTTTGTTACTGATATGTGTTATTAAGAGATTAATAAAATATGTAAATATAAAAGTAAAAACTTTAAAACATGACGTCGATGTCTCGTTATTTTTCATTATTCTTGTCATGTTTTAACTATGAGCGCAACGTTGATACAATTTTATATTTAAATATTTTATTAATCTCTTAATAACACATATATTCAATAAAAAAATTCAGATATACTTAAATCACCCTGTAAACAATAAAGTTGCACATTAACATTCCCGGAAGCGTTAAATTTCTCTTGTATTGTGTATTATTAGTATAATGGAAGAGAATAAATAAATAGTTCATTGTCTTTAAAAGCTATAGACATTACTAGTTAATGACATAAAATTTATATTAAATGGCTTCTGTGAAGTAGAAGGTATTTTATAATAATGAGATCTATAAAAGGAGTGACATTGTTTCGTGACAGAGAAATTTAGTATTTTATTTTATGTGAATGTTTTATATCCAATCTTGTCGCGAAATGTAACTAAGTTTTATTACTAGTTGAGGAATGTGCATTATTGCGTGCATTTAACTACTTTGATTTTTGTGGCGTATAAAACCAAGGAAATTAATTTCCGAAACAGATAAACAAGGATATTTATTTCCAACTTTCTTTTATATCCGTACTAGGCGGAATGAAATTTGGTGATCTCTTAGGTAAAATTAAGAGATTAGCCACTAATAATTATATTACTCCCTAATAATGTGATAACTGATGTATACAACACACTATTAGCATCTTAAAAGTATTGTTTTAGATGCACTGCCTTTGTATACAAAATATCTAATCGTAAAAAATGAAGACCCGTAGTTAAATGCGATTTTTAAAATATTTCATTTGAACATTAACTGATACTCCATTTAGTATTAACTATCGTGTTTTTCAATTTTAATTCAATGGGAAAATGGAAACATCTGATATAGCTATGACATTTTCTATGGCATTTTTAATTTAGAGAAACTTTTTCTTTTTCAGTATATTGTACATAAAAATAGTTTACCTGTGACGAATAGTAGGGTAACCTACAAATGAATTAAGATTAAAATATACAAAAAAGGTCTAGTTCAGTTCTAAACAAATTCCATGGAGTTTTTAGCTTCAACAATACTTGGGATTTCCTCTTTTATCCGTGATTATATGTAGTATAGGAGCATACATACGAAATCATTCTCCGTGACTGAACTAATGGAGGGAAGGTGGGGGCGTTGCTTTTTCAATAAAAAACTATCCACATATATGAATAATTTCTTTGGCGTCACCTCTTAGTGTGTGGCATTCAGCATTAATGGCGTCATCAAAATGCCATTGAAGTTAATAAAATCGACATTATCTCAGTTATTTATTACCCGATTTCTTTTGAGGTAGCTCATATTAAAGACAGTTAAAATGTCTAAAAAGAAAAAGAAGGAAAGTAAGTCCAGTGTTTCCTCTTAAGTGAACAGTATTTAAGGTATTTGGGTCAATATGGTGCTGGAATGCAATGACGTAATAACTGTCATAACTCTTATGTCATTAGTCATTAATCATTAGAAAATACAACCAATAAATACACTAAGAATTCATTGTTCTGAGTCTGGGCAGCATTATTACATTTCAACGTTTCGCTTATGATTTCAGAAGACAGCTTCAAGGATCTTTACTTTAGTAACTTTGAACGCTGAATAAATGCAATTTTACACGGACTAACGTATTTTCAGTGAAATTTTATAAAAAACAACTTTTGTTTAAAATAAAAACGAATTACAAATTTGCCATCAGCTTCATTAAATAGACCTCTAAAAATGGTGTCATTAGTTATATTGTTTATGTCAAAATTGTTGTCATGATCTGTCTCTGCTGGCATCAGATGTCAGCCCAATAAACCAGGCATTTTAAAAAACATGTTTTCCCCAGTCAACGGAATTTGTAGGATATAAAGTGACAGATTCAATATGCTTAACTCCATAAATGCAGGGTCAAATGGGTTAGAGGTTCGACACCATCTTGATTTTTGTGGTGAATCACTCATTTACGGATATCTCGCTTGCTTTTTGATCTAGTAGAGCGGGAGCTAGGTGGCTTTTTCGGCAGTTTTATGAACGTTGAGATATTTTTATGGTTTAATGGATGATAACGATTCATAAAATCGACTTCTGGCGGGGCACCTCCTGTCAGGAGCGCCACGAACACTGTTTAAAAATCAGTGAAATCATGGCATCGTTACAAGGCTCATTTTTTTTGTGTGTACACCTTTCATGTTTAGAATGAATAAAATAAGATCGCCAGAAAGTGTGGGCCGTCAGGAGGTGCAGCCAGAAAGGTAATAATTATACAATACATCTGAGGCACGGTACGGAGTCAAGTTAGCCGAAAGTGTTAAATTCCTGTATATTTAAGAGCCTATGGTACTTTTTTGACACTAAGATCTTTACGGGGAGGCTATTCTATTGTTGAAGGAGCTTATATTTACGTTTTAAAAAGGAGCCAGAACTTTTAACGATGAGTTTAGAGTTCTGAGATAAATATGCGAAAAAAAATCCAATTTTCTTAAAAAATCCTAAACATTTTCTTTCTGGCTAGCCTTACTGACGGGAGTTTCTTTCTGGGATTTTTTTTCTGTATTCAAAACATTTAAATAAATATGCTCAGCCTAAGAAAAAAGCTTGTAACGATCACTTGATATAACTCCGTTTTTTTACCTCTGACCTTTCTGGTTGCGCCCCTGATGGCCCACACTTTCTGACGATCTTATTTTATTCATTCTAAACATAAAATGTGTACACACAAAAAAAATTGGCTTTGTAACGATATAATTTCACTGATTTTTATATCTTGAACCATGGCCAACTCGACGGGCTGACATATGCCAGAAGTCTATTTTGTCGTTATTTAAGTTCGACAGAATTAATCAGCGCATAGGAAATGTTTATAACGATGAGTGTCCGAAAAAGCGACTTAGCTCCCGCACCATAGGTTGTTTATTTATTTTCCTAAATGTGTGAAATATTATTCTCTCCTACTTTTACTCGATAATTTTCAATTTCATATAGATAGTTTCTTGATATTTCTTCTTTTTTTTCTTTTTAAATTGTCAAAAAAAACTCTTTCATGAAATATTGAGAAATATTTTTTACTATATTAATTTGGTTTATGATATTGAACATGATAATTGACTACGCTACGTTGTGAGTAAATATCCAAATATATTGTGGATTCTTGTATGTGAAAGGAACCTGGAATATAGCTAATAAATTTTTCAGATGTATATCGTATAAAAAGGTATCTTTGTTAAAAAGAATATTTACAGACAATATTCCGTAGAAGATTATAATGCTGGAGTTCCATCAACCTTTTATTGTGTTTTCTACACAAAACCGAAGTACAAGGGTGGCTATAGTTTCAGTTTTTGTGTCTCGACCCTAAATAACCCGCACTGATCAACGGTATTAATATAACCCTCCTAAAAGTAAATGTACTGTGATATAGAAAATCTGTGTAGTAAAGTAGTCCCTTTTATGCCTCAATTTATACTACAACTGTTTCAACTGAACACATCAACACAGGTGGCTCACCACATCGAGAAATTTCAAAGTGCTGCAGGTTTATTGTTTTTTTTTTAATCAAATTTGTTAACCACGTTTTTAACAATATCTCTTCTGTAGGGTGCCCCTTATTTTTGAAGTTTTAATTTTTGGGGAGTTCCGGGCGGAATTTTGTTCCATTATGTTTAAAAAAAATCCCCACTAATTTTTAGCTTAATGGAATATAAGTAACACGTCGCGCTCGTGGCCTAAAATTTTCAAAAATCAAAAATTAATTTCTTATCGATTTTAGTTTATTTTTAGCCCTACATCGTCTTTTAAAATGGTTTACTTTTTGGAAATAATATATACATGTTAGGTTATTAATTTATTTATTGTTTGATTCGAGAATACAAAGTTTTAAAACTAGTCCATAATCTAAAGTTTTACATTTCGAAAGTTTTCTGCAATACTTTTTTGGTTTTCTGAGGATATTTACGGCGGTAATCTTGGACAGTCCAAAAAGAAAACCAAAGGGACAAATACATTAAGAAAACGAATCTTGTAGAAAGTTTGGAAATATCAATGAAAAAATGACCCACCTGCAATAAAAATTGTTTTTTATCCTGGGATTTTGTAACTTTTTCATTAAAATCTTGAATTAATTTTATTCCCCGTTCGACAGAGTCATTTACTAATTTTAATTCTCCAATGGCTAGCTGTCCTTGTTTATACTCATTAGAATTTTTCCATTCGGATGGATGCAAATGTAAAAAATTGTCTATTTTAAATCGGTGAAATAAATTTATTGACTTATTACTAAGTAATTTTATTAAAATTTCATCAGAGAGTTTTAAGAATTCGAAAATGTCTTCTTTCCTCTTTGGCAATTTCTTAAGATTAGGTATCTTCTGATTCATCTTCAATTTCATTTTCATATTCTACATTTACTGCTTCTTCTAAAATTTTTTGTGCCATCTTTAATTTTGTATTTTCTGTAATCGAGTCATCAAGCGACACATTCATCAGTCAGATAATACAAATGGTCCACAAATTTCCCAATAGCTACTTCGGCAATATTTTTATTAATTTCTTTATACTGATCTAATTCTCGCAAGAATTTGATATCTATTAGTGAAGCAGATATTGCTTCTGACGCATAAATCCAGTATTTTACGTAGCACTTACAATGAAGCATGTTGTTTGGCATAGTGATTTTTCCTCGCCTTTTGTTAAATCGAATTCTGTTCGAAATAAAATGGTTTTTAAGAAATATATGGCTTTTGCCATCCACCTGTCCATATGATAAGCACCCGGCTTTCTGAATTTTCCTCTAGCCTCCTAGGAATATTAATACGAGATTCAGATAGTCTTCTCGAGGAAACTTTTTAGAAATCGCATCATTTATACTTTCTAGAATAGTTTCAGTATGATCGCTAACAATTTTTTAATTTCAAGGTTTACCACAGCTGGAACGGAATTTTGAACGTTGATTCTAGACCAATAATTTTTAAATCTTTAAATAATGGAATATCTGGTCCTGAAATAGTAAATTTGCTTTTTTCAAAAACTGTTGCCAAAATAATTTCGAAAACATGGTAGGTGAAGGCAACCAAAAAATAATATACTTCTTTCAAGTTTTTGTTCTAACAGCGCACAAGCGCCTTTAATTCTACCCGTAGGTATTTGAAGCAGTGGTGTCAAAACTAAATTCTTGTACTTATTAAATCCCAAAATGCGCATTGAGGGTAAGTGGGGCAAATATTTCTTTAAATTATTTTTCACAGTGATTATTATTTGTCTATTTTACTGAATATAAGTGGGAATAATTATTTTAAGAAATACGTAGTCACATGAATGCATACATAATAATCGATGCCATTTATTAATTTCTTGTTCAATTTCAACTAAGAAAATTCTGTAATCGTTTTCTCCAGTCACTTCTAGCTACCCGGGTGATATCATTTGTCGGGTATCATTGACAATTTTGTATGCCTCTTTTCTTCCTTCGATATACTACAAAATCATAGCTAATTAGAAGGTTCTGTGGATTCTGTGATAGAAAAGCATTACGAATACACTTGCGCATAGATTCTCATTACGTTAGACGCCAAGCGCGACGGGTTAACAGTGTTCGATCGAGCTAAAATTTGGTAAGACTTATTTTTAGATCCATTGGAATAAAATTATGCCCGGCACTCCACATAATCTGAGAAAAAAATTTTGGTTATATAATGATAAGGGGCATCCTACTCTTCTGTGTAGTCATCTAACTTGTATCATTTATTATGAAATTATAATCAAATTAAATGCCCATGATAAAAATCTGATCTAATAATTTCTCCCAAATCAATTTTAATTCTCTATTGATAGCTTAATTATCTTTATATTTTCTATATCCTAAATTTTATATTTCTTTCTCTGCTTTTACTCAATAAACTCTTCTTTAAATTCTTTCACGCATTTCTTCAATATACAAAGCTGGCCAGCTCGAAACTTCAAATGTGGATGTTACTCAGAGGAGTAATGTCTCGGCAGATGGAATTTTACGAACGGACGCTATCACCTTGGTTTCAAAGTAAATTCTGTTTTTATTTTTTGTTTGTGATTTGCATTAACTCATTTCTATTTTCGTATTAAGACCAGCTTTCTAATAGTGGCTTGGCCAGCATGGTATACTCTGCTATTAGTTTATAAAACTATTTCATTCCTCTAAAATTGTTATTCAATCCAATAACTTCTCTATTAGAAATATATATTTATTATTTATTCAAAATTCTTTGACTCTTATATTCTTCTACAATATATTTAGCTACTAAATACTTTTACCCAACTCTCCTACAGTTCTCATTACAATTCAATTGGAATTGTTCAAAAATGAGAAATCTTTCTTTTCAAAGTTATTAAAAAACCTTTTTTATTCCATTCTCTATGCATCCGTTGAATTTTTTAAAATCAGACAACTTATAACTTTCACGTAATATATTATAAATAAAGAATTAAAAGGTATACTCTTTTCTGTTAAAACATGATAATGTAATGAAATATTAATTGATGGAGTAACTGATTAAATGATCCCAGTCGTCGAGAAATCCAATAAATTCTCGAAAAAAAACTGTCGGAACAAGAACATGATTTTCCGACAAAAATATTTTGGTTGGTTAATTTTTTGACTACGGATAAATTTTAAAGGCATAATAATATATATTTTTTTAATGCCTTTATTTATATTAACATCCTGGTGAAGTTTAGATAATGCTACTCTACCAGTTAACCAGGACGGCGAGATGAGATACGGTCACCAGTCCAAGTGATGGACTCGGCCCGGCGTGCTTAACTTCGCCGATCGAGGTCCACTCACTGAAACCGGTACCGTACCTCACCTCACCAATAATGACATATTGCTTGATATATTCATTATCACAAAGCCTGATAATATACCTTTAGTGAAAAATGTACAGGGGTGGACACACTAAGAAAATAAAACTTTTAATTAAAAATAATATATTATTAGGTGGGCTCGTTATAACATTTTATTAGTAAAAAGTCCGGCCCACCAGACCAATGTATCCTTGTGTACGTATTTGGACCCGCTGAAACCGAATCCGAAGTCAGAATTGTAAGATTGGCTCGTTTTTCACCCCCAACCCAAAAAACACACCTAAAACAAAAAAAGTGATCTGTTCGGCGGACAGTGTATTCTCACCAAATACATAAGGATACACTGGTATGGTCCGCCGAACAGACCAGTTTTTTGTTTTGTGGCGGTTTTTTGGGTGTGAAAAACGAGCCAATCTGACAATTCTGACTTCGGATTCGGTTTCAGCGGGTCCAAATACATAAGAATATTCTTGTATGGTCCACCGAACAGGCCATTTTTTTGGGGTGGAGGGTGTGTTTTTCTGGGGTTGGAGGTGAATTGGTGACAAATTGGATCAGTCTGTGTTTCGTTGCTTTCTATGGTGTTTTATCAATAATTATTTGTGCGTTTGACACAGATCGATTTAATTCCCAATGAACTTATCCACTGAGATCAGATCAGGTTAGTTTGTGTTCCACTGATTTTTATGGCGTTTTATAGAAAATGTTTCACATTATGATGATTATGGACATGTGTCGATGAAAATAGATCAATTATTGAGACCAAACAGGATCAGTTTGTGATCTATTGCTTTCCACGGCGTTTTACCGGTAATTTTTGGCACGTCCACATGCAGATTGATGTAGTTATATCAATTTGTGTTAAGTGATTAGGAGTCAGTACATGTTCATTTGATTTGATGCTCTTTTATCAATAATTTTTTTAATTATGGTGGTTTTAGTTATCTGTCAATGAAAATGATCGATCGGGATTAAGTAGAAGCAGTTTGCTCCATATTTTTTTGCTACCGTCAAATTTGGTCAATTCATGCTCCGTCATCAGGGTAACAATTTCTACTTGATCAGTCATCGTTGGTCGTGTAGCCTTTTCTTAAATTAAATCAAACACTACCCTTGTATCGCCAATATTTTTTGAATATTTGAATAACAGTAAGTAAATTATGACATTACTTATATGACTAAATCTTTTAACTCTTTAGATATTAATTGCCTAATTATAAAATAATTGTTTTTATGGTATATCTGAAAGTACCTTCTCTTAGTTTCAAAATTATGTCAATGACAAATAACAGTTTACTAGTGTTAATACGGGAAGCTCAACACTCATATCACAAATAGATCAGTTGTATCCGGTATTCTGCAAGGATCTGTTCTTGTACCACTTTTTAATACATTTATTGCAAATATTTTGACACTTTCATCATACACAGAACTATATACGTACACACTTAATGTTTTTTACACGATTGTCTTAAATTAGACTTCAATTAAAATAATTTAATTTCTACTAAATAAACGAAACGTCAAATGTAACGTTTTTATTTCGGGTCCAATTTGTTAAATATGATATTTGTATTCTGTTATACAATTAGACGGGTATGCTATACGTTTCCTATACATTGTTTAGCGTTATTTACTAACAAACATATATCTTATCTGCCCCACTATGGTAAGTAGATTATTGTCACATTGTTTTCAAGCAGGACAGGAGATAAGTGAGCTACTTACCTCCCTTAGGTAAATAAGTATTTTCCCGTCATTTGAAAAAAATAATTCAGAGCAAGCAAAACTACACCTTTTATGTTTGAGTCGTTTGTAAACAACGACCAAGACAACGCCTTAATAACGACAACATCAAAACAGACTATGTGACATCCATTAATGCAAAAAATACTTGTCACTGTCAAAATAAATTGATCAAGAAATGTAAAATCTGATTTCTTATTTCATGAACCATAGCTGTGGGAGCAGATAAAACGTTATACAGCACGCAGGAGATAAGTAACTTTGATCCGTCTCGGATTTTGTTGCCAGCCCGCGCTACGTTCGATCGCAAAATCGTCCTCGACTGGTAAAAACTACTTACCTTTCTTGTAGTGTAAATAACTAACACTAGATTTACTTACCGTTCAGGCATCGGAAAGTAAATTACTTACCGACGTATTAGGCCTAATAATCAGTAAACATATACCGTCTTGGTAAAAGCTTTAATTACTTCTTATAATTACTTCTTATTGTAAATAAACAAAAAATCTCGATCGTACAAGAAATTGTTTTTTGCACCATTGAGCTTTTGTTTATTTACAATATCTGTTTCCAAGGCAGTAGCTTATGTTTACTGATTGCTACGCAAAACTCGTCGGTAAGTGATTCACTTACCGATGCCAAAACTGAGCGATAACTAAAATTAATAAAATGCATATGTTAGTTCACAAAAATTGGGTAATTGCATTTATTTAAAGAAGAATAACATTATTTTTGCACGATCGTATTAAATTACAATTCAATTAAAATAATTTAATTTCTACTAAATAAACGAAATGTCAAAATAAAAATATCATATTTGACAAGTTGGAATTGCCGCGAAATATAAACGTCACTATTGACTTTGCTTTTATTTAGTAGAAATTAAATTAAATTATTTTAATTGAAGTGTAATTTAATAAGATCGTGCAAAAAACAGTGTAAGCATCGCGAACGTTAAAGGTTGTCCGACAAAATTGGAGGCTTCGCTACTGCTCAGCTTTCAAACATTGCCGTCGACCAGTAAACGTCCTTTTCCGTTCTTGTTACTTAATATAATATTAATGAGCTTTAAATTGAGACTACTTAATCCTTTTATGGCTCTTTGAAATAAAAAATTATTCGATTTTCATAATTATGGTTTCACCCAGCTCCATAATGTGCAAAAGAAAACTGAAATTCGACAAAGAAATAACAAAAATATTAAGGTGTACCCACGCCGCACGCATAAAAATTAGGCTTGTTAATGCCCGATGCCCATGGAGAGGATTGCTGTCCTGCGTGGAGGGCACTGGTTTCTCTTAGGGAACCCTAAATGTCGCGAATGTACAATGGGCCTATAGGCCTGAGTACTGCGGAACTTTAGATATGCCCGCATTTCTAATAGTAATGCCCTCATTTCCTCCATCTTTCTTTACGCCTCTGAGGTATAGACTGTGTGACGTATACTTTCCGGAAAGTGGTCACTTTTGACACCTTAGCAACGCTTCGGTTGCTCGGGCGCCACCTTTACAATTTTTACGTGGGGGAAAGGTCCCACACTAGCCTCTTAGCATAGCCTGTTGCAGTAGGGCTGGAGTAGCTACAGTGGAGAAATACAGTAAATTCCAGTGGGTCAATTGGGATGTATCAGACTTTCACACACACATGGTAAAACGCAAAATTCGGTAAATAATATCTATTTATTTCCTATAAATAAGCTACAATATCGACTCTAAATTAGTCTAAATCTACTAATATATATCAGACAGTACCCAGGCTATGATATGACTATCGTGCAGTTACAGCGATGTTATTTATGGCAGGCGGGAGAGAAACAGCGGTATGACGTGATGGCTGGCGGTGATGGTTGGTTAACGGCGCGAAAATGTCAAGGTGACGGGTTACGATGCAGGTGACGAAAAGCGGTTAGGTTATGTACAGTCGTCGGATACCAGGAAGGAGCAAGCAAACAATAACTAATGCAACAATAAGAAAAATGGCTACTTTAGGTGTCAGGCTTGGCTAATACCAGGAACCCTAAAGCTGAAAAGAGATGTATGATTCGTTAAGACAAGACGGCGTTCTGCAGCTCCTAACCTGAAAACAGTTAAAAATAATAATATGGCTACGTCCCGATTTCTCCGCATTAGCAGATACTACGAAGACTCCAAAACGCTCTCTCTATGGACCCAGTTTGCGTGCACTAGCAGATATTACACGCACCCTGGGCACACAAGAGTGACCAGACAGCAATTAGAATTAAAGGCCCTGATTTCTCCGCATTAGCAGATACTACGAAGACTCCAGGAACCTCTACTTTATGACCACAGGGTACCCGCACTAGCAAATATTACGGATACCTTGAGGACACAACGAGTAAAATAACTACAAAGACAAATAAAAGTTCACAGTATCGGCCAAACCGCTACCTATTATAATTATTACTATTATTCTTACTTATATCCTCTAGTTGCTCCTGACGCGTCTGGTTGAATACGGGGCGATACACCAACCGACTTCTGGACTAGCACGTCTACCTGCTTCGGAAGCTCGTGAGGAGCTTAACTTTCGGTGCCGCTTTCAATAGCTAGTAGGCTCGTATCCCTTCTCTCGCCCGGTAGTGGGAGAAGTGAATGCGCGTAGGCCATGAGCGGTGTAGCAGGCACTTGTGAAATTTTCATTACAATGGATTTTACGGACTTACAGTTCCGTAAAATGTTATATTTTAAGAAATATTGACAGAGTCCGAAAAGTTGGACTTGAAATAATTTACGGAAATATTCACTTACGCTTGACGGCTGGTCACGGGTGGGCACCTCTGCTCGCTGCTACTGCTTCGGATCGACTGACTGATGTCACGGAGAGCGTGAGCTTACGACGGTCTCTTGGCGCTGTGCTGCTGGAGGTCTAACGCGGGAATCTAAGTTTACACGGTGATAAATTGTTCGTAGCCGGTTGGGTTTAAATAAGCAATACGAAAATTAAATAACAATATTTATAATATGTAAAAATAGGGTACTTGTTTGAGCCTCGGAATTTGCTTCATTACAACTGTTAGAGGAGTGTGCTGATGCCGGCGTGATGTGAGTCTTGAAACATTTGTTACGAATTCCCTAGATAGTCCATAGCTCCTACAGCTGGATTATCCTTTGGGCTCTCCAACACATCATCAACGTTTTGGCCCTATTACCCAGAAAGTGGACAATGTAGAATGACTAATACACTAAGGAGTCGCTGGGGAAGAGCTTTGGTAAAGCTTTGAGCCTAACAAACAGAACCATGAAGCGTCTTACAAAACATTGCGATTAAGAGAGATAAGAAGACTTGTCTTAAACAGCAGTTACTGTTAATTATTTGATTTGATTTTAGGAGTTGTAGTAATTGAATGTAACATACTCATACAGTATAAAAAGGTCAAGAAGTAATTAAGTTTATTTTCTTTTCAATGAGCAGTTTAACAGAGTATATTCAATGTCACAAAATTCACCACGATTATACATTAGGATTATCCTTATTATTGATATTATGTGTAAGTGGGAGCTACAATGTGGTTAATCAAAGTTTACAAATTTATTTTATTGCATTTAAAAAAATGTTATTGATAGAACCATGACTTGTTAACTGGGCTTGATTGAAGATTTTTATAATTCTGGCCCTTTCCTTCATAAATAAACTTATTTCACTAATTAATAATAATTTTTTGTATAATTCCTGGAACGAAATCAGATAAAAATATTTCAGACACAAGTTTTTTCCTTTTTTTTCTTTTATTGTAAAAAAAATAGGGGTTTTCATTTGAAAAAGAAATAAAGTTGTTTCAGACAAAATTTTCGTTTCAAGGCATTATTTATGCCGATTTGCTTCCCCCTCGAAACGAAACAAGTTTTGTCTGAAACGTTTTTTTCTAAAATTTCTTTATTCTCGAGGAGTCTCGTAGGGCCGATTCTATATTACTCTACAATATCTACCTCATCATGCAGGAAAAATCAATAAAATGCTTGGATATGTTACCATGAAAATCGGAGATAAATATTATTAAATTTGTTGTCCTGTAAATTATAATTAATTACTGATATGTTAATGTTGTTGTTTTTTTTCTAGAGGACGTGGAAATGCTGCATTAGTTCATTTCATTATATAAATTCATTAGCGTATATGTTTTGTTTTTAGTTGTGCCAATGAATTTAATTAGATCTGGTATAAAATTTAATCAAAACAACCACACTCGTTAGCGGATTATTTAGGCTTACTTCACTGCAAACGTAAACATTATTTAAATTTAATAATACCACTGCAATATCAAATTGCTAACTACATTTTGCAATATATAGTTTGGACATGGTAGCGTTAAATTTCTTCTTATAGGAAAAAACAATAAAATATCACTCTTGAGTTTAAAATATGTAAGCATATTATTATTAAAATTAAGATACGGATATATTTGCGGCTCATTTTTAAACGACAAAAATCTAAAGGACAGAATTTTGAGCAACATTTTTTTATATTACCAGTGAAGTCGAATATTTGGCGAAGGCGCGTGTTAAATCAAAGATTAGTTTCCTATCTACAACAATAATTTTTACAAACTTAGGGTAGTAATGCTTTGCGATAATCCCATTGTAGTTTTCTCATACATATGCGTCCAGTGCACAGTGATCTAGACTTTCAAAAACGGGATATAATTAATATTTTGTAGGAACAACTGAAAAACTCATATATTTAAAGACTTTCATGTAATTAATACTTTTGCTATTAAAGTAGATCATATTTCTTTAAACGTTTACATGTGTTATCGAGTGTGTTATATAATCACGAAAGAGGAGACTGAAATATAATTGAAATATTAATTGACTTACCAGAAGATTATCAAATTCTATGAAGAATCACCTCCGAAATAATCCGATTCCGCCTGCCCCGATACACGGAAAAACTCACTTTGAACATTGACTCAAGCACTCAAAACATGGAAACTACAGGTGTTATGTAATTATTTCGGAGGAGATTGTGTACATTAATTTAAATTATTCTTCAGATAAGTCGATTAATATTTGAATTAAAACATCAATCTTCTTGGCATACTAAAAATATACCTGATTAAGAAAATATTAGGCATAATTGTAATCGGTAAACACTGAGAGTAAGTAATATGATTTGTTCTTAGTACTAGAAATTTTAATTAATATTTCCTGGTACGACTATGTTTTTCTGTGTAAATTTATATTTTACCTTACAAGAATAAATAACAAATAGCCATAGCGTATAAAGGTAAAGGTGCCTAGAATTCTGAGAGCAACAGGAGTGCGCTTGAAAAGATTTCTGCAGGTGAGAGTTAGTGGGTTCTTTTATGTATTGTCCCTTTGTGTCCTCATTCTGTTTGTAAATATGTTTGTGTTGATTTAAAATAGTAAGCTTCTATATTATTTAAACGAAAATATTTCGCTATGCAGCGTTAACAAAACACATTAATTGAGGTCTGGTTTTGACAAATAAACAATTTACACACACATTACACATTCGATGTTAACTAATTCCTTCGAGTAACAAGCTTTAATTGAGGTAAAAACAGTATGCTTAGCAGATACGTCTAATAGTGTGAAGTACACTATTTTAGAAATAATCGGTAACTATAAATATTTAAATAAACTTTAAAGAATATAAGTAACAACTTAGCCAGGCAAGTTATGCCATTCGTACAATATATGATGAAACAACTGCCAAAGACAAGTTATTTTGACCTGCTAGAGGTTTATTTAGCATATGGTATACTTTTTGAGGACCATGCAATTACTGACTGTTAAATGGCACACTTATCTCACAAGAACAACTATCAAGATATATACCGGGTTTCAACTAGATAATTTTTCTGTCGCCATTAATTTCTAAATGCGAAAAGTGTTTTCATGATGTATACAATATAGTATTTATCTTAAAAAATTTTTGCCCAATTTACAAATTAGTCATGGAAAACAAAAGTGTCATTTCAAGTAAACAATGTGTTAGTTCTGTCAAGATGTTTGTTGGTAACTAATTTCACTTTGTTTTATATAAAATGGAAAATTTCAATCATTTATATATATTTTTCGGACTACCATGACATAATGGTAACCAAATATAAAATTCAATGTCTACTATAATTTTAAGAAAAATACTATGTTTTATATATAGTTAAAAAGCTTTTTTTATAACCTTTTAGATGGTGTAAAAATATATGGGTGTTCCATTTAAAAGCAGGTGGATGAACAAAGATGTCTTAACAGAATTTGTTCAATCTGCATGAGTGTTGGTTCATTTAAAAGATGGAAATTGTAGCTCTCCGATGTTTTTTTGTTTTAAACAATACAAGCAAAGGATGGATGGCAAAAATATACTTATATATATTAGCTCGCCCAAACTTAATCGACGCAATAAAAAATATAGAAAAAAATAATAGCCCTTCAAAATTCTTTCTTCATTAAGAACTGTTAAAAAGTTTGTACACTTCAGGATTATTATTGTTTAATTTCCTTGCTTGATGATTTTTTTGATAAATATATGTTATATAATATTACACGCTATCTTATTGCGACTTAGCCATAATAAACCTTCACAGGTATATCGTATTTCACGATAACAGCTTCTCTTATTAATTGCTTATCTTCAAGATATCATATTACACCTTTGTTTCTCATAACTTGTGCAGACTGCAGAACTGCAATTCCTTTGTTATATATTTTGCTTACTCAGGTTCTGTATGTTATAAATATGACTAAACACGCTTTGTTGAATCAGTTATTAAACTCACTTAGAATGAAACACTTCTAATTATTATTATATTCCTTCTCCAAGAGCCAACGTTGGCTCCATTTAAGTAAATAAATCTTTTTAAAAAGTCACTCATGTAAACCGTGATCTAACATTGGCGCAGTCGGTAGGATCCGTAAACATCATCAGAACAAGAAGCCTAACTGGTAGTGAAGCGTAAGAGAATAAGGAGAACATCTGCAGAAGGTGCCTAACTAGTGCGTGTACATCTACGAGAACAAGGAGACCTTCCTCACTGGTGGTGGCGGATCCCAATCCCTTGACGGACGAAGAACCTACCCATGGAGATGAAATTAATGTAAGTCATTTAAGAATCATCTCGTTATTTTATCTCATTTTTACAATTATTATTTCTCACAATTATTTACGTGTATTATACCGCTAATACACTCGGCGAACAAAGCCAATTCTGTTATCAAACAAATCCTTTACAAGCTACAACGCAACAATTCTAATTTTAAGTTATTTATTTTCGTATTCACGAAACAACTGTGTATTATATAGTTAATACACAATTTATTAACGTACGCAACATAACAAACTATTTTAATTTAATTTCCGTATCATACTGCTGATACGCAACCAATTTTAGTTCAAAAATTTCCAAACAAAAAAAGCAAAATGCCAGACAGAGCTCAACCAGAGCCAGTTCAACCAATTCAACCAGTTCAACCAGTAGTGCCGACGACAGCCGAGCAACCAGAGCAAGTCGAGCACGAGGTAGAGCCTTACAAACTCTCAGAAATTTTCTCGTTAATTCCGGAGTTCGATGGTAACGCCATCAACCTCCAAACTTTCCTAAACTCATGTCAGTGTGCCCAACGCATGGCAATTCATGACCAAAAAATCTTATTAACTGTTCATATTAAAAATAAATTGAAAGGCAAAGCTGCCGAACTAATCAATTCTCGTAACCCTGCCACATGGCCAGAAATTAAGGCACTCCTAGAAACCCACTTCGGTGACTCTAGAGATTTAACAGCTCTTATCCAAGACCTACAACGAATTCACCAATTGCCTGGTGAATCTGCACTAACATTTGTTTCGCGTCTTCAAGCGCACAATGCGAAAATGCACGCTGCAGTGCAAAAACAAAATTTAACTTCAGAACAAAGAACCGCGCAAACAAACCTGATCGAAACTATGACATTAAATAATTTGTTAACGGGTCTAGAACCGAATCTAGGCAGAATAATACGTGCCAGTAACCCTCCGACTATGATGAACGCAATTATTAGAATTCGGAGAGAACTACAACTTTCGTATTTTGAACAACAAAAATTCCCAAAAAATAGTCCGGTCAAAAACCCAGTAATTCAACAAAAGCAACCACAGGGTCCCAATTTGCAACAAAAGTTCTGTTCCTTCTGTAAACGGAATGGACATGTAATAAGCGAATGCCGCACGAGGCAACAGTCTCAAAACTTCCAAAGACCAAGTTTCCAAGGAAACCCAAACTCCCAAAATTTTTCGCATCAAAACTTCGCGCAACCGAGTAATCAATTTGGTCAGAGGACATTCCCTCAAAATAATCAGCCAAATCAATCACAGCAAAACAGGCCCTCAGCCATAAGGCCGAACCCTAACTTTACACAACAACGACCATCCGCTATTCAGCCTAACACAAATTTCAACAGTTTCAATCAACAGAAGGCTCATCATCTAAATTATGAACCTTACGAAAACCAATGTGATTTTAACCAATACGACGACTACTCGTTCGACGATTATCAAAATTACCAAAGTCAAAATGAATCGTACGAAAATTATAATTTTGAAACCAACCAAAATTTCCAGGAGAATTATACTGCTAATTCTCAGAACGAGCAATACGAGGATTATACTGCTAATCCTCAGGATTTTCGTTTAGATCCGGAGTACCCCACGGATACTCCAACACAACAAATAGACCAATTCGACCAAATATCAAACCAAATACAAACAATGAATCTCAACGACAGTTTCGATCCAATGCTGAACTTCCCAGAACAGACGTTCATGTAAATACGCTTTCTCACACCCTATTAACCGTAAATTCAAAAAATCTTTATTACATCAAAGACGCAACCGGCAAATTTAAAATTTTGATTGACACAGGTGCAGGAATTTCAATTTTTAAACCTAAAACGGCTGAAAATTATAGACGTAGATCCCCTGAAAATATAATTATACAGGGTATTACTGATCAAAAAATTTATATCAACGAATCTGTTCTCATCCCCTTTTCAGATGAGTCACACAAGGTTTATATCTATAATCTAGATATAGATTTTGATGGACTACTAGGCGCAGACTTTTTAGAACATTACGAATGCCGAGTAGATTTCAAAAATAAACAACTAGTCACAAATTTTAAAACCGTACCACTATTTAAAGTCACGGAAGAAACTACAGTAAATTTACCTGTACAACCAACTGGTAACCCTAACATCAAAAACCAAAATCCAAATTTAGGCAACATCAAAAATTTAATTTCTATCGAACCTCGCATGGAAAAATCTGTAAACTAAAATGTAACCTACGAAATACCGAGGCTATACTGTTAGCCCAGGAAAACGAGAAAGTACACTTACCAAATGCTATTGTCAAAATCGATAACAATGGAGAATTTTTAACCTCAATTATAAACGCGAATGCAATACCAAAAACGGTAAATTTTTCTAACATAAAACTAGAGCCAGTACAAAAATTCAAATCAATTTTCAATTTAAACACTCAAAATTCTGACTCACACCTACAGACGGACAGATCCTTCGAAATTAGGAACGAATTGCGCTTGGATCATCTAAACGAAGAAGAGGCCGAAATAGTAACACAGCTTTGTTTAGACTTTCAAGATATATTCTATTTGGAAGGAGACAATTTAACTTTTACTAACGAAATTAAGCATTTCATTGACACGAACGATTCAAAACCGGTTTTCACAAAGTCATATCGCTACCCTCATATCCACAAGTCTCTAATATGCTTGATCAAGGCATCATTAGACCTTCGATTTCTCCCTGGTCCTCTCCGGTTTGGGTTGTACCTAAGAAACTCGACGCCTCCGGTAAACAAAAATGGCGAGTTGTAGTGGACTACAGAAAACTCAACGAACTGACTATTGACGATAAATACCCTCTACCCAATATTTCCGACCTCCTCGATCAATTAGGCAAATGTCAATATTTTACAACTTTAGACTTAGCCTCCGGATTTCACCAAATCGAGATTGATGCGAAAGACATTCAAAAGACTGCTTTCACAGTTGAGAACGGTCATTATGAATTCGTGCGAATGCCATTTGGACTCAAAAACGCTCCATCAACTTTTCAAAGAGTTATGGATAACATCCTGTTAGGTATTCAAAATGAACGATGTCTCGTCTACATGGACGATATTATTTACTCCCCTACAATTCACGAACACATTTCCCGTCTAACTGAAGTCTTTAAACGCCTTCAAAAAGCCAACCTCAAAATTCAACCAGACAAATGCGAGTTTCTCCGCAAGGAAGTCGCTTATTTAGGACATCTCATTACAAAAGATGGTGTAAAACCGAACCCTTCGAAAGTTGACGCTATCTTAAATTTTCCTCAACCGAAAAATCCAAAAGAAATTAAATCATTTCTAGGCTTAGCCGGATATTATAGGCGCTTTATCCCCAATTTCTCCAAGATAACCAAGCCCCTAACAAAACTACTACAAAAAGACATACCATTTCTCTTCGACAATGATTGTGTAAATTCTTTTCAAAATTTGAAACAAACATTAACAACAACTCCGATATTAATTTCCCCTAATTTTGATGAACCTTTCGTTCTAACCACTGATGCGAGCGCATTTGCCGTCGGCTCAGTGCTGAGCCAGGGGCCTATTGGCAAAGATTTACCCATTGCCTATGCTTCTAGAACCTTGTGCAGTGCAGAAACTAAGTATTCAACGATTGAACGCGAGCTTTTATCGATAGTATGGAGTGTAAAGCACTTTAGACCCTATCTGTACGGTAGAAAGTTCAAGCTTGTAACCGACCATAGACCACTCACCTGGCTATTCTCTATAAAAGATCCAGGAAGTAGACTTGCCCGTTGGCGACTCAAATTAGAAGAGTACGACTACGAAATAATTTATAAACCTGGTAAAATCAATAAGAACGCGGACGCACTTTCCAGAATCAAAATTAATCATTTTTCCGAATGTTCCAAATTCTATTCAAAGGTTCTAGCCGCGAACGACGAAGAGTCAGACGACGACGAAAACCCAGACGATAATAACGAAATCACTAACGAACAAATTTCCCAAGAATTTGAAACTTTCGCCAACTTATATAAAACAACGTCCTTAATTGACTATTCGAAAATCAAAGCCTCGAACAAACAACTTTTGTATCGAGAACATAAAGATATTATAACCTTTTTCCAACAAAACAACTTACAAGACCTACATCACAAAATTATCGAGGACATATTCGAAGAAAACCCCGAATTTCATAACGATAAAATCAATATTGTATCAAGCAAAACAGTCAGACATAGGAGATATTTTATCATCCCTCTACCTTTTGATATCGAATCTGTAATTGAACATCTATTTTTGGTACTATTTAAAAATCAAGATGTTCTAGATCTCTCTAAGACATACTTTGTCGAAAATAACCTAGACCTCCCCATACTCGAAATTCTATCATTCATTTTTGCAGAAAAAGACTTAAAAGTAGTAATTTGTCAAGATATCGTCAGAACTGCCGACGAAGATGAAATTCCAATTATATTGGAGCAAAATCATTTTGGTAAAAATAATCTACACCGCGGAATAAATGAAACGATTCGAAGAATTAGAGAAAAATACACTTGGCAAGGTTTAACTAAAGACGTCGAAAACTTTATAAAAAACTGCGAAACGTGCCAAAAGACTAAAGTATGCCGGAAAAATCTAAATAACCCTCTAGTAATCACGGAAACCCCAAGAACACCTTTCGAAAGAATTAATATCGATTTATTTGAATTCCCCACTCGAAATTACGCTTTAACCATTCGCAACGAATTAACTAAATTCACGCAAGCCTATGCAGTCCCAGACAAATCCGCAAAATCTGTCGTAAATACTTTGTTGTTGTACTTTCAACATTATGGTACCCCATTGAGAATCCATTGCGATTACGGTGGCGAATTTGACAACCATTTGCTCAAAGATCTCTGCACCCTCTACGACATAAAATTAACTTATTCAAGCGTAGGACATCCCCAATCGAACGGATCCATAGAAAGATTTCATGCTACTTTAGCTGAAATGATAAGAATTCATAAAACCGAGAATCCGAACGAACATCCTTTCACAATTTTACCATATGCGGTAATATGCTATAACAATTCGGTAAATAAAACACACGGTTTCACCCCATACGAACTTGTATTTGGGCATACGTCCAACAGACCACCCGAAACCTTATATAACCAAAAAGAATTAATAACTAAATACGTTAGAGATCTAAACAATAGAATATCTCACTATTATGAAATCGCCCGCAATCGAACACAAGCACAAAAAGAGAAAGCGAAAGTTCGTTTTGACAGAAATGTTCCCCAGAAACGATCTGAGTACAAAATAGGTGACTTAGTTTATGTAAAAGAATCACAAATTAAGAACAAACTACAAAATAAATTTAACGGTCCCTTTAAAATAAAAGAAATTTTTCAAAATTCTGCCACCCTTTAAATCTCGAAACAAAACAAGAGACTAAAGTAAATTTTGATAGAATGAAACCATATACTGAAAATTAAATTTATTTTCAGGTTTCTCCTGCTGTTCGGATCAGCACTCTGTCAATACAAAATTACCCCGATCAATAACACTGTTGGTGTATACTATCACCAAGACACGGACATCGTGGTGACAAATGACAAATGGACTCTACTAGTGCATAAAAATATTTCATCCCTCAAACTAGCTTTTGACAAAAATCAAAATAATTTAGACAGAATCTTGAACACTCTCGATGGTGCTGATCAAAAATCAATCCTGTTTAGAAGCGAAGTTAAAACAGAGTTTAACCTTTTAATGCAAATAGCTAGTTCGATAAAAACGAAATTTGACGAAGTCTTTTCAGGCACAAAGAGATATAAACGCGGAATACTTAACGGTTTTGGAACAATATTCAAATCAATCACCGGAAACTTAGACGCCGAAGATGGCGAGTACTACACTAACTGTATAAATAAATTAAATAATGACGAACATCAATTAGAAAACTTAATCAAAAATCAAATCTCAGTTACAACTTCTGTTATCAAAAATTTCAACTCAACTATACAAAAATTGCCAATTGATGAGGAAACATTTAACAAAGATATCAAAGAAATCGAGCACACAATTCAAATCATGACTCAAACGATCCAAGCTGCCGAAATAAAACTAAAATTTCTATACATTTCCGAACAACTAATGGCCAGCTATTTGTATATCGAAGACAATCTAAACGATATTTTAAATTCAATAACATTTGCCAGATTAGGAATTATTCATTCATCAATCATAACACCTGATCACTTAGTAACGGCGTTACAAGAGATTTCACAGAGTTTGCGAAGGAACAATTTACCTCTTCCAATTAAACTATCAGCAGTTGCTCAATATCTGGATATTATTGAACTAAAAGCTTTTCAACTAGATTCTAACCTAATATTTGCTTTAACAATACCTCTTATTGAACCTCAAAATTATAACACCTTTCGCCTATACCCCATACCTATACTTGATAACAGAACTGGTCTACATCACTTTTTATCTATTTCACAAAAGTTTATCGCGAGAGACGATGATTCTTTAATGTACATACCTATACAAAATTTGAAAGAATGCAAACCACTCTATTTTGGAACCAAACTATGTTCGAACCTGTTTGCATATCCTATCGACCAAAATGCCATTTGTGAGGCTAGAATATTAAAACCATTGCCGAAACTCCCAGAAAATTGTCAAACTTCCTTCATCATTAGTCAAGGATACAACGTCCAAGAACTTGAAGACAACACATGGCTAGTAATTAATTCCGAACCACTTCACATTACCATCAACTGTCCGAAGAGAGAATCCATAACAGAGCTAATTAATAAAAATTCCATCATAAAACTACAACCAGGATGTTACGCCTATGCAGGCATTACTCGAATACAAGCCAGTGCTAAAGACTTTTCCGAAATTAAGGACAATTCACATCCAATTCTAATTCCTTTTGAATGCTGCAATCACATGCCCGACAAAATCGAAATCCCAAAATTAAAACCGCTTAAATTAAACAGTCTCGACGTAGAAGATTTAGATATTGCTAAAAACAAACTAGAGCAATATTCCAAAGATCTAGACGACCTCATAAACGAACCTTTTGTGACCAAACATGTATCTTGGTTCACATACTTCATAATCACTCTCATCATCCTATTAGTTCTACTTTACATAACTTGTAAATGCAGAAGAAGAAGATGTGGAGCATTGCGAATCCAACCCTCAACGGATAACCCTCCTTCACCTCCTTCAGAGCGAAGCAGAGTATTTACCAAATTTCCTAGACTGATCCCTCCAAGAAAGCGACCCGGTATTAGACCTCAAGAAGAAGAGGACATCGAGTTAACATAGACTTTCATGTGGAGTTTTACCCTTGTCTATTAATTTAGACTATTGTATTTTATCCTTATTACGTTATGTAATGTTTTATTATCGCTTACCAATTTTAACTTTTACATTATTTTATTATTTTGCTTTGTATTCATTCAACATTGTTTCAATTTATTTTTGCATTATATTCATTTAACGTTTTAACAATTTTCAAAAGTTGCTGCATAACATCAACTTTTTTATTAAGGGGGAAGTTGTTATATAATATTACACGCTATCTTATTGCGACTTAGCCATAATAAACCTTCACAGGTATATCGTATTTCACGATAACAGCTTCTCTTATTAATTGCTTATCTTCAAGATATCATATTACACCTTTGTTTCTCATAACTTGTGCAGACTGCAGAACTGCAATTCCTTTGTTATATATTTTGCTTACTCAGGTTCTGTATGTTATAAATATGACTAAACACGCTTTGTTGAATCAGTTATTAAACTCACTTAGAATGAAACACTTCTAATTATTATTATATTCCTTCTCCAAGAGCCAACGTTGGCTCCATTTAAGTAAATAAATCTTTTTAAAAAGTCACTCATGTAAACCGTGATCTAACATATATACATTGGAGGCTGTAACTCGCCGAGAACTTGACCCATTGGAAAAAATAAAATATCAAAATTTCGGAAAAAAATGTATACTTTTCGAATGTTCAAACACAAATTCGTTTACATGTATGCATTTTTTCGGAAATATGATCAATCTCATCATGGTCAGAAGTAGCGACTTTTAAAATCTTGTCCTTATAACTATATAGATTTGAATATAAATTCTGGAACTTTTCCAATACATTAACAAATATGTAAGGAATCCATCGGATATAGTTGAAATGTGGATAGGTGTACCTGTAATAAATACAATACAGTAAAGGCAGGTAAAAATTCATGCGAGTGACGGCGCGGCAGGTCTACTTTAATCCAGCGGCTATGTGTGGTGTCTGTGTATGCGTTAATAATTATATATTTTCCCTCCATACTCATTATTTATCCTCCTGTTCACTAAGAAAAATGTTAAAAATGTGTAATCAGTAAGAGAAAACGCTTTGTCTTACTCGTTAGAACTGCTAAGAATTTTTGGAGGTTCCATAGTATTCATTTATCTGTGCGCTTCTCCGCGCAGAGTGACAAAGTTACTTCACTATTTTTTCCAGGAATACCGTGGCTTTAGCGATAAATTTTATTACGACATTTTTTGTTCAGAAACACGTGGTCTATTCACCTGTATTTTTTTTCCTACCCTGACTTAATTTCAAAATTTTTAAAAAATGGATGAAAACAATTTTTTTCACTTTTTTTATGTTATGCATCCGAGCAGAATGTAAACTTTTCAGGATATTATTCTATACACTTTCACGAACTCATTTAAAAGAATTATTCATTTTTCAAGTTTTCCAAAATTTCACTATAAGATTTTCTCTGTCGTCTGGATTATACTTTAATAGGAGTAACCCATCTTTCGAAGCACATGTATAGCCATTCTAACCTTTACCAAAACATCGTTATTTACTATGCCTCTTCCCACATTTTCTGTCCACTTCTTCTTCGTTCCATTTTGTCATTTATTGTAAGTTTTTTCAAGTCCCCTGGACATTTTATTACACCACGCCCTAGCAAACCTGCTGTGCAAGTAGGAGTATGGCCTTATTTTAATTACGGTAAACTCTATTTTTGCTTCACTGCCCTCCATCCCTCCAATTGCCATGGCGCCCCGATGTCGTGGATGCTCGGCTGAATCAGTGTGCAAGTGTCCGAATAGATCTTAATGTGCATAAACAGCAAATACATTTTATTTTATTTGCTTTTACGTATACTTTTCCAAGGTGGCTACTTTATTAGATAATATTTTAAGCTGTCTAGATTACTATTTTATCAAACTTGTATTGAGTATAAACATAAAGAATACTGAATTAAACCAGAATTTTTTCCCATTTCCTCTAGATAAAGTATTGGTAACGTTGCTGTTGTTATAAAAACGTATTTCTTCTGGATAAAAGATATGGTTATAATAAGTAAGTGTTATATTCAGTGGGCGATGTTGATAAATTATTCAATATACCTAAATTTTAAAAGGAACACTCAACAAAAAATGTTTAATGCCGAGATAAGGATATGATTCTATTAGTTTTTTTGGGAGAACAGATCCCAGTTTCTTATGTGTTATTTTTTGTTTGAAATACATTGCGCTGTCAGACCCCTATTAGTTTGATTCAGAAGTAGAAAGAACGTTGGCCAGTGTTCTGAACGAAAGCCCACATTTCAGGCTTGGATATCGCCGCCAGTACTTTATGTTGTCTACTGACGTACATATTTCATTCATTCGCTGTGGCTAAAACTTTTCATAACGGATGAAATTTATAAAACTAAAACCTCTTAATGTGTTTGCTATATCTTGTTATGTTTTCATTAACCCACGCATGTTGATTTTTAAAATTAATGTTATTTTAGAGTTGTTTGAGTTAAAATGCCACTTGATATATTTTCACCTTATTATTTTTATTTAATAAAATAAGGAAATATTTCATTTTGGTACAAATTACTTGCATGTAGAATACGTCCCGTAACTATGCTAAAGGAATACAAATTTTGCTTCATTTAAATGCACAAATCTATAATTAAGACAATATTAATACCATGTGTTCCTCAAATCGGAAACTAGAGCAATTTTTGTTTTGTTTTAACTTTACAAACTAATAGCAATTCTCGCTTGATTTAAATTATTAATAAAAACTTCAATATTAATGCAATTAGCTCTTAAAATAAATTTTTATAATTTCATTATTTTTCTCCTAATTGCCTTTTATAAACTTTTACAGTAGTTGCCTTTGACTTGAAAATGTCAAAAAATAAATTTAATGCCAGAAATAATTTTAATGAATTTCTTTTGACAAAAATGTTAACGCTGCAACAATAAATAATTAAATATATTTAACACAATTTTAATGTACAGGGACAGACGTTACCGCCACAATATTAGAACGATATTAACCTTGCGCATAAGACAATCGCGACAGATGGCGTGATACCGCCAGACATGCTATACAGCAAGCGGAGGCCAACTAGAATATTAGTTAATTCTAGTTTTTCTTTATACGAAAATATATCGTTGATGTGTTTTCATGCGGGTTCCAAAAAAAAAAAGATCAGTAAATGGAAATCTAGTGGATTTTGTTGAGCTATACCGATTTTGCTAAGGCATTTGACAATCGATAGCAATATGTCATGATCAATCATTTTGAGTCGAATTATTAGACATAAGATTTAGGAGTTCCACGGGGCTCAAATCTAGGCCCATTTCTATTTTTAATTTTCATTAATGATATCGTAGATTCCATTAAACATTCATCAGTCAATTGATGATATGAAAATCTTTGAACAAATAGATGATAACCAGGATTGTTTGTTTCTACAAGATGACATAAGGGAAATATTTAACTAGACTGTTCAAATCCAGCTAATTTAGTATTAATAACTGCAAGGTATTGACTTTCACGTTATGCTTGATTATAAATACGAAATCGGAAATAAAAATTTGGAAAGAGTTTATACAAAAACTGATCTGGGTGTAAACATCCAATCGAAACTGATATTTAATGACCATGTGATAAATATTTCAAATAAGTACCTACTATAAAAATGTAGGTTTTCTTACGCAACTGCAAATCATTAAAGTGCGAAAAAACTATTTTAGAGTTATATTCCTTTTTTGTAAGATCGAAATTAGAATATTGCTCCACGGTTTGTAGTCCTTTTTATACCAGGTATACAGGGTCATTCACGGAAAGCGGGTATTAGACGTTTCTTGGGATCTGTCGAGTTTATAAATTTGAAAATTGGTATGAGGGGGTTTTTGGATACGGTGGATCCAACGAAAATATTTTCATGCTTGTGCTACTTCCGCTTATACCGGATGTAGCACCTAACTTTGTTATTTTAAATGGAACACCCTGCATTTTATTGCATATTTCGATTCCTCATAAAATTTTAGCTTAGGTTTATGTACCATAACATACTCTTAAACATACCGGTTTTGGAGATAATTAATATTTTTGGAGATTTTTGACGGTTCCCACCCTTCGGTAAAAAAATCAATATCTTCTATCATGTAGCCGATTAGGAAATTTTCTTTTCAAACACTTACAAGTATCCTATGACCTAACTAAAAGTTCTCTTATGTTTTCACAATATCATACAGAGTATTTTATTTTCACAGTCGAACATTGTTTTAGTTTAAACGTCAAAAAGTCATTTTTTTCAAATGGAACCCCTATATATTTTCACAGAATCTAATAGAGGATTGAATTCTGCATCGATTGATGTTACCATTCCCTATACCTATCTCTCTTTGTTTTCTTATTGTGGACGAATATTTGTTAAACGTACAAACAAAATCAGCACTGTTTATTAGTAGGCAATACAAGTCATAACTTGGTTCCTTTTTTATCATAAACAAGAATAATCATGTAGATAATTGATAATCATTTGTTTATTATCAAGATGACAGCTTCAAAAACGAGAGATTAGATTTATAACAAATACTTTGGGACAAAAATTTACAAAATTAATGAACACTTTGAATATAAATATTTAATGCAGCAACTGTTCAAAATGCTCTCCACTTGCACTTACAGTGGCTTGGCTAATTCATGGGGATTTGTTAAAATGTAGCCCGTTCTCTGTTCTTTGGATCTTCTTTGGTAGTAGCAGGAGTGGCATAAACAATATTTTTAATACCCCAAAGGTCCAAAGTCTAAGGGGGTCAGATCAGGGGACCTTGCTGGCCATCTCCAAGGTCCTCGGTAGCAAAACCACCTATCTTCGAACGTCGCTACTAATTCGTCATAAACTTCCCGTGGACCGCAACCATTCATTTGAAAATACATAGAATTATAAATATTTAGGAGCAAATTATCAATAAAAGTTACTGTTCGCAAAATCTCGCATATTTATTGCTATTTAAATTCTCCTCGTAGATATGATACTATCAATATTGTTTATGCCACCACGGCTACTACCAAAGAAGATCCAAAGAAGAGAATACGGACTCCATTTCAGTAAATAAATACCCACGAAATTCGCCGAGCCATTGTAAGTGCCGTAAATTCCAGGATATTGGCTTGTTTGGAGCAAAATGGAGAGCATTTTGAACAGTTGCTGCATTAAATATTTATATTCAGTGTTCATTAATTTTAAAAATTTTTGTACCAAAGTATTTGTTATAAATCTAATCTCTCGTTTTTGAAGCTGTCAAAAACAAATGATTATCAATTATCTACATGATTATTCTCGTTTATGATAAAAAAGGAACCGAGTTATGACTTGTATTGCCTACTAACAAATAGTGCTGATTTTGTTTGTACGTTTTACAAAAATTCGTCCATAATAAGAAAACAAAGAGAGATAGGTATATGGAATGGTAATATCAATTGATGCAGAATTCAATCCTCTATTAGATTATGTGAAAATATACAGGGGGTTCCATTTGAAAAAAAAAAAGACTTTTTGACGTTTGAACTAAAACCATGTTCGACTGTGAAAATAAAATACTCTGTATGATATTGTGAAAACATAAGAGAACTTTTAGTTAGGTCATAGGATGCTTGTAAAAGTTTGAAAAGAAAATTTCCTAATCGGCTACATGATAGAAGATATTGATTTTTTTCCGAAGGGTGGGAACCGTCAAAAATCTCCAAAAATATTAATTATCTCGAAAACCGCAATGTTTAAGAGTATGTTATGGTACATAAACCTAAGCTAAAATTTTATGAGGAATCGAAATATGCAATAAAATACAGGGTGTTCCATTTAAAATAACAAAGTTAGGTGCTACATCCGGTATAAGCGGAAGTAGCATAAGCATGAAAATATTTTCGTTGGATTCGCCATATCTAAAAACCCCCTCATACCAATTTTCAAATTTCTAAACTCGACAGATCCCAAGAAACGTCTAATACCCGCTTTCCGTGAATGACCCTGTATGTATACAAATGTTAGAATATGTACAAAAAAAAATTAAGAAAGATATTAATTTCATTTTGCAGAAGAGTAACACTTTTTATTTAGATCATCTTTTTAAGTATAATTTATGGACACTAAATAGCAGAAGAACTTACGCTGACATTGTTTATTTGTATAATCTACATAATCTTAAATAAAATATTAATAAATGTGCCAGATAAAAGAACTTTTTCATACGTCACACCAACTAGAAACTATTTTTGATACTGGCGGAACGCAATGACGTATATCTGGAGTGGACATGAGAACACCAGGGTAGGTAGTTGACCAAATAAGACAAAAATAGTCTTAATGGAATCATCGCCAACCTGCGGGATTACATACGGCACCACAAGAGGCTTGGTAAATAAACTATTGGGGTAAATAAAGTATTGCGCTGGATAAGTTGTATTAGGTGGGAGTACCAGTAATGAGACATTCACATATATTCGTTGCTGGTGAGCCAACTAAAACAAAGACCAACGAAATGCTAAAACTGAACACTAATCTGATGAGATATGCATTAGGTTTCTTAACGGGACACTGCACGCTAAACAAACATAAAACAAGATATGGGTAAGAAACAAGAATATAGGATGTGTGATGAAGAAGAAGAAGAAACTCCTCACTACATATTTTGTGTATACCAAGCCTTAATGACTATATTATTTTTATCGACTATATCACACCTGAAGGATAGCCAGAGCTATCATCTATCGTACACTCGCCTTTTTGGCAGGAACGGAGAGAATAGGTTAACTATTTGGATACAAGAAGCTCCAGTTTCAGTACAGCAGGATCTCAACATTATAACTCGTAAAGAAAAAAAGGAACACTGTATAATATATATGCATTGAAACTCCTTTCTTAACTGATAGTACAGTACCTAGAGGTAAGAAATATGTAATATTTACAAAAAAAAAATGTGAAAACGTACTTTTTTTTATGAGATAGAAACAAACATTAAGAGATTGATTAATTATCTTTAATTACTTCCACATCCAGTGGAAGTATAGTAACGACAAAAAATTTTTTTAAAATTTTTATTGTTTAAATAGGCTTAGAATGTCACGAAACGAAGAGATTTTAAGTTTGAGCAAAAAAAGAAATTTCTGTCTGTCGGTCTGTCTGTAACTTTTTTTGTGCGCACGTTTACTCTGGAATCGTTTGAGATATTGACTTGAAATTTGGTACACATATGTACTTTAACGAGATCTAGAATTAGATTATATTTTCATCTTGTTCCGTCGAAGGGTTGGGGGGAAAATTGGGGTAAATTTGGCAAAAATAGGTAAATCAAGCAGGTAAGAGTCCATAAAATTGGTATTTAGTATATACAAGAGAAGCTAAGGTCTCAAAAAAAATTTTGGCATTAGCCACCCCCATTACCATACCCACCCCATTATTAAAGGGGATGAGAAGAAAGTTGTGATTTAGGGTGTATACAATAACCAGAAACCTCGAAATGTTTTTTCACTTCATCCACCTCCACTACCAACCCCATCACCACCCCCACCCCGCTACCGATGTGGGGTATCGTTTTATGGGTTTTTGGGGTAGAGGATTTCAAATATTATATTATTAAAGTTCCATAAACAATTATTTCCACATACGAAATTTTTTCGTTGTGATTGACTTAGATAAAAAATCTGGATGTGGAAGTAGTGATTCCTTGGGCAGCGGTTTTTCGTTTATTAGAAACTTTGATGATAGTTTCTAGAATATTCAACATTTAAACTAAATACTTCCTTCTATATAATCTTTCGGATGTCATTTACAAACTTAAATATCTCCAAAACTATTAATCCTACATGATTATAAAAGAAAAACAAATTCATTCTTAGTTTATAAGCTGTATTCTTGATGTTTGTCATTTTGTCGCTTAAACTAATATGTATTAAAATATTTGCAGAAAAAACTTTTTTACGTTTTTTCGAAAAGTCCTTTATAGTTTAAGATATTTTTTTTTCTGAAGCAAGTGGTGTAAACTGACGAAAACATTTGAGCGCCTAGGTTATACTATATGTTAACGAAAAACAGTATAAGATGATATATATTTTTTTAATTACTGACTACTTACATTAACAAAATGGGGACGTTTTTATTAAAACGATGTGAGGAAGCACATTGTTTTCGTCATAACTTCTTTGTTTCTTATGCTATAGAAATAGTAAAAAATCGTTTAAAAGCTTAATTAATACTCTTTCATTATGTTTGCTAGCATTTTTGGCGTAAGTTAACATTTTAACTAAACACTTCGTCTTATAAACGTTCGGATATCATTTTTATACTTCTGTATCTCCGAAACCATTAATTTTACAGAAATTAGGAGAAACAAATTCATCTAAAATTCCAATTTTCAAGTCGTTATAACTTAAAGGTTATCAATTTAAGTGGAAAGTTGCATAGAACCTTTTCTTCTCAAAACATGGTTCTCTTTCAGCTTCAATATTTTGTTTTTTTTTTAGGTGCCACCTCTGAAAAGTGGCATCCACCCCTTGTAAATTAGCAAACCTCCGCATAATATAGAAACTTATCTTTGATGCATTTACTCCTAGGTTGCCAAAAATTAACGAAATCTAATTCATATGACATTATTCCCAAGTTAAAACCTCTAGTTACTGTACTGTGACGTGATACTTAGTTTCAAAATAGATCTATAATGAAAAAAAAATAGTGTTTGTAATGAAAGTGACGCGCACACATAGGCAACAATAGAGTAACCATTCCCTACAACATTGCTATTTGTCACAGCTGAGTTTCGAATTCAGGAGAGATAACAGCGAGTAGCAGTATTGTCTCACTCAACCGCGGTCTAGCCCCTGCTACCTTCTCGGTACACATTGAAAACGCCAATAATCATTCATACCCTAGCCAGGGATCGAACTCGGGTCTCCACGATCTCAAGCCTAATACGTAACCACTGAAATTTTCCAGGAAGGTTCTTGGGTAAGGGTCATTATGAAAGCGGAAATAACTATGAATAATTGAAAATGAGTTCTGTTCATCGGTCAGGGGTTTTAAAATTTTTAATTCTATAGTGTACCTTTATTACTTACTGCTACTACTTATCAAATTACTAGTCACAAATTCTAAATTATGTCTCGTAAATCAATAATAATAAAAATTCGAATTTAGAAAATTTATTCGTTAAGGATAGGATTTTTCAGAGTGAGAGGGAAATATGCATTTATTTTCGATTTATTATAAATATTTGAAAAACCAAACATTGTATAATCTTTAGAACTGTTTTGGATACTTGATATTGTTCTAACTAATACAAATATATATATATATGTTTTTTTATTGGAAATTTCTGTTATACTTGAATATGGTAGTTTGTCAACGAAAATAGTTTTTAATTTCATTATTAGAGTGTAGCATTTAACTATATATACAAAATTTATTGTTGTATTCCTTAGAGTAATGGGAAGTGTCTGAAACTATTTTAAAGATTATACCATTTATGATTTTTCAAATATTTATAATAAACCGAAAATAAATGAATATTTCCGTCACACTATGCAAAATGCTATCCTTAACAAAATAAAACTGAAATATATTCTGAACATCATCCTAAACCAACTTATCAAATAATAAAACCCACAGGTAAATCATATTCGTGTCACCGTATGCCACCCCATAAATATCTTAATAGACCGTAAATACGCCATTCGTTCAAAGTTAAGGTTGATACGTGTGTCTACCATCTGCCATATAACCTCGAATTTCTTAAACCGTCAACTTCCACACTCCGAAATTCTGAGAACCTTCAATAGCTGACTGAAAAGTACAAGTCTCTAGTCGATCACGTTTTACGACTTGTGCGCCCGGACACTATCAGCGAAATTGACAGGAAAAATGTACACTCGTCAAAAAAAACACCCCGATATTGCAGCACACGAGTCATATTTGATATTGGCTGAAGCTTCCCGACCGATTTACGGCTATGAGTTTGATTAATGCCGTCATTTCTATGTTGTCTTTCTAGCCTGCTCTCTCAGGGCTTCGGGCCGATCCAAAGACTGATTATTTCAATACTTCTTTTCGCTAGTCTCTTATCTTTCACATGTCTCTCGCATTTGTTACATAGCTTAAAGATTCTGCTATAATAATGGTTTATCATTAGGTTTTATGTGATATAGGTTATGTTACTTTGAGACGCGATTTATCTTTCGTTGAAGTATAAAAAAATCGTTCGCTAAAAAATTGAAATTAATATACCGCTATAAAATATTAGAAAGAGAAATCTTAGAGATATTATAATTAAAAAGTATCCGGTCATTTTGATAAGTAAAATTAGGACTTTTATACACAGGGTGTAATTAGTTTCTTGTCATTAAGAAAAATTGATGGTGGGCAACGACTAAACAAACAAAATAAACTTATATAACATGGGATCTAAGTTTTGGAGAGCAAAAATAAACAAAAATGTCGAAAATTTTAAAAAACATTGTTTGAGAACTACTAGAATATTGTGATAGACTTTATATCATCGCGTCTGGTCGCGCATGATACTCTGGCATTTCTTCAGATAAGTATAAAATGTCGGCGTCTCTGGCGGTGCGGTAAAGATCAAAGATACCGACATTTTTTCAGTTCTTAGTAAATCTGAAGACAACTAACTATACTCTCCCTTGTGGTATTCGCAAGCAATATTTTAGTTTATATCGTTACTTAGTTCAGTACGTACACACGGCCTACCCGTTCGTTGTTTTTATATGTTGCTTTGTTCTTTTTGAATTTTGGGCCACTGCATTTTTAGCTAAGATTTATTTTATTGACTTACCGTTCAAATCGTCAAGTACTTGGTTACGTACAGACACAAGTTACTTGTTCGTTCTTTTTTGTTGCTTTTTGATTTTAGACACTTTTTCTTTTTTTTTTCTTTATTGACAACGTTAGTTGATAGTTTAGTGTGTTTAGTGTGTATATACAATTTTTCTGAAATTGATCGGCAATGTCTACATTTTCGGCGCGATTTCAGATCGAAAAATGTACAACTACAGTATTTTAGTCCTTTGCTAAGAAACTATTAGAAAACAGACCGGAAAAGATCCGTATATTTTAGACAGTAAATAAATACATGCAGACAAACCAACTCACATTAAAATTGTATTTATTAGTAAGCAGTTAGATTGTAATGAAGAAATGTTATGCATTAATACAAATTCCTTGATTTATAATAATATTGATTGTGATTTCAGAAAAAATAATATGTGTACTTTAGTGTGAAAGCACATTCCCGGACGACGCGCGACGATGCGAATTTTTATATATTGGGGATTGTTTAACCAATTGGAGATAGTTTTTCGGGTACCTATTTCTTAACGCAACCTTGTTGCGTTGTAAATATTTCCCGTTTAATACAAGTATTCTGAATACGAAAAACTGCTTTTTATGATTTTTTACATTTTAGGGGTGATATTTCCAGTTGAGGGTAGCTTGTTGGTGAACTATTTCTCAGACTAATTCTGTTAATATATATTTGTAGACCTTTTATTGCACTCTCTACTTATTAAAATTCGAGATATTTGGAATTTAAATTCTTCAAGGGTAGTACTTCAAGTTGGGGATGATATTTAGACTTGCTTTATCTTCAATGAACTCTTGTTCAATAAATATATATCCCTTTGCAGATATTTTCTGCTGAATAAAAGCATTCAGAATAAGAAAAACTGTTCTTTACGAATTTATATACATTAGGGGAGATTTTTCAAGTTAAGGGTAGTGTTTCGGTGAACTATTTCTCAGCCCAACCCTGTTAATATATATTTGTTTTATTTCACTCTCTACTTATAAAAATAATTTAAAATTAAAGAATCTGGAAATTACTAATTTATAAATATTAGAGGTGGTTATTCGAGCTGGGGGTGGTTATTCGAGCTGTATGATTGTTTTTACACTGGACTAATTTGAATATATATGTACACTTTTGTGGACATTTTTTGTTGAGTACAATCATTCAGAATACAAAACACTGTTTTTACGAATTTTTATGTATTAGGTATGTTTTTCTATTTAGGGGTGAATTATAATGCAAGAAATACTACAAAGTATTTTTTTTCAACAACCCCAATTATATTAACATCTTTTCTCCAAAAATTTAATCATTTTCTATTGTTTCCATATATATTTATCCATCTTCATAGACTGGCTCGGATGTGGAGAAACAAATTCTTGATTTCATCCTTTATTCAAGTAATTAATCATCCCCAAAATGGAAAAGTGGCAGTGACATCTAGAAGTATATTTAACTCCCTACATTTTAAGCCAAAGTACATCAAAATTGGTTAAGAATTCGGGGCCGGAGGTAGTTTTGTCCAAAAAAAGTACGTAAATTCCACACTGTGGTCGGTGTAGTCAGTACTAAATAAATGTACCGGGTCCTCTGATATTTTTTAAAATGCAACGTTTGAGTTGATACACTATCCGCCCCAATTATAATTTAATCAACTAAAAAACACACTTTTTGGTATATTTGCCTTCAAGCCTACTAAGCACTCAAAAAATGGCACTCAAAGACGGCGACATTTTTTACACCCTTACACACGTCGTGTAGTCAAGTCAGTCTTACCATATTATTGTATTGTCACCAGAACTGCACGTGTATGCAAAATATCAGCTCAATTGGACGTCGTTAAGTGGTTCAAAATTGACTTGCAAGATTTGACTCCAACATACTAACTAACTAACAAACTAATTAACATACGAACAGGTCAAGTTAAATAAATGCTTGTAAAAAGGAATGGTGTGGGATTAACACCCAAAAACCTAAAGTCATTACGAAATAGGAAGTTGATGAATTCTTATAAGATCAGGATGAAGATTTATTGCATATTAGTGCACTCCATGTACTTTTGATTTTATAATTTTTTGTAATAGGTTGTACAGACAATGATAGTCCACAGTACATCGCCCTTTTCATGAGTAGCTTTGTTTTGACGAGACGCCCAATTTTTCTCTCTGCGAAAATTCTCAATAGTGGTAGCTAATAGCAAAAATAATTTTTTCTATTTCACACGAATTAGACAATTCGAAAACCTGTCGAATTATGTTGTTGTGGACAAACACGGGGCTTATTATAATCAACTCGCGCAAACGTAACCAGGACAATCGAAAAACAAACTCTTTAACAAACGTTTAATGAATGAAAAATATATTGCCAAAATAATTTGAGAGGTTGTCGAATTGTCTAATTCGTGTGAAATAGAAAAAATAATTTTTGCTATTAGCTACCACTACCGAAAATTTTCACAGAGAGAAAAGTTGGGCGTCTCGTCAAAACTAAGCTACTCACGAAAATTCAGCCTGTTACTAATCATTAAAAAAAAAGGGCGATGTACTGTGGACTATGAGTTTAGCAGACATACGTCGATGCGAAGATTTGGCGAAATCACTATACATAACATTGTCTGTAAGAAAACCATGCTAACTGTCACTATTTGACTCATTTTACTTGTTTAATGGCAAAAAAAATTAGTAGAGCACAATTTAAAAAAATATATTATCGACAAAACTGTACCTATATATGTGAAAAGTAAAATAAATTAAATGAATTTTAATCGAGATCGCTTTACTTTTTGACATATCAATATTGCAGATTCAGGATGGCGGTAGACATTTAAAACTTGAGACATCCATAAACCTTTCTGTAGAAATACCAAGCCAAATGATGAAAATCGCATATAAAGCGATTCATCGATTCATCTACAAAAGTAGAAAGTAAGAGACATATAAACATACAAACAAATGGCATACTCGCTACGTTTCGTTGCGTGTTGTCGCGTGAATAGAAAGAACATAATGGATTATAATGTCTTGTATAGTTTTGCAGCACAATACACAAGCATTGGCTAGTTATTGTTTACCACGGAAATTGCTTTAAATATAAATTAATTTAATATCCTTGAAAGAATACACTAATTTTTCTGTTTTTCTTTGTGGTATTTTCTACCAGACACATTCTTTTTAAAAACTGTTATATTCCTGGAAAATAACCTAGATGCCTTTGACTTTAGGCCAAAGGAAAAGTTAGAGGGTGTTTTTGACAAATGCTATGAATACGAATAAAAATTTAAAATAATGTGTTTTGCTGAAGTAAAAGTCACAGGTGTAGGAGGTTCTTTTTCAATAATGTACTGGAAAATTTTTAAATTCCGAGGACATTTTTTTAGAGGAATTTACATATGGTAGAAAATTCGAGAAGAAAAAACATAAAAATTAAGAGAATAACACAACTAACAGCTAGACAATATTCTAGCATTAAATAAATAATTTAATTTAGATTAAAATCTTGATTTCACCTTAGGGGATGCCAACTACTATTTATTTCTTGATTCAGAAATTCACATGAATGATGTGAAACAGATAATAAGTCTAGACAAAAACCACATAATTATAATAATCTATTAATCACTTTATAGAAAATTATACACATAACGATTATCAAATTGCTAATTGGAAATTAATTTTTAATAAACTGCGTAAACGTTATTATAATTAACGCATCAACAAGCACAAAATTTGCAAGAAAATAAATAGACAAAAGTAGCAGAAATGTTTGGAACTAATTTTTGATAGAGATTTTTAGATGAGCGAGTAGTTTAAAGTATTAGAAACCCTGAATGATGCGGTGTGAGCTTCGCATAGCGTAATGAAAAAAACAGTAGCTAAAATGGTTTTTCCTGAACATCCCAAAATATGTTTACGTAAATAATACCTCACACACACATAAATATTTTAACTTTTGCACAAAATTGTGACACCTTGCTCCATTTTTTTAAAACAATTATAAAACTGAAATACAAAACAATGTAAAGCATTTTAATTGTACATAATTCTGGTACATTTTATTTGCCCACTGTAAAGATTTCGCTGCAATGATTTTGTTGGAAACGCAATGTAACAAATTGGGGAAGTCAAACGCCATGGCAGGTTACGATAAGTGTCCGTGCCTTTGCAACCTTTTTGCGTGTGGTTCCTTCCAGTGATGTATCTTTGCGAAAATTTTTTGACCTCAAAAACTTCGTAATATCTAGGATTTTTTTTTCGAAAATCCGAAAAAAATGATTTTTCTGAATCAAGTGAACCAATTTGTTTGTATTTCACATATATCATAAATCTACTCGTGACAATTTACACAGCCCCACAAAAAGAAAAATAAAAGTTCAAAGCAGCGAACCAGACCCATGTATCCCTATATATTTTCGGTCGCTGAATCTGATGCCGGGGTCAAAAAAAAATCGTACACCCCCAAAATCATTAGCTAGAGCCAAAAAACACCCCTGAAGTGGGGTAAAAAGAATATTAAGCTACGAGAATAGTTGTTACATCTTAATCAATCGAATTATACAAATCAAGGTTAAACAGCAGCGTACATATAATAGATATGAAACACACCCCCAGGGAGGGGGGGAAAACTAGCCCCCATATATAAAAAAATCGATCCAAAACTGCAATGACTGCTGAAAAAGCTCGAAATATCTAAGTTTTGTTAAAGTGTTAAGAAACTACATCAGGTCCGATGTAATCTTCATAAACTGCCCCTATAGGGTTGAGAACATCCACCCTCGAGTTCAAAGGACACGAGAAGAACAAGAAAAAACGTAAAATCCAACAGTATTTCTATTTTCATGGATGCTATGATTGGCTGAAATTGCGTAGTACTCTAAAATAGAACCAGAAACTTACGTACCATCAACATCCTCATAATTATAATACCATCAACATCCTCATAGGGTGTGAAAACTACCCCCCATGTAAGATTTAACTATAAAAAGTTACAGTGACTTCTATAACTAGACTATGTTCGGCGATGTGCTTGAAAACCACCCCCACGGGGTTGCGAGATACTACTGTATCTGTAGGATGCTGGAAAAACAGTGAGAAACTAACCGGATTTACATTTTTATGGATGCTATGATTGGCAAAAATCGTGTTGCACACTTGAGTTTGAAACTCATGTCCTATATATGTTATTAAGTAACACCCCCAGAAAGGATGTAAACTACCGTAATTCAAGATATAACGAAAAAGCTATACTGTTGCTTATTCGTTTCATTTTCATAGTTTTTTTTTTTTAGTGGTGGCGTCTCTCAACCCCGTGGGGGTGGTTTTCAAGCACAGCGCCGAACATAGTCTAGTTTCTTCTCTCTTCCACACAACGCAGGTGTTTCGAATTTTTATAGAAGTCACTGTAACTTTTTATAGTCAAACCAGTTTTCACACCCTCTGAGGGTTGACACTGTAGAATGTTGATGGTACGTAAGTTTCTAATTCTATTTTAGAGTACTACGGAATTTCAGCCAATCATAGCATCCTTGAAAATAGAGATCCTGTTGCATTTTACGTTTCTTCTTGTTTTTCTCGTGTCTTTTAAACTTGAGGGTGGTTGTTCCCAACTCTATAGGGGCAGTTTATGAAGATTACGTAGGACCTGATATATTTTCTTATCACTTTAACAAAACTTAGACATTTTGAGCTTTTTCAGCAGTCATTGCTGTTTTGGAACGATTTTTTTATATATGGGGGCTAGTTTTCGCCCCTCCCTGGGGGTGTGTTTCATATCTATTGTATGTACGCTGCTGTTTAACTTTAATTTGTATAATTCGATTGATTAAGATGTAACAACTATTCTCGTAGCTTAATATCCTTTTTACCCTATTTCAGGGGTGTTTTTTGGCTCTAGCTAATGATTTTGGGGGTGTACGATTTTTTTTGACCCCGGATTCGGATTCAGCGACCGAAAATACATAGGAATATATGGGTCTGGTTCGCTGCTTTGAACTTTTTTTTTTGTGGGGCTGTGTTATTAATGATATTTTGAGGAAATCTTTTTATGAAGAAAACAAAAATTGATGCTTTGGAATTTTTTGAAAAATTTAAACACGTACTTACACGTTAGCGACCACTACCATTTTTTACTAATTATACACCATACAATAAGCTATAACATATATTTTTCACAAAACTCTATCGAAATGGTACCGTAAATTAGAAAGGATACTGTCAGGAACATAAAAGGATTTTAATGCCGTGGGCGTATGAAAACCTTATAAAACTTTTAGCTTTAATTTAGTTTCTAGGCTCTTAAAAGATATTTTGTCGTTTTATTTTGTTCAATTTTTCGCTTTGAATTAATTTTCTTCTCGCATAAAAGTAATTATGAAACTGATAATTCGAAGTTTTGCCGGAGGCGCCGCGTGTAACAACGCGTCTTTAATTTTCATATTTTGAAGTTAATGATATATATTGTGGGGTCATTCAAAAAATACGTTCGCTTTCAGAGAGGAGGGGAAAATGTGGCAAAATGAATGATAGAAGTATATGAAAGGTCCTCACAAAATTGAAAAATAACTAAAATATAGCCATTAAGGTGGGTCAAAAAATACAAGTATATCAATTAAATTTCTAATAGTGATTAAAAGTTGTCAAGTTGTTCAATAAAAATCCTTTTAAATATTATTCTGTTATTTTGAATGTGATAGCCCGCGCACTAATTTTGAAAATTGCAAAAATTTTACTAAAACAATGGATTATCTGTTTGTTACATATGAATGAATTGCCTTTGAGGCATCTATTTATACATCTGGATGGCTCGACAACAGGCCCAACTTCATTTACAGGTGCTATAGGAAAATTACTAGAGGATTGTGAAAAGTTACCAGTTGTAAGCTATGTAAGAATAGAAAACAAGTTACCAAAAATCGATAGAAAAGATCTAAGTGCCGACCAAAAATATCTATATGATATTACAACAGCTGTTATAAACGGGCAATGTTCTTCTGATTTAGCAAATAGAACACCGGGAAAGATGTCCCATGCTAGATGGTTGACTAAGGCCAACATAATTTTGCAACTTTACATTTCAATATCCAAACCGTCGGAAAATTTGAACCATCTTGCTACATATGTAACAAAAGTATATGCTCCTGTGTGGTTTGAGATAAAAACCCACCCTACCTGGAAAGATGGTTCAAGAAATTTTTGGAAATTGATTTCTAGTTCAAGATATCTTTCACCTGAACTTAAAGCTGTAATAGACCCTGTTATAATTTGTACTAATAGCTACCATTGCTCTAGCCATGCATTCGATGAAAAAAAAATACCCTGTTATAGAACGAAACGCTTATTTTGCGCACCCAGAAAACCTGCTCTTATCAATGATCACAGACCATGAAAAATATGTAAGGGAACTCGCTGCCAGAAGAGTACTAAAAGCACGAAAATCGCACCAATTAGACAATATACCTCGTGTTTTTGAAGTGATTATGATCAATCTAAACACAGCTTCGTATATAGACCTTATTGATTGGCAGCAAACAATTTTTCCACCACCAGTTCTTCGAGATGTCAACGATGAAGAATTTATCTCGTTAATAGAGTCAAAAGGTGATAAAAACCTAACTTTTTTTAAAACTGCCATGTCACACACAAGCTGTAGAGCGTTCTGTCAAAACAGTCACGGAGGCCTCAATGCAATTATGTGACAAAAATGCAAGAGGATACATAAGAGCGAAAATAGCGTCCAGACAACTCATGCCAAAATTTGAAAGTAAGCACGATTTTAACGGAACCGTGTTAATGACTATTTTTTAAATACTGGTATAAAAATGCTAATATACATACTTTTCATCCTTCTAGTTTTATTTTATTTTTATTGAAAACCTACTATCCTCCATTTTTATTTAGTTAGCTTCTGGCGTTCGTTTTTCACGTTGATCTAAAAAATCAAGGTCATTGCGCGGACAGAAGACATTAATCGACTTGGTCAAGTAAGTCAGATTATCACTTAACTAATCAAGGGTCAACATATTATCGCTACTATGAATTGATTGACCGAATTTTTCTTTTCCTATATAAAAGTGACCCACCCTAATTGCCATATAGCCATATGTCTCTAACGTGTAAGTCCGTATTTAAATTTTTCAAAGAATTAAAAAGCATCATTTTTTTTTCCTTCACGAAAAGGTGTTCTGAAAATATAATTAATAAACTGTCACGAGTATATTTACAATATAAGTGAAATAGAAACAAATTGATTCACTTGATTAAGAAAAAATTTTCCCTGATATTATGAAGTTTTTGAGGTCAAAACTTTTTATGGTAGTATCTTACGGAAAGATACATCACTGGAAGGAACCACACGCAAAAAGGTTGCAAAGATACGGACACTTATCTTAACCTGCCGTGGCCTTTATTTATTTTTACTCAACAAGTAATAGCAGATTAAGCTTAATTTATTTAAAATACTGCAAAACTTTTACTGCTCGAACATTGTTTTTATTATGTAACTAACTTTTTGAATTATATTGTCATTCTACAATATACTGATAATATTTTGTTTGTATATGATCTGCCCTATGTCATTTTCTTATATGATCTAACGGAGAATAAATATTATTGTAGATAATATAACAACGGTACACATTCTCTGTCGTAACTGAAAACTATTCACCGATCCCTCACGCGCGTTTGAGATTCGGCTCTACTGGAGTCAGTTCCAGGTTACTGGACCCTTTCGGCGACGATGGTGATGCCTCCTCCAACAGCTTACTGTTTTTATTAATGTTAATCGTGCCCCCAAACTTTATAGCTTGTTCATTATATTTACAATTACATTTAAATAATTGTTTAGTGTTTTCACATAAATTTTCAGATATTGTAAACGTAGGTATGCTAACAAAATGAAATTCCGAGTTCCAAATTATGTATTTTCGCTGTAAAATAACAGTTAATCTAGCGTACCATAGATGGCGCACTAGACTTGTTCTGACTTTTTTCAGTCTGGTTTATACTCTACAGCTTTAAGTGCAGTAATCCGTAGAACTACAAATGTCAGGAGAGCTGGTTGAAGCCCATTGTATAGCCATCCATTTCTCAACGATGACAGACGCGTTTCGCCTTCCCAGGCTCCTCAGTGCCACACGGTAAAGAAAGAACGAAAATACAAATGCTTCAACCAGTACTTCATAACTTTCCTGACATTTGCTGTAAAATAATAGTAATCTAATCCTAATTATATTCATTCCATCATCAGAAATTGTGTAAATTAATGACATACCACTTATAATTAGTTTGATGTTATTATTTTAAGAGATTGCCTCACATAAAGATAATCGTCGAATAATGATAGATGGAGCTATCGACCCGAGGTTCAAGTTACTGCCTTAGTCTTAGCTTGACAGTTTACTTCACATTGACGAGTGGTTCGTGGATGGTTGACCATAATGACCATAGTTGCTGATCCAAGTAAGCTCTCTCTGATATTCAGTGCAGATATTTTACAAACGTCTTTTATGATTATTTGATATACTTCAGACTATCAAGGAGCAGTACATGTACAGGAGACTTACAACAAAAATTGTTCATTTGATAAATAACATTTCATGAATTATAGAATAACAGCAAATTGAATAAGGGTGTAAACATGTTAAAGTATTATCGGATAACAGCTGAATTTTGTGTTCATATTGTGAAAAATAAATTTAATTTTCAGTATTTATATTTCAGTGTTCGGAAATAGATGGTTCAAGGGTTTTCGAACAAAAAAATGTCATACGAAAAAACTTATTTAATGCATAAATGATTTTTAATTTTTTAAATTTTTTCAATCATTTTTAACTTCCAGTCACTGTAATTCTACAGGGAAGGCATTGAATCAATGTTTTCATATGGCATTTTTTTGTTCGGAAGCCCTTGAGGTACCTATTCCCAAAGTTTGAAGAAATTGCCACCGTAATGATTTTTCCAATGTTAATGATGCGGGGTCCTTTGCTCTACATTGTATAAGTGAAGTGAGATTTTTATTCAACCGTAATCCAAATTTGCATAGAATTTGATTTATGTGATTTCTATGATTGTACAAAAATTTCAAGCGATGTTAATGCATACTGTACAAGGTCAGTGGTTCAAACATATATTATATATTTGCGCAAATTGTTTCCTCTCGTGTTTTTAAGACGAATTTGTAACATAATTTTTTATAATTAGAATAAAATACTACAAACACACTTTTCTGTGTACAGTACAAAATTGTAAAGAATTTAATTCTCTACAAAAAATATTGTTCTGCATTGATTCGTACGAGCAATTGTTTCGGTGCAAAATAATGGTAAAGCTAAATATAGTTGACTGAAAAATTCAAGACTTGGTTCGTTCCAACAATCAGTCAAGGGGAATCGACAGTCTGCCAGCATTGCGATCTGACGATTGTCTTCAACGTTAGGGTTTAAATGAGGCTGGTTTGCTAGAAACCTCTCAGATAGGCGCAGAACTAAGTCCGAATCTGCGAAGTTTGTTTATCATCGAAATGGTAATGGTAATAATGTGCGTTTGCATCTTTTGCTGAAGACGATGAAGCCTTAATAAAATTGGTGCGACAATTTATCCTATTGTTTATATTCCTATTAATGACGTCTTTTATAAGGTTGCTCAAGTAAAAATGTAAAATATTTACGAAATTTCATTTCATTGCCAGATAGTCTTCTTTTCACAGTATAATTAAAAGTATAATCAGATCCACAAAACAACACCAGCTTATTTGGAAGCTTTGTCTGAAATCCCTAGACTATATTTATTTATTTCAATAATGTATCCAAGGGTACAACCCAGTTACAGGATAAATAACAACACAATTACAAGATTAAAAATAAAATAACGAATGAATATAACAAAACAACAAAGTGAAAAATAGGTTATTAGAACAACAATATAAAACGTACAGGACAATTAAATGTGTAACTGACAATTCATACAACGTAAAAATATACACAATACAACCTTTGCACATAATATACATAGCGAAATAAGCAAGATAGGAAGGGAGAAATAATTATTGTTAAACACTTGCTTAAGTTCGTTTTATGTCAGAAATATTGCAGTTGAAAATATCCAACCTTTGGTCTATGTTATTGTAGTTTAAACAGATTTGATGCAACGGAAATGAGCTTAAGATGTTGTTCGAGTAGGAGTGAGAAGCATGTTACTTGTTCTAGCGGACAATCTATGAACTCGATATTTAATAAGTGAGGTATTAGAGAGACAGTAGATTTCGTTGTTGATAATTTTATATAAGAAAATTATATTACACATTACCCGTCTTCTAAGTAGACTACACATATCAAATTTGTTAAAAAATGACTTCCTGATTTTATAGTTACCTTCCAGGATAAATGTTGTGGATTTGAAGAAACGTCTTTGTACTTTCTCAAGTGAGGCGATATAGACATTATAACTAGGACTCCAAACAATGGAGGCGTATTTCAATTTGAATCTAACAAATGTTGTAAGTAATAGACGAAGAGTAGACAAATTTTTAATGTCCCTACTATTATTATTATGCAGAATAATACCTAGGGATCTATAAGCTTCAGCAACGTATTCCTCAATATGTCTGGAGAAAGTAAGTTTTAAGTCGAAGACAACTCCTAAGTCCTTCACAAACTCAGGTCTATCTAAGACGCAATTATCCAAATTAAAATTAAAAATAATAGGGTCAGATTTGCGCGAAAAGGACATCACGTTACATTTAGTCCGGCTGCCAAACTGTATATTTTATGTAAACCGAAAATTATTGTATTAAGATTTTTTTATTTCTGAATTAGTACAAGGACATATTGAGCTGCAAGAAAATTGATGATGACATTCTGTCACCTTTGGACAACTCGATATATTCAATATGGCGGCTATAAATTACCTTAATTTGAAAATGATCTTTTCGTGCAAGTGTGGTATGTCAAACTATATGTTTTTTAGGATGCGGAGTTCAAAAACATATCTAGAGTTGTTTATAATTTATTATTTGTGGCATATTCAGGATTTAAAAAGTTAGATAATAAATACGAAACCAGTCTTTATCGAAAATAAACACACACAAACAGATATTTGAATTTCAATTCAACTCAACATATTAGCGTTAAGAAAGAGTTGTAAAACGTTTGTATGATAGAGCTAAAGTAATTTCTTCAAATGATGAAAGGTTAAATGACGGGAAACAATTTATAAAAACTGTTCTATTAAATAATCAATACCCCGAGAGTTTTGCTGATAGCCAGCTGGCAAACATTGAAAGTACAGTAACCACTAAACATTTACAACCTGAATTTAGATCTTTAGCAGTAATTCCATATATACCGGGTTTATCGGATACATTACGAAAAATCGGAAATAGTTTTTAAGTTAAGTGAAAAGAGGAATGATCTGGTACAAGACACGCACAAAGAAGAAATGCAGTCTAGAATCGCTGAATCGCTTCGGATGGAAAAGACAGAAAAGGAATAAGAAACAAACTAAGGCTCTTCATTGACCCATTGGCTCATAGTAGCCACTCACAAAATATAGTAAACATAGCTTCTGGAGTGGTACTACCGAATACTACTGTACACGACGCTGTTAACATTGTAACTCAACAAATTAAAAAAAAAATTGAAGAAGGTTGGCCATCGAGTTTTCATTTGACTAAACCGAGATTAGTTGTAAGCGGGTCTACAGCAAAGGAACACGTAAACGTTGGTAGTGTTGAGGTGTTCGATACTGGTATTATTTATTCCCGAGTTATAAGGCAAGCTCACGACAAGTAGATGTCAGTAAAGTTCTCTCCCATGAACTTTCACCTATACCAACGTCAATGTTTACAGACTCTGGAGAAATGAGGATCTGCAAATCTAAGTCCAGTTTAAAAAAGCTTCTCCAGGTTTCTTGCTCAATAAGAAATAAAGGTGTTGAGCACACATCTATCATTATTGTCTGCACTGTGTACAATGGCCAGAAAAGGGGACTGTAGAGGACTTTATAAAGGTACTCAAAACATCTATAAGCAAACATTTGCAGCATGGAAATGTGCACCTTGTTTTTGATCGGTATAAGGAGTATAGTATTAAAGACTGCACAAGATCAGGTAGATCTACAGGCGTAACCAGAGTTCGCGTACTCACATATGCAACACCTCTGCCTCCACGGAGAAATATTTTGAGCTCAAATGAAAACAAGAAGCAATTGATTGAACTGATTTGCAGTAGCATTGTTGGTGACGAATCGTTTAAAAAAGAAACAAGACTAGTAAGTACAGGCTAATTTTGACCGGTCCACAAGAAGAACCTTACGACATTTATCGTGCAGAAGTAAAACGAAGAAGCAGATACGATTCTTGCACAGCAAGCTATGCTGTACAAAATGATGATGAAGACAAGCAGGAGCAGGTTGTCGTCATATCAGATGAGACAGATGTTTTTCTGCTTCTTTTGTACTCCTCCAACCTTAAGAAGATATCTGTAACAATTCTGATGGAATCATCTGTCCAGGGTCGTACACTAATTGACATTAGAGCATCTGCTATTAAACACGAGAAAATAATACCTGATGTGCTAGCACTTCATGGTATCACTGGATGTGATACCACTGCCATGTGCTATGGCATTGGAAAGAATAAAGCCATTAATGTTTTGAAAAGAGGACACTCTTTATCATTGGTTGGAGGTGCCAAGCATCGAAGTATATGGCCGCATATTACGGAGCAAGTAAGTGTACCACAACTTCAGAGGCTCGTGTCAAACTGTGGGCTGACAAAGTTGGAAGAACGAAATCACAATTACCGAAACTCTGCTCACTGCCACCGACAAATTCAGCGTTTGAACAAAACCTTAAGCGAGCTAACTTACAAACCTGCATTAGGAAAAACTCAATGGAATCTGACCCACCAGATTTGAATCCACTGCTTCACGGGTTCTACAAGGATCAAAACTCGAAATGTCTGCTACTCACAACTTTGCCAGAGAATATTGAAGTTGCACCGCCGGAAATTCTGAAATTGGTTAAGTGCTCTTGTGAAAGTGTATTGTCATGCAAGAGAAATCGACGTAGTTGCAGGAGAGCCAGCCTACCATGCACCATGTTTTGTTCATGCACAAATCAGGCCTGTAGCCAGGGGTGGGCCCGACCTACGGCGACCGCAGAAAATAATGAGGTAGCTATTTTTAAATGGAAAAAACGAATTTTTGGCCCATGGGCCCCCTCTGAAAATTTTTTTGCCCACCCTTAAAGCATTTTCTAGCTACAGGCCTGGCACAAATACTTTATATTCCAATGATTTCATACGGTTTGCTGAAGTGGAAATGGAATGGGATGAAGACTTAATCGATGGTGATCTTGAAGAGACTACAAGAAGGGATCTCTATCTAGACAACATTTTGTTAGTCATGTTGCATGTTTTCTTTTTATACCAAGACAAATTACCACATTATCATGTCATCAATATTCACATTACATTGCTTATGCTTGAGAAATGATTTTTTTTTGTATACTAATTTCCTAATACAATTTCAATGGTGTTTTTGAATTCTGCATCCTAAAAAACATACCAAACTTGCATGAAAAGACCATTTTCAAATTAAGGTAATTTATAGCCGCCATATTGGCCGCCATAATGAATATAAAGTGTAGTATAGGGTGACAGAATGTCATCATTCATTTTATTGAAGCTTAATACGTCCTTGTACTTATTCAGCAGTAAAAAAAACTTAATGAAAAAGTTTATGGTATTGGTTTTGGCAGCCGGACTAATCTGGCAGCGTTTAAAAGGAGTTGGTTATAAACACACCAGGCGTTAAGCGAGTCTCGAGCCTTAAGCAGTCGTCTTCGGATTTAATGCAAATATGTAACTTGAAATCACCAGTGTAATGTAAATAGCATACATAAATGTTGTCAATAATATCATTAATGAAGGGGACAATAGAGGGCCAAGTATGGAAAATTGCGGAACTCCTGACGTTTGTTTTAATAATACAAATTGGAAGCCACGATATTGAACAAACTGAGGTCGACAAGTTAAATAAGAAATAAACAAATGATTAAGAGAGTCACTGAACCCAAAGTTTTGCCATTTGTTTAGATATATACCGTGATCCAATCTGTCAAATACTTTAGAAAAATCAGTGCAGATGACATCAACCTGACCTTTCTGATATAAAGCTTCAGCAATATACTGTGTTTTGCACACAAGGTTCGATACAGTGGACCTCCCTTTGATGAATCCGTGCTGCTCCACTATAACTGAGTTCTTAGTATGGAAAGAAATAAAACCGTATATTGAAATTTCCAATATTTTTGCGAAATTGCATAAAATAGTAATAGGGCGATGGTTCTCAATGTCACGCTTATTGCCCTTTTTAAATACTGGACAAATTCTCGACTCTTTCCATTTGTCAGGAAAAGTCGCCGTTTTCAATATTAAATTAAAAATAATGCAGAGCGGTTTGCTAAGAAGAGTAGCACAATCTCTTATAATAAACACTGGTAACAAAATAAATTTTCTCCCTGAATCTGTATTCAGAAAACGCACATTATCAGATTCAAATAAAGTGACTTATTTAAGTAATTTTCCAGATAATTAAAAAGTACTTAAATTTATTCAAGTTGTAAAAATAAAACTCATATTATTTATTCTAGTTGCAAGTAATTTTAATATTTTTAGGAAAGTTCTTGTATAAATGCATCTATTCTAGGTCACAGTCAATAGACTATGTATTTGAGCAAAGAATAACAAGTAAGTTTAATCTGGAATTTTCTCAAATTGGCTTTGAAGAATTTCTGAACAGATAAGGAAGCAACTTTACTCGTGAAGGAGGGCATCTAAATAACCGCAAAAAATTAGGCAATGTATTTAACCTCAAACAGAATAATATGAATCTAGCTTAAAAACAGAATTGTCTACATACCTTATTGTCCTTCTGCCACGAACATGAGCCACGTTTATTAAACACTTTACACACCAAGAGTGCATCTTGTCCAGGGTTCACCTCCGTATAAGATGGTTGTTGTTCAAACCTTTGCACTGCCACTGATTCTGCAAAAAAAACTTAGTTTTAGAGGATTATAACATTTATGTATTAAAAAACTATAAAACATACAATCGTAATAACTTATGATTAAAGAGTTTATAACTTGGAACAGGTATTAAGTGCAGAGCAAGGAAAAATGTTACAAAACCATATCCAGTAACTCCAGAAACTCGAATGAGAATCATACATTATTCTCTTCGACGGTTTAGTAATTATTGAACATTTTATAGCATACTGTTCGTCTGATGATGAAAACTTAATTGCATAAATTGTATTTTATGAGCAATTAGATTTTTATTTTCGTCCACCTTGCACTACCAGTAGCATCGTCTGCGGATAAAAAGAATATTTCTACCATGGATGTATATTTAATATTTAGACAGATATATGTATCTAGAAATATGAGAATACCTTTATATTTTCACAACTGTCGATTATCGTTATAGAAAGATATCTCAAAAATAGGAAACAAAATGTTTGTATATAGATGTGGTTAGCTCTCGTTATTTAACTTTTAACGCGGGAGTGCCACAGAGATCAGTTCTAGGTCTTTTGCTTTTTTCAATTTATATATTAAATTTCATAAACTACAGCACGACTAGACGATTTTTAGGCAGACAATATCCAAATGTCTCTCCCCACTCAGCATGTATGTCAATCAATTTTGAGTCATTTGTTATAATAGCTACATGCCATTGCTTCATTATAAATCCTATTAAATCTAATGCATTAACCTTTGGAACTAAAATAAATCGTCAAACTGTAAATAATACAATTAATATTAAAATTGGTAATTCTAAACTTGAAACTGTTGATCACTCAAAAAATTTAAATTTGTTAACGGATTGTCAATCAAGGTTTGAAAAATATGGTAATGAAATTATACATCATTCATAATTTTCTTTAAAATTGACTTTATTTGACACAGAAAATGCTTTGTGAAAACTTTGCATTGTCAAAATTGAATTGCGTGGATACTGTTTATGGTCCAAATTTTCAATATGTCGTAAAATGCAAACTGTACAAAACTCACATTTACGACTTATATTTGGAGTTAGAAGATGAGAAAAAATATCACATACGTTAAAATATGCTGGATGATTAAACATGGAAAATCGTAATTATGATTGTTGCCACAGTTTGTCAGAAAATTGTTACTGGCAAAAAGCCATCCTCTCTACAAAAAAAAAAAAAAAAAATTCGTACTGATGTCCACAGCATTATTATTAGGTTTAAAACTAAAATAACTCCACCAAAATTTTTTCACCTACCATATATGCAAAATTTATTATTTCATTTTACAGGTGTTAAATACTAAAAATATTCATTAATTTAAAACAAAATTTAAAAAGTTTGTTTCCAAATTCCAAATTTATAAATGCATTTTTATTTTATTACATTTATTTATTTTATTTTTTTTCAATTTTCAATTTTATTCACAATTTTTTCACATACATACTATGGCTTTTTATAATTGTGTTAATGTGGTTTTGTTGGTACCTAGGTAATTATTAGACAATAATCACCTGTACGTTACATTTATTTATTTTATTACATTTAGTAGTTTATATACTCCATATATTCCATTGGGTAATTTAGACAATGGGGATAATGGGGGAAGGAGGAGTAAGAGGGGGGTGGTGGTGGTAAGGTGGTTAAGGTGGTAAAGTGGTGAGGTGGTACAAGTTAATATACAAAATTTTAATCTAAGAAACATTTCCGAAGAAGGTGACAACTTCTCATAGAATTCTGCAAACCTGAAAATACCGGGAGAATTTCGGCAATTAAAGTGCCATCAGGAGGTTAACTAAGAATAAAAATATAGCAAATAAGCCTACACAATTAAATAATTTTTAAAAAACTGTGAAAAGTATCCTATAACATTTAATAACTATACCAAAACTTCAACAAACATGCGAAGAGTATAATGTTTTCACCTAATATTTTTATTGTATTGTTATGTTTGCCAATGGTGTTTATGTGGCATTTTACTTTCTGAATACTTATTTTTAATTCACATTTTTTTTTACTAAAAAATATTTTTTTCGACCAGGAGTTTTGACAACTATATCTTGACCTTCCTTGAATCCATTATAAATATTACCTCGATGATATTCATCTACTCATCCTGTTCAAATATCGCTTTGCATGTATCCAAAATAATTCAAAAAGTTATCATTGTAAATAAATCAAATGTTTGATAATAAACGTGGGTGATATTACATTATTTGGTGAAATAGTTATCTGAAGTGATACATTCATTAAAAAAAAAAATCCGGTTTCATGTGATTACTAAAAATGATTAGCAATATTTCTTCACAGAAAAATTTAGAAATACATACATTTTGTTATTTTCACTGGAAACCCCTATAATGAAGAATATTCTTGTGGGCGGATTGTAGTAATCATTTACTTTCAGCTTCAACAAAAAAGTTGAAACAACTTAAATAAATTTATCTTCATACAAAGTTAAATAGTAGAATGACGGTTTCACTTCATCCATCATCCCGTTTATTTTTTTCCTTAATAATAAATATACTTTGGTATAAGAAAGTGACTTTCTATTTATAACACACATAACACAATCTACACGTCTGAGAACATATTATCGACTGCTACGAAGATGTCGCATTTATCTAATTTCTCTAAATAATAAATTATTATCATATGACCGAAAACAAGGCTCTTCTTTTGTACGATGTGATCAATTTCAAACGTAATTTGAGAACGTTTCAGTTATTATTAAGGATAAATGCACTGCAATTTGCGTATTCAGCTCACGGTGCATTCTATTTTTTTTTTTGTTTTCGACTCCACAACAGCTAATACGTGCACAGCTGAATAACAATATTTAATTTACAAGGGATATTCATATTTTTGTAAGTTAGACTTGGGCAGTGCACTCTTAAATTGATGCAGTTTTTGCACTATACAGGGTGTTTCATTAAAAATTGATCATACGCTAACTGAAGAATCCTTAAACCAAAATATGAAGAATTAACTAAAAACACTTAGATAAAATGTGCCTCCTTATTGAGATACAGGGTGTTACATTTAAAAATTAAAAAATATTTTCACATATTATTACTTAATATTTCTTTACTATGTTTGGTTAGTGGTCCAAGACACATAATCAGTGAAAGAACTGGTTGCTCACTATTGCCAGGTAGAGGGGATGAAGGAGTCCCCCCTCCCCTTAATTTGTACGCCACTGGTCAAATATTTGTTTTCTTGTTTTTTTTTTTATTTTCCAATAATTTTTACGCAAAAAAAGGTACTCTTAATACATTGCTCTAGAGTGCCTATTTCTCGAGATATGAATTACCGTTCAAATCTGTTGGTAGTTCATATGGGTTGGGTCCATATGAACTACAATTGCCAGTGTTTATTCATGATTTGTAAGATTTTAGGCTGCGGACTGAATCGAAAGTGACGTTAGATTTTTGTCAGCAGACAAATATGCGACATTGACAGATCTTTCATTAATTTAAAAACATACTGTGATAATGCAAAAAAATGGCGCCAAATATTGTAACGTTCAAGCACATTTGTTTTTGAAGCAACGTTTTCATAAATGTACATTTTTTTAGAAACGTTTTCAAAAATAGGTCTCCCGGCACTTTTCTAAAATGTGCACATGAGTTGTGTTCAGGTAAATCATTAATAAATATTGTACGGGTATTTTTCAGTTTATTCTAAGCTTTATAAAAGTCACACTGACGAGACGCCGAAACAGGTGCAAGAGAATGTTTTAAAGTTTGTTGTAATTGCTATTTTGGTAAGTATTTCTGTTTTATTTATTTTTGGTTTCATTAAATAGAATAGTTTAAATTAAAAATAACATTATTGTCCTATTTCACGTTAGAAAGTTTGGCGAAAACTAGATTGGTATCAGTAAAAGTAGTAAAAAGTCACTGTACATATTGACCAACTCGTCTAATTCCCAAACTTTGTAAAAATGAAATACCTATCATATCGTTGTTTTTGGTATCTTTAATGTTAGGCTTGCTACAGTAAGCTTAAAACATTAAGCTAAAACTTACTAAAGCAAACTTAACATTCAAGATTCTACTACAAACAATGATATGATTATTTTATATTATCGGGTATTTCATTTTTACAACGTTTGAGAATTGGACAAGTTGGTCAACATATACAGTGACTTTTTACCACTACTAGTGATACCAATCTTGTTTTCGCCATGACACATTTTACCAAACTTTCTAACGTGAAAGAAGTCAACTGTAACAGATATACTGTACATTATGTGCATATTGTCTTTCTTTTAACATAAGGATGTATGTTTGTACTTATCTGTGATAAGAAATTTGTAAAAGTTCAAATAATTACTAGTATTTTCTGGTAATATATGTACTTATTCTATTTTATAGAACTTTTACGTAAGGAATTTACATTTGCATTAAATTATTATTATATTATGATGAAATCCCTCACAACACGCGGTTCCAGTGTGGTGATGCTCTCAAGACCGCTCCTTGTCTATGTCAAGTTCAAAAACAGACCGGTCTAGTAATAACAGGAGCATTCAGGGCCACTCCAACGATTGCAATGGAGGCCATCCTTGGACTCGCACCCTGGCATATTGAAGTAAAACTGGAAGCCAGAAAAGCAGCAAAGATAATATTCAAGAATGGAATGAGGGATGCGACGAGCAAACACTTTATTTCCACTTGGAAGGGACCAGGTCGTCACTACGGGTTATCTATCCCATATAAATGCATGTTCTCTAGTCGAGATGACTGGAAATGTGGTAAAAGTTATCTTGTGAGTCTCTTCGGGGTCTGGTATACAGACTCAGGAAGGTGCCGGTGCTGGTGCACATGGATGCGAACCAAGAGTTCGTCATAAGCGCCACATGGCAAGTTACCTTGTATATTCCAATCAAAGGTATTGCCATCTTACTATGTGTAAGCGAAAATTTCAGACAAAGTGACCCCCAAGCTGATTCTGAAATACCGAAAAACGTTTGAAAGTAAAACTGGAAGCCAGAAAAGCAGCAAAGATAATATTCAAGAATGGATGCGACGAGCAAACGCTTTATTTATACTTGGAAGGGACCAGGTCGTCACTACGAGTTATCTATCCCATATAAATGCATGTTCTCTAGTCGAGATGATTCGAAATGTGGTAAAAGTCATCTTCTGAGTCTCTTCGGGGTCCGGTATACAGACTCAGGAAGGTGCCGGTGCTGGTGTACATGGATGCGAACCAAGAGTTCGTCATAAGCGCCACATGGCAAGTTACCTTGTATATTCCAATCAAAGGTATTGCCATCTTACTATGTGGAAGCGAAAATTTCAGACATAGTGAACCCCAAGCTGATTCTGAAATGTCGGAAAATTGACTAAGTTTTGTAAACACAATTCTGACAAACTCGTATGGGTGTCTGGACATAGTGGTGTAGGGGACGATGACGCTTTGGTGGTGCAACGAGCAAAACTCCTTTCCATGGCCCTTAGGCAACCCTCGGTTTTTAACAGCTATTAGGTTGCAGCTCCCGAAATGAGGCAGTTAAGATTTCATGTAAAGGAGCTTCCAACTGACTCCACCATAAATTGGTTGCTTGAGCTCGATAGAAAACGAATAAGACGGATAATAGGTTTCATAACAAAAAATTGTTTTTAAATAAGCATCTACATGACAAACGATCCTATTTGTCGAGTGTATGGAGTAGATGATGAAACCATCACTTATGTTCTATGCAATTGCAGACTATTAGGAGCGTAAAGGTATAGGTATCTTGATAGGGAATTTTTACAGCCGAAAGAACTTCCGTATCTACCCTGGAATAGGCTGTTATTCTTTATGGAGAGTACCGGTCTTTTTTAAGAGATCTTTTTCGCGAATGTACAATTGACTGACTGGCCTACGTACTTCGGACGTTTGAAACCGCCCTCTTACCTAATAATAACGATTAGTTAAGAAGGGCAAATATGATCATATTGAAATTTGGACACTAATTTATTATTAGCAGACCGAAAAAGTTTTGGTTTTTGAAATATATCGATCAATAAATATAAGTCATTACACGGAATAATAAAATAAACGTAAGTAAAACACGAAATTATAAAAACTGTACATGCCAAGGGTCTCAACTTTTTTTTATAAGATTCTACAAAATTAAAAATATTGCATCTCGGATGTGAGGGTTTAATGAACCAAGCTGTGAACCACCAGGAGACTATTAAAATTAAAAACATGACAATTGCATCCAACAAATTAACTTATTTCCAAAAATTGCATTCTATGAAGTATTCAACAATAACCTATATAAAAACTTTAATAAAACGTCGGGCAGTACCTAAAATGTTTCTATTTGGTTTCCTTACATCATTCCTTTCGGCTCGTACATAAATCTATTATGCATTATCGATCATACTGGCTAATTTATTTTATATCATACGACGACAGTGCTTGTAATAATAGCCTACATGAATCGTATCATCTATTTTATTCTGAGCTATTATACATAAGATTGATGTTTCGATTGAAAAACTGCGAGTGACAGTTTTGGTATCCTATAATGTTACAAAGCAAAGGAGTATAGTCCGAGAATTTTGTCATAGTCGGACAGCCGGCGAATTTCTTTTGGGTTATTTCGTCTGCAATATGTTATTTTTTTTATCGATGTGCTAGTGTTCTATATTGCAGTATTATAATCTTATTAATTATAGTTGATATTTTATGGTAGTTGCCGTGAAATAGAAACGTTCTGTTAAATAAATGTCAATGCCAATGAAATTAAAACCATTTAAAGTATATTATTTATTGAATATAAAAGATACAGGGTAACGTTCTAGTTTTTTTCATCTTTTTTGCGCCTCTGAGATATGGACCCTTATGGACCCTTAGGGGAGTAGACAGACGGGCGTGATGATTTCATGTAGGAAGAGGGAGAGAGTGAGAGAGGACAATATAGAATGGTTATAGGGAAAAACCAAATGACAAGAGGCGAAAAGATGCCCTTCAAAACGTTGAGCTGATGTCACCAAGGATATTATGTTCAAAAATAAAGTAAGTATGAAAATCTCCTTCCTTTCTGGTGGACCACTTCGAATGGGCAGGAGTGTATTTAAAATTATAAATAAGCAGCCTGGCATCCATTCTGTCCCGTGTCAATTCTTTGGAGCGTGTTTTTTGCTTAGTTCTTTTTCCTGCTTCAGCAGATGAAAAGTTACTAATTTATAACTAGTTATATAGGATGTTATTAGTTTCATATCTTTAAAAAAACTGGTAGTGGAGAGCAAGCATACAAAACAAAACTTTTTAATAAAATTGATTGAGAAATTCTGACCAGTGTGTACTTATTATATTAAGTAAGTCGGTAACTTCTGTCGAACTAAACCGAGTACAAAGTTTTTGCGGCCTACTTCTCCCTTTTTATAATGATCATCAATGCGGCACTATAACTGGCATGTGTTTGCGCAAATTTTTGTGCTAATTAAGGAAACGTAAGCCCTTTTTCGCAACTGTAGTTCACAGAAGGTAAATGTTTAAATTATTGATCTTAGGCAATTTTTTACAAAAGACCCTTGGCGGAAAAAGTTATAAAGTGTTACATATTTTTACCCCCAGAGACATCTGTAGGAATTCCCTCCAAGTTCCATGTATAAGTAACAGAACACAATTGAGTTAATTAAGTTAGTTAGTTAGTTAATTAGTTAGTTAGTTTAGCAATCCGCCCAGAGATGGCGCGCGGTGCCAGAGTCTGAAAGTAATAGAGAGCCTACTAGAAAATTACAGAATGAGAGAACATTCTACAGCTCTCATATTTAGGTATATAAAGGAATGGAGAAGCCGAGTCAGAGATTTCAGTTCAGAAGACAGTACAGTATAGTTCAGTTAACAGTTCAGTTCAGTAGTGAGGTGATAAAAGAAGAAGTAGACAAAATGATCAAGTGACTGACTTATTGAATTATAGTACACAGTGTAATATAAGTGAAGTAATTATTTGTTATAATTAGTACATAAGTTAATAAATTAGTGTTATAATTTCCGGATCCATGTTACAGGGTGTTTACAAAACGGAGGTGTAAACTCGTAACAATAGGTTTTTGTTTTGAAATTACATTTGCCAGCGAGATAACATACCTGGGAAGCATTATACCAAAAACTGACATGAAATACCCACACCCAAAAAGTCACACAGAAAGATTTCAGTTAGAAGCTTAATCTTGGATTTCATATTTCTTTAATTGGAGATTAAACTCAATTACCTTGGAAAAGTACAAACAGATGTGTGAAAAAAACTGGGGGATAAACCACAACATGACCCCATGGTTACGCAATAGAGTCGTAAGACCCATAATAACCTATGGATCAGTGGTACGGTGGACCAAGACACAGCAACTGGAAGCAACAAGGCTATTAAATGGCGTACAAAGACTGCCTTCTGTTTGCTTGTGCGCCACGGCGCCATAAATACTGCTCCTACAGCTGCATTGGAGGTCCTTTTAGTTCTGCCGCCACTACACATACTTATCCAAGAAGAAGCTCGTTCAGTGGTGTAATGGCTGATGCAAGGCACAACGTCCATAAGGCATCAACAGAGCACCAAAAGATATACTCAAATCTGAAGGCAGATCCCATTTTAGGAGTGCCTACGGATACTATAATATTTTGCTTATTTATTATATTTTTTTATATATTTTTATTATATTTTGCTTTTGCTTTGCATAATTTGCTTCCAAAATATAACTTCGACAAATATTTTCCAATAAAAATACCAGACTGAGAAGACCGAAAAAACAGTTCTCCTAGATTGGCACAAATAGTCTGCTATATGGTTAGCTCCAAAACAGAACAGGCAGTCAGGGTTGGGATTACGGGATAGAATTGAAAACAAACATCCTGATAAGGAATACACGCCACAGTATTTCAGGCTCAAATGGCCGTTTTGCGAGTGGTATGCAATGGAAATAATGAGGCAAGGAACTGTTAACCAGTCGATTCCATGCAGGTCGATTCAAGGCTAGTTTGGCATTGCATAATTGCTCTTATGGGCCCAGAAAGTCGGAATAAAGTGACCGTGGTGTGGGTACCAGGACAGGAGAGACAGAATGATGAACCGATCAGGGAAGAACAGTCTGAAGACCTTGCTGGACCCGAAATCTTTTGCCTAGCCATGCGTACGAGCATCCAAACCCTCACGCTCACGAATTAAAATTTTTGAAGAAAAAATCTTGTTTTGTTTGCAATTTTTTTTATATATATTTCGTTAAATTCAAAAAGGCCTTTTAGGTGTTCCGTTCCGTTCCCAAATGAAGATATTGTGGGCAAACGGAGTAAAAATGTCATGGACCTCTCTTTAAGAAATATTTTCACACAGCATTAAAAAATATTTTATTGACCGTTGTTTGTCATTTTAAGATGTGTGGTACTTTAGAAAACAATTAGAGAATTTTTCTGTCCATTTCCAAACACTAAAATGTATATTAACAAAAGTTTGAATAGAGATAAATTAGAAATAGGATTACGTTTACCTTGAAATTTTTATACCGTCCAAAAACTAGTACAACACACTTGGGAAAATCGTAGATTTCAACAGAAACAAAGAACAATGAATACAATTTGTAACCAAAATGCACTCTATTGTTGTCATAACAGAACAATCTTGAAACTTATTCTCACTCAAATGTCACTAAGAAAAATTAGGAAGTAGAGCTCTACATGACGTTCACCACACATTCACAGAAACGATCATTTCATTCAAACGCCTATTTTTTTCTATTATATCAAAGGTTCAGCACGTGCTTATTTGTTTTGTTTTTTGTTTTTGATATACTTTATTGTCCAAAGAAATAATTCTCATTGACAAAGTTTAAGTATAACACAAACAATATTTGTTTAGTAGGTTTACAAACAATACAAAACAAAAACAGAAAAAATACAAAGATACAAAAATCACGAACATACGAGTTGTATATTTTATAAACTAGTGAACTAAACACTTTAAAATGTATCGTCATAGGACTCCTGTAAGTTATAATAGGGTTTATCAATTAAGAACTTTTTTACAGCCTTCCTAAATAGTTTGTCAGAGGAGATATTTTTCAATGCTACTGGGATACGATTGTAAATTTTCTTACTATTGTAAATTAGAGAATTTTTTGTGAAGTTTGTAGATGGTATGGGTAGAGTAATGTCATTTGCTTGGCGAGTAATGCGGCGATTTTCTGTACGTTCAAAAGTATTTCGTTTTTTATGAAATAAGCACACCGTTTCGTGGATAAAAATAGATACTACAGTTAATATCTGGTGAGCAACAAATAGAGGTTTGCAAGAGTCTCTAAAATGCGCTTTGCACATATATCTTACTGCTCGTTTTTGCAAAATGAGCACCCCATTTAATAGTTGTTGGCTGCACAATCCCCATATCTTAGGTGTGACTCTATTAAGGAAAAGTATGCTGTTTTTGCAGTAGAGCATCCCAATTCGATAGAAATTGTGAGAATAGCATAACATCCAGCGGCTAATTTATTATTTAGATTCCTTATAAGTTCTTGAAGATTTAATTTATTGTCGATATACAGTCCAAGAAACTTTGTATGAGTTTTATTTTCTAGAATGTGACTTCCCAGGTAAAGCTCTTCTAAGTTGCAACCGAACGCTATTACATTAGTTTTAGCAATATTAAATGTGAGAAGATTTGAATCTCATCATTCCTTTACTACAGATATATCGGAGGAGATATTCTCATGCAACATTCTCAAGTTTTTATTATGCCACAGAATGGTGGTGTCATCGGCAAAAAGAGTAAAACTTCCCGATATATTGATAGTTGCCAAGTCATTTATGTATAACAAAAAGAGAACTGGGCCGAGAACAGACCCTTGTGGAACTCCGCAGCTTATCTTGACTTTATTAGAATATTTTCCTGATGATTTTGTCATTTGGAAGCGATCCTTAAGGTAGGACTGAATCCAGGTAAATGAGGTACCTCTGAATCCGTAACACTGAAGCTTCCGCAGCAATATTTCATGATTCACGCAATCGAATGCTTTCGATAAATCACAGAATACAGTCGCGGCAACTTCAGCCTCATTTCTTTTATGGTAGACCTCTTCCAAAAAAGCAAAAATAGCTTCGCTGTTACTTTTGTTGGTTTGAAACCCAAACTGGTTACTATTAAGTATTTTATGTACAGTTAAGAAAGCTAGTATCCTTTTTTTAACTAATTTTTCGATTATTTTAGAAAGTGTACATATTAAAGAAATTGGTCGAAAATTTGAGGGTTCATCAGTACTTCCACCTTTGTAAATTGGAATGACAACGGAAGTTTTTAGGTAAGAAGGGAATGTACCGGTTTCAAAGGATTGATTTATGAGGTGAACTAAAATATTTAATGTGCTATTTGGCATGTTTTCAAAAACTTTAATAGATAGATCGTCTACACCAGAGGATTTTTTATTTTTTATTTTTAAAATAATTTCTTTTAATTCTATTGTATCTGTAGGTGATAAGTATAAACTTGTTGGAACATTAATATCACTAAGATAGATTAGAGGGTCATTTGGTGCCACAATATTGTTTGTTAATTTTTCTCCGATAGTACAATAGTAGTTATTAGTCAAATTAGGATCTAATTTAAATTGAGGTGGAGTTTGACTATTTTTACCTCTTAGGTCATTAATGATGGCCCAGCTCTCCTTTGACACGTTAACTGCCTTGGTGAGTCTCGCCTTATAATAACATTCTTTTGCAACTCTGATTACTTTCCTGTATTTGAGAAAACGCTTTGTCCAGAATCAAAGATGTGGAACCAAGGTAAAAACCCGAGGAATTCAATGGGAAAAATAAAGGAACAGGCTGTCCTCATGTGGGGACCGGGTGAGCGAAAGGGTTAATAAACGGGTACAAAACAAATTTCTGGGATGGTGGAAGAGCAAATACAGGCCGAAGAATTCACTAAAGTATGGGCAGCCAATTTTACGAAAGACCTATTACTCCAAAATATAAAATCCATTAGGATAATGGTGGGTATTCTAACTGAACACTGTAGGCTTATTAGACACATGAGTCCAATGGAATTGGCGGAGGAGCAACATGCAGATTCTGTCAAAAGGAAGAGGAAACCTGAGTACGTGTGCTATGTCATTGGGAAAGTCTAACTAGACTAAGATTCCAACTACTTGGTGAGGAGAAACTAAGAGCAGAAACTAAGAAGCCATTAATGAGGCTATGGAATCTGATAAATAAGACAGAACTGGATAAGAAGCTCTAAGTAAAACTAGAACAGTGGCACCACAATGGATTCACAGGGATCGCGGTGGTCAAGGTCAGCTTCTCTTTTCAAATCCGATTCTAATTTTTCTTCTGGCGAACGAAGTTTGCATTTTTTGTTTCTGATATACATACACGTTTTCTAAGTTAACTTAACCCCTCCCCGTACAACTCTGCAATTGTCATGGAGCTTCGCATCATGAAAATCTAGTTGGCTTCCGGTTGGATGTTAGGAAGGTATTATGTATCAGTTAATTATTATAATACATTTATATTGATTTGTGAATTGCAGCACAAATTTATCAAGCATAACTCGCCTGTGAAATGTTTAGTTACTAGTAACTTAGTAACTTTTCATGAAAATAAAAACAGATTTTTTAAATTTTTCTGTGTTGAATTTATTATACTTTTCTAGCGATGAGACTGCCTTGAAATATATTATAAATCACATAAAATAAAAAATGCGATACGTAAACAAAAAAAAAATAACAGCGCGCGGTAATCTTAAAATTTTATGCGAGACGGAAGTTTGTAAATTTACTTTTAAGAAAAAAGTGCTTCTGTATGCTCCAAGGGTACGTTAGGCATACAGAAGAGATGTTACGCGTTGTCACGACAATATAAAAGAGACTAAAGCGACTGTAAACACTGGCATTAGTGAGTAAACTTTGGCATGCATATCTCCTCAATGATTTATTTTAAGATTGCAACCAGAAAATGTATTAATATTCAGACCACGAAGCACTTTATATAAAATGCTATGCTAATGTTGAGAATACATCCAAAATGGAATCCTTTGCTGGCAAAATATAGTTTAATCTAGAATGTGGGAGCAGGAAGATTTAAGAAGTTTGCAAAATTTACTGTAATAACAGGCCAACTGAGATAAGAAAAATCACGTCTGCACGACCGGCTCGGGCTGTCGGTTAACGGTCGAGAAAACCAAAAGTCCTGCGTATATTTCAGAGCATTCTCTGCTAACTGCCTTACATTTACAATTCCCGCATGTCGTCAGGAGATATTCTTAATGCACTCACTACTCTCAACTAGGATAATTTTGCCATATCCTTAAATCGTGGCATGCATTAACTTGGTACTGTACCTACTTTCCTCTAGACGAATTTAACATTTTTATGTTTCTTGTTTACTGGGCTATTATATGTTATGCTTATGCTTATACATAATTATGTATGAGCATCATAAATGGATAGTGAAATTAATATTTTCAGAAATAATGATCCAGGTACTTTAAATAGATTGCGGCCGAATATTTGATTATTTTAAGTGGGTTTAAATTTTGTTCTATTCGTAACAGAGCTTTACAATATACTAGTATATAAGCCTGTCCTCGAAAGGCATTGCCGTGGTTACCTAGAGCTATGATTCCGATATTAAGGAGAGAAGTGAAGTGAAGCGTTTTTTTATGATAGGGGCTCGCTTGGGAGGTTCAGCTTGTGCTACACGTGGATAGCTTGCCCATTATAGTAGGTTGTGATCCATATCTCCTTCTCTACAGATAAGGTTTGAAGCTGCTACTATGATATGAACTCACTACTAAAAAAAATCAAGTTTGTACCTCTTTTGGAAAGGATTAAAACGTGAGAGGCTGCCTTTTCCTAAAGGTCGCCATTAGGGTGGCCCATCTTTTTCGAAATCGAATTTTTTTATTTCTCACCCCTGCAAATGGTTCCATTTGAAGAAAAAACAGTCCCCTCAAAATATTATTGAGGCAAATTGAAGGCAAGGGGTGCCCCAGAATGCATTATTATGCAATAATAAAAGTAAATGGAATTATTTACATTCTTTGGTTGATGCATTGTTTTTTTTTTTTTTAATCAGCAACATTTAGAATGACTAATCAAGTCATACAAATATCAAAGACATTATCTGTTGTGACTATGACATGTGTCATACTACTGTACATTCGTAGTCTAAGAAAACTAGACTAGAAGTTTTTGAAATAAAACTCTCGTTTTATCTTTGTGTATTTTATTATGAAACGTTTTTTTCATACATAGTACCAAATATTATCCTAAATCTACAAGACATATAGTAATAAAAACAATATTTTTTGCACTAGGCCAAAGCATGCGACAGGGTTTCTTTTTTTTACATTTGGAAACTGTGATTTATAATCATTTACAACTTGGAGTAAAAACTGTTTTTGGTCATTTTTTGTTAAAATGTCATTATAGTCAGTAATAAGTTTGATTCCTCTCTCAGCGGTATCATTTACAACTTTAATTTTGTTTACAATATTGATACATCGGGTATAACTTTCATTTTCCCTCCATGTTGTTGGATCATTTTCCAAAAATTCCATAGACAAACCTAATTTTTGAAAAAACTGTTTAGTGTTCTCGCATATGAAGTCCTGAATTTCCTTGTTTTCAACGTCAGTAATGTTACTAATCATAAGTCGTTTAATACCCTCTTGATTTGGTGCTTTCCTATTCAAAGCTTTAACCATTTCTCTTTTAGTGGTAACTGAAATATCGTCATCAAAGAAAGATAAGCCAACATTTACTGAATTAAGGTACCACAAATGGTTCACTATTTTCCTACTTGCGGCTTGAGATATTTCTTTGTCAATATTTTGATGATTAATGAGTTCTTTACAAAAGTCTAAGTCATGAAGCGGTGCTTTACTAGCAAATGACGCTGTAAACCAGGCCTTTACATAAACCTTTACAATAAAGAGACATATATCTTCAATACCTATTTTTCTTTTTTAGTTAGTTGGAACTGATCTTGGAAAAAAAATATTTTTAGACAGTAAATGGCTTTGGCCATCCAACGTGCATGATGAAATGCCCCTAGTTGATAGAATGTCCAAAAAGTTTAGAAAGCATTAAAAATTCTTTATAATCATCACGAGGCTGTTGCAAAGTTAAAGCTGCATTTAGAAACTTTACAATTTCGGCTTTAACTGGTTGTAAAATGTGTTTAATTTTTGATACCTGAAATCCAGTTTTTAGTTTATTTTGATCTATTTTAGGCCAAAATTCCCTAAAACGTTTAAATAGTGGCACTATTGGACCACATGAGGAAGGCATTTTTGTGTCAAACACACTTCTCAAAACCACTTCAAAAATATGATGTCTACAAGGAAAACATAGAATATCTCTTTCTAATTTTTGTTGCAATAGTGTGGCATTCACAAAGCACATCATAAACTGCTTCAGTCTGTTCTCTTCCAGTTGAATTGGGCAAAGCTGGTACTCCAAGTAGTTGTTCAATATCTCCACTAGTAACTAAGATAGCAAGTCTATCGATATTTCCCATTCCAGTGAGAGAAGGTAAAAGTTTTCCATCCCAATGGATGACTGGGGCCGGCAATTCAGAATTACCGAAGGCAGTTTTTAATATTTCAGCTCTTTCTTCGCGGATGCGTTGTCTAGAGCGCTGAAGTGTGGTTCTGCTGATGGACAAAGATGTGGTGTCATGTCCTAGTGCTTCTGCTACTGCCGTCAAAATATGGACTCTATACCTGTCGCTTATTTTGCAAGCATCAAATGCAGCGGCTATTTTCGGTGTGATGATATTACATGTTCCATACAATCTCCTCTTTTTTGGCTGTGACGGGCCAGGCTGGTCTTGTAACAACTCTTCTTGGGCTTCGATTATTTCATCTTCATTTTCGTTGGAGTCGGCTGAATTACTACTTGATGATGGACAGGTGACTGTTTCCTCTAATCTAGCTTTTTCTTGTTGACTTCGTTGCATTCGTTCGGATAATTTCTGTAATTTCTCCTCAGCTGATTTTTCTTGAGAAGCAAGTTGGTAATCAATACCATGCATAAATCCAGGACGTCCCTTTTTTCTTTGGTTAATTAAAAACTGCTTATCTTCATCTATTTTCATCAACTCCAATGCATTTGCATGAGAAATGTCAAAGAGATCGTCCAATTTTTCAACGAAATTTTTTTCTTTACTCCCGCACTGGCCCTTTTAGCCGATTTTTGTAAGTTCCTCCACTCTGCATAAAGTTTATCTAGTTGTTTAACACAATGAAAATCCTGACGTGTCGGAATGCGAGCTTTATCCCAAAAAACTGACACCTCTTTTATTGTTAATTTAGCACTTTCATGTACACTTAGCTTCACTTCACGAATGTTATAAAAGAGCACTTGTAATACTTGTCTATTAGACGGCAATTTATTGCCAATGATTTGTGACGAATAGTGTCCAACTAAGTAAATGAAAGTATCCTTTCGTAAGGATCTAACATCAGCCATCGTTAAATGTTTTTTCAAAAAGGAACGTATGCTAGAACTTATAATGTCACCACTGTAAAACACAATTGCAAACTGACATAGAAACCTACCGTAGGTGCATTATATTTCCAAATTTCCAAAACAAATAATTTCTAGGAAATAATTACACCAATAAAACATTATGAGAAAAGAGGTAGATATTTGTATTTTAAGTAAAATTTAAGTGTATTACCGTAATAAAATCTTATCTACAAATTTCTACCTAAATGCGGCACGGGTTACCGTAATAAAATCTTATCCACAAATTTCTACCTGAATGCGGCACGGGTTACCGTTCATCGAATTATCTGAAACTTTGACATAAATTATTCCTAGTATAATAGTATATTTTCGTGGGGTGAGACTTAAAAAATACGCAAAAAAAATTCACCCCCTATAGAGATGGACCACCCTAGTCGCCATATTGGATCCGCCGTATTAAATTTTCCAGATTTAGGGTTTTTTTCATACATTCCAAGCAATGTCTGTAGCTAATTTCAAGTTTCTAGGTGATAGGAAAGAAGTACTTAGAAAAATCTAGGGTGAAACCACGCGTCAGGGATTTTATATTATAGTCTAGACTGAATAACTTGGCGGCGTTGCCTTGAAAAAAAATTTTTCATCTCCCATATCATATCTACCGGTTAATATTTTATGGGTTTTACATTACTTTTTTTATTTTGAAAGCATTTGTGTTTGTTCATGAAAGAAAGTAATAGTAATAGTAATAGTAATAGTAATAGTAATAGTAATAGTAATAGTAATAGTAATAGTAATAGTAATAGTAATAGTAATAGTAATAGTAATAGTTATTGGCCAAAATTGGATACAAATAAATATATACAGCAAGTCAGAATATAGAATCAAAAGAAAATAAATAAATAAATAAGCAAAAGCTACAATACTGTTAGTCATATTATACATATAAGAATATCTACATATAAGAATACATAAATATTCAAAAATATATTACGAATATACACACATATATATAAACACACATAAAAAATTATTAAAAGGAACAGAATTAAATACAGTAAAATGAAGCATTATTTTTTATATAAATAGTCATTCACACTATAAAAACAATTAACAGCCAAATATTCTTTCACTTTTTTTTTAAATAGCACGTATTGGGAAATATTACGAATTTGTACAGGAAGGGCATTATATATGGTAATACAATTATAGTAGCGTGATCGTTTAAATGTACTTGTGTGGTGGATAGGGATACTCAAGAGCTCGCCATTCAAGGACGGATCCAGGGGGGGGCACTAGGGGCAATCCCCCCCCCCCCCTCCTGAGGGCCCCGAGAAGAATAGGATCTAATATTATTCATTATTGAATATTGAAAATGTCGACATAATTATTGATCGTACGGCCGCAGTGTCCCCCCCCCCCCAGTAACCTTTCTGGATCCGCCCTTGCGCCATGTCTCGTTACATAATTATGAAAATCTGGTCTCCTTTTAAAATAATCCAAGTTATTTCTAATAAACGTGAGGCATTTTAAAATATAAATAGATGGAGCTGTGTGAATCCTTTTTTCTTTAAATATATCTCTGCAGGTTTTATTAACTTTAAAATCAAAAATCAATCGGATAATTTTTTTTCGACCTATAAAAACCCTTGCAAATTCAGTAGCCCTACCCCATGATAGAATATTAAATGATATGTGACTGTAAGCCATCGAATAATATATATTAATTAAAGATTAAAGATTTTTCAACCATCGAAATTATGATTTTACCCCAAAGCGACTTTTCAAGCAAATGAAAACCACCAACCCAGACAGACGAGTGTTAGATAGATGGTAAACTTTGGAGTTCTGGTGAACAACACTGGTCACTGCGAATATGAAATTTGAAGAAGAATATTGATAGTAAGATTGGTAACTTGTAAGTTGACATGACAGAAATGCATCCATTCTTCTTTACGCCTCTGACATGGATCATTAGTGGGACAGACAGATGGAGTGATGGATCTAACATGTTTCTGGAGACATTTGTTATGAATTCTCTGGACAGACAATAACTCGATTGTCTAAGAAATAAGCCCCAAAGCGACTTTTCAGCACCATGTTTTCTCAAACCAAACGACCCTTTAGCCACGTCAACCAAACAGAGGACGGTTAATAGTTTGGGGAAAACCAGATGGCAAGAGGCCCTTACCGTCGTTACGCTGTCATGAAGAAGCTGATGGGAAAGAACCTGGTGGGACCTTGCACCAATCAGGCAAAAGTTTCAGATGGCGTGATGGTGTGCCAGGCAGCGTCAAGAGAGAGAAAGGACATTAGAATGATGTATGCATCGCAGAACGTCAGAACTTGTGAATAAGTATAGTATCCCTAAATGTTGCATTCTGTTAGTAGCTCTATCAGCTTCCATTTGTTTTTTGGTCTAAGTTGTGAGCATTGCAAATGATTATCGATGTGGATTGGACAATTATTTATTTATTGCACAAATGTAAGAGAGAAGACCAACTTAAAATGAAGTAAAATTCGATGATTTAACCTTTTGGGGCAGTTTTACGATTAAAAAGGGGAATTTTATGATCTGAACATTAATCTTTAATCACTTTTCAACTGCTTCAGTAAAAGTGGTTGCAGCAAAACTTGAGTAACAATGTGTATAGATATAAAGACTGTGACCTATTAACAAAATTCGACACGCTCTGATAACTGAGAGAACAAAATTATAATGTGGTTGTTTTCCTAAAAGTACAACTATTTTTTATGTGACTATAAAGTGTAATTAAATTGTGCTGTCGTTTGATTATATTTAGAATTTTTAGTAAATTGAAGGTTAAGATGCTTCACGATAGGTACCTAACTGAAGAGGAACTGAGTTGCTGATCCAGAATATATCTGATCTGAAACACTTCAGCAATGAAGAGCACGATGTGCAGAAAACTGAACCTTTAGAGACTGTACGCCAAATTTCTAGCGCGTCTTCAGCATTAAAGAAAAAGGCACCACAGGAATATGGGCCTCTAAGGCATGTGAGGCTTAATAATGTATTTAATGAGAAAAGTTTTTCCACAAGATACAAATATCATAATGGGCATAGTAAGACATATATTTATTGTATGAAATATAACTCGGTCATTCATATATTCGAGAAAAACGAAATTGTTGTCAAGCATGCAATACAAATAAGTATTTGCTGCATTTTTAACACCAAAATAAATATTATTTTCATAAGAGTTTAGTCAAACTATAAAATTCGACTAGTCTGCAACCACAAAGCCACAGTATTAACTTCAGTACTCACAATACACATTTTTCGAAATCATGTCTTATATCGATGGTACCAACAATCTACAATGCGCCTAGCATTCAAAAATAATATATTGAAAACGACACGATAGCTCAGTGGGCTAAGGAGTATTATGTGACGAATATGTTGATGCACTATCTACCGTGTTACTGAGTTCGGACCCCAATCCCGGCATTTACAATGTCCGTGGGGGTGAATGTATGTCTGCGTTTTTCTTATGTGTAATCCCTTCTGGGCAGCTTTGGCTTTGGCTTCTATATGTGGTGTGTTTTAGGGTGGCCCTTAAATTGGGGTAAATTTTTTTTCTTAATTTTCTTTGGGACACCCTGCCATTTTGATTTACTCTATTAAAAAGAATTACTGTAATTTTTTGAGATTTTTTAACTCAGTTTTAGAGGTCGCTACCGCCCCGTAAAGTTTCGAAATTTTAAAAAATACTAGTTAGGAATTAATAATTAAATTCAGTTACAAAAGAAATCATATTCATTAAACATGTAATTAATATGTACAACTGTACAGCAATTACAATGTTATATATGTATAAAATAATATAAATGAAAAAGTTGTTAATAAAATACAGTTGAGTTGAGATTCAAGTGGGAGACAATGTACTGTCCTATTTTATTAATTCAACTAGCTGATGCCCGCAACTTCTTCCGCGTGAAACTTCATCCGCGTCTAATTAGGAACATTGACATACTAACCCACTGCACATTCATTGCACTTAAGGAAACCCACTAAGGATCCATAGTGCTCGAGAAAACCCACTGCGTATCCTTAGTACTTGGGGAAACCCACTGCGCATTCATGGTGCTCGAGGAAACCCACTGCGCATCCATAGTGCTAGAGAAAACCCACTGCGCAACCATAGTACTCGAGGAAGCCCACTGTGCATCCATAGTACTCGAGGAAACCTACTGCGCATCTTTAGTACTCGGGAAAACCCACTGCGCATCGTAATTTGTCTATTTTTGTGTTAGAGCGAGAAAAAAATATATTATTTTAATCGACAAGAGAGCACATGGGCGAGTATGTGTCAAATTTCATGTTTAAAAACATCCCTCTCCCTGTTCGCCCGTTCGGGGGCGGGGGAATCTCTTTTTGAAAACCGTCGAATACGTGACCTTATTTCATCAGAAGAGCCCGTCGCTGGAATATCACGTTTCTGACTTACGCGATTTCAGACATACGGGTAAACTTTAGACCATCTACCACCCCCGTTTTCACCCTTCAAAAAGTGAAAATCGAAATTTCGTCTTGCTCGTGTCTAATAGATTACAATAAAGAGTATTTCTGCCAAATTTTACGCTTCTAGGTCTAATCGTTTCCGTTTCCGTTCACCTGTTTGGGGGTCTCTTTGAAAACCATCGAATATGTGTCTCCTTGTTTCCTCAGAAGATCCCGTCACTCTGACTTACACAATTTCAGAGATACGGATACCTCAGCTCATGTGGAGTAATTGTCACTCTCACTGTTATGGGACATAATTAAAAATTCGTTCCAGTTGTCTAACACAAAGCTGACTATTTGTTTACTAACCTTGAGCCGTACATTAAGAATGAAAGGGAATGGAATGAACAGGCTCCGTCACCTACAATTGGGACAACAGTATGTTGTACAACTTCTCCATTGGAGACATTGGAAATGATAACACCGTATATGAAACAATAATAATATTTTATCTAACCCCGTTATGAAAAGTCAAATTTTAAATGTATTTTTGACGTTACGAAACGTCACATTTTTCATAACTGTCATTTTCATTACATAACTAGTTATGTAAAAAAATTTTTACGTAATTGATTATTGAACCTATTTGTTGACACCAATTTTCTAATTTCTTATATACTTCTTCATACCTGCTCTTTGATTTTCCAGGTGTTATTGAATTTACTGCTAAAGCCGATTGTTTTAAGTATATCACATGGAATATCAATATCTATCTGAATGAATCAATTTCAACTTAATTTGCTTCAAAAAATTCAGCAGATTGACAAGTAAAGTTTGTTTATACACAGAATTTATTTGTACGGCTGCAAGCGGTAGCTATGATGGGAACCGTAAAATAGTATTTAAAATAAATTGTCATTTCTTTTCTAATTTAGAGCGGGATTAGATAAAATTTTGTACTTAACATGTTATGAAAACAGTAATTTTACTTGACTCATGTAATTTGCAAAACTCGCTCGCTTCGCTCGCTCGTTTTGACAAATATTACATTCGTCATGTAAAATTACTCTTTTCATAACTGGTTACGTAAATAACTATTACCTTCTGACGTGTCAAAATGACTTAATTATAGACATCATTTCAGTGCCAAAATAATATAATTTGCCGTTTGCACCGTATGTGTTTAAACCATCTACTACCCCCTTTTGACCCCTTCAAAAAGCGAAAATCGAAATTTCGTCTTACCCGTATCTAATAGATTTCAACAAAAAATATTTCTGGCAAATTTCACGCATCTAAATATAACCGTTTCCGAAAAAGCCTAAAATTTCAACCTCCCTTTTCCCCTTCTTTGGGGTCGAATTTCGAAAAATCCCTTCTTAGTGGATGCCTACGTCATTTGAGGAACCTCTATGCAAAATTTGAAGTTTCTAGACCCAGCAGTTTGAGCTGTGCGTTGATAGATCAGTGAGTCAGTAAGTCAGGGTATTCTTTTACATATATATAGATAGAGATAGATTGATGATCAATGTCATTTTGATGTTCATTTGATTTATTTTGAACAAAATTTTGCAAAAATTCTCGATTATCTTGAAAATTCAAGACACGGTAGCGACCCCTAAAACGTTATTTAAAAATCTGAAATTTTATGGAAGTCTTCTTTTATATCATAGAACAAAATAAGAGGGTCCCCGGGTAAATTTTAAAAGTTAGCTTTTAAGATGGAATATGCTTTCTTTTTTTATTCTTTGACGAATTATAATAATACTGATACTATTCTGGGGAAAGTTTTCCAAATCAATCTTTCGCTTAGCTAACATCTTGAAAACAATTATAATTTACTGTGCAACCAGTTAATGCAAATCACAAATATTCAGCACAATGAACATAAAGGCGAGAATTTGTGTCGGCTTTAATGTTTTCAAAGAAAATGAATTTATATAATCCTAACTTCTGTCATGTGTAAACATAATTTATGATACGTCAAATGTAATTCAATTCAATTTTATTCAGTTATTCGTGTTCAAATCCAAATAAATAAGTAGGTAAATAAATTAAGAAACTCATTTAAAGGGATATTTTGTATTTATCTATATTGCGGCAAATCCTTCCGAGCCTGGTAAGTGAAGGAACAAACAAACCCGCCTCTAAATTTACAGAAAATTTAATTTGTTAGGCAAATAAATACGCATTATCAAATACGACATCTTTGAGCGGCATCCTCGTGAAATTATGAGCGGTTTGTTAAAATTGATATAATAATCGAAGAACTCTGGGTTGTTGGAATACCATCAACAAAAGGCATTTCGTTTATTTCGTTGTAAATTAAATTATGTAAATATAGAGAAAGCCAAAACCAAAGCAGAACAAAACTAAACGAGGTATCCCACAAAACAATCCAGCAAACGAAATAAAATCCCCGAAACCGCAGGCAACTTCCAAGTTTACCTAAATGTTATTCATGTTTTCTCAAAGCCTCCTTTTTGGTTCTAATCTCGCGGCTAGGACGAGAAAGACAGGGAGCAGCTTTAAATTAATGACCGACACGGTCAAACGGTTTATGCCAACATTAACGGGGAAAATACAAGGAGCGCCTAAAATGAATACGGAATAATAATATGGCTACACATTTTTTATTCAAATCTAACTTAATAACCGCCTGCTTTGCGTTCCACTCGCTTAATATATTTTTGAAATTATTCCTTCTCTCGTTTGGACGAGACATTAAAACAGGGAAAACGTATAATTATATTTGAGGAAACTCGTTTCGTACAATAACAATTGCATTAGGGTATTATTTTAGGGGAGAAATTCAGAAACAGTCTTACCTCGGACATATAAACATTTATATAATGGCAAACATGTTAACTAAAATAAATGCTTTAATTTATATTACTCGTATTAACTGAAAACTCTTTTGCACATCTCTCCGGCGCATTTGGCCAAATGGGTGTGTCCAAAGTTTACTTTTTCTGAAGAACAGACTATATCTAGATGTATGCTAAGTTTAACATCGCTTTCGACTTTGTTCTTGTGTCTCAAAAGACACTTAATAATAATAATAATTATTATTATTTTTCCTTTTTGACAATACAGAATATCGTATAGGAATAGTCACATAAATCTTATGTATACATATGATATAAAATATACATTAAGATCGAAAGAATTCTGCTACTGAATAGTAACACTTATCTAATAAAAACATTTTTAATTTCCCTCTAAATGCATACATTGTCTCGCTAAACTTTATTTCATCCGGTAAGTGGTTGAATATTTTAGGTCCCATTGACCTGGGAGATTCACAAGTAATTTTAAGTCTGGCATAAGGCACATGGAAGTCATTTTTCTGTCTAGTATGGACATTGTGGTATTCACTGTTTAAAACAAACTTATTCCTATTTTTAAAAACATACATACAAATTTCGAAAATATACAAACATGGCAAGCTAAAAATTCCAAATTCTTTAAAAATACCTTTACAAGTGTGAGTGGCCGGTACGCCGGCGATACATGGCAAAATACGTTTTTGCGCAATAAAAACATTTGTTGCTAGGGTGGATTGTCCCCAGAAACAGACACCATACCTCAAGCGTGTATCAACTTGAGCATAATATAAAATAATTAATTGTTCTTTATTGAGGAACGATCTGATATTTCTGAACAAATAAGTTATTGATGATATTTTAGATATCAGGACTTTACAGTGATGTTTCCAGTTTAAGGTTTCATTCAGGTGTATGCCTAAAAACTTTATACTTTCCTCATTCTCGATTTTGATACCATTTATATCAATATTTAAACTATTACATTTCTTTTGCCTGGTGTGAAATCTAATTAGGTGAGTTTTTTCTGCATTGAAATATAGAGAATTTTTAGAAAACCAATTATTCAAATTAGTCAATAAATTATTAGAATTATCTTCCAAAAGATTGTCCCTAGGATTAGATATTATAATAGATATATCGTCTGCATACATTGTAAAATGTGCATTTGACGCCAAAGAGTCTATATCGTTAATATATAATAAAAACAAAACAGGGTCCAATATGGATCCCTGTAGAACACCCATATTTAGTCCTAAATATTCAGAATCAACTCTGTAAACTGAATTTTGCGTTTTATGTCGTAAACAAACATACTGATTTCGTCCTTCCAGAAATGTGCTAACAAAACATAATGCAAGACTCCTTATTCCATAGGCAATCAGTTTAGATTTTAGTAAATCATGATTAACACAGTCGAATGCCCTGCTTAGATCACAAAATATCCCAACAGGGGATTCTCCTGCGTCGACAAATTCTAATATTTTATATAAATATAGCCGTATTGGTTGACATACCACTAGTAAAGCCATGTTGATTTTATGTAATTATTTTGTAAGTCTCTAAGAAATTTAGTAATCTATCCAATAACAGTATTCAAATATTTTAGAGAGACCAAAAGGCACAGTTACAGGCCTATAATTTTCCAAAATGTCTCTATCCTTCTTCTTAAAAATGGCTTTTCCAGTTTTCAAACTATTTGGAAATGTCCCCGATTCGAATGATAAATTGATTATATAAGTGAGTGGTCGAAGGATAAAATTTACCACTTTTTTTATCAGAAAACAGGGAATATCATCAGGACCAGATAATTTTTTGGCCTTGAATTTGTCTGTTAATAAATGTAACATTTCATCAGTAGTAAACGACTGAGATAAATTAGCTAGAGTAGGGATATGCACATTATTACTTAGCTTCGGGATTTGCTTGACTATGTTCTCTGGGGCTTGTAGAAAGAAATTATTAAAAAGTGAAGCAACTATTTTGGGATCGTCATGAACCACGCCTTCATCGTTTATATTAATGTTATTAAAGTGTTTATTTTTATTTGATATTTCCGCTATAACATCCCAAGCAGACCGTGCAGGGTTGTCAGATTCTGTAATTTTATTTTGATAATAAGATTTTTTAGTTCTCCTTATCAGCAATTTGTGGTTCTTTTTTGCATTTTTATAAATTTCGGACATATTAGAAGACATTGTCTTTAGAACAAAAAGATTTTTCAAATTTACGCTGAACTCTATCACCTCGGTATTTACCCATTTTTTTTTGAGAGATGTATTGATATAAAATTTTTTCAGAGGAAAATACAAATTAAAACAAGCTAAAAACGTACTCTTCGCCGGTTTACTAAACTTTTTATATAATTGTTACACATTCTATAGGATATTCTTCGCAGTTTTTTGTAAATAATGTTAGTTTTAAAAATTTTTATAATTTTATAAAACAAACTTGGTGCAAAATAAAGTAAAAATTAAAAAAAAACATACCATACCCCATGTGGGTTTCGAACCTAGGACCCTTGAATTCCGAGTCAAAAACGTAAGAACCACCTAACACGTAAAAAAAATGTAAAAAATGTATATTTTTATAAAAACATAAAAATCAAAAAAAAAAATTCTCAAATTTAAACCATTAATAACATTTCTATTTACTGATCGATTTTGATCAAAAACAATAGAGTTCTTCCCCTAGCTAACACTAACTTAGTGTTCAAATTTCAGTACAATCGGATGTTTCTTTCTTAAGTTATCGTGCTTACAAGAAACGTGACGGACGGACAGACGGACAGACGGACATTTTGAAAGTTGTTCAGAATTCGTTTACTAACACAATGATATGAAAATTTTTTCTCTACGAGCGATATTTACGATTTTAGAAATGTGCCGATCAAATACAATATACTCTTCGTTTTTGCGAAGAGTATAATAATATAAAATGATGTCATTAAAATATGAGAATGCATCATGAATATCAGAAATATTATAAAGATTTCCCCAAGTTTCATTTTGAATTGCTAGTTCAAAATTAGCAATTGAGTTTACATTGTGGCTTCTTTTAACAAATGTATTATTTGCATTTATTTTACGATTTTCAAAGTTAAGTTCAAAAAGAATAGTTCGGTGATCAGAAATAATATTATCAAATACACAACACACTTCTTTGTTTCTATAATTAACAAAAATATGATCAATTGTGCTTAAGGTGGTATCTGTCACTCGGGTAGGCCACTTTACAACGCTACTCAAATTAAAACAGGGCAGAACATTACACAAAGTTATAAAATCTTTTGAAACACTATATGAGTCAATATTAAAATCTCCACACACAATTACGCTAAAATTAGGTTTTACCAAATAATTTAATACATCAGTAATTCTATTTAAAAACAAATTTAAATCGCCACAGGGAGACCTATAACAATTAACAATAATAGAAGTGGTCTTATTTTCTTTCCAACATAGAGCACAGGCTTCAAAATGTTTCTCAGTACAATACTGTTTTAAGTCAATATTTCTCACGTCCAGGCTATTTTTTGCCCACATTGCGACACCTCCACCCTTAAAAGACGATCTGCAGTAATCACTAATCAATGCATACCCACTTACGTGTACAGAGTTTATGGAATCAGATGTTTCCCATGTTTCGGTAAAACACAAAATATTTAAATTTTTGTAGTCACAAATATCTGATGTTTTTCTTTTCGGGTATCACTAAAAAACGCTGGACACAGGCACCATAAGGCCAAACTTTAGGGTTCATTGCCTTATTAAAATTGTCTTCAAAAATTTGTACTTTAAAGGACGAATACAGATCAGGGTGCTTTGGTTTTATAGCTTCACAAGTTACTTCAGGAAAAATTAGGCTTTAATAAACATGTCAAATCATCTGCCGTAGTTTGTGTATCAACCCTGTACACATGTAAGTTTACTAGCCTTGGTACACCTCGTACAGATTGAGTCTCCGTATTACTTCCTGTGATAGCTGATCTTCTACCGCGTCTTTTTTTGACAGCTTGTTGCCATTCGTCTTTTTTTTGTCTTGATGATGGAGGTTCCGAGGAGGAATTATCCGTGTTGTGAGACATATTAATGTATTCATTACATTTCAATTGACTTTGCACTCGCAAAATTTCGCTTGCCAGCTCCTTGTTAGTTATGCCGGAATTACTTGGTTTGTTTACATTTAAAGGATTTACTATATTAGTCACTGCAGGCTTTGTAGATAAATTATTATTATTGCCCAGTTTTTTCTCTGGTAACTTTGCGCTTATCTTATCAGGTTTTTGTTCACCTTTGTGTATATTAATCTTTAACTTGATATCTATTCATGATGTCTATTTGTTTATTGAATAGGTTTATTTGTTCTCTTAAGTCACTAATAATAGTGTCTTTTTGTCGTAGAATATAATTGAAGATGTGTATGTCCATCTTACTGTCCTTATTTGCCAAGTCCTCCATGGCATCATAGAAGGCGCCATCGTCATTGTTATTCACATTTTCACAACAAATTATTGTGTTGTCATTAACAAATTTAACATTGCTACGTTTAGCACAACTTAAATGACACGTATTTTCACAGTTTTCACATTTTAAACCACTAACAACGTTATTTTTGCACCTTTTACACACAGTAGAGACTGAGCTACTTCCATTCGCCACCATTGCTACTACTACTACTTCTTTGGGTCATTATGGTAAAATCCACAGGAAAAATGAATGTACAACATGTATGAAGCCCGAAAAGTAGGATAGTGATGAATTGAAGTGTTTTATGCACTTTGTTTTTTGTGGAGAAAGTTTTTCTCCATCTTTTTTAGTTTTTGTGTTACATGACAAAAACAACATTTGCACCAGTTTTTTTAACATATGGTCGCCATTTTGAAAGTACAGCCGTTTTTTGGGACATGTCTAGAATTGTTCTTTAGGCTTTAATCTTTATGAAAAATATTGCCCTAAGGGATCTGGGGGGGGGCACGTACAGTTAGGGTGGGTGGTTGAATTACACCGCCTCCAAAGTTAAACGCCAATAGGATCTGTTGCACGTATTTTGTAAACAAATTCACTTCATAGCTCTCTAATTATTAGCATAACTAGAATATAAGTTATCAGAAAAATACAAATATTAGAAATTGATATTTTAATTAATACATTTCATTTTTGGTTGGGTATTGTATTTATTTATTTTGCTGTTCTTCCTAAATAACATGTTTTTCTTTTTTACTTTGATTTTCAGTCTACACTTAATAACTGAAACATATTTTTTTCAATCTTCAACATTTGAAACACTAAAGGCATTTTATTTTTCAATAGGTACTCACTTGGATTGTGGCAGGAAGTTCAAACAGTTATCCGGTTTTCCACACCCTACGTGTAAACATTCCACAACTTTACATTGTGTTTTTATACAAAATACGTTTTATTCAGTTGACGAATACTGTCTCTGCTAAAAAACTGAGAAATTATTGTGGGGAACAAGTCCGCAACTCGCAATGTAAGATACCTTGCTACTTGTCTGTAGATTTTAGCTTCACATTTATACTATACTAGTATTTTTTATTATAGTTTACACTATAAAAAATTGTATTTGCTTTTATGCTCATTCAATTGTATATACTACTATATTCTTATTATATCTATCAGTTGGGGGGCAGTAAATGAATCTTTATCAAATATTACTTTTTTATTGTTGTTTCAGGAGTGTAGAATGCATAACAGAAATTATGCCTACTTAATAGATTAGGAAGTCGACTCTGAGCGTATCTAGCGAGGTGGGTTCGAGTTCCATACAGCGAAGAAATTCTTCCTAATAAATTTTTCCTAAGAACTGGTGCGAATTCCACTATAAATTACTCAAACAAATCTAGATGTCCTAAACTTATGAGGATCATTCATGTGACGTGGAAGGAGATTAAACACATTTTAAATATTTTGTTTATAAACTAAAAAAAGAAAATTAAGACTAAATACACAATTTCAGACCTTTTCTAAAATAACCATATTCATGACGTGAATATTAGTTATTGTACTACGATATGCCACACTAAACTAAGTTATTTTCTTCCACATTGGTTTGAGAAACACAACTCCTGAACAATAAACAATAAACCCAAGTTAGCAAAGACACAACGTAGAGAGGAAATTATAGAATAACAACTACATTTAGTTGTTTACACAGGAATCAAACAAAGCAACAGTGAAAACAGGACTGGAATCCCATTTTGTAGGCGTACCAGTTGACAAATATACATAATAATAAAAGTTATGGTAAAATTGAGCACTGATTTTTCTCCTAGAACACGATATTAAGTAAAATTAACATTATTTATTACTCTGAAGAAGTATAAATTTGACCCCTTTACAACTTTCATATATTCCGCGAAAAGACTGATTTTCGCGGAGTGTCAGAATTGATTTAGAGTTATTCTAATGAGGCATTTATAGCCTACAAAGTAAAATGTGCGGTTAAATAATAGCCTGATTTTCCTCAAATCTTGTAATGGCTTTATTTTAAAAACAGGATAAATAAAGATATTGGCATAACCGGTATTTATAGATCTCATAGCTGCGATGTAAATAATTTTAATACTCATCTGGACACTAACTTATCGCAATAATGTAAACTGGATTGGTGATATGAATATCAATATAACAGAGACTGCCTCAATTTCACATAGTACTGAAACCTATTTAAATACGTTAGCCTTAAATGGATTTAAATCATGCATCAATACTCCAACTAAAATTCAAGAACAAAGAAAAACGTCTTCATCATAATTATACTTATTAAATCAAACATAATTGATTCATTTTTCAATACCATAGTATCAAACTTCCAAATAACAGATCACTCACCCTGTATATTACAAATAAAAATGTTTGAATCTAGCACAGCTTGTTCACATAATATAATAAGAAACGTTAATCATAAAAAAGTATTAGAAAATATAACTATAGTATACTGGATATATGTATTAAACACAAGTTACATAACTATTAACACAGCAAATTTTATAAATAAAATAAAAAATATTCTAAACGCAGCAACTGAAACTAGAACATTGTCCAGAAAATAAATTAAAAAAAAAAACAGTGGCTAACGCAAGGGTTAATAAGCAGAAGAATATGTACCTAAAAACAATGAAAGAAACCAATAATCTGCAATTAGAAAAAAACTATAAATTATACAAAAATCACTTAAATCGTCTATTAAAAAAATCTAGGAAAGAATACTTTTCAAATCCGATTAAAAATAATTTAAATAATCCCAAAAAAATTGGGAAACCACAAATGAAGTAAAATATAGTAAAAATAATAATAACAAAATTGAATAAATTATAAAAGAGAATCGCACTATAACAAAAAATAAAGAAATTGCAGAATATTTCAACAATCATTTTCTAAATGTTGGTTCAAACATCACAAAAAGTATACGAAAAACTATTAGTAATGCTGACAGCAAGATTAAACGAGTTGCTCATTCACTCTTTTTAGAACCGGTACTTGATCAAGAAACCACCAGTTACATTAACAGTATAGGTAATAATTCTCCAGAAATAGATCATCCACTATAAAAAATAATATTATTATATACAGTGAAATCATTAACTCAATTAATAAATATGTCAATGATGTCGGGAATATTTCCTCAAATATTAAAGTGTGCTATTGTTAAACCATTACATAAAGGTGGCGATTGTAATCAGATGGCAAACTATTGTCCAATCCCTTTCATGTCAAATAGAGCAAACATTTTTGAAAAAGTAATAACCGCACGATTATATAATTATTTTGAAAAATACAACATTCTTTCTTTTCTCAGTTTGGATTTAGACAAAATAAAGGCACCCAGAATGCAATTACAGCCTTGACAACAAAAATATATAATGATATAAATAAAAGTATACCGACAGCTGCTATCTTTCTAGATATAACAACGACATTTATACTATCAGCCATGTAAAACTTCTGGAAAAATTAGAAATGTACAGGTTCCGAGGCTGTTCTTATAACTTAATAAAATTGTATCTAAGTAACAAACAAAAATATGTTATAACAAATAATAAAAGGAACAGTGAATCAACAATAACGTGTGGGTACCACAATGCACAGTTCTTGGCCCTGTACATTTCATAACTTACGTTAACGATCTATTTAGAAATACTGATACGGATAGTGTGAGTATCTTTGCTTATGTCGATGATACAGTTATTCACGTTAGCAGTGATTCTTAGCAGGATGTTCTCTCTAAATCTGAACACATATTACAAGTTATAACAATATGGTTGAAGAGTAGTTTGCTAAAACTGAATACAATAAAATCAAAAGTTATGTTTTTCACTTCGTGACAAAGTCAATTTAAATCAGTTAATTCTACACCAGGACATACGCAATCGTAATGCATGTAATTGTACTTCGAACATTGAACAAACAAAAAACATCAAATACCTTGGCGTAACCATTGATCAGTCTCTTAAATGGCATGAACACATTAACTGTTTAACAAAAAGATTAAAAATATTCATATTTAAAAGTTTAAGCAGTATTCTTAGTGATAAATTGATTAAGAATTTTTACCGTTGTTAACGTATGGCATTCTGTCCTAAGGTGGAACTAAAAATAATCTAGAAAAAGTATTCCAAAGTAATTATTAAAATCATCCTTAGGGAATCAATGCGCTACCCAACTAGAATTTTGTTCTCGGATTTTAATGTTCTCACTATAAGAGAACTGTATATATTCGATGCATTAAAATATTATTATTATTATTATTATTAGAGAACGCGAGCAGATGTCGAAATCCGCAGTACTCAGGCCTGTCGGCCCATTGTACGTTTGCGACGTGAAGGATCCCTTAGAAAAGACCAGTGCTCTCCACAAAGGAGAGCAGCCTGTTCCAAGGGATATCCCGTAGTTCCTCTGGATGCAAGAATTGCCTCTCGAGGAGCCTATGCCTTGACGCTCCTAATGGGGCGCAACTGCATAGGATATGAGTGATGGTTTCATCCTCCACTCCACACATCCGACAAGTTGGATCATCTCTCAACCTCATTGTATGTAGGTGATTATTCAGAGGACAGTGTCCTGTTATTAGGCCCACCATCCGTCTCATTTTTTCTCTATCGAGCCCAAGCAACCACTTTACGGTAGAGGCAGCCGAGGGCCCCTTTATGTGGAGCCTCGACTGCCTCATACCGGGGGCTCGAGCCCAATAGTTGTTAAACTGTGCCGCAGCCCAGTCTTGCAGTTCTGAGTGAATCAGACTCCTTGGCAGACCAAAGGCTGGCTAAGGGCCAGGGAAGGGAGTTTTTGCTCCTTCTCCCGCCAGACGATCTGCTTCTCCGTTGCCCTCCACACCACTGTGTCAGGGCACCCATTTGAGTTTAACCGAGTTGCGTTCACAAAGTTCGGTCAAAATGTTTCGACAGTTAAGCACCAGTCTAGAAGTCACCTTGTTTGACGCAAGGGACCTCAGAGCCACCTGGCTGTCGCTGCATATGTAAATATGTTTGTCTACGAAAACTCTGCTGTGATTTTCGCTTGCGCACCTAGTATGGCATACACTTCTGCTTGGAACACACCAAGTGGCACTGATATTCGAGCCCTTGGTTTGCAACCGTGTATGCCTGCGCCCGTTCCCTCCTGAGTCTTGGATCCGTATGTGTACCATTCCAGACCACCGGGACTCAGGAGATGCGTCTTGTCACGTTCCCATACGTCTCGACTGGGAAACACGACGGTATATGGAATTGTGAAAGAGTAGACGGGGAGACACCGGTCATCACCTGATTGAGCGATAACCTGGTCCCTTACCGGTAGAGCCAGAGCCTTTGTGTGCCCTAGCCCTTGGCCCGTCATGTTCCACATTCCATATTTGAACAGTCTGTTTGCTGCTTTCCTAGCTTCAAGCACCACTTCAACGTGCAAGGGAGTGAGTCCAAGAATGGCCTCCATCGCAATCGTTGGAGTGGTCCTGATTGCGCCTGTTATACCTAGACACGCTAGTTTTTGAACTTGGCATAGGCGAGCCCTGGTTGTGGAGCGCTCTAGGGAGCCCCACCACACCAGTGCCGCGTATGTAATGAGGGGTTTTACCATAACAGTGTAAGCCCAGAGAGTAGTCTTTGGACTTATAACCCCACTTAAGACCGAAGATGCGTTTGCACATCCATAAAGATGCGCACGCTTTCCTCGTTTGAACTTCCACGTGGTCCTTCCATGACAGTTTGGAATCCAAGGTTACCCCTAGATATCTCACTGTGCGGGAAAGACACAAACGTGTGCCCATGAGAGAAGGAAGCGGGAAATCGCTTACTTTTCTTCTTTTAGTGAACAGCATTAGCTCTGTTTTGCCAGGGTTGGCAGAGAGCCCGTGTCTGTTGCACCATTCCTGAACTATGTTGAGAGCCCTTTGCATGAGCCCTGCAATAGTCTTTTCAAATCGGCCTCTTATCATGATAGCCAAATCATCTGCATATGCTTGTGCATAGAAACCTGCTTCGTTTAATTCGGCCAGTAGCCCGTCGAGCAGAAGGTTCCACAGTAGCGGAGACAGTACTCCTCCATGCGGACACCCCCGCCCCACCTTGGCCCTAACCGTTTCATTTCGAAGCGTAATGTTGTGGGTTCTCAGCATGGACGATATCCATCTAACTATGGTACGGTCCACGCCGCGGTCCGCAACTGCTTGACAGAGAGAATCGAAGGTAGGATTATTAAATGCTCTTTCGATATCCATAAACACCACCAAGGCTAGTTCTTTCTGTTCCAGCGCCTTCTCAGCTCTTACGACGATCTAATGAAGGGCCGTCTCTGCAGATTTCCCAGCTTGGTATGCATGTTGGTTGGGGTGAATTGGTGATCGCACCAATACCTCATCCTTTATATACCTTTCTATTAGCCTTTCTAATATTTTTAAAAGAAAGGATGTCAGGCTTATTGGTCTAAATGCCTTAGTCTGGTCGTATATAGTATGACCTGTCTTTGGTATGAAGACCAATTTAACCTTTCTCCAGGATGCTGGGATATATCCTAAAGCTAGGCAGGATCTAAGAAGATGATACAAGTGTCCTAATAGTACCTCAGTGCCATTTTGTATAAGGGCTGGGTAGATACCATCAGGTCCTGGCCATTAAAATATTACTACAAGCATAAAAATTCCGTAAACTTTTTTGAACATGAATGTAACACTAGAGCCATGAAAAATGATAAATTTCCTAACTCACATAAAACGACACCTCAAAAATATTACCTGTATTATCTATCTAAAATTAACAATATACTACCGAATAAACTTAGACTATTTAATGGCAGCATCATTTTCTACAGTAAAAAGGTTAAAATGTGGATTAAAATTTCAAATGTAAATCTTGATTACATATTTATCTAGCGTCCTATATTTTTGTCATTATAGAAAACTCTAACTTATATATTTAGTAAATTACTTAAAATTTTATATTAGTTTACTGTAAGAATGTACTTTGATCACTTTATTTCAGTTTTACGTTAGTAATAAGTACTTTTTTATTGTATTTAAGAAATTTTTAGAATTAGTAACTTAACACTTTATATTATTTTATTTTAAGAATGTACTTTGTATTATATTATTTAGTTTTACTTTAGCAGTAATTACTATTTTATTGTATTTTTGAAACTTTTTTCATGTAATTTTACTATTGCCCTATTAACAAATAAAAAATGTTTGTTTGTGACTCCTAACAAACATTTTTCTAGGCTTCTGTGACTGAAATGTTTATTTTTGTACAATTTTGTACATTTTTAGCATAAATAAAAACTTATTCTATTCTATCCTATTGTATTTCTTATATTTGTGTAACGTACTTTCCAATACGTAATTACTTAAATGCATAATTTATAATATTTACATGTTTAAGCCTGAAAGCCGAGTCAATGTACGGTAATAAACGACCGTAATAGTCGACAGTAATTAAAGTAAGAAAATCCCGCTCATTACTCATCCCTTGTACCTGTCCACAGTGTAGCCAGATTCAGCAGTCATATTTCAACCCTCAAAGGCTTCACTTCGGACCCGCGAACTTAGTTCAATTGTAGACTTTACTTTGTTAAAATGTTAAATAAATACCTTCTTCTAATTACACGATTTTATTGGTTGCAAACTCAACAATGTGCATTATAGAAGAATAAAAAGTAGAAATGCTCTCAAGGCAATATAAAAACATATTAAATTTTGGAAACTCAAGTGAGCCTATTAGTTTGTTAAATTATTAAGCATATATGAAACAAAAATTTTTCCTTTTCTTTCCAGCTTCAGGCTAAGCCTATTCATCCACGATTAATTTATTTTTGCAACCTAAGTTAAAACAAGACCCGAAAACTAGCCAAATTGAGATAACAAATGACGGGAACAACTTTTTCTCTTGCATAACGAGAGAACAGCACACAAATATCATTTTATTTAGATATGTCTACCACTAGCTGTAATATAACTGAGAACTAAGGCATCACGTGTTCAATATTGTCTTCTAATTTTTTATTGAAATAATTTAGCCCAGTAACTTTAGGGTTAATCTGCCGAAAAAGAAAACTTCAGAATTTTTGTACACAGCTTTATTTCGAAGTTTTAAGGAACGCGTGAAAATTCCTAATCGATACGTGCCGGCGCGGCATCGCAAGTTATTTGAGGTCAATGGTAATGAAAATAATTTTTCCGCGAATATCTCACTTCCTATTGACCAGAAGTCAGTCAAGGTTATTGTGAAAATTGCAGATCTCAAAGATCTCTCCAAAAAATGTTCTATACATTTTCACGTACAATCAGTCGTTCTCATGATATCCGCAGGGTGCGTATTTTTTACAATGTTTCTTCTGTGGCCTAATCCATGTTATACAGGGTAAAATAAAATTACGATTCTTCTTCGTCTTTGTTTCGGATTTCTTGCTCAAGCTCGTGGTCATCTTTATCATATTAGATGAAAAAATATTAATAGGATTGAATTCATCATATGTGTCAAATATATAATTGCACTGATGAGGATCTTGACCAAGTTTGTACCTGGAGACACATACGATATAGGTGCTGTTGAGCGGCTGCAGCTGTAGATAGATTAGCAATATATTATTTTTTCTTTATTAAAGGGCGCAGAAGTTGTATCGCATTCGATGGTGGCGTGTAAAAATAAAATTTGCTGTTTGCAATGAACATACTTGTTGGTACCTGCTGAAGAATGTACTTGTTTCAATATATTCCTTGCCATGTTTCATAAACAAAATTTGATAATGTGAATTGTGAGTACGTCCTATTTAGAAGAATCAAGAGATTTATATCTTCCCCAGTTATGATAGTGGTGTTAACTATTGATTTTTAAATAGCTGTTGATGGTTGAAACATCGGCATTATCCTGAGTTTGTTTAGCTTCTTATTTTTAAATTAACATTTCAATTATTGTTTTTAATGAATCGTTTAGAAAGAAAAATTTTTTTGTCCGATTGGTGCTTCCAAATTCGCCGAGAAAAAGTTTTAAACTGAGTTAAAAATTACACGAAATACTGCTTGGGACGCTCCTAGGTAGAAACTAACTATGAGATAACAATAAAATGGATGACAGCTGAAACTCAAGGTTGTTTCTTATTGGTTGTTTTTTCGTGTGAACTACTAAACTCTTCATTTACACACTGACTACGTATTATAATGAATACTTTATATTTTTCATTTCATTATAAATTTACCACTGTCTAGACAAGATAGAGTGAAGTATGCCTTGTTGCGTTGTTCTCTAAATCGTTAGTAAGATATATATGAGACTTTTTTTTTTAGACAATATTAAAATCTATTTTTCCATAATAACTCAATTGAGACCAAAAGGAAGCAAGATATCCTCTAAAAACATATATTTCTGACCTTTGACTTCAAATGACTTGCGACTTCGGTACGATATTGATTGGGACTTTTCACACATTCCTTAGAACGCTGAGATAAAGCTGTATATTTATTATTTTGCCAGATTAGCCGTTATTTGGCTGAAGTTACCAGGATAATTATTAAATTTTTAACAATTTACCAGCACGAAATTGAAAATACGTCTACTACCATCTTTGTAATAGAAATAACTATTAAATGTTTCCTATTCAGGTAGCAAAATGGAAACGATTACTTTAACATTACCACAAATGAATTTATCAATATAGCCAATATTATTTTGACTGCCCAACCTCTTAACAAAATGCCCATTTTATATATCTACTTTCATTTTTTCGACAATATTGGTAAATTTATGAACAATTTCTGAAAAATTTCCGTGTTACCAAATTCGTCAAAATTTTTACCGCCTAGCGGGTTGAATTGAGGTAATTGTGACTACACATTAGGGTGGCCCATCTTTTTCGAAATCGAAATTTTTTATTTCCCACCCCTGCAAATGGTTCCATTTGAAGAAAAAACAGTCCCCTCAAAATATTATTGAGGCAAATTGAAGGCAAGGAGTGCCGCAGAATGCATTATTATGCAATAATAAAAGTAAATGGAATTATTTACATTCTTTGGTTGATGCACTGTTTTTTTTTTTTAATTAGCAACATTTATCTTTAGAATGACTAATCAAGTCATACAAATATCAAAGACATTATCTGTTGTGACTATAACATGTGTCATACTACTGTAAATTCGTAGTCTAAGAAAACTAGACTAGAAGTTTTTGAAATAAAACTCTCGTTTTATCTTTGTGTATTTTATTATGAAACGTTTTTTTCATACATAGTACCAAATATTATCCTAAATCTACAAGACATATAGTAATAAAAACAATATTTATTGCACTAGGCCAAAGCATGCGACAGGGTTTCTTTTTTTACATTTGGAAACTGTGATTTATAATCATTTACAACTTGGAGTAAAAACTGTTTTTGGTCTTCATTTTTTGTTAAAATGTCATTATAGTCAGTAATAAGTTTGATTCCTCTCTCAGCGGCATCATTTATAACTTTAATTTTGTTTACAATATTGAAACATCGGGTATAACTTTCATTTTCCCTCCATGTTGTTGGATCATTTTCCAAAAATTCCATAGACAAACCTAATTTTTGAAAAAACTGTTTAGTGTTCTCACATATGAAGTCCTGAATTTCCTTGTTTTCAACGTCAGTAATGTTACTAATCATAAGTCGTTTAATACCCTCTTGATTTGGTGCTTTCCTATTCAAAGCTTTAACCATTTCTCTTTTAGTGGTAACTGAAATATCGTCATCAAAGAAAGATAAGCCAACATTTACTGAATTAAGGTACCACAAATGGTTCACTATTTTCCTACTTGCGGCTTGAGATATTTCTTTGTCAATATTTTGATAATTAATGAGTTCTTTACAAAAGTCTAAGTCATGAAGCGGTGCTTTACTAGCAAATGACGCTGTAAACCAGGCCTTTACACAAACCTTTACAATAAAGAGACATATATCTTCAATACCTATTTTTTCTTTTTTAGTTAGTTGGAACTGATCTTGGAAAAAAAATATTTTTAGACAGTAAATGGCTTTGGCCATCCAACGTGCATGATGAAATGCCCCTGGTTGATAGAATGTCGTGTGAGTGGGCTCTTCTTCAACAAAAAGTTTAGAAAGCATTAAAAATTCTTTATAATCATCACGAGGCTGTTGCAAAATTAAAGCTGCATTTAGAAACTTTACAATTTCGGCTTTAACTGGTTGTAAAATGTGTTTAATTTTTGATACCTGAAATCCAGTTTTTAGTTTATTTTGATCTATTTTAGGCCAAAATTCCCTAAAACGTTTAAATAGTGGCACATTTGGACCAGATGAGGAAGGCATTTTTGTGTCAAACACACTTCTCAAAACCACTTCAAAAATATGATGTCTACAAGGAAAATATAGAATATCTCTTTCTAATTTTTGTTGCAATAGTGTGGCTGTCCCATTTATATAACCCATATTTGATGCTGTTGTATCACAACACAAAGCTATTACCTTTTCGTCCAAATTCCATTCACAAAGCACATCACAAACTGCTTCAGTCTGTTCTCTTCCAGTTGAATTGGGCAAAGCTGGTACTCCAAGTAGTTGTTCAATATCTCCACTAGTAACTAAGATAGCAAGTCTATCGATATTTCCCATTCCAGTGAGAGAAGGTAAAAGTTTTTCATCCCAATGGATGACTAGGGCCGGCAATTCAGAATTACCGAAGGCAGTTTTTAATATTTCAGCTCTTTCTTCGCGGATGCGTTGTCTAGAGCGCTGAAGTGTGGTTCTGCTGATGGACAAAGATGTGGTGTCATGTCCTAGTGCTTCTGCTACTGCCGTCAAAATATGGACTCCATACCTGTCGCTTATTTTGCAAGCATCAAATGCAGCGGCTATTTTTGGTGTGATGATGTTACATGTTCCATACAATCTCCTCTTTTTTGGCTGTGACGGGCCAGGCTGGTCTTGTAACAACTCTTCTTGGGCTTCGATTATTTCATCTTCATTTTCGTTGGAGTCGGCTGAATTACTACTTGATGATGGACAGGTGACTGTTTCCTCTAATCTAGCTTTTTCTTGTTGACTTCGTTGCATTCGTTCGGATAATTTCTGTAATTTCTCCTCAGCTGATTTTTCTTGAGAAGCAAGTTGGTAATCAATACCATGCATAAATCCAGGACGTCCCTTTTTCTTCGGTTAATTAAAAACTGCTTATCTTCATCTATTTTCATCAACTCCAATGCATTTGCATGAGAAATGTCAAAGAGATCGTCCAATTTTTCAACGAAATTTTTTTCTTTAACTCCCGCACTGGCCCTTTTAGCCGATTTTTGTAAGTTCCTCCACTCTGCATAAAGTTTATCTAGTTGTTTAACACAATGAAAATCCTGACGTGTCGGAATGCGAGCTTTATCCCTAAAAACTGACACCTCTTTTATTGTTAATTTAGCACTTTCATGTACACTTAGCTTCACTTCACGAATGTTATAAAAGAGCACTTGTAATACTTGTCTATTAGACGGCAATTTATTGCCAATGATTTGTGACGAATAGTGTCCAACTAAGTAAATGAAAGTATCCTTTCGTAAGGATCTAACATCAGCCATCGTTAAATGTTTTTTCAAAAAGGAACGTATGCTAGAACTTATAATGTCACCACTGTAAAACACAATTGCAAACTGACATAAAAACCTACCGTAGGTGCATTATATTTCCAAACTTCCAAAACAAATAATTTCTAGGAAATAATTACACCAATAAAACATTATGAGAAAAGAGGTAGATATTTGTATTTTAAGTAAAATTTAAGTGTATTACCGTAATAAAATCTTATCTACAAATTTCTACCTGAATGCGGCACGGATTACCGTTCACCGAATTATCTGAAACTTTGACATAAATTATTCCTAGTATAATAGTATATTTTCGTGGGGTGAGACTTAAAAAATACGCAAAAAAAATTCACCCCCTATAGAGGTGGGCCACCCTACTACACATCATATATAAATCATTATTTAATAAAATCACAAAGAATTTATTATGAAGATAGATAGAGATAGATAAATATGTTGTCTTTTTTGTCCAGTAGAATAGCATCATTTTTATGTGTATACATGTTGAATTAGAATTGGGTATATTTTGTTTATTCCATTATTTGTGTGGGTTAAGTAAAACAGTTCATAACATCAAAATGCTTCTGTTAATTATCGAACAGAAAAAGATAATTCCTTTCAAAGAAAACTACGTAGCCAGATTACAAGAGGTCTCTTTTTCTCTCTGGCCGCTTACTTCTTGAAAATTTTTTGTTCACATTTACTAGGGGAGTAAGAAGGTTATTTATTAGTATTGTCAATTAACTTAATTACAGTAATTAGTGTTAGAGTGGACTAAAATAGGACATAGTAAAAAGACTTATTCTCTTTTATAGTTGAGTGTACTGCCATGCTCCATTTACCACCAATGTTATACATTATTTTAATTATTGTACCACGTCGACTAGAACGTAACATACATTTTCATCCAAAATATGTTGACGGTGTATATGCGGATAAACATGAATAAGTAACAGATATTATACATCTGGATTTCCTGTCCTGCACTGTTATAAACTCACAAATATATGAAAACACAGATGTGTTTATACTTTGCTAATGCACAAATTAAAATAAATGAATTATGATTTTCTTTAGATTAACTATATTTTAAATAATATAGTTACCAACAGTTTTGTAATTGTCTATTGACTTAAAGTGACACCATGAAAATGAACAACAAGACTAGAAAAAATCATCATCTGAAAGCAGATGTGAACAGGCTATACGTTAAGAGGAAGAATGGTGGCAGTGGATTAATAGAACTAGTCTGTCTGCTTATGACTCCTCTATCGCGGGACTGAGGGCATATATCCAACAGGGGAAGGACAAATCAACAAGGCTAATTAAAGAACATGATAAGGACAAGAATTTGTGCACCATCCAGAAGGAACCACGCAAGATCCAGGAAGAATATCTGGGAAACGATACCACTGACGAGGACGACAAGAAAAAAATTAAATTCAGCATGGAAAAGGGGAAAATAGAAGAACAGTGCGCAAGGCTGATGCATGGACAATTCCTCCGCATTCTCGACCGACAAAATGGAAGTGGCTGAACGGCTCGGAACTGAAGGAGAAAAAGAAAATTTAATATTCGCAGTACAGGACCAAGTACTAAACACCATCGATGATCTTGAAACAGCCTGTTGACGACAAGTGTAGGATGTACGGCCTGGCACTATGTCAGTCACGTGGTGGCTGGATGCACTACATTGACACCATTGGAGTACATTCACCGACACAACGGTGGCCAGATATCTTCATTGGATCATATGCAAGAACTTCGCAAAAATACCTTGAATAAATATACTCTAGAATAAGCTGTCCCCACCAATGACGTCACATTTATGTGGGACGTGCAAACGATGACTGAGAGGGAAATTCGCGCAAACCGACCAGATATGGTTGCACACAGTAAAAAGGAGAAATCATGTCCGCTGTTAGATTTATCCATCCCGAATGACGTCAACGTGATGCTCAAGAAAACTCAAAAGTTGAGCAAGTAGCAAGTACCTCCAAATAAAAGTTAACAGAATGTGGAATGCAACAACCAGTCGTACCAATAATTGTATAAGCCCTCGGGACTGTTAAGAAGGGCCATGATCGGAGTCTACAACTGCCTAGTCAATCGAGCGCACAAGAAGTGCAAGTTGGAAACAGCGCATATTTTAAGGAAAGTATTGGAGTAGCAGCCTCTGTGAGTCCTTGTTGGACTCGGGGCTGTTGGAGCAGACATCACCAACGTCGTCCCAACCGTGCGCGATGGATAGGTGAAAAGTCTTCGGTTGGGGCTGTGGAAGTGCGCCAGTTGCAAAGTGTATGATAATAACATGTCTTTATTGCATTGTTAAGCATAAATGAAAGGAGAATGGCATATGCTCGTCCGTACAACCATCATCCATAATACAATGATCCTCATATAATAAATATTTGGCAGAAAATGTTTCCTCAGAGATTTTCCACTCTATAATAAGGTTTCCAGCATTCGTTGTTAAAATCAGTGGATCTTTTCCATGTCCATGAATGTGGCATACCTCTTATGGCTCTATTAGTAGAAGAAATGGGGTTTCTACTCCCATTTCTGACTTTTGGTAGAAAATAAACAGTTATTAACATAAGCGGAAAATACTGCACAGTGAGTTCAAGCATCTGTTCTCTTTGGTGGCCAGATATGCCTAATGGCAGAGTTAGATAGACGCAGATAGGTACTGACCAGCCGGAAGAGCCCAAATTTTCTCGTTTCAAGGTGAAGCCTTAAAATGATAATGATCAATAGACGAAAACTTTCTTATAAAATACTATGTTATGTGGAACAAAAAAACGTTCACACACATTCAAGTAGGTTCAGAAGTTCTCCAGTTACAAGCGAATATACATGTATTTGGTCACAGAGGGCGGTAGTGGTAAATTAAAATAAATCAGTTTGATATAATATATGCGAGTAACAAGTTTCTACTCAGAAATTTGTTTTTTACTAACAAGACTTATCATAAAATAAAATTTGTAATTATTTTTTTTTTTGAAAAAATTAGTTTTTCGGCTGGTATTCCCAGTTGCCTTTCTGTGAACAGATGCAAAATGTGTGAAAAAATTTACATATGTGACATTTTAAATTATCCTTCCAGTCTGAAATTAACTCATAAATTCTAAAAATTAAAACCATATAATATTTTCATACCAAAAAATCATCTAAAAATTTTAACGTGGTATTTGTTGCTCAACAATTATTTAGGTCAACACAAAATTTATGATATCATAAAAACTGATGTTGACGTGAAGAACAATATTATTATCATGCCATAATGACACCCTCGGAATGCTTTCTTTTGAACAAATAAAATGAAGTAAATTGTAGGTTCTTACAGATACGCCCCGCTTATATTTACATATTTTTCGCATATCAAACAAAAAGGTAGGAAAACGTGGAAAAGAATCTCATTCAGAGAAGATAGTCAGTGCAATTCTTTCCTTCCCCTTTTACAGTTTATCGCATGTACCCATCTTTATACATCTGGCTTTCCATTTGACATTGGCAACGTATTCATGACATACTTTAGAAAAATGGAGGTAGAATAACATCGGTAGTCTTTTCAACAAGGATCTCATTGTTTAATAAGGTGAACTGAATGAGAATATGAGAGAAAAATTCGTTCAGTTGTGAAAGAAATATCATAAATATTTTTATAAAATTTAATGTATTGCAGAAATTTATTTTCATATCGTGTATTTCAAAAATTAAACGTGTATTACATATCATTCGTTAGTTGAATGCAGAGTCGTATACAAATCCCTCCGGGCTGGAGTACATTCTATGATCGTATATCGCATGGACTATAACAAAACCGGAATTGAATAAATTGATTCTGAATACATGCTATGGGTAAAACTACAAGTTACTAAAATAATGCAGTTTTTTAATTTTTTACCAATATGTTACGTCAACATGACTATTGTTTCATTAATCATTAGCTTCTTTGGATGCGAGTACAAGACTACTTACAAATAAAATTACTAGACTTTATACATGGTGTCCAGTTAGTGTACCCTCAGAAGATTGTGCAAAAAAAACTTTCTTAACAAAATTTTCAATGTTTCATTTCTGTTACAACGTAAAACTATTCTCAATTACACAAGGTGTCACAAAAACGAGTTACACAAGAAAGTATAATTTTTTTAAATGGAACAGCCTCCCTGTATTTTCTTGGCGCCAATTAAGCCTCCTGTATTATACCCTAAACTATTTTGCCAATTGGATGCAGCGTTGCCATGTTATGATTTTCTTCTTGTTTTTTTTCTTTGGCAATTTACAAACATTTTATTGACTGCCATATCTCCGCAATTTATTAATTATTTTTTCTAAAAATGATGATGATAATGATGTATTTATTGAAAAGCATTTTTAAATAAATAATTATTATACCAGGTGTCCAAAATATTTGTTTACATTTCTTGATAATTAATTTTTATTTTTCTCAATTTTTTTAAACCGAATGCCTATAATTTTTTTACATGGATGAATAAAGGGTACAATTCCCCACATTTTAATAACATACACTTTTCTTTTATTTCAAACGATTTTTGAGATGATTATTTCAAATAAGTTTTGCGTAAATTGAGGTGCTCTTTATTTTAGCATTAAAATCTAGTATGCCTTTTGTTTTACGTTTGTTTTTCACTTTATGGCATTTCTCTAAGGTGTTTAATATTATTAAGTCATTAAGTTGAATTAATATTGATAAGTAATATTTAAAGATATTAATTATAATTATTTTCGATAAGATTTGATAGTGTATGGTGTATGTTACTGGTGAATGTAATGGAAATTGTTTATTGGCATCAAGAGTGTATCATCAAAAATATCCCGATAGAAGGTGTCCTGATGTGAGGTCTCTAGAAAATTTTAAAGAATTTTGAAAGTACTGGAAGTGTTGCATATGAAAATAAGGCGAGACCACGAAATGTATTAAGTGAAGAAAATGAGCTGGCTATAACTTTAGCGGCAATCGAAATTCCTACGGCAAGTGTTGGGGAGTTAAATAGAGGAGTTATAGAGATCAGTGAATCTAGTGTTTTCCTATGATTTCGCTATCGAGTACAGCTGCATCAAGAAGAGCTCTTGGATGTGGACTTAAATCGTAGATAAAAATTTTGCCAGTACGCTCCAAACCAAATTGGAGAAAATGAAGAATTTTTCAAAGGACCACGCTCTGACCTTATGTAAAAGTGGTTTCGGTTAAATTGGCTATATTTCTGATATGTTATGTATTTCGTCATCCGGAACAAATATGTCCATGGGCACGAAGTCCCAAACCCTAAGGATTTCGAGATACGATACGTTAAAGTTGGATATATTATGTATTTCATGTATAGTCCCTTGAGATAAAGTTTTTGCCCCAAACGTTCTGGGACCGGACCGCAAGACATTAACACCCCCCCTCCAGTTTTCGAGGGCGGGGAGCAAGATGGTGACAATATTTTCCGACCAACCACTACCCCAAATCGAAAAAACCACCTCTTTTTCCGATTTCTCGACGCTAGGCTTGCAAGGGCTTGTCGGATCGGGTTTTTCTTGGTCAATTTGAATAAAATAAGTAAATATTGACCACAGGTGACCTATCTCACCGCCAGGGGTTGAAACTACCCCCACCTCCAATACCAAAATGCCACGAAAATAACGAAAATCAGCTGAAAACTGGTATACCCCCGTTTTCAAGGTCGAGGAATACGATGGTGATAATATTTCCCGACCTACTCTTCACCCCCTACCCCTAAACCTGCTAGGCTTGCGAGGGCTTGTATCGGATTTTTTGTCAATTTGAATAAAATTGGTAAATATTGACCACAGGTGACCTAACCCACCCCAGGGGTTGAAACTACCCCCACCCCCAATAACTAAATGCCACGAAAACAACGAAAATCAGCTTGAAAGCGGTATGCTCCCGTTTACGAGGGCGAAGAACACGATGGTGACAATATTTCCGGCATGTCTTTCACCCACTACCCCCATTTTTTTTGTGCACACGATAACTCTGGAACCGTTTAAGACATTGAGTAGAAATAAGAGAAGCTAACGTCTCCAAAAATTGTATTAGACACCCCCTTACCACCCCCCACACCATTGTTAAAGGGGTCAAAAAAATAAAATTGTGATTTAGTATGTGTACAAGAACCGAAGGCCTCAAAAATTTTTTTTACTTCTCACCTCTCGGGAAATATTATCACCATCGTATTCCTCGCCCTCGAAAACGGGGGTATACCGCTTTTCGGCTGACTTTCGTTGTTTCCGTGGCACTTCGTTATAGGGGGTGGAGGTAGTTTCAATCCCTGGGGCTGGGTTAGGTCACATGTGGTCAATATTTACCTGTTTTATTTGAATTGACAAAAAAAAACCGATATGACAAGCCCTTGCAAGCCTAGCACCGGAAAATCGGAAAAGGAGGTAGTGGGTGAAGAGTAGGTCGGGAGGTATTATCACCATCGTATTCCTCGACCTTAAAAATGGGGGAATACCGGTTTTCAGCTGATTTTCGTTATTTTCGTGGCATTTTGGTATTGGGGGTGAGTTAGGTCACCTGTGGTACAAGCCTTTGCAAGCCTAGTGTCGAAAAATCGGAAACAGAGGTGGTTTTTTCGATTTGGGGTAGTAGTGGTTGGGGGTAAAAACTTTATCTCAAGGGACTATACATGATATACATAAAATATCCAACTTTAACGTATCGTATCTCGAAATCCTTGGGGTTTGGGACTTCGTGCCCATGGACACATTTGTTCGGGATGCCGAAATACATAACATATCAAAGATATAGCTAGTTTAACCGAAACCACTTTTACTTAAGGTCAGAGCGTCCTTATTTGTGTTGTTCACGGATGAATCAACGTTTCATCGCAATGGATTTGTGAATAGGCACAATTTCCATTATTATGACAGAGAAAACCCTCCTGTTCTACAGAAAAATCATTACCAGCACAACTGGAGTTTAAATGCTTGGGGGGGAAATTGTACATGAATGTTATTGATCCTCACTTTTTTGAGGGAAATGTGAATGGAGCAGCCTTTTTGGATTTTATGCAAAATACGTTTCCATAAATGATCGAGCATATGCCTAATTATATTACAAATATGTGGTTACAACTTGGCGGTGCACCACCACATTTTAGTAGAAATGTTCGTCAGGACATTAGTAACCAGTTTCCTGAAAGGTGGATAGGAAAAGGAGGTCTGATATTTTAATAAAGTGTTAAATCATATCTAATTTATTATTTTATTAAATTATGTTAGGTCCCATTGCATGGCCGCCTAAGTCACCCGACCTGACTTCCGTGAATTTTTGCCTTTGGGGATTTATCAAGTCAGACGTTCATAAAGTAGAACCGACAACTCGAGAAGATATGATGGAAAGGATCGTCAGTGTTTCAATCGTATAAATGTTAATATGTTATACAGTGTAAGGCTTTTATTTATCAAGAGACTATTGCGTGAATCAAAATGGTGGACAAATTGGGCAAATGTTAGGCAAGTTTCAATATCGTGAAAAAAAATATTTCTCAAAAACAGTTCATAATTATTAAAAGAAAGTGTGTGATAGCAAAATGTAAGAATTTGTATGCGTTCTTCATCCATGTCAAAAAATTATAGGCATTCTATTCAAAAAATTTGAAAAAAAATGTAAAACAAAAGACCAAAGCCTTGTTAGATTTTTATGCTAAAATAAAGAGCACCTTAATTTACGCAAGAATTATTTAAAATAATCATATCTCAAAAACCGTTTGAAATAAAGATAAAGTGTGTGATATTAAAATGTGGGGAAATGTATACTTTATTCATCCATGTAAAAAATTATAAGCATTCCATTTCAAAAAATTGAGAAAGATAATTATTATAAATCAGGAAATGTAAATAAGTGTTTTGGACACCTGGTATAATAATAATAATAATAATTTATTTCAAAAATTATTTTCAGTAAATACATCATTATCAAATAGCATCCTACATTTTACAAAAAACAATTAATAAATCGCGGAGATATGGCAGTCAAAAAAATGTTTGTAAATTGACAAAAAAAAAACAGGAAAAAAATCATAACTTGGCAACGCTGCATCCGATTGGCGAAACATTTTAGGCTGTAATACAGGACCTTTGGAAGTTATTGATGCCAAAAAATACAGGATGTTTCATTTAAAAAATTATACTTTCTTGTGTAACTCGTTTTTGTGACACCTTGTACAATTGAAAATAATTTTACGTTGTAGTAGAGATGAACCATGGAAAGTTTTGTTAAAAAATCCCTGTATACATGAAATATGACCTAAGAGATAATTTATTCTCTAATCTAATAGTAAGAAACGGAAATAATATATGTGGACAAGAGGTGAATTATTGCATACCCTGCTGGGTGTGAGCTCTATTTTGGCTCAACGCACCAGCTAAATGCTGATAAAAATAACTTTTAATGGGTTACTTGTGCCAGGAATCGATTTTAATTATAACTAGAAATGGTACCATTTTTAGATTCATTTGAAAGTTGAAATATGTCCCCCCCCAGTTAGTCTGTATGTACGGAAACACTACTGAAATTCGCAATGATCCGTCGTCATCGCGTACCACCACGAGCTTTCGTGGATCATTTCTCTCGCTCTCGGTGTCTATTGGTAATTACATTTTTCATTTGACTCACTGTAATTGGCCTCAAATTTTTGCGGTGCTATTGTTGTAGAACCTCCCAGAATTGACCTAGGTCGAAGCCACAATAAAAATTCGACTTAGGTAAAAAAATCATTTAACCCGAGATCAGTCGCGGTTGTGTTTTTACGGGATCGGTCACGTCGTGGTCATTTTTACCGAAATTGTTTTTAACATATTTATCCCCACTATATGGTACATTAGCAAAAAAGAATATCATCTAATTATTTTGAATTGTTTTTATTTGGTACATAAAAAGTTATTAAAAAAAAACACAAAAAACAATAAAACACTCCGTTATCAGTCGCACATACGGTCAAAAGGATCACATTTTTTTCAAATAAAAAAGTTGGTAAATATTATCATTTTTACAATTTTGTTATATTTATAAACAGTGCGTGTAACAAAAAAATTGAATTTGTAGTAGAAAATCTTATTCTACACATGGATTTAATTCAGTTTGCTGTGAAAAACACTCGTAACACATTTTCATGGTATGTTCTGTTACAGATAGAACAACGACTTAACGTTTTCCTGTTCTTGTTGCTTAAACAAAACGCACATCTTCCTGGACTCTGAGTTGAACCTTCGAGAAATTTCTTCTTTGATTCCAAGATGTTGACAAGCTTTTAGATACAGTTCTTGTGAATGCGATACATTAACTTACTCAATGTTGGGTATAGTCGCGGTGCGGTCAAATGCATCTAACTTGTGACTCGTTGCAAATTTTGCCTCAACTTATCTATGAATGTCAAACTACACATTATTTAGGAAGATAGATGGAAGGAGAAAGTTCACATTTGTGCAATTAGAAAACTGTCGCTATTTAAAGGTATCGTCGGTCATTTTGACCGTGGAGCGACCGATCTCGAGTTAAGGTCGTTTTCGATCATAACATACAAGTCTGAAGGGCTTCAGAGACACAAACTAGCCCAAAAGGACCGTTATGAGTTCGATGAGATATTAGGCACAACCGGGTAAAAATTCGAAGAAACACCGAATTTTTACTTAGGAAAATATATTTTGGTTCAGGATATGAGAGTGAAAGTATATGGTGGTCATGGAAAAATGAACCACATACTTTTTAAAAAGTACGCCAAAAAAGTAGGTACTCAACTTTAATTCCTCCGCCGAAGACGTTGACCGTGGAGGTACAGTCATTATATATCCTGTTCTAAAGATTGATAATACAATTTTACAGATGCAATGTATCAAAAGGGCGAAACCGACGAATTTGGCAAAGGCGTCGTAGCGCCTATAAGCAAAAATTGGGAAAAAATCAGTGAAAATGCACAAGGCCGCATAAAACGAGTTTGGATTCACCCAGCGACTCATAATTTGGACGAGTGCGTTGGATGGTCAATACAAAGCGATGGTAGGAAAGCTAATTGCAGGGCTTTCCAAATAATAAAGTTATAGAGAAAACCGACTCAAAAATCCATTTTGCCAAAAAGTCGTTCGGAGGCGAGTCGCTGTCATTTTTTCATGTATTGAACCTGCATGAGGACAAGTACGTCGTAAGACTGACCGAACGTTATTAATTTCATGTATTAGTCGAACTCCGTCCCGCGAATGATGTAATCACGATATGGGAAATTAGCCCAGTCGATGAAGGTATTTTTTACCCACAAAATTTTGCAAACTGAGTAAACTTTTTTTTAATGAGTTCGTGAAAGTGTATAGAGTAATATCCTGAAAAGTTTACATTTCTCTCGGATGCAAAACATAAAAAAAAGTGAAAAAAAAATTTTTTTCATCCATTTTTTCAAAATTTTGAAATTAAATCAAGCTAGAGAAAAATAAAAAATACAGATGGATAGATCACATATTTATGAACAAAAAATGTCCTAACAAAATTTATCGTTAAAGCCACGGTTTTCCAAGAAAAGAATTGTCAAGTATAACGTTATAACCCGGAGCGAGATCTATGAGTGCACGCGCTTGAATACGCATGACTGTGACACCGACGCACTGAATCACATGTCATTAAATCAGAATTTCTTCAATTTATATGAGTGTTGGATCATTTAAAAGATGGAAATTGTAGCTTTCTGATGCTTTTTTGTTTTAAATAATACAAGCAAAGGATGGATGGGAAAAATATACTTAGATATATTATCACGCCCGAACTCAGTCGTCGCAATAGACAATATAGAAAAAATTAAAAGCCCTTCAAAAAAATTCTTTCTTCATTGAGAACTGTTAAAAAGTATGTACACTTCATGATTACTATGGTTTATTAAGTTGTAGTAACGAGGATTAAAAAAAAGTACATCTCAAATAATTTTAATTTCCTTGCTTGATGATTTTTTTGATAAATAAATAAATATATATGTATATTGGAGACTAACTTGTCGAGAAATTGACTCACTGGAAAAAATAAAATATCACTATTTCGGAAAAAATGTATACTTTTCGAATGTTCAAACAGAGGATCGTTTATTTATATGCATTTTTTCGAAAATATGATCAATCAGATCATGATAAGAAATTGCGATTTTCACGATCTTATCCTTTTAACTTTGAAAATAACTTTGATTGTTTTGAATATAAATTCTGGAACTTTTCCAATACATTAACAAATGTATAAGGAATCCATTGGATATAGCTGAAATGTGACTAGACAAATACAATACAGTAAGGGCACGTAAAAATTCATGCGAGCGATTCAACGGCTATGTGTGGTGTCTGTGTATGCGTCCATAATTATATATTTTTTCCAGGAATACCGTGGCTTTAGCGATCAATTTTATTAGGATATTTTTTGTTCAGAAACACGTGGTCTTTCCACCTGTATTTTTTATTTTTTCCTACCCTGACTTAATTTCAAAATTTTTACGGATTCATTAAAAAAAAAATTATTCAGTTTGCAAATTTTTGTGGGTTTCACTATAAAATGTTCTCTGTCGTTTGGGCTACCTTTAAGCTACTCATAAGCGAACCAAATTTTTTTTAGTAAAATATTTTTAAATTATTTTCAGTCAGCCATAATTACCTAAAAGTCTTTTTAAAAAGCTTGCATTAAATTCTGAGGAAGTTAAATGAATCTTTTCTACCAAATCGATTGTTAGAGTGCGCTCTCATTTGTATGATTAAAAAGTTGGGGAGGCGTGTTTCTTTCACATTATATCATTTTGCTGAAAATCACTGTATTACCTTATACTTATTAAATAAATGGTATTCTTTGAACTAATTGCATTTTATGTAAGGACTTGTTGCTAGTCTTCATTTGGAAGACCTAAACAAACTGAGTTAGTCGGAATCTCATGATTTCCTAAGTCTGATAATCAGTGTTCTGGTCGCCTTACGGGAGCTTGATAGAGATTTTTTTATGCGATTTCTCCAGAAATCTTTATGTGTAGAGACCATTATTGGTAGGTAAACAGATACTAATCACGTCAAATTCTAATCCCGTCGGGATATTTTTTATGCGAAAATTACAAAAGGTGTCAAACCCATTATTGCGGTATAAAAAGATACCAATCACGTCAAATTCGAATCACGTCCTGAGAGAGCGTCGTTAATGACCTGAGGTAGTGCAGCCTTGACCTATTACTCGTCTGTTGAAGTATCTCGAACCCACTTGGGAGTGGAAGAACGGGACAGAACGCGGTTGACGCCCTTCTAAAAATAAATTGGTGTCGCGTCACCTAGACGCACGGTAGTGAGTTCTTCTACAGTATCACTATATATGTGATAACTTGTTTGTATTGAACCAGTCAGAGGCTCTAATTATAATATTATTTGTAATATCAGCAGCAATAAGATATCAATAGTTTTAAGTTTTTTAGTAAGCTGAAAAAAGTAGTAAGAATTTTCTAGTAGACTATATCACTTTATAGCTGTTATTTCGTTTGTTACAATAAGTAAAAATGTAATTTTTGTTTGTAAATACTTCAATATCTACAATACCTATGCAGTTGTGTTATATGATGCTTTAATGCTTTAATTTCATAAGGCTACAAGAGCGAAGATATCTTAACAGTGTAGTATTTGTTTCTAAGTTATTAAACAATACAATTAGCTGTTCCGACTTATTAGAAAAAAAACTAAATTTCATGTCCCGTCAATAACAACTTGATCTAATGTAGAAAAAATTTAACAGAATAGATCATACTATAGGTATTTTTTGCTTTTGCATTTTACTGATTAAATGATTAATTTTAAGTCTTTTCCCTCGAAGGCTTTCGTGTGTTAGGTCGGAGTTGAATATCGGGCGTCCTCTGACCCCGCAAGTTTGTAATACAATACATCGGATCCCGAAAGCTCGGGAGGGATTTTCTATAAAAGTTATTATTAAGTTATTATTCTAAACCACAAGATCCTCTACAGTGTTAGAAATATCAGCTAAAGTGAACATACATATTGAACTCAACTGGGAGTGGAATCAACCACACGCAATCCAGGGGGAACGTGACTGGCGCCCAGAATGAATAAATTAATGTCGCGTCCATCAGGCGCTTCTTCGATAATGCCACCAGGTATGCAGGCCAACTAGAATAATTTTCATGAATCGCAAAACGTCTGGCAAGGCGGTAATTACATTATAATAAATAAATCTTGAAAAATTTTTAGATACGACAATTTTTTACGAATGTGGAAAAAATATTGCAAGTAACACGTAAGGCTATTACCTTATAGTAGGAGAGCTGGCAAACATTATGGTGAACGATAATATTCAAAATTTTCACTGATAGCAGTCCATTCTTTAGTCTTTGGGTATGTCAAGACCGATCGTCTGCCGTTTCAAAGAGGAAGCATTAACTTGGGGTAAAAGGGGTGAATTTAGGTTTTAGTGAACCATATTGTTCAAGAAAAATTTTTGCAGAGGTGACTAATATAGTTAGTCTAGACGGCATTTCTACCTAGGCAGACGATTTTTCTGGTAGCATTATCATAGCAGACGCAACTCAAAATGGCAAAAAATCACATTAGGGCGAACTATATTGGTCAAAAATAATTTTCACTTCCTTCGATTTTTCTACTTATGGTTTAATAAATAACGAATCGGCAGATGAAAAAATCGGTAGCATCGCCCTAGCAGACGCTGTCAAAGTGACAGATTCAGTTTAGATGAACGACATTTATCATGAAAAATTATGTAAGGAATAATAAATACAACAACTCAAGATTATATTCTCGCCCGGGCAGACGATTTTTTTCGTAGCTATGTGTATGGCAGACGCCTGTCAAAGTGGCAAAAATCACGTTTCGGTGAATAATAGGGATCAAAAATAATTTTTGCGTCTTTCGATTCGTTTATCTATGGTACAATAGATAATGAATCAACAAACGAAAAAATCGGTACCATTTTCCTAGCAGACGCTGGCAAAGTGAAAAATTTTAATTTTTTTTTCTTATATAAATAGGTTTAGAATGTTGGGACGGAATTTTAAGTTTGAACAGCAAAAATCTGTCTGTAGGTCTGTCTGTAACCTTTTTTGTGCGCACAATTACTCTGGAACTGCTTAAGATATTGATTAATGGTGTATCTATGTACTGCAACGAGATCTGGAACTGGATTATATTTTAAGCTTATTTTGTCGAAGGGTTGGGGGCAAATAGGGTTAAATAGGCAAAGCACACAAGTAAAAATTTATAAAATTTGGATTTAGTGTATGTACGAGAAACCAAGGTCTTAAAAATTTGTTGGCATCAGCCATCCCCACCCTATTATTTAAATAGATCAAAGGTCTCAAATTTTTTTTGACATCAGCCACTGCCGCTACCCCCACCCCATATTAAATCGGCCAAAGAAATAAAATTGTGATCAAGTGTGTGTACGAGAAGCAAAACTATCAAAACATTTTGCCATCGACCACCACCACGGCCACCCCGTTACCTTCGTCCCATCATCAAATTACCCTCTTTGATGGTATGTGGAAATAGTGATTCCTTAGACAGCAGTTTTCAAACAAAGAATTCCTCTGCATACAAAAAATCGGTGACAGTTCGTTTTATTTCCTGTGCGAATAAAACAAAAATAAAATTCTAACTTTAAACAACAGATTTATTACTTAAATACAAATAAAAAAATAACATAACAAAAAGCCTAGAATACATTATTTTCAGAACATAGTAATCTAAAAGTAACAAATAATATGTATGGCCATAAGAATATCAATCTATCATATACGTCTATACTGTAAGGAACATACAAATGACTTATTGATAAAAGTAACTTATATTACCAAAAGGAAGATTAAATACGATATCACAAGCAACTTAAATAACTACTTAAATATTCATTTAAAAAATCAACATCCTTACTTAACAAAAAACATAAACTCTGATATATAAAAATGCCTAGATACCTACATGGTAATATCACAATATGGTAATATCGCAATAAAAAAATAAATATTATTTAAAAAGTAACAAAAAGGCCTTTTTTTAACTCGCTACCTACAGATTGCAACGGAATATGCTTTTGCTCCTGTACCATAGAAATTAATTATGGGATCCGAGTTTCCCAAAATCGATGGACCCTTCGGGATATTAAATATATTTCCATCCTGATAGTTTGAAGTATCAAAATTCTGACGGACAACTTATATGACTTTATAATAGATAACCGAGAGGCAGTGGCTGGTGTCAAAAAAAAATTTGAGACCTTTGGTTTATTTAAATAATAGGGTGGGGATGGCTGATGCCAAAAAATTTTTAAGATCTTGGTTTCTTGTACATACACTAATTCCCAATTTTATTAACTCTTACTTGTTTGCTTTGCCTATTTAACCCTATTTGCCCCCAACCCTTCGACAAAATAAGCTTAAAATATAATCTACTTCCAGATCTCGTTAGAGTACATAAATACACCATAAGTCAACATCTTAAACAGTTCCGAAGTAATTGTGCGCACAAAAAAGGTTACAGACAGACTTACAGACAGATTTTCGTTGTTCAAACTTAAAATTTCGTCGCAACATTCTAAACCTATTTATATAAGAAAAAAAAATGTTCACTTTGATAGCATCTGCCAGGAAAATGCTACCGATTTTTTCGTCTGCCGATTCGTTATTTATTGTACCATAGATAGACGAATCGAAAGACGCAAAAATTATTTTTGGTCACTATAGTTCACCGAAACGTGATTTTTGCCACTTTGACAGGCGTCTGCCATACACATAGCTAAGAAAAAATCATCTGCCCGGGCGAGAATATAATCTTGAGTTGTTGTATTTATCATTCCTTACATATTTTTTCTTGATAAATGTCACTTTGACAGCGTCTGCTAGGGCGATGCTACCGATTCGTTATTTATTAAACCATAAGTAGACAAATCGAGGGACGCGAAAATTATTTTTGAACAATATAGTTCATCCAAATGTGATTTTTTGCGATTTTCAGTTGCGTCTGCTATGATAATGCTACCAGAAAAATCGTCTGCCTAGGTAGAAATGCCGTCTAGACTAACTATATTAGTCACCCGTGCAAACATTTTTCTTGAACAATATGGTTCACTAAAACCTAAAATCACCTCTTTTTGAATACACCTCCCAAGTTAATGCTTCCACTTTGAAACGGCAGACGATCGGTTTTGACATACCCAAAGACCAAAGAATGAACTGCCATCAGTGAAAATTTTGAATATTATCGTTCACCATAATGTTTGCCAGCTCTCCTACTATTAGAAGTCATGCGACTATTCTCGGCTATGTCCCGTTCTGCAAAATTAACATTCAAAACGTAAAATCCTAATTTCCTTACTACTAGTTACATAAATAAATTTTATCGCCAACCGTCAGTAAAACTATACATTAACATAGTGATTTTTGGAAGTAAACAAATACTTTATTTTACTGTGAAATAAAGTATTTTACCTGCCGCATATGCGGCAGATAAAGTATTTTTCCTGCCGCAAATATTTATTAACATAGCCATGACTTTGACATTAAACAGAAATCGTTTGTCACTGTCACGCTTCTCACGCCTGTCACAGCTCCACAATAAAAGTTTTCTCAAAATCGCAAAGACGATTTTAGGCGACGGTCAAACTGACAACATAGTTGTTACCAATGATAATTCTACTAAAGAAGATTTACACATTGTTAACATAGATAATAATCCTCAAACATTTTCAATTGACACTCCTTCGACTTCAGGAATTAATTTTTACAATACGCCAGGGTGTACGTTCACGTTTAATATAACAAAAAATAAGTAGATATGTTATGTATTTGCTGTTTACTTTTTTATAATAAAATGTGATAAGTTACATCTCAATTTTTTTAAATTACAAATTTTTACGGTTGGCGATAAAATTTTGTATGCACCACGTCTGTAAAGTGTCTTTATCGAACTCACCTGTTACTCGCCTCGCTCGCTTCGCTCGCTCGACTCATAATCTCAGACTCGTTCGATAAAGACTCACTTTACTGACTTGGTACATAAATAACTATTACATGTTTGGATTGACAAGAACATGAATATTTCAAACAACAGGAAAATATAAGTGAAGGGCGCCGTGATATATCTGCAAAATTACTCCAAGAAAACAATTCCAACAAAAATAATTGGCTCAAACAATTTAAAGTTTGATTGCATTTTTCTCAAAGTTCACTGTATCATCACCATCTATTAGAAAATATTATCTTATGTAAAACTGAATAAAATAAAACAGGGGAGGAAAAGTTCAGTCACCTAAAATCTGAACTTTAAACCTTGTTAGCCAACTTTAACTATGTTGACGTTACAAATATTTGCTTAAAAATTCACGAGCGAAATGTTTAAGAAATTTTCGAGGCAAACTCATTTTATTGCAAATTCTCTGTTTATAAAATTAAAGGCTTGTTAGCAAATTTTTACATAAGTGTGCTTATTTCTGTTTACTTTAACATACGATCAAAAGTTTACAAATAAGACAAGTAAGAACTAGAAGTAAACATCCCAGTAGACCTCTTCGTCGGTTTATTGAAGTTCTTACTGAACATAAAATAATGATGTACAAGAATCTGTTTACTTTATGAACTAATCTTATATTTTCTCTAAAGGAAATTATAAAATTTTAAATCAGTTTAAACGTTTGGTTGTTTGACTACAGCGGATAATATTCGGCGAGTAAATTTTTAACTCACATGAATATAGAGCAGCAATACCAATAATTGAAACATAACCAATCTTTTATGAAAGCTTTTGTACTGTCATTTCAACCCTGATAATGGTTAGAGAATATTATTTAAGTATTAAGCAAATCATATTGATACCTTAATCTGGCCACGCTAATATATTACTTAGAAAAACACTTTAAAACACTCATCATTGGAGAACCAATTAAGCTACAAATAAACAAAAAGTAGATAATTTCATATTAAATAAAAAAATGTGAATGACTGAATTTAAATAAATAATTTAATTATTTTCATTATATTTTTTACTTTAAGATGCTATAAATCCTATCATGTAATTCAATACTTCGTCAGTATTAGCTAGAAGAGTAGTTGTTTGATTGGTTCTCCAATAATGAGTGTTTTAAAGTATTTAGTTAAACTAGTATATTAGCGTGCCCAGATTAGGGCAACAGTATACAGAAAGTAGGTAATATCATAATAAATAAAAAAAGTGTGTAAGTTGTGATTTGCTTAACACCTAAATAATATTTTCTAATCATGATGAAAGCAAACAAATTTAAAAAAATCCTGATAATGATATAAAAACAATGGACTGTACTAAGAGCTAGGGTTTTCATCGAGTGTCTGTGTAAGTCGAAATTTTGTTGGGGATAGTTCTGTGGATGTCCCTTATTTGAAAAGCCTGTATTCTGGCGCCCCGCTTCCTCTGTAGCCTATTGGTCTAACAACAGTGAAAATAGTAATTATGAGAAGAAAAATACGAGCAGAAGACTATTAAATTTATGCGTAAACCAAGACGTTCGAAGTACCTACTGCTGTTGTGATAAATATATTACTCTCCTTATTAAGAGTACTATGCAACTCAGACATTATCAGCTGTAATCGTACTATTATGTGCACTTAGGATAAGCAAAATGACAATTTGTCAACCTCACTTTACTGCATTTAATATCAGATATTTCAACATAAGACAAAAATTTAGAACTCTTACATATAGGACAGAAAATATGAAAATTTGAAAGATTCAATTTTTGTACTTAGGATGGTGTTATATTGAAGGGTCACAATAAAGAGCCAGCTTACCTACTCTAGCAAAAAAAAATAGAAAAGCGATACCATGGAGAGGATGAAGGTAGATTAAATGTTACAGTGAAAATGATGTTATACCTTCAATTAATTACTTTTTATTTATTTGCTTTCATCACGATTAGAGGATATTATTTAGGTATTAAGCAAGTCACAACTTACACACTTTTTTATTTATTATGAAATTTCCTACTTTCTGTATATTGTTGCCATAACCTGGGCACGCTAATATGCTAGTTAGGTAAACACTTTAACAGCCATATGCACCATTCCTTAGTTTACCGTTATCAGAGAGTTAACTTTGTAACAGTCTGTTAAGTGTAAGGTTTGATATGCACCATACATAAAAGATACTTAACAAACTGTTAAAGTGTCTGATAGTTTAATAAACCAAATTTGGTCTGTTAAAATCGTATCAGTCTGTTAAGTCAAGAAATTAACAACGAAAAGAGGTTATATCAGCTTAATGCATATAGATTGAAGCAACGATATTCTATACAAGACAAATATTTCAGAATAGGTAATAATTAGATAATGGAGAGATTAAATTTTAAATTGATTTTTTTTATTCTCTATTATGTGAATATTGCTTTTGACCAGTGCAATGATGACCTCTTCTTCACGGTCGGTAAAATTTGGGGAACGTTTCTTGTTTTCCTCTATATTTGTTTTAAACTAAAAGCAAAAAGCTTTGGCAGGTAACAAGTATTTTTAAGGTTAAATGAAAATTTAAATCTGAGTGAAGTTAGTCACATCAGTATAGCCCACCTAACATTACCAGTAACTTTTAATAGTCCAACTGTTTACTAACTGAAACCGTCAAACTCATGGTGCATACGAATTATGCTTAGCTGACTGATAAATTTTATCAGTTTGATACTTAACACTGGATTTAACTGAGTAATGGTGCATATGGCTGTAAAACAATCATTATTGGAGAACCAATCAAAACAACTACTCTTCTAGCTAATACTGACAAAGTATTGAATTACATGATAGGTTTTCTAGCATCGAAATTAAAATAAATCAAGAATAGGCTTATAATTAAGGAATGAATGTTTCTTTCTCTACTGATGAGCACTAACGAGTTCGAAAAAACTTGTACAATTTTTCTAGAGCTGAAACCGATTGTAAGGTTCAATAATTGTTGTGAATGACTGAATTGCAATAAATGATTTCAGTATTTTCAATATATTTTTTGGCTTAAAATGCTAGAAATCCCATCATGTAATTTAATACTTCGTCAGTATTAGCTAGAAGAGCAGTTGTTTTGATTGGTTATCCAATGATGAGTGTTTTAAAGTACTTTAATAAGTAGTATATTAGCGTGACCAGATTAAGTTTCCAATATACAGAAAATAGATCATTTCACATATTAAATAAAAAAGTGTTAATAACTGAATTTAAATAAATGATTTAAGAATTTTTAATTTTTCTTTTTTTGGTTTAGAATGCCAAGAATCTATCACGTAATTCAATACTTCGTCAGTATTAGCTAGAAGAGTAGTTGCTTTGATTGGTTCTCAAATGATGAGTGTTTTAAAGTATTTACCACGCTACTATATTAGCGTGCCCAGATTAGGACAGCAATATACAGAAAGTAGGTAATTTCGTAATAAATAAAAAGTGTGTAAGTCGTGATTTGCTTAATACCTAAATAATATTCTCTAATGTTATACCTAGTTATGCAAAATTGAATATTACACGCTGATTATTCTTCATTTAATTAATGTTATTTTAATATCAGTTTAAGGTAATTTTGGTACATCCAGTTCAGTTATCATATTACTGTCAACAGTTGGCAGTGTATCTGAAAATGCCTTAGAAAACCCTTCCTGCATTATTCTTATTTAAATAAATACAAGTAAATCAGTAAACATATACAGATAAAAAACTGTACACAATGATGGCGAACCACACGACACAATACACAGGTTTGAAGCATGAACAGATGAATTTGTATATCAGCCTTGAATAAAATGTAGCACTACAGGTCATCTGCTCAATTGCTTCCGTTGATGTTGCTGTAAGATACACTATGCCTCACTGTATATCATTTTCATTAATTTTCATTTTCATTTTCATTATATTTATTTTGCTTAATTTCAGTGAAACTGTTGTTCCTGAGCCGTTTGGCACACTGAGTTATTTGACTCATTGTTGTTAATTTTAGCAGCCTATTAGAGAAACAGGCTATTTTGGGTAGTTGTCCAATGAGAAATGTAAGGTTTACTCAAAACTTCTGAATTTTCCGGAATCTTATATTTATAATATTTCTGTTATAATCACTTTATTTAGTTTTAGTATAGCAGTTCTTTCTCGGGCGTTTTGGCTCACTGAGTCAATTGACTCACTAATTTAGTGACTAACTTTCCAAGCCTACTAGCCATTTGGCTTGTTTACTTTTTCTATGAGCTTTTTGGCTTAATTAGTCATTACACCCTTTAGCTTATTATTAATTTTAATAGCTTATTTTTCAAATCAGCTACTTTGGATAATTGTTCAACAAGAAACGAAAAGTTCATTTAAAAGCTTTTAGTATATTTTAACACATGGACTGTTGGATGGATTGTTCTACTAACGACATAGATAAAAACTCATTTTTCTGTATTATCGGAAACCCCTATTCGTTTCTGCGAAAGGTATAATAAGTAGAGTAGACTAAATTACGGTCCTCTAAATCAATTTTAATCATACACTACCAGTTTTTATTAAATTTTTCTACTGCTTATTTTAAATTATTAAAATATTTGTGGTAATAACATGCTACTGTCAATACAATATTGTGACTATGTTTTTGTTTTCACATTTTGCTATTATCCCCTTTCATTCCACCACCTTCCCCACTTTCCCACCATGAAAAATATAAGATTATTTTCTAAGTTGGACGAATCTCTACATATGTACAACATTTACTCAAAATACATTGCACCGGTTTTCGAGTTATAGTGGAACAAACTTTCAAACACACAGGCAAACACAAATTTCGAAAATACATTTTCTGGTGGTATCATCATTAAATAGACCAACATATCGGAAATTCTAAGTACAACGTTCTAGTCTTCTTATTTCGGTATTACCTATGGAATCTAATTTTGAGGCTGCTTAACATGTACAGGCTGTCCATTTTATCAGGGCTCTCGAGGATATCAATTGTCAAAAAAAATGTTTTTACAACAATTGTGTCCACTTTTATAAGCGACAAAATAGACGCTGGATTTCGGGATTTACTCTTCAGGGTGTTAAAAAAATCTGAAACAGACCGAACATGGTGGCATTAAATACAGTATTTCTGTTCAAAGATATACCATACGCCATATTTATTCATTAAAACTAAGTAATTAATTATGAAAATATTTTTTAAATCAGTAAAACAATTTTTTTAACCAACATCGTATTTGTGATAAAGAAGCACGATAAAACAAAAAAAAAACAATATTCACTAGAAATTTTCTTGAAACTGCTTTGAATTAATATTAATGCAACCAGTTAAGTAGATAATATGAAAAACAGAAAAATGGATTTTTCTAACATAATTTTCGTTAAAAAACGATTACCGAAAAAGAACAATTGATTTTCACAAGCACTTTTCAATAAATGCATGGTTTTAAAATAAGTGAAAATATGTCAAGTTTTATTTTATCTTGTTACTAAAATTGTATGGAAACGATATTACTTCCATATCCAGTGGAAGTATAGTAATGCCAAAAATGTTTGAAAATTTTTATTGTTCAAATATGCTTAGAATGTCATGAAACGTCAAGATTTTAAGTTTGAGCGATAAAAAATTTCCATCAATCGGTCTGTCTGTAACTTTTTTTTGTGCGCTCGATTACTCTGGAACCATTTCAGATATTGACTTGAAATCTGGTACACGCATGTATTTTAACGAGATCTGGAACTATATTATATTTTGATTCCTTTCTGTTGAAGGGTTGGGGGGCAAATTGGGGTAAATATTTAAATCAAACAAAATTGGTATTATAGTATATATGAGAGAAGCTAAGGTCTCAAACATTTTTTTGGCATAGCCATCCCCATTACCACCCCATCCCATTATTAAAGGAGGTGAAAAAAATGAAATATGTGATTTAGTATGTGTACAAAAATCAAAGGCCTCAACATTCTTTTTACTTTCGAGAGCCTTGATAAAATGAACAGCCTGTATATCTGGGGAAATAAAATCGTTTAAACTCATTAACTTTATATAGAGCCAAACAAAGCGCTAATTTTGAACATAATTATATCCCACTGACATTTTAAAAATAATGTAGCCTAGTTTTCTTCTGTTAAATTCATCTAGTAGATAGATCCGACAGAAACAATTACTGACCAAATCGTATCCAAGGTAATTATCTACAAAGTAAATAGAGGATGAAAAAACCGGACTCTAATAAATTAACATTACTTTCATAATAATGTATCCATCACGGCAAGCAGAAACCGTAAATCATTTTTCAGGCTTATTCGACGTGGCTCATTGAATTCAAAGGTACTTACAGTGTTCAGAGGGCCATTAGTTGGCGTGAAATATCATTTGCATCAAGTTTGTAATCAAACTTTCACATTTACACTATTTGCAGTGTTTAAGTGCAGCAATGACGAAATGCAACGCTAAATCGAGTGCAACCTCTATTAACAACGTTCAGTGGAGTTTGGTTTACGGGGATAACGTTGCCTTTTCGGCTCATTAGGACGTAAATGATTAAATGATGCATGCAAAGAAAATTATAGTTACAACAAAGTGGAAACAAATGTCCTTTCTACTAATTAAAGAGTCTCAAGTGGTGTCTAAATCAAACTAGACATTCCAAACCTTTTCCGCAGTCAATTTATATATGTGTATCCACATTCGTATCTACAGTTTTATTTGTTCATATCGACTTTATCCACAAAATTAGACTCTCGCTTATTATACTCTAAGCAAAATCGAAGAGTATATTGCATTTGATAGGCACATTTCTAAAACCGTAAATATCGCTCTAAGAGAAAAAAATTTCATATCATTGTGTCAGTGAACGAATTCTGAACAACTTTCAAAATGTCCGTCCGTCACGTCTCTTAAGAAAGGAAAGTCCGATTGTATTGAAATTTGGAAAGTATGTTAGTGTTAGCTAGATTGTTTTTGAAGAAATCAATCAGTAAATAAGAAAGTTATTAATTATTTAATTTAAAAAAATATATATTTTCTTAATTTTTGTCGCTTGTACTTAAATAGAAATTTTGCGAAATGTTATCTCTATAATACCTATAGGTATCTTTTTTGTTTATGCATTTTACTAATATACAGAGTTACTGGTAATTCGATACATTCCTTTAAAGAGGTGATAGAGCATGACCTAAGGAGTAAATTTAACTCTAATATGCATTGTCTAAACTCAATAGTTTTTGAGATATTTCAATTATTTTTTTTCTCAAAAAGTAGATCTTAATGATCTATTAGAACTACGGAGGATAGGTTGAACATTTGTACCTTGCTATATAGCTATTGAAATCAGGAAGTTTTTAATAAAATTATAGACCATGTGCCAGACCTATCAGTCATTATAATTTGGGGGGACTGAATGAAACTTTTACCACGGGTTTCTGGGGTCATATGGAGCAAAAAATTCGAGGGGTTCATCATGGGGAGGTAGCTTTCAAATATGGCGGCCGTTCAAAATGGTGGCCCGATTATGAATTTTTAAATTCAATTATCTCGAGATCGGATGGAACAATCTTGAATTTCCTTTTTTTCTAAATGTAGGTGAATGAACGGACTACAATTTTGTTCCTAATGTTTATGGCCGAAAAAACAGTATTTATCGATCAAAACTCGAAAAAACGAAAAATAAGATTTTTTAAATTTGCGTTTTACTGTTTATTGGACTTACGGTTGGGTATATTGAGAACATGTTCTGAATAAGAGTTTTAGAGACACATCTCACCTTTAAAACGCAAAAAAGAAATTGAAGATCGGATCAATAGAATCCGACATTTCGAGATTCAAAGTGAACGGGGCGGGGTTGAGTATTAATACTGTTTTAAAATAATAGGGTTTATCTATCTGTCCGTATAAGTTTATTGTTTTTTGCATTTTATTTTATATTATTTATTTCATATTTCAGGTAATAGTGTTACTCCTCCAAAGAAAACATGGATCCTACTCCAAAAAAGTTGAAAATTGACCGTAGCTGCATCATTTGTGAAAGTTCTACACCGGTTAATCTACACCACTCTAAAGACTTAGACTCATGGAATGCTTTGTACAATGCCGCGATACTAAGAAAATTGAACCAATAATAAAACTGCACGACTAACAAAGACGTAGGAAAGGTCTAACTCATTTATATCTACCCATTCCAAAAACCCAGAGTACAGAACTCTCATGCAGGCTCCATACACGAGCTTGTGTAAGCAAACTGCGCGGTTGTAGTGCTTGCCAGCAAGAACTTTATCAATGGAGCATATAGTATATCTTGAGCTATAGACAATATTGACTTTATTCATACTATTACTGAGGAGCTTGGTTAAGAAATTAAGAAGTATCTCCGGCCCTTGAATGTCATCAATGGACAGATTGTTGATATTCGGTGGCCAAATTTGTTCTACCGAGGAAATGGAATTCTTTATTGAACTCTTCAGAATATCAGCTGCTACTTCAATCTGTTCACTGACATTGAGACCACTCTCAAATGCGCCCAACTTTTTTTAATATCGTCACTAGCTAGGCTTCAAAGGTGTAATTGGAAGGAGCTTTATAAACCTTGTTGTTAACGTTGACACATCTTAACAGATCACCGAATTTTTTGTCTAATTTATCTTCTTTGGAGTAAGGATTTGAGGAAGTCTGCTGTACCTTCTGTGGTCGTTTCCTGATGTATGACTTGTAGCAGGAATGATGATAGTGAGCCTCACCAGCGACAATACCTTGTGAAGTAATTGCCATAATTTTACTATCCATTCGCTCGACAGCTACAGCTCGAAGTGTCTTGTCCGCTCTGAAATCAACGAACTTGACACACTTCTCCCTTGTCCTTCAACTTTGGGAGTATTTTCCTGGCTTGTCACAAAAGATGCAGATCTCCGGATAAACACGCCCTGTAGTACTGGCATTTTTCCTATCGGGCAATGATCTTCTCATAGATGACGGAGTTCCGTTGATGTTTCTATTATTTTCATCAGGTGAAGGACCTTTATCTGCGGCGCGGGCGATTCTTTCAAGATTTCTTTTGTGGACGAAAGTTTTGCGACATTCTTTATGGTAGTAAACGTCAGGTATTTGTTGGTCAGATAACCCCTCGTGCAGTTTTATTATTGGTTCAAATTTTCTTAGTATCGCGGCATTGTACAAAGCATTCCATGAGTCCAAGTCTTTGGAGTGGTGTAGAATTTTCACAAATAATGCAGCTACGGTCAATTTTCAACTTTTTTGGAGTAGGATCCATGTTTTCTTAGGAGTCTCACTATTACCTGAAATATGAAATAAATAATATAAAATAAAATGCAAAAGACAATAAAATTGTACGGACATTTATTTTAAAACAGTATTAACTCAACCCCGCCCCGTTCACTTTGAATCTCGAAATGTCGTCTATTGATCCGATCTTCAATTTCTTTTTTGCATTTTAAAGGTGAGATGTTGCTCTAAAATTCTGATTCAGAACACGTTCTCGATATACCCAACCGTTAGTCCAATAAGCAGTAAAACGCAAATTTAAAAGAACCTTTTTCGTTTTTTCAAATTTTGACCGATAAATACTGCTATTTTGGCCATAAACATTACAAATAAAAATGTATTCAATTCATTAACCTACATTTAGAGAAAAAGAAATTCAAGATTGCTCCACCCGATCTCGAGAAAATTGAATTTAAAAATTCGCAGTCAGTCCGCCATTTTGAACGGCCGCCATATTTGAAAGCTACCTCCTCATGATGGACCTCCTCGACTTTTTTGCTACACATGAGCCTAGAAACAGCTGGTAAAAGTTTCATTCAGTCCCCCCAAATTATAATGACTTTAGGAGGTCTGGCACATGGTCTATTAGTAAGCATGTTCCGTTGGCTAGTTCTTGAAAAAACTTATTGGTAATTTTCGTGGTTGATTTTTCTAAAAAAGTTTTTATTTGAAATTTTCACGTGGTCGAAATGTTTCCGGATAATTTTCATTCCAAACTGATGGCCATAGTATTGGACAAGTAAACCAATAAAAAAGTTAAAAAATGCGAAGTAGTTTTTTCGAAAATTAACTTTTAAGACATTAAGATCTACTTTTTTGACACCGCCTACCATACCAGGCGTTGCCTATCTTTCGGCAACCTCTCTAGCCACACTTTCCTCTACGACAACTTCTCCTTTCCCCACCTTTAATGTTCACCAAAACCTACAACCAACCCCTTTCTATTCCCTCTGTTTGTTTTTACCTTTTTTTGTTCCTTGTCCATTTTTGTCTCTAAATTCAGTCTCGACCAATAAACTCTTAATAAACCAAAATTTCACATAACATTACACACTTTTAACTATCCACGACACTTTCCTGGCGCCAGGAAGACTACCAGGGTGGAATTGTCTCAAACGGGTTTTTTCGTTGAGTTTTGTTTTCCCGTGCCAGCAATCAAAATTTTTAAGTGTTCGCGTGTGCGCGAAATCGATAGTTTTTCAGTTTTAATTTTAATTATTTTTAAGTACCTACCCTCGTGTACTACATTGCACGATATTGTTAAATTTAAGCCTTTTTCCATTAGGCAGGAGTTTTAACTCACCAAGTAATTTTCGTCACCGCCAAACCGGACCCTCCCCGCCCAGCCTCACACCCACCTCGGCGATGTTCGTCGTGGTTGTCTGGCTGGCTCCGGGCCGGAGTCCGGAATGGCGCATATTGTATCATGTAACATTAATAAATGCTTGTTGTTGTTGTTGCAATCCACATGATGTGTTCGACTCCCACACAGGCTGGATGTTTTTTTTTTTCAATTTTTTTTCATATATTTTTTTTTTACAACAGAGTTGGTAGGTATTATAAAATTTAGGATGTCCAAAAAATTAATACTATTTACAAGAAAACTGCGAAGAATATCCTATAGAATGTGTAACAATTATATAAAAAGCTCAGTAAATTGGCGAAGACTACATTTTTAGCTTGGTTTTAGTTAAAATATCCCGACTTTCTTACAAAATTTTCCACATTTGTTTCTTCGCATAGACTGTCAGTTTGGCCTTCAGTTGCAACTGATCAGTTTGAACTGATACGATAAACATATGGTATGTGGTAGTTTTATAGATTCAGTTTTAGACTGATCGGCCCTGTTGAAGGACTGAAATAAATTCCATCGATTTGTCTGTCAGAGCAACTGAACGGAAGTTAAAAGTCGAGTGTGTGTTGGGCTTCCGTTAAATCGTTCAGTTTTATCTGTTCTTCTTGGAACTGTTTACTTTGTATTTATGCTGTAAATATATATTATAAATTCGTTTTGTTGAAATGGCTTCGTGGTCAGAAGACTTTCTATTGGAATTTATTGAGATCTTTAGGGCTTAAGACATTGTGGAAAGTAATAGGTAATACTTTTTCAAATATTGAATATTTAAATTTAAGGGGGGGCAAGAGCAAGTATCCGTACCATATAGACACTGAAGACAATACGTTTTACAACAATAATAACCCATAAAGAAAAACTATCATTACATATGAAATTATTTCGAAATTTTACGTATTTTTTACCTCTAGGTACTGTACTATACAAGAATCATGCCCTTTCTATTTCTCGATTTTATTTCCGACTTCGCCTTCGCATTTCGACTCAACTATACTGTTTCTTATGTTTTGTTTTAGAATAAAGTAGATCGTACAATATTAATTTATGTGTAATTTAACCAACGGAAAAGTGTATAATGACAAAAATCTTGATGAGTGAATGGTATATCAACAAACACAAGAATGAATATGCCACAAATAATAAATTACAAACAATATCGGGTATATCAACTTAATAACACAAACAACAAAATCGGAATGAAGCCAACTTACAATTAACTGTGGCCCATTATACACATTTGATTACCAAGTAACTCTTGAACGATGTTTAAAATAACGTATTATTAGAATATATTGTTTACATTTTCACTCTGCGTTTTTTATTAGCTGATTCACTACCTACAATTGGAGTTTAAAAATAATTTGTCTCGGAGAGAAGACAGAGTAGAAATAACAACTTTTGCGTTGGTTAAGCGGTGGTAAATCTGATCAAGTACAAAGACTTACCGAAACTTTCCTAGAACAACTTAAAGTTGCAAAGTCTTATGCTTAAAGTACAAAAGTCGGAAAATATTTATCTAGTTGTTATTTTAAGGTGACGCGATGGTGTGATTCTTGCTTTTAGTAACTTATTTTTACAACATTAGTTACCACTTTGTAAATTAACTAAATTGTATACTTTTCTAAATTCACTGCCATTTCCATTAATGTGAAATGAAAGTGGAAATTTTAAAAATATATATTTTTTAGTATTTTTGGTGCAGACAAAAATAAATCAAGGAACTCTAAAATTGTTATTCCAGTTTAAAGTTTAAATGTTTTATAACGACGTTTTAAAAGCACTGGGAAATCTCCAAAATGTTGGCAAGACTAGCGAAAGGGTACTTCATTATTTTGTTATCAATTTTCATTCCTGTTTAAGAATTCTTGTTTATGTGTTAGTTTTAAAGCGTTCTGGACTTCCACAGATATGAAAAATAATTATGTAGAAGGTAGATCAGATAATTTACCTGCTATAGATCTTTTTATAACAACTTTTTTGGCGACAATATTAAGTTTTAAAAAAAATAAAATTATAGAAAATGTGAAGTTAGTATGTAGATTTCTTATTTAATTTTTTTTCTATTTTATCATCTTCTGAACATACTTAGTAAAACGAATCAGTTATGTTTTGATAAATCATATATTTTTTATTATTTTAGCAAGCTGCAGGGAATGACTATGGAAATCAAATCCTGTAGTATGCGCAACTGATAAGAGAAGAGGATATTTGCAGTGTAAAAGGTAAAATTACCTCTGAGCATAAAAGGCAAGTCATATAACGTGACTACAAAATTAGATGAAATAAATTTGGAAATTGTGTAATTTTGTAATTGTGAAATAGTGGAATTGTGAAATTGTGAAATTGTGAAATTTTGAAACTGCGAAATTGTGAAATTGTGTCATCAATATATCGCTAGTTATGGAACATTAAAAAAAAAACCTCCAAAATAAGATAATCGATACATTTATAGGTGGATGTAAACATGGCGTCGCCTTGAGAAATTGGTTACTACATAGATTAGAAAAACTTGCCCCACCCTAGTCTGCACCAATGGCATGATATTGGAAAAAGCAGCTATCAAAAATAGGCACAGCTATTAAAATTATGAAAGCCGCAGGATTAAAAGCAGATGCAATAAAGACGTTTATTATTATTATTATATGTTTTGCCAGACTTATGCGTAAAATAATATTTTGAATTTATTCGGTACTGAAACCACGTATTCATAGAAATAGTAATCTGCAGAGCGCTTGCTACATCGATAAAAAGTTTTAAGGGAGTCATATAGAGGATCATTTAGAATCTATTTGACCTTATATATCATTTAACAAAGTATCACTTTTTAGATATTTTGTTTATTTATATATTATTACAATATTGAAATATTTTATCTGTATTAATTTTTTTTTTCTAATCTTCAATGGATACTTCCTCAAAATAAAACAAATGTGATAAAATATTATTAAAACAAATTACGCATGCAAACTAAAAAAATGCTTAGGTGCGTTTCTATAGAAATGTATTTGAAATTTAGACATTTTCTCAAAAATAGCACACAGGAAATACATTCAAATAAATGTATCATGTTATGATGAATTCCTAGTACATATATCTTTGTAGAACAAATTCAATAGTATTTTAGCAATTTTTTTGGTCACTAATCATTTTCAGGTTGGTCTACATTTAGTGGATTGTGTGAGTCCGACTCACTGAGTCTGAAAATAATACGAAAAACCCGACTATTGTCTGATTTAATGAGATTAGTTCTCTCCCCCGTTTTCTTGTTGGGGTGACCCACCCCCGCAAACGGCCAAAAACCACCACCAAACGGGGTTAAATGCGTATGACAATGGTTTGAGAGACGTCTACTCGGTAATGCCCCGTTTTCGAGGATGCTGAAAACCGTGGTGGTGGCAGAATTTTTCGTTGGGGTGACCCACCCCCGCAAACGGCCACATACCAAGCCCAAACGCGTCCTGATCATGTTTCATGGAATCTAACTCATTGACTCCCCCCATTTTCGAGCATGTCAATTATGAGGAGGACCCTGGCACGCGTGTCTGACATCCGCCCACCCCCTCAACAGCCAATAACCACCCTCCAAAGGGATGAGAGAGCGCTCTCATCATACCACTGGACAAAAAGCTTTCGCTTCCAATTTCGAGCACGAAGAGGACCACGAATCGAATGCTTGACACACCCTCATCCCTCAATGGCATAATGAGTGTAAATGCACGGGTTCAAAGAAAAAAATAAATTAAAAAAAAATAGATAAATTTATTGTTTTTTTTTTTCAGTCATAGTATTTTATAATGTAAGAAAGGCCAGCGTAACAATGTATGCAGTAATTGTTTGCATCAATAAGAAATATTTTATATAATATATTATAATTAACTAAATCAGATGTTTCAATTATTATATAAACCTATTTTTCCCAAAAAAATATGTAAAAAAAAATATACATTCATCTTTTTTCAGCTCCATAGTAAATGAAGATAACTACTTTGTTGACGAGATTGAGGTGATATATAATGTTTTTTTCTGTATTGCATCCTCAAAAGGGGGATCGGAGAATGCTCTCTCACCCCTTTGGAGCAATTCCACCATCACCACGGTGTTCAGCTTCCTCGAAAACGAGTAAGAGTTCCTCAAACAATTATAATACGCGTTTGACCCCGTTTGGAGGTGATTTCTGGCCGTTTGCGGAGAGAAACGAGAAATTCTGCCACCACCACGGTATTCAGCATCCTTGAAAACGAGAGGGAGAAATAATCTTATTAAACCAGACAATAGTCGGGTTCTCGTCCGACTCACACAATTCACTAAATTAAATGGTACAAATGAAATTTATTTTTGTTTCTATTTCCTAGCCACATTTTGTTGGCGTATCTACCACTTTACTTATTATCTTTTTAAGAGATAAAGTTTTCTTTACCCACCTCTGGTAGTTAAAAGATTTTTTTTTTTGAAGTATGCCTGATAAAGAAGATAGTGTATATCTCGGTATTGGCTTTCCTAATATTAAAATGGAAAGCAGATTACACCTCGAAAATTTCGAAAATGTGTCTCACATAATTCTTTTGTATAAATTATTATATTAACAATATAGACTACAGTGGTATCCTGCATCGTTTCAATTTCCAGATATTCGGGCTTGCCTCCAGATAATCACTAACTTTTCATATGCCTATGCCAAGAACAAATTAAAAAATATTTTATAATTATTAACTATGCAAGAAGCGCATAAGATTCAAGATAGAATTGACTTAAAGTGTGTAATAATTTTTTTTTCATACTTACTCATTATTTTTTTATTTCTAATAGTCTCTTATAATATGTACATATTACACATAATATGGTTGCACAATGTCTAAATGCTATATGAATTGTACGTTGTATCTCCTTTTATTCCGTAATTGGGTTATCACTTGTTTAATACTTGTGTAATAAAATAAATATATAAAATAAACAAATAAATATAATATGGCTACGTCATTATGAAATTAAATTTTGCATTAAACAACAAACTTTCGATGCCTGAAAGCGATATGCTGATTTTATTTCTAAAATATTGCACTAACTCCAGTTTCATTTACTAATCAAGTTACACGGAAAACGTAAATTACTTTTCTTGGTAAATTACAAAGTTTTCTTAGTAATCTAACCTTATTGAAATAAGCATAACACCCCACTATATAAAATTAATTTAGTACCAAGTTAAAGTGAGTTTTAGTAAGTTGAAAAGGGAGTTATCAAAACTTCCTTGTTATTTTTAGGACTACGTAATAGTGAAAAACATTCCATGCTTTCCAGTTTGATGCGTTTTCAAATCTGATAATACACTTTGTGTTTCTCATTAACAATGACCCTGTAAATTATACGAACGTTAAACAAATCAGCCTTGTTGGGCTTTCGATGTCACATAAATAATATTATATCATACATTTTTAACGTTTATTTTTAATACCTATTGCAATTTATCCCTACATATTGACGAAATAATATTCAAATTTTAAACAGACTATTGCGAGCTGTAAACTTATTCAAGTACAAATAATATACAGGGTGATTTAGATATTGTCCGAAAATATTTAAGAAAATGTACATCCTAGAAGTAGGGTTGGTATTACAAAAATATATCTAATAAAACTGTAATAGAGCGGCGTAAAAATTATTAAAGTTATGGTATTATTAAACGCTACTTATTTGGACGACTGTAGTGTAATTCGGATTATAGTATTATCCATCTCTATTTTATGTCTTGACATACACTGGTTTCATCGCGTTTCGTAAGTTTATCGTAGTAACAACGTGCAGAGTAGTCGGCTTATGTTAGATCAACAATATTTCATAGATGATAGTTTAGTGTCAATTTTCTCCTGGAAAGTCGCTGATTATTTCGACCAACAAGGCGTCAGATGATCTACGAAATATTACTGAAAAAGTAAAAATAATATATAATATGCATTGTCCAAATCATGATTTAAATCTTTAAAATTTTTAATCTACCACTTAAAATAGAAACAAATGTTAATTCAAGTTTATACTTAATCGATACAGAAAAAACATTTTACTAATTCGCTATCTTTCTCACCGCAATAATTAAAAGTAAATGCGGGAGCGGATTCAGGTGGTAGAAAACATTTCAAGGGCGCCAATAGGCGATAGATTATAAAAAAATAATTTTTATTGATCTTTATAGTTTGCACTAGTACTTAATACCTATTAAGAAACAAAAGAGCGAACCAAAAGGCTATTATTCACAAAAATTGCAAAGGCAACTACATTAAGGTTCAAGAAAAATTATATTGAAAGTGATTTTTTATTTTTAAATAAATTCAATAAAATAGAAAAACAAATAGCATAGATTTGAAATGGATATCAATGAATTCAGAAAAAAATCTATAATTTATTGAACACTATGAGCCACCATCTTCCCATTTGAAAAAAAAAAAGTTTTCGATAAAAAAGTGATTTATTCAAGGCTTCGTAAATAATTATTAATGAAATTAACCAAAAAATTATATTTTTCGCTTGGACTTTACCTGCCGTAGAACAAATTTTGGTATTTCAAAGCACTCTAGACGAATGTCTTAAAATGCTTAAAAAACTGAACATCGACTCAAAAATTCGCAAAAATCTCATGGTATACTCAGAATGTTGTCTTGAATCCAAATATGTAAAAATATACAGGGTGTTCCATTTAAAAATCGAAAGTTGCGGTCATTTCCGGGTAAACCGGAAATGGTCTCATACCGTTTTTTATTTCAAAATATCCATTTTTACAGGTAGTTTATGCATCCCAAATTTCAAATGAATAAGTTAAAAAATAAAGGAAATATACAATGTGTATTTAATATACTTTTTGATCATATAACAATATTTTGTAAATTTTGTTGAAGGAAACGACTCTATTACACAATCGGCAGATATCTGCTTTTCATAAAAATGTCGGGCTTATCATCGCATCGAACTGCGTTTGTTTATTATAAAACACTATCCTGCACTAATATTTATGACTGATTCTCGTAAAATTTGAAGTGAATACTGCAAACTAAATTAAATCGTTGAATAAAACACCTAAACAAAAATTTTCAGAACACTACCACATTTGCAGATAATATTATGACAAATAACGTTCATTTACTTTACTAATCTGCAGTTTATAATTCATTAAATATTAATGATTATTGCCTTGACTAATTTATCCAGGGAATGTTTTATTATTGTAAAGCGTATTTTACAGCATCTACCTGAACCATGAATTTTTTATGATTGTTTTTCAGCAATAATAATTAGGAATTTTACGAAAAATAGGGGAATTTCTTAATCAGGATACGTTTTTTTGCTCCGCATCTTTGAGAGCGTTTCCTTTCTAAACTATTCAAAATAGATACACGATCCTCATAACGTTTTACAGGAAATTTGAATGTCTACATCATGTCTATTTATGTTCATTTTTGTCAAATTTTCGTAGCGTTCTGTATGCATATTATTTTAATCGTTATTTCTTTTATCTCAGTTTGTTTGTACTACTCTATTCAGTGATGTGCATTATATTTAAAGTTAAAAAAGTCTAAATCGATTTGAAAATCCCACTTGGTTATCCTATCTAGTCTTTTATAATTTTTGTGTTAGTTCGCTTTAAGTTATTTTTTGAAAATGTTAAATATTTACGTAAGGTACAAGCACATTACTACAAAAATCCATCATTCCTGGATACAATGCATTTTGTATTCTCGCCTAGGGAGGCAAACAGTCTAGAACCGACTTCTAAGCAAAAGGTAAATTCACAATTCTCCTTCTATATAATTAACTTAAAATAGTGTTTTCTTCTCCAATGTTCACTTCCTTATTATAGATGTAAATTATACCACTTAAAAGTCATAAAAATAAGTTTATAGAAGTACTTTAAGTTCGCTCTCATCATGCCGACTTCATCAATAAAACTTATCTCTTACTTTACATTTTATCTTCTTCTCTAATAAAACGCCGGTATAAAAAAATATTTAAAATGGTAAATTCAAAATCACTTGATTAAGTATACTTTTCAATTTAAAATAACAGATTTTTCTTATAATTAACTGTTTTTGTTTTAGGAATGAAACTTCTTTAACTTTTACAATCTAATCCAACAATTTTTTTTATTACTATTTTATAAAATACAATGTGTTCCAGACACCCGTATTCGAATTCTGTCGGATATCAACGGCTCACAGTGTCTTGGTAGTTGAAGGACAGGACGGAGCGGAGTCTATAGTTAACTTGAACCAATAAAACTTTAACCCAAACTCCTTTCCAAAGAATGGATGATAAAATTTAATATTTACCAGAGGTAAAGAACACTATTTTAAATTTTGATATGCTGACAAGGGAAATAGAACAAAACCAAAAAATCCGCTGCAGAAAATGGTGAGTACTGAACAGAGCGGATTCCCAGCCGCGTAATTTAGAGTTTAAGATGTTGCCAAATGTGGAAGATAAGATAAAATCAAGATTATAATTAGAAAGAGTAACAGTGACAAATTGAAATGGCGAGAGGACAGAACAACAAATGAAGAATAAATCTTAATGGTAATGGCTAATAAAGGGTTTGAAAGAAAATGTAGGGCTAGATGGGTTACCTAGAATTGGGCAACGCCTGGTATAACAGGGTGTGGTTTATTCTAAATGGACAATTATGCTCTCTGATCAGGATTATGTTGCTTATTAGCGGACTATCATCCAGTCTTTCAGAGATTTGTTGGATGTAATCCGTTAGTGGCGTTATGTCGTAACTATGTGAATATAAATCTCTGAGGGAGGTATATCTTGATGAATTTTAAATGCGGCAAATAAACGTCTGCTCCAACAATTTTAGTTTCTTTAGAGTCTTGACCGCTGCACTGCACCACAACGCTGTCGCTATGTTAGGGCCGGCCTCACTTCTGGGCCCAACCATTTTTTTTTATTTCTTCGGCTGAATCTACTGTTTTTGTCCAGGAGCGGATACAGGCTTCTGGATATAGAGTAGGCTGACCGTATAGTTTCATTAATATACTTGATAAATGTCAGTCATTGGTCTAGATGTACTCAAATATTTCTTAGTTAGAATTTAATTCCCCCTAACTGAAATGGGGGTTAAAATTTTATTCCCAGTGAATCTGCGCGTGAAGACTATCGCTTCCGACTTTTGAATATTTACCCTAATCTTCCACTGTGGTACACCGCAGCACGGACTCTGTGGACTTTCAGTAACATATTCGCCGCTTGAGCGTTGTGACTATGCGCATATAAGGCATTGTCGTCAGCATTCTTGGACAGTTTCGCATTTTGGAAAACTGGAAGGTCAGAATGATACAGATTATCTAATTTAGATGAGAGACGCCCGCACAATGACCGGAAACTTTTATACCTATAACATATTAATTATATCGTTCGCTTAGATTTTAAATCAGTCAAATTAGATTTGGGCATTAAACAATTTATTATACCAAGTCATCCCACCATATTTTCTTAAAATTAGACCATGTGCCAGACCTCCTAAAGTCATTATAATTTGGGGGGACTGGATGAAACTTTTACCACCTGTTTCTGGGCTCATCTGGAGCAAAAAAGTCGGGGGAGTCCATCATGGGGAGGTAGCTTTCAAATATGGCGGCCATTCAAAATGGCGGCCCGACTGCGAATCTTTAAATTCAATTATCTCGAGATCAGGTGAAGCAATCTTGAATTTCTTTTTTTTCTGAATATAGGTTAATGAATTGTCTAAATTTTTGTTCGTAATGTTTATGGCCAAAAAACCAGTATTTATCGGTCAAAATTCGAAAAAACTAAAAATTGAGTTTTTGAAATTTACATTTTGCTGCTTATTGGGTATATCGAGAACGTGTTCTGAATAAGAGTTTTAGAGCAACATTTCACCTTTAAAACGCAAAAAAGAAATTGAAGATCGGATCAACAGAACCCGACATTTCGAGATTCAAAGTGAGGTTGAGCATTAATACTGTATTTTAAAATAATAGGGTATAATTTTGTAATGGAGCAATGTCGTTCTTTTGGATGAAATATATAGACCTAGAGGAGCTACTTCTCGATTTTCTTTGGGCTAATCGGGAAGGAAATTGGTGTCTGTTCTTAGCTGCCGTTGAAAAAATTGTGCCTTGGTGTTTTGCACTGGATAGGGTGAACTACTCACGCTATCTATCATACCACTTCATTGAATTAACGAAACTGGAAAAGGATACCCATTTTGTTCACCAATACTTTGTAGATGGAGGTTTTTCAGTACAACTAAGAAGCAAAAACCCTTTTTATAGAATTCCAGTAGACCAAGCCATCGAAGAGACTGTGAACAAAGACACCAAAACTGCTGGAGGTACTAAGGGTTTCAGTCTAAAAAAGCAGGTTGTAGCACGGTACTCTATTAATGCTGAGCGCAGAGCTTCTGCAGTAGGAAACCTCCGCAGCGTTCTATCATCCAGCGAAACAAGTCACTGCCACCCTGACCTCCGAAGCCCACGGATAATTAGAATTGAGAAAGATGTGACAGGTCTCACAGAACTTCTAGCCCACGAGTGGACGAGCCCCTGTGATCCTAATCCTTCAGATATTTTACATTTATCTACTGAAATATGTGTTGATGAATCAACAGCTTCTGATCTCATTAATTCGGAAAACAAGGGGAAAATAGCGTATCAAGGGTTCACGGTTCGCCTAGCCAAAGGAGAAGGGTTTCATAATCCTATTAAGAAAGTGGGTCTCAAGATAGATAGACCAAAGACGAGCAAAACGACCAAGGTTGGAAACAAAGAAGTAATCCTCCGATACGACCGAAATCTATTCAGCAAAATGATTTATATCGCAGAAAATAAAAAACTTGACATGAAAGAAGTGTTCAGATATCCTCTGGCGCCATTTCCAAGAAATCTGGCAAATGTTTATGGGTCTTTGAAGAAAACCTGCAAATCAGTGTTTGCCCATCACTTAGAAAAATACATCACCCCTGCCAGTCTGCCGGAAAAAGATTCGACCTGCATAATTGCTTCAATGGCTGTACTTCAGTCCATCAAAGGAGAACAAAAAATGTTTGACAAATTGACAACGAGTTTTCTCAAGCAGATTTTGAATATAGGTAGGAGTTGGTGTAGAATTGACATAGTATTTGATGATTATCGAGAGATTTCGATCAAATCGTTTGAGCGAGAAAAAAGAGGAACCGCTGAAGGTATGAAATTCAGTGAAATGAAGGGTGGCCACAAAGTGGTTTGTTGGAGGAAGGTGTTAAGGAGCAGTGAAAGCAAAAATAAAATTTAAGAACATGATTGGAAACCAAGAAATTTTCGCAACAGTTGGTGAAATCTGCTTCGGAATCACGTCTACTGGGAGCGAAACTGTTCCTGAGCTGTTCTGCACTCAAGAAGAAGCTGACTCCAGAATGATGCTGCATGCAAGGAACGCGGCTACATCATATAAATCAGTTCTTTGCTTTTCAAATGATACGAATGTATTAGTTTTGGCCATAGGTTTATGCAAAACCATAAAAAGCAAAAACTTATGTATTGTGAAGAGAAACAAAAGTGTTTTAACAGTTATTCAAGATTCCCAGATAGTATCAGGTAGTACCAGGCCAGAATTTGGCTCAGAAGCCTGGAAACCAGACCAATAATTCCGGACCTCTTTGCTCATGGGTGGGAAAAGGACATTTCTGGTAACTTATGCGTCAAGTAGATGGAAGGCTTGCCAGCACTGGAGTGCGTACTTTCCTTTTTGTGGTGCCACTGCAAGAGGAACTCTGTACCAGAAACTTTCTTGTGCTTTGCAACTCAAATCCAATGCACCGAGAGCTGTGGGTGCAAGGGACGTACCAAAGCAACAATAGCTGCAATAGTGGCTCTAGTGAAGAAAAATAAATTCAAGTTTATTAATAATATTAATAAGGCATTTTTATTTCTCTTAGTTGTTCACATATCCCTCTGCTGCTTTCAAATATGGCTCGCCGTCTCGTCTCGACTCACGGCGCTCAAAGCACCGAGCGCTTTTTCAATGCGCTCAACCCCGCCTCGTTTGCTTTGAATCTCGATATCTCTGGTTGTGTTCATCCGATCTTCAATTTCTTTTTTGCAGTTTAAAGGTGAGATGTTTCTCTAAAACTCGTATTCAGAACATGTTCTCAATATACCTAACCGTTAGTCCAAAAAACAGCAAAACGCAAATTTAAAAAAACCTTATTTTTCGTTTTTTCGAGTTGTGACGATAAATATTGTTTTTTCGGCAATAAACATTAAGAACAAAACTGTAGTCCGTTTATTCACCTACATTTAGGAAAAAAGAAATTCAAGATTGCTCCATCCGATCTCGAGATAATTGAATTTAAAAATTCATAGTCGGACCGCCATATTTGAAAGCTATCTCCCCAGGATGGACCTCCCAGAATGTTTTGCTCCATGGTAAAAGTTTCATTCAGTCCCCCCAAATTATAATGACTGATAGGTCTAGCACATGGTCTATATGTGATTGTTAGTAGCACAAATATCAGCGTTGCGCTGCGGACAAAAAAAAAACAACAAAATTTCTCTGGAGGGGAATGGAATCCTCGGTATCACGCTGACTCTGAAGCAGTTTCCACAAATACCAAAAGACATGATGAACACATGAACACTATTATGACGCGCGTTTTGTTAACCATGTTGGCATTTATATTTATTATTTTCATTTTTTGGGTTGATTAAGATTTGTTTTCTTCTCGATGGATGAACAACTGCTTTAACTGAGATTTTAGAAAGCCTGTTTAGACCACGGATAAACTTCATTCATATGGAATAGATACCAATTTTGAATTCCGTTCGATTTGAAAAGTTGCAGAGTTCTAGAAGGTTTCCTTAAAAATACGTTTTATAATTTGTGACGTAAACAGTCACGACCAAATTTAAACGGTCCAAAGTGATCATTAAATATTCGGCTACTCGGCAACTCATATGTCGACAGCGGGTCGTGGGCAAGGTCTCTTATGTCAATCATAAAATTTCAAAAGATAGCTTGTGTATATTAAATGAACCGAAGGAAATTTATTGTAAACTTTGGGCGCCAGCCAAGGTTAATTGGCAGAGGTAGGAAAAGAGCAGACAATTCCAGTTATCACAGATAATAATAGCGGAAAATATACTTATGTATATGGGTAAGTAATTATATAAATTGTATAGAGAATGATATATACAGTATAAAAATTATTTGCAGAATATATCATCTAACCTTAAACATCGATAGCTTTCAGGACCGCAAACAGCTGTTTTTGGCTTACATATGCAATGACAAAATAAAAAATAGGAAGTTATATCAGGATTAAGTATAAAAAATAAAATGGCATAACTATACACTAAATAAAATAACGAATAATAAACGATGACCAATATACAGGCAAATGTACAAATATACGATGGCTTATGCCTTTGTGTTGCTGAAGACTAAGTTGCTTCTTTCGAACGTAATGTCACTACAATCTGGCAGGTTCAAAAATAAGAAAAACACTCACCCGTCTGTGGTGAAATAATAGCCAGCGTTCCGCTTACCACATGCAGACCCTCTACGAGTGATTGCGATTCCCAAAAAAAATAAGCTCTGCACCCAAGGCAAGAGTTTTCATTAGACCACCTGGCACCAATAATTATCGTTAATCTCTTGTGCATATATTTAGATGGAGGTTTAAATGGCTTATACAGACAGCTTTATACCCAGTTGGCACAACATAAGAGCAGACAGAGGCTGAAGGGTGGTATCATAGGGCATACAAGAAATCCTAAGAAGTATTACCCTTATCACAACTACCAAGGTATGCATATTTATTTAAAATTTAAAATATTAAAAAAAAAAAGAAATTACTGACCTCAGCTCTTATTAGGTTGATTTATTTTAATATGAAATTTAAATTAACATCTGGAGAACACCTCCCTGTTCAGCAATCAGCCAAATCAAAAATGTCTCCTCCTTTTTTGTCTTTTTGAAAGCAAAAAATGGTGATTTTGCGCCAATTTGCAAATCAGGCTGTCCATTGATATCAATATTAAAATCACTAACTTAAATTTTGACATTTGCCAATCAAAATCAAAACAAATCTGAATAATATTTACAAATTTAATTTACTAAATATTTATTATACCTTATAATATCCAGGTAATCTATTAGTCCTTTATTTAATTAATTACTTGATAATGTGATTACAACATAACCTTGTATTTGTTATAGGCAGTAATGTATACAATTGGGACCCAGAGATTTTATAAGGTGCCAATGGAGATAACATTTAATCTAATGCAATGCATCGAGTTGCAAGTGGTAACCAAACATAGTGGGCCTGATAAATGGTGAGGCAAGTATATTCAGAAGACTACTGCTACTGTGCCGAGACCTGTTCGTTGCATGTCAGTTAAATAAGCAACGATAACATTGTTCACCTGCTGTATCCTTATTAAAATATATTTGATTTCTTACTATATTTTTAATTGTTAATTCTGAAGTGTTACAAATTAATTAATTTACCAAACTTACAGGGTATCTGTTTATTCGGAGGAAATCTTAATAGACAACGAAACAAGAAATTGTTTGGGACTGCAGGGTTACCAATTTTCAGATTCTAAAAATCTACGGGGTCATTTAGTCAAATTTCATATTGCACTTTTTATTTCAATTGTGCGAAGTAATCCTCAAATAATTATTACACTGAAAATTTAAGGTCGATCCAGTAAGTAGTTCCAGAAATATACTGCTTTAAATTCTAATTCTTCATAAGCCGAAGCTCTCGAATCACTGACGTCAGTCTCTCCTTAGCTCTACCTCGCCTAATAATCTTCCGCATTCCGCAATCGCAATTCAGGGTCAGTATTATCAATAAGGATCTTTTACTATGTGCGAATCTGGCTATTTAAAAGCAGATTCGTCTAATCTACCAGAGGTGGCTTTAATTATGGCAATGGAGTATTTTAACACAAATCACCAGTATATAAGTGCCTAAGTGATGTAACAGTTACATTTTGATTCCCCTGTATAATAAAAATTTACAACCCATATTATTCACATTTGGTGGAATAATATTCTTATATCCTCTTAGGTATGCAACCAGTAATACCTATATTAAGATTAAGTATTTTGTCTAAGAGTGTAGAGCTTCGATTTACTTATTATTGTTCTTAATATGAAAACTATTTCCCTAAATCATGTCAGGGGCTCAAAGAAAGGTTGTAGGAATTTTCTTGCCAAATTTAATTTTCTTTGGTACCTGAAAAGGAACGATTTGTAGGCTAAAATGTGTTTTGTTATTAAGGTATTATTTACAGCTAAGGCAGACAATTTTATTATCACATACAGATAGTTACTATTATTTTATTATCTTTCTTTTAAATTCAAATTTCAAACATAGTGGATTCTCTTAGTAATTAATTTAAGTTGGCAAACAGAATTTTTTGCTGAAAAGTAAAAAGCTAACAAAAAAGGGCCTTTTTGTCCAAGAAAGAGCAGCCATGCTGGCAATTTAAAAATTGTGAAGAACATCTTGCTTAATTTTAACAATTTTTGGGAAAAACGCCTAATAACAAACTAAGGTATGTCTTATTTAATTTTCCCTATCAATTTTGATATAAATTTCATATAATTCGATACCTAAACGGAATTATATTTTTAGGCTCGTTCCGAGATACCTATTTCAAGAGGCTCGTACTTTTGTTTATTACCTCAATGAAACTTGTCGTAATCTCCTGGTTAAACATAGTACGCTGATCTGCGTAGAAACATATATATATTAGATTTTGTTTGTCTGTGGTAAATTAATTTTGGAACTGCTTTGGCTGGAGTCAAGAGAATATTAGAGAAATCGCCTACACATTGTTTTGTTTCGGGGCACCCTGGAGATCATCAGCCTTACGCCTGTTAATCATGGTCTCATGGTAAAACCGAGAAGTAAGCAAGTACCGTAATTTTTCTTGGATTGTCCTCAAGTATCACCAACGTATTGTAAGTAATTTTGGCATTTATTTTGTTGTCCACCAGAAGTTGCAGAGAACCAGCGTACAGCATATCTACAAGTAACGATAGTGCTACGTTATTACTATAGAAGCTCACGGTGTAGTAAAAAAGCAAGTTAACTAAGCAATTTATTATTCATATCTTGTTTACGAGAATAGTGGATTTGTTACCTTTCAATAATATTAATATTTAGTTTAGTCGATGGTAATTTTGTGTCTCGTCCTAATAGTATACCGCTGGATAATGATTGATTAAATCCATATGTGTTATAATAATTAGAAGTTTCATGTGAACTCGATAAACGGCCGTTCAACGAGTATTAATATACCACACCTTTTGACTTGTAGCTAAAATAGAATTTTCATCATGTCATATGTCTTTACACATCACATTATTATTAGACGTGTATAATTAAATACTTACTTTATACATTGTACATAAACGTTGCTGGTTTAGTGTGCTTAATTTATTTTGTAAAAAGCTTACACGAAATTCCAAAGCGTGCATTTTATATTTATATCAGCTGTATTTGAATATTTGAGGTAATATTAACTTGCGTCTTATATCACATTGGTTGTTTTCTGCTTCTGCTTACCCTTATGGACACTTGGCACACGGGGCAAGTGATAAGTAGGTCGTTTGACATAATACATAACTGCCATAAGGATTAGTGGCTGACAGTTGTTGATCTCTATTGTTTGTCAGTTTAATTTTAATGTTGTATTATATTTATTGTCCCAATTATTTATCCATTTCATACATATACACGAATTAGTTTTAAGCTTGTTTTATACATTCCTATATATACTTTGTCATATACTTACTCACTAAATTTTTTTAGTAAATTTTTCACTATTATCTTGAGGTTTAATTTAGTTTTGCCTATACACCTCTGTCAATTTTAACAATTGGCTGGCGCCCAGGGTAGTTTAACCGGTGCACCCCAAAATTCTAAAATTCAGAATAAGAAAACGAATTCACACCCGCTCTTCACTTTGGGCTTTCGGGCATACTTGGGGTGTTCTTAATTTTGCCATTAGGGACACGTCACAAGTATATTTGGCGCATCAACTAGGGGCCAGAGAATTTGTTGCACCCACTAAGGGGTAATATTTGTTTATTTCTGAATTGTTTTGCTTAAAACGGGGGCATTTGTAATCTGTAAAAAATAAGGTAAACTACTTTTAATATCATTTACTTTTAATATATAGGCAAAATAGATTAAATTTCTTAGAGCATTAATATTCGTGTATGTATGGTGGTGCTGTAGGTATTTCACAGTCAAGAATGTGACTTACAACCTTGGCGTAATTTTGCAAAAATTTTTATACTAGATATATAGCGTATTGGTTTTTATTTATTACTACGATTATTACAAAAAAAAATTCAACTGGTTGATGATAAATTCACTAAAGTCTAAGAAGTTTAGACTGATATAAAGTTTTGTATACAAAGTTTGTTATACAGGGTGGTAGAAAGTGACTGTTGACACAATTTTAAAATATTTTGATGTTCTTACTATTGTATACGAATATATGGTAAATTATATGTTACTGTTACGGTTCACTACGATCAAATAGGTATATAATTTTAGCAGTTTTAAACTGTACATTTTTTTAACGTCCTCGGTTAACGTAGTTCACTACTGGATCTGTCGTTATTGCGTGCGCTTTTGGGAAATCATTATAATAGATAACTTAATATTTTTTGTTTCTTGAAATTTATTACTTTGCATATCAAATATGGCTAATTATGAAATGGACCCGGTACATCTTAGAACAAATGAATTAAATTATGAGCTTAGGATTCGAAATGTGGCTACGGATAGGGTTGATATTACTTTAAAAAGAAAATATCTTCGTAGAGAATTAAGAAAAGACTTAGCTAGACCACAGGTTTTTCTATATAAAACACCAAACTTTGATTTTGATTTTGAGAAAAAGGAATTAGATGAAAGTATAGCTTCCATCTCAGATTTGGTCAACAATTTTGATGGGGTAAACGTAGAACTTGGTTTTCGAATACGTAGTAGGATCAACCATGTTTTAGGCAGAATTCGGAGAATACCAGAGGATCTCAATGATGATATTTCTAACTATCGAGGTGATAATATCGTTGTCGTTTCAGCCTTGGAAGAAGATATGTCAGAGGTTATCGAGAGACATCAGAGAGGTGAAGAAGCAGGTCGTAGAAATGTGGTTCGTAGTGCTGCTACTGCAGAAGGGTCGAAATCTGTTCCAGTTTATAAGTGGGCTGTTAAGTTTAGTGGTAGGTCAGATAAAGGATCTCTTCATTCATTTTTACAGCGTGTCGAGGAACTCAGGATAGCTAGACGGTGTACAAAGGAAGGACTTTTTGAGGCAGCTTCTGATCTTTTTGAGGATTATGCTTTGGAGTGGTACAGGGCTCAGCTTAGGCAAAGACGATTTGACTCTTGGGAATCACTTATTATAGCGCTTAAGACTGACTTTCTGTCCAGTGAATACGACGACGAGCTGTGGAAGCAGATAGAAAAGCGTACTCAACATGGGGATGAACCTGTTGTTATTTATATCTCTATCATGGAGAATCTTTTCGATTGTTTGTCTGAAAAACCTTCGGAAGAAAAGAAGTTACGAATAATAAAGTCTAGGGTTTTACCACTATATCAGTCCCATCTGGCATTGCAAAATATTACTAGCGTAAAGAGTTTGCTTCAAACTTGTAGATTACTAGAGGAATCTGAGCGAGTTAAAAATTCATTTCAGCCACCTCCCAAGAAAAATATATCTTTGTTAGAACCAAGTTTTGCATATGATCCTATTGTGGAACATAACACGGCTGAACTTTCACCTTGCCGACATGTTTGCTGTACGTCTGATAGACAAGAAGTGAGTACTAGTCGTGGTGGTGACGTCAAGCGCCATAATGGTAATACCTCTGCCAATAGTAGTGCTGACAATGTTTCTAATCGTCGCACTGGCAATGTAGTTAGTCGTAGATCTGTTAATCATTTCGATTCTCATGTTTCCGATCATCGTGTTGTAGGCAATACTCAGAGGAGATTGCATAATAATAATGTGAGACAGGTAGCAGAAATTTATTGTTTTAAGTGCAAGGCAGTGGGTCATTTACAGCGTGATTGTGGGAAAGTACAAGGTCCTACATGCTATGGATGTGGTCGGAAAAATGTAATTCGTCCAAATTGTCCGAATTGTTCAAAAAACGGACGAAAGGAAAGCGGCAGATAGACCGTTGTCTTTCCTTAGCCAGTATCTCACAAAAATCTAATTACAATAAAAAATATTTATTAGATTGGAAAAAGTGGCTCGAGGTAGTTGCAGCTCTTTATAAGTCACGAACTAATTCTCCACCGAAAAAGTCTAGAGAAAGTAGCTCAGGTAATAATCTAGATGTATCTAATATTGTGTTTGTCGAAAGAGAAAATGATAATAGGCCGTATGTTGCGGTGCAGATTTTTGGCAGGTCGGTTATCGCTCTCTTAGACAGCGGTGCAAGTATTTCAGTAGTTGGAAAAAGTGGAGTCCACTTGTTGGAAATTTTTGGGTTAACAGTCCTGGAGTCCTCAGACTTAAATATTAACACTGCAGATGGATCGGCTCAACGGGTAAATGGTTATGTGAATCTTCCGGTTAAGCTTGGAGAAGTTGAAAAATTGGTCAAGGTTTTGGTAGTGCCATCTCTTTCTCATAGTCTTATCTTAGGTTCCGATTTTTGTCGACTTTTTGATATCACTATCGATTTTAAGACTAACTCATATTTTGTTGGAAAAAACTACTTAGACACATCTCAAAGTTTCACAGATTGTGAAAAGAATCTTTCTGTCATAAACAGAATTTGTTCAAGGTCAGAGTTGAATGTGGATGAGACTATTCAATTAGATTGTATGATTGAAACCTTTCGTACTCTTTCTGGTTCAAAATTAGGTCGAACAAATAAAATTATTCACAAAATAGATACGGGAGATGTTGAACCCATCAAACAACGGCATCACATTATGTCGCCTTATAAATTAGAAATGCTAAACAAAGAATTAGATAAGATGCTAGAACTAGGTGTCGTCCGTCCTTCAAGTAGTCCTTGGGCTAGTCCCGTCCTGATTGTGGAAAAATCTAATGGTGAGCCACGTTTTTGTTTTGATGGTAGGAAGCTTAATTCGGTGACCAAGAAATGTGCATACCCTCTGCCAATTGTTGATCACATACTAAACAAACTGTCAGGAGCACAGTTTCTAAGTAGTATTGATTTGAAGTCCGCATTTTGGCAAATTCCACTGGATCCCGCGTCTTGCGAAAAGACCGCTTTTGTTGTGCCAGGACGTGGTCTGTTTGAGTTTTGTGTTATGCCTTTTGGGTTGTGTAATGCCGCTCAAACACAGCAAAAGTTGATGGATTGTATTCTGGGGCCGGATTTAGATCCATTCGTGTTCGTTTACCTTGATGACGTGATAGTGGCAACATCTTCATTTGATAAACATATCGATATATTGAATATAGTGTTTGAGAGACTTCGTGATGCGAACTTGACGATTAACATAGATAAATGTTCATTTTGTTTACCTAGTTTGAGATATTTAGGGTTCCTTGTCGATCGGGAAGGCTTGCGTACTGATCCAGAAAAGGTGAAAGCTATGTTAGAGTATCCAGTACCTAAAACCGCCACCGAGGTAAAAAGATTTATGGGGATGTGTAGTTGGTACAGACGCTTTGTTCAAAACTTTGCAACTATTTGTGCACCTATTAATAGTTTAATCAAAGGCCGTCGTAAGTCGCAGAAAATTGCATGGAATGAAGAAGCGGAGAATTCCTTTAGAGAACTTAAGCAGGCGCTAGTTTCAGCTCCAGTGTTGACATCACCAGATTTCTCGAAACCATTCTACGTGCAGTGTGACGCTTCAACGGTAGGAGTCGCGGGCGTACTCTTGCAGCGGATTGGAGGTAGAGAAGTCGTGATAGCATATACTTCAAAGACATTGACAGAAGCTGAAAGGAAATATACCGTTAGTGAGTTAGAACTATATGCCGTGTTAACTTCTGTAGAAAAATTCAGACCGTTCATTGACGGGGTACACTTTACTGTGATTACGGATCACTCCTCTTTACAGTGGTTGAATAATTTAAAAAATCCAACCGGAAGACTGGCAAGATGGGCCATGAGACTCAGCCAATATGACATGGAAATTGTGCACCGCAAGGGTTCCTTGAATGTCGTAGCAGACGCTCTATCTCGAGCACCGCTTGAGTCTTGTTTATTGACTATTGATAAGGCAAATGCTCAGACAGATACGTGGTATAAGGAGTTGATGCTGAAAGTTGTCAAATCTCCAGATCAATATCCTGATTTTAAAGTAGAGGATAATTTGTTATACAAACATCTTCCCTTTGACTTTGGTTTCCGGACTAATCTTTGTGATTGGAAACTAGTAGTTCCAAAAGGTGAAAGGTATAACGTTTATAAGGCATGTCATGAAGATCCTAAGAGCGCACATTTGGGTATTTATAAAACTGTTCATAGGATCAGACAGCTCTATTATTGGCCGCGTTTGTTGCAAGACGTAAGAAAGTACGTCAGATCATGTAAAACGTGTGCTGCGCAAAAGGTAAGCACTTCTACTAGACCCGGTTTCATGGGACATCCTAAGAAGGTGAGCTTTCCTTGGCAGTATGTTTCAGTAGATCTGCTTGGACCTTTGCCGCGATCTAAAAATGGTTTTTGTTATCTGTTACTGGTATCAGATTACTTTACCAAGTATTGTTTGTTACATCCTTTGAGAGATGCAAAGACCTCTCATATAGTGAAATTTTTAGAGGAACAAATCTTATTAGTATATGAAACTCCGCAAGTAATAGCATGTGACAATGGCACACAGTTCACTGCTAATAGTTTTCAGAAACTAGCAGATGAGTACGGTGTCAAAATATATTATAATGCAAATTTTCACCCACAAGTAAATGCCGTAGAAAGAGTCCACCGCGTCCTAGAAGCAGCAATACGTTCGTATATTGATGGCATTGATCACCGTACCTGGGATCGAGAAATTCACAAAATTGGTTTTGCTCTGAGAACAGCTGTTCACGAAGCAACGGGTCATACCCCGACATTTTTGAATTTCGGTCGATATGTACCTGCTAACGGTGAATATTATGGAAAGCTAGAGAACGTAGAAAATTTGGACATGAACAATATTAATAGAGAGGAGTATGGAAGAGAAATTGACAAGCTTCCCCAACTTTATGCTGATGTCCGTCGTCATTTGGCAGAAGCATATAGAAAAAATGCTCGTCACTACAATTTAAGGAAAAGACCTGCTGACGTATATCACGTTGGTGATAAAGTGTGGAAAAGGAATTTTGCCCTATCAAATCGTGCCGAGCACTTTGCTGCTAAATTAGCGCCTAAGTTTATCTTGTGCACTGTTGGTAAAGTTGTGTCAAAGCTTGTCTATGAACTAATTGGTCCTGATGGTAAAAACGTCGGGAAATTTCATGTAAAAGACCTTAAGCCTTACCAAGGCGCAGAACCGGATTTGACTTGAATGAATCTAAGTATGTTTGTGGCAGTGAATTGATGTTTGAAGAATGAATGATTAAATTTATTGTTGACGTAAATCCTACCCTATTTTGTCAAAACAAATATAATTGCTAGCAATATTTTCAAAATCCCGATTATGACTCTAGGTTTAGAATGTAGATTAGATTATAGATTAAATTAGCATAGGATTATTTAACCTACAAAATATTACACACGTTCAAAAAAAAAATATATATTATATATTTTTTTTTGGTAAGAAGAGGGGGTGTGTAACAGTTACATTTTGATTCCCCTGTATAATAAAAATTTACAACCCATATTATTCACATTTGGTGGAATAATATTCTTATATCCTCTTAGGTATGCAACCAGTAATACCTATATTAAGATTAAGTATTTTGTCTAAGAGTGTAGAGCTTCGATTTACTTATTATTGTTCTTAATATGAAAACTATTTCCCTAAATCATGTCAGGGGCTCAAAGAAAGGTTGTAGGAATTTTCTTGCCAAATTTAATTTTCTTTGGTACCTGAAAAGGAACGATTTGTAGGCTAAAATGTGTTTTGTTATTAAGGTATTATTTACAGCTAAGGCAGACAATTTTATTATCACATACAGATAGTTACTATTATTTTATTATCTTTCTTTTAAATTCAAATTTCAAACATAGTGGATTCTCTTAGTAATTAATTTAAGTTGGCAAACAGAATTTTTTGCTGAAAAGTAAAAAGCTAACAAAAAAGGGCCTTTTTGTCCAAGAAAGAGCAGCCATGCTGGCAATTTAAAAATTGTGAAGAACATCTTGCTTAATTTTAACAATTTTTGGGAAAAACGCCTAATAACAAACTAAGGTATGTCTTATTTAATTTTCCCTATCAATTTTGATATAAATTTCATATAATTCGATACCTAAACGGAATTATATTTTTAGGCTCGTTCCGAGATACCTATTTCAAGAGGCTCGTACTTTTGTTTATTACCTCAATGAAACTTGTCGTAATCTCCTGGTTAAACATAGTACGCTGATCTGCGTAGAAACATATATATATATATTAGATTTTGTTTGTCTGTGGTAAATTAATTTTGGAACTGCTTTGGCTGGAGTCAAGAGAATATTAGAGAAATCGCCTACACATTGTTTTGTTTCGGGGCACCCTGGAGATCATCAGCCTTACGCCTGTTAATCATGGTCTCATGGTAAAACCGAGAAGTAAGCAAGTACCGTAATTTTTCTTGGATTGTCCTCAAGTATCACCAACGTATTGTAAGTAATTTTGGCATTTATTTTGTTGTCCACCAGAAGTTGCAGAGAACCAGCGTACAGCATATCTACAAGTAACGATAGTGCTACGTTATTACTATAGAAGCTCACGGTGTAGTAAAAAAGCAAGTTAACTAAGCAATTTATTATTCATATCTTGTTTACGAGAATAGTGGATTTGTTACCTTTCAATAATATTAATATTTAGTTTAGTCGATGGTAATTTTGTGTCTCGTCCTAATAGTATACCGCTGGATAATGATTGATTAAATCCATATGTGTTATAATAATTAGAAGTTTCATGTGAACTCGATAAACGGCCGTTCAACGAGTATTAATATACCACACCTTTTGACTTGTAGCTAAAATAGAATTTTCATCATGTCATATGTCTTTACACATCACATTATTATTAGACGTGTATAATTAAATACTTACTTTATACATTGTACATAAACGTTGCTGGTTTAGTGTGCTTAATTTATTTTGTAAAAAGCTTACACGAAATTCCAAGGCGTGCATTTTATATTTATATCAGCTGTATTTGAATATTTGAGGTTATATTAACTTGCGTCTTATATCACATTGGTTGTTTTCTGCTTCTGCTTACCCTTATGGACACTTGGCACACGGGGCAAGTGATAAGTAGGTCGTTTGACATAATACATAACTGCCATAAGGATTAGTGGCTGACAGTTGTTGATCTCTATTGTTTGTCAGTTTAATTTTAATGTTGTATTATATTTATTGTCCCAATTATTTATCAATTTCATACATATACACGAATTAGTTTTAAGCTTGTTTTATACATTCCTATATATACTTTGTCATATACTTACTCACTAAATTTTTTTAGTAAATTTTTCACTATTATCTTGAGGTTTAATTTAGTTTTGCCTATACACCTCTGTCAATTTTAACAATTGGCTGGCGCCCAGGGTAGTTTAACCGGTGCACCCCAAAATTCTAAAATTCAGAATAAGAAAACGAATTCACACCCGCTCTTCACTTTGGGCTTTCGGGCATACTTGGGGTGTTCTTAATTTTGCCATTAGGGACACGTCACAGTGAGAGGAGTAAAAATAAAATGTAAGTTGTATATTTAAAATCGTAAATAATGATTATGTCAGTTTTCACCATCAAGAGGATATATTATTTTTCTAATAATATAGATGGTGTTTTACTTTTAATGACATAAAATCTTATTCTAAGAAAAAATTACTAGTATTAAACATATCTAAACCTCTTTATGTTAAGTGTGTTACCTTTACGTTTAGGCAAGTTAAAATTTTGCATGGTGGTTGTTTTTAGGACCTACGCAAGAATTTTCCAAAACTCGCCCCCTAAAGGAGTGAGCCATCTAAACATTGAAATAATTAGTATCCATCACCTACGGTATTTGCACTATTCATGATACAAACAGTACTTTTAATCCGCATGACGCATCTGTGATATTTAGGCATCCGGTTACATCTCCCGATGCAATATAGGAGTGATTGACGTCACGCAGCTATAACACGAAAGCGCCACGCGTTGATGTTCTTAATTAATTTTAATTTAAGCCTATACACACCCTAGGAAATTCTTTTTTCTTGCATTTCGCTCTAGAATTAATATATCTTCCAGAAAATGTAATAAGAAAATGCTAAATGAGTCCGTTCTAGATTAACCTCAGGCTATTACTAACATTGCGTCATAGCAAATTTTTCGAATCAATATTTTGCAATAAATTATATTTATCATATTTAGATACATATTTATTGTACCTTAGATCCACGATACCTCTTGGTGGACAGCGTAATCAAGGGAGTAACTATTTTAATATTGAATTAGAAATCTTTATCGATTTTTGATGCGTAACAAAACGATATTCTGGATAGTGATTTTTTTCGCAACACAACATAACTTAATAATAACAAATTTTATATGTAAATTTAAAATAATCATAACGATTACATCATACATTTACAGTTATATAGCATGAGTCCGCTGGACCCTGCAATATGTACCTCTGTAGCGGCTATTAAACTGTAATTCCTGATATATGTTATTCCATACAATAATACCTCTGGAGAAAATTGGATAGTGTGAGCACATGAACGTAAATTAGGTACATGTGTATGTGTAATCATAAATATAAATTATTATAACATTGAACGTTAGCATTTTGGTATTCAAGAGGCGAACTCCCAACGAGAATATGGTTTTCAATTCTCGTTATTTTGTGAGAATGTGCTTGAAATCCCATCAGTTCAACTTCCTATCTTGATGCCAGATTGTGAAACATGTCACACATCAACTGAATTCGGGGAATATAAACCAATTTATGTATTCTCATTTTGTCCTTATTATATAAAGTTTTAATCTACAGGGTCCGGCGGGCGCTGATTAATTTAAACGCTTAATTTAAAGGATACCTACTCAGTAACCGAGGATAAAAAAAGGAAACTTTGAAATATTTGTTCACGAATATTTTAGCAGTTGGCTTCAACCCACTGAATGCAACTTAAGTAAGACTAATATACACATTGAAAATTGACAGGATTATGAGTTGAAAATATTTGACAAATCAATAAAAATTGCCATCAACTTATTTCACAAACTTTTTATTAATATATAATTTAAAACATTTCTTACCTTACCAAAAAAGTGGGCAGAAGTACACATATAATCTACAGAGTAGAACACCTGATTGCTGGCTAAAACTAAGTGGGATGAAAAAATAACCTTAATATTTGATCTGGTAGGTTTCTTAGTATTATGATTTATAACAGATTTTTTGAAATATGACAATCGTTTTTTTTTTTCAAAATGGATGCATATATTTTTTAATTTTTAGATGTATATACCATTTCAGCAATTATAATGATTTTGGCATTTAAGGGCATACGAAGAGACGAGCGTAGAGGCGACTTCAATATCCGTCGATATTCCGTTGAAGCAACGTCGAGCGCGGTTAGTACTTGGATGTCTTGGGAAATACAGCGTTCTCTAGCGGTTTGTATATCAGTGTATACGCGAAAGCAACGTAATTTCAGACGACGATTACTTAGTGGATATACCATCCTTCGGAGGGGATGTAAAGCAGGCGGTCCCTTGTCTATTAAATGTTAGGCAAGTAAAAGATCCCTACTCTTCTTAAGGGAAGAGGTTCGGCAAAATTTTCAGGTTGGGGGTAGCTCGTCTCCTGGCGTCGGTGATAGGCCCTGGTAGCGGAAATAGGCCGACGTTAAATAAATATATAAAAAAAAAACACAACAATATTAACGTCGCCACTCGTCAAAATGGGGAGGTTCCTGCAATTGGCCTAAAATCGAAAATTAAGATAAGACCAAATCTTTATATTTTGAGGTACGAGGAACAAGAACAAATGGTTTTTATAAAAAAAAAAATTATGTGTGTATATATGCGCATATGGGCATTGTTTATTTCAAACAGTTTTCCACAACCCTGAGATTAGATCGACATCAGATACAAATGCAAGTACTAACAATTTCTTTTTTCACAAAGACACACTATCAGACTCGTATTACATTATTCCAAAATTTTTCAATGTTTCACCATTAAAAAATAAAATAATAGTCGATAAAACTTAACAAACGTAAAAGCGAAACTAAAAGATATGTTACGAAAAAATGGTACTACTTTTATTTTTTGCAGAACTGCCCAGTGATGATTTTTATTTGTTTTCTTGCGTTCTTACTTCAGTACTACTTCAATACTCTGGTGGCATTATACAGCTTTTTAAATTTATTTGTTCAAGAGCCCACAATTTAAAAAAGAGCATTATTGTAACCAAATTGCAATAAGGTTTAAAATTTTTATACAATGATATGCAAGCCTCTAGAAGGTGGGACGAGAACGCTGTATTTCCCAAGATGGGTCTCACCCATCCAAGTACTAACCGCGCTCGACGTTGCTTCAACGGAATATCGACTGACATTCACATTGAAGTCGCCTCTACGCTCGCCCCTATATATACATATTTATGTATTTATTTTAATATACCTCACAACTGAAGCAAAATATGTATCACGAGGTTCGGCTTACTGAGAAATTGTTTAAGGTAAAGACAATAGCCTAGTTCAAGGTTCGGATCGATTATTTGGACTCGCACTTAGAAATGTTTTCAAATTTTTTTTATGGCTCAGTAATGAGAGAAAACTTTAAAATGAATAATAAAAACAATAAATTGCCTTTATTTCCAGTATTATATGTTACATTATACAATGCCTAGGGCGAAGTCTAGCCAAAGCTACTCCACTTAACCCTAACCGAACATAAATATTAACACTAAGTAATACTGATGAAAGATATGTATTTAAAGAATATGTATATAAACTAATTATTTATTTTGTAAGATATGGTATAAAATCTTAAAATATAATAAACATTAATGCAGGCAGTATTTAGTTGCGAATACAACCGAAATATACAATTAAATAGAATTAAATTAAATAGAAATTCATAACACATCAACAGAGAAATTTATACCAAAACAACCTAAAATTTTTATTAACATATAATATTTATTATTACCTCATTAGACGTAGTTATATTCTATTAAAAATAATGAAGCTGGTGTAAAATATATCAGATATACGAGCCATTTGAGAATATTGCAAAAGCGCATACGACCAAATTTATAGATTATCACTATCTAAGAAATTTCGACTATCAGCTTTCCCATTTAATATATATAAAAATCCAATAATCTATCAAAACCGTACACCCTTATCGAAAGATCTGCAGCTATATTACTACCTATAAAATGACTTTATACGAAAATATATCGTAAAATGTTAACTTGGTTTATAAGGTCCAATCTTTTGTAAAGACATTTTTATTCCTCTTTGTTTGTTGACCAGTTTATCAGTCATATAAAATTTGCTATTACGATTTACAAAATGTGTTCACTGATTGCTTCTACTCGTACACGTTTTATATTTATTTTGTAATATAGCTTTTATCTAACTTGAATTGAAATAGAAGGAAGATTGACGAATCTTGTAATTACAGTCAAGCGCATTATTAAAAATTATTTTACGTAATTTCTGAGCGAAACTTGAATATTCTTTACTTCAAACGGTGCAAATATCCGTGATTTTACATGATAAATCAGCATATACAACGTGATCTACCAAGAAATGCGGAAAATAAAATGGTGTGCTAGTCTTCAATGTGGGAAAACCCCTGCAAAATTTTAGAGGATTCTGAGGTAATTTAGTATATTGTGACGTGTTTCCACCCTTAGGAAACCACCCTCGCAAAATCCGTGGGTTCCAAAAATTATAACAAGAGATGTCCACTAACACACTTTATTAAATATTTACTGGATACTTCACAATACTATTGTTAATTTAAATACACTTTACTGACTAAAAATCACAATGTTTATCACTTTGTTTCTCTTTGAACTGTTAACCTCACTTTCTATACTTTCTGAACTTCTGAACTACTCGCTGAGAATGCGGTCGGTCTTTTATACCTAAAAATGACAGATCTCGATTTTTCTGTGATGACGCCACCATTCTCTAGATAATTCCAGATGTCACCAGAACTAACTTCTGGTAGGTTTCTCGAGTAGGTGCAAATACTACTACTTTTTAGTAACCAACATAACCTTAAATTTTAAGGGGTTGCAACATATTACACTGCCCCCTCCTTAAGCCTGAACGTCCCGGTCAGGCAATTCAGCCTCTTTCACATACTTCGCCAGTCTATCCAAGTGTACGATCTTCATCTTGGACTTTTTGTTTCGTTGAATACAATAGACGACATCATTAATTCGGGTAATAACAGTATACGGTCCATCCCAAGGAGGTTGAAATTTCGGGGATCTCCATTCCTTCCGCTGTGGGTTGTACAGCCAAACCAGATCCCCCACCTCGAATCCCCCTGTACTGGCATTCTGATCATAACGAGCCTTCAAGCGGTTACTAGTTCTGTTCATCTGCTCTCGATCATTCTTTGGCTGTTCTCGACTTCCATTTCTGTAGTTGCTCATGGAAAATGGTTCCCAACGGGCAGCACAATTCTTACACTTGCGACACCAGGCCTCCACATCCTGGCGACTATTAACCCAATAGAATTGTTCCCGTGCTCTACTCAATGTCTTGTTTATGCCGAAGTGTCTGCTGGACGTTTTATTGTGCGCTTTCTGCAGTACTTCTGGTACACGACACCTGGGAATCACTAGACGCATGGCAACCTGCTTCCCATCTGGGCTTTCCCATGCTCTCCTTAAAAGCCCGTCTACGACTGTAAGTGAATCCCATTGTGACCATAAAGCCTTCAGCCCCACTTCTGTGTCGGAAACATCCTTCCATGCTGGACGCGTTCCCTCTTCTTGTGCTCGCAACATGGGTCCGATTTCTACATCACGCAATTGCTCTTGCCTCAGAGTTTTCTTTGACCAACTGTCTGGAAGATCGACCTTGACAGTGTTGACTTTAACCATGTTCGGCAATTTTCTCACCTGAGGGTAGCGCTTGCAATCTTCCTTGTCTGGTTTTCTGGATAATGCAGGAGTTTTGACTGCCTGCGTTGTCAACAGCCTAGTTTTCTCGCATTGGTCGTTCACTTTTGACAGAATAAATTGTTCGTTCCCAATCCTTAACATTCGCTTCCCTACGTCAACAATAAATCCATACTGTTCCATAATGTCCAGTCCCAAAATGAAGTCATCCGTAATGTCAGCCACGATGACCCTGTGGTCGAACCTCAAATGCCCAATCTGCAAACCCAGGTCTACTTCTCCATGGACCGTAGCCCTGTCCCCCGTAGCTGTCCGGACGATCACTTCTTCATTTTGCCTCTTGGTAATCTTTATGCCCGATATAAATCCTGGCCGTACTATTGATGACGTAGTACCTGTGTCGATGGTAAACAAACATTTTCTTCCGTTCACATATCCATGCAACAACAGACTGCTTGCGATTCTTCGAAGCTGGGAAATCTTTATTTCTCTGGGGTCACTGCATTCCCTAGCCAGAACAACCCCCTTGGTACTGTTTTCCTGCTTCTCTTCAAGATTCACAGCATTTACTCGACTCTCCGAATTCTGCTGTCGACAGTCTCGCTTCATGTGTCCTACCTTGCCGCAGTTGTAACATTTAATACCTCCACTCGGCTTTCCTTTATTTTGTTGTTTTCTCTGCTCCCTAAGATCATCCACTTTGTTCAATAATTTGGTAAACATTTTCTGCATCTCCGTCAACATAGGGTTCTGGTTCATTTCTGGTTGCGATTCTTCGAGAGTCACAGCTCGCACTCTCGACCTTGGAGTATCTCTGTAGGCGGCTTCTACTTCAAGTGCACGCACCAAAGCTTCGCTACTACTTTGGTGTCTTGTCAGCCTCAAAACTCGCCTGACCTCTTCGTCCCTTATACCATCTAAAAAGGCCCCCACGGCTAATTGTTCCTGGAATTCTTTAGGTGCACTTGGATACGCCAGGTGCGCCAGTCTCTCTATCGCAGCTTCAAATTCTTGTAAACTTTCCCCAGCTTTTTGCATCTGGGATTTCAGCTGAGCCTGGTATAATTGGGCAAGGTGTTGATCGCCATACCTCAAGTCCAATGCAGCTTCCAAGACTTTGAAGTCCCTTTGTTTCTCCACTGGGATAGTCTGAAGTAATTCTGAGGCCTGACCCCTTAACGCCAGAACTAATGCCATAGCCTTTTCCTCGTTATCCCAGTTATTCGCCGATGCTGCTGCCTCGAATTGTCTCTTGTACGTCGTCCATGAGCTTTGGCCGTCAAAGGAGGGAGGTTTTAATCGAGGACCCGATGATGTTACTAGCTGGCCTCCTTTCTCTCTTAATTGTCGTTTAAGTCGCTCCACTTCTCCTTCGAACTCGCTCATTTTTCCTCTGATGTCACTCACTTCCTCTTTTACATGACTGACTTCCGTCTTGACTTCAGAAACTTCAGACTTTACGCTACCCATCTTTGATTTCTTTCTTTAGTTCCTCAGTAGTGGAAATGATAGCGTCCTGTTGTATTTTCATTTGTTCATTCAGAATTCTTCCTGGCGTTTTTCTTGTTCTTCTTTCTCCTCTTGCTGTCGTATCTTCAGGTCTTCCATAATTTCTCTCAATTCGGCTTTTTCTTCTTGACGTCTTGTTTCTTCATCCTCTTTTTCTTTCTGACGTCTTGTTTCTTCATCCTCTTTTTCTTTCTGACGTCTTATTTCCTGATCTTCCATCATTTTCTTTAATTCGTTCCTTTCTTCTTGACGTAGTTTTACTTGTTCTTCTTTTTCTTCCTGACGTCGCTTTTCTTGTTCGACTTTTTCTTCTTGACGCCGTTTTTCCTCCTCCTGGCGCTGCTGTGCCATCATTTTTTGGAATTGTTCGAATAAGTCCTGTATTTGTTTATCGGATGCCATACTTCTTGTTGTTACGGGCATACGATGAAATTAAAATAAAATAAATTTAACTGTCACGTCAATATCGGTAATGGAACTTCCTAGACAAATCTCGAAATAGCACGAAAAAGTCTTATCCAGAGTCTTTTGTCACTATCCAGTTCAGAGAATTTAATAATCTCCACTAACGTCCAAATAGAAAAGTTCTAGAAATTTTCACGCACTAAATGAGTCTTTTTCAGTGTCTCTATCACTTCTCAGTTCAAAGGATTTAATTATCACACTAATGTCCTAATAAAATGTTCTACAATGTCTCAAAAATGCACTTAACACTATTTTCCTGTTCGAAAATAACCCTCGAACAATGTCCAGTAAATGAGTCCTCTGTGCTAACTCGAACACTCCAGCACAACTTCAGAGCTCCTCTTGTCATAAAATTCCGCTTCTGACACCAATTTGTGACGTGTTTCCACCCTTAGGAAACCACCCTCGCAAAATCCGTGGGTTCCAAAAATTATAACAAGAGATGTCCACTAACACACTTTATTAAATATTTACTGGATACTTCACAATACTATTGTTAATTTAAATACACTTTACTGACTAAAAATCACAATGTTTATCACTTTGTTTCTCTTTGAACCCTTAACCTCACTTTCTATACTTTCTGAACTTCTGAACTACTCGCTGAGAATGCGGTCGGTCTTTTATACCTAAAAATGACAGATCTCGATTTTTCTGTGATGACGCCACCATTCTCTAGATAATTCCAGATGTCACCAGAACTAACTTCTGGTAGGTTTCTCGAGTAGGTGCAAATACTACTACTTTTTAGTAACCAACATAACCTTAAATTTTAAGGGGTTGCAACATATTACAATATTAAATTATTAGTCACTTTGCGAAGATACACTACTGATGTTGTGTAAGTCCTGACCTAATTCTGAAGAGGTCGACGAACTTACTGGTGAAAGAACGTATTCGAGTTGTTTACATTTCCTTAATTGACATAAAAAGTGAAGCCGGCCGGCGAGATCAAAAAAATGATCCAGCGGCAGGTAGTCAACATTGTTGGTACGCTTTGAAGATAATTGGAATTCCAGCGGACCAATTCACTTTTACGAATGAGTTCAAAGCATGCCGACAAGGCTGGCTCCGCGCCGTTGGATCGCGTGTAGACCCCGCGTTTTTTGCTTCCGGTCGAACAATAGTTACACGGCCGTGTCATTGACCGGTTTAACTAAATATCTCGTATATCTGCTTGTCATTTCAGCATATGAGATCAATGTCTTCGATTTATTTCGGTATTTTTGTAGTGTGATTTGATTAAAACCAAAAAGTCACTTCTATCTTATTATCCAGCTTTGCTGTCAGTAGTGTCAATCCCAAGTCTGATAAAGTGATGTGGTTGTACCGCGTTACGTTAGATTAGTTGAAGTCATTGGCGGCGCATTCCTACAAAAAATAAGGTCATTTTTTTGGTCATTTTTTAAAAAAATTTCATTTTTTTTACTCCTTTCGGTGGGGATAACCTACTGTTAAATTTTCCGCATGTCCTGGTAGATCACGTTGTACATTAAAACGTGTATGTTTCTTTCATTTTTAGCATATGTCACACGCCAAGAATTAGCACAGCTGTCGCTTAAGGGACACTTAAAGAAGATTTTTTTTTACAAATCTCCCCCAATAGCGTACAAAAAAGGTTTCAATTATTCTCAATCGGAATGAATGCTGAACTTTGAGATATCTGCATTATCGAAGACAGAATAAAAATCTAAAATGGGTTATCGACCATCAATTGATTCTAATGCAGTATAGTAAGAAGCAGTAGCCAAGAATACAATTCGGAGTGCTAAAAAGTTCGCGATAAAGTAATACTTTGTCTACAATTTTACTAAAATTCACACAACATAATGACATTCAGAAAAATAAGGTAACAATGTGAATCTGCATGTGATCATTTTAAACATGCAGATACTTCAATTCGTTCGAAGAAAGGCTAGATTAAATGTATAAATAAACCCAATTTATTCGACAGCTGTGTGGGGATTAATCTTCATATTCCTAACGTTTTATTACTTCCACATCCAGTGGAAGTTTAGTAACGACAAAAAAATTTTTAAAAATTTTTATTGTTCAAATAAGCTTAGAATGTCATGAAACGTCGAGATTTCAAGTTTGAGCGAAAAAAAAATTCTGTCTGTCAGTCTGTCTGTCGGTCTGTAACTTTTTTATTGCGCACGTTTACTCTGGAACCGTTTGAGATATTGACTTGAAATTTGGTACACATATGTACTTTAACGAGATCTAGAACTAGATTATATTTTCATCTTGTTCCGTCGAAGGGTTGGGGGGTAAATTGGGGTAAATTTGGAGTAAATAGGTAAATCAAGCAGGTAAGAGTTCATAAAATTGATATTTAGTATAGACAAGAGAAGTTAAGGTCTCAAAAAAATTTTGTCAACTTTTAAAGCAGTTTAAATTATGGCACAATGTCTACGCAAATTGCGATTTTCATATATATTGCAAAAAATATACGAATTTTTAACAAAATATTCAAAATGTTCATTTTGTTGAAATATATGTTTTCAAAATCGGCATATTTTTAATAATTTCTGAAAGAAACAGCAAATCTAGCAGGAAATTTTTTGCAGCCAAACTATTGGTTTACAGAAAAATGTCAAAGGAGATGAAATATAATTAATAAAATTCCCTTTATTATACTCTTTGCAAATACGAAAACGAACAGTATATTGCAATTTGATCGGCACATTTCTAAAACAGAAAATACTGCCTGGATACTGCCTGCATTCAACTTTCAAAATGTCCGTCCGTTTGTCTGTCCGTGCATCACGTTTGTTGTAAGCACGATAACTTAACAACTGAAAGTCCGATTGTGTTGGAATTTGGAAGAAGTTAATGTTAGCTGCAGGAAAAATTCTGTTGTTGTTTTACAAGCTTTTATTTAACTTGCAATGTTTGTAACTATGCCTTTCCGTTTCAACATTAGGCAGTGCGATACTATTGGTGTTAGCTAGTTATCGATGTAGAAAATTAGGGGAATTACCAGGGAATTAGAGGAATTACTAAGGAATTAGGGGAATTATTGTCTATCTTGGGAATTAGTGCACACAGTATTTTTCTGCGGAATACCCCTCGACTCTAGCTTACGACTTTCAGTACGGTATGGTGCATTGCCATGAAAAACTTAAGTTTCGGAAGGTTTTTCGCCACTTTCTTCAATTAAATTCATTCAACTTTAGTAATATTACATTGAAGTATTGATTATTTACATAAATAATAAAGAACATTGGATATGTTATATATTATATATATAGGATAAAATATTGGAAAATTCGTGATCCGAAAAGTCATTTTTTTGGTTTTTCTCAATTTTAAGCGGTTTCATGAAAAATAAACCATCAACATATACAGACTATTTTAAAGTAGACATTTCAACGGTTAAAATGAGCTCTGATAGAATATTTAAATCGAAAAAACACCAATAAAGTTTTCCCTGGGAGATTTTGGTTTTTTCTTCGAAAAATATAAATACTCGGAAACTAATTGTTTCCCAGATTTCAAGAAAAATCATGCTTATTCAATGCAAAAGAAGTGTACTTTCACAAAATTTCATGTAAATTGAATTATTTTTACGAGAGAAAGAAATAAAACCAAAAAATCGGTTTTCCGCCATTTTCTCGTAAAATTCGAGGATATGTTGAAAAATGCCTTATATGAAAGTATTAGATTTTTTTATTATCTACAACTTTTGTGAAAGACATTTTCCGCTAGGAGGTCACGTTTCGTCGAAAATCGCAAAAAAACACTTTCAACCCCTAAAGAGCACCCCCATTTCACAACTTCATTTTATCTCGTGTTCAATTTTTGTTTTTTCTCTTAGTTATCCTTAACTAAAATTTCTGGCTGGTCGTTGCCTGCTAATATATATATTTTTTTTTTTCAAAAAGGTATTGGCACCAACCTATCGGTTCAAAATAAATGCAAAACTCCTATCCAATAAATCATATAATTTGAAGGAATCTGCTCCCCAACTAAGGCAAGGTAAATTTTACCATACAAATGAAAGCGTGCGGTAACAATCGATTTGGTAGAAAAGATTCATGCGACTTCCCAGAATTTAATGCGAGCATTTTAAAATTTGTGAATTATAGAAATTATGGCTGACTGAAAATAATATAAAAATATTTTACTTAAGAAATTTTGGTTCGCTTGTAATTAGCTTCAAAGTTCTCAATTTTGATTATATCATTCACAAGAAGGGAGTTCAACTAATACATGAGCTTGATAACGTTCGGTCAGTCCCACGACTTACTAATCCTCAGGCAGGTTCAATATAGGGAAAATGAGACGACTTCGCCTTCTAGCGACTTTTTGGCAAAATGGATTTTTGTCTTTTTATGCACGAGGCGGTTTTCTCTATAACTTTATCATTTGGAGAGCACTGCATTTGGCTTTCCTACTATCGTTTCGTATTGATCATCCAACACACTCGTCCAAATGAGTCGTTGGGTGAATCCAAACTTGTTTTATGTGAGAAATCGGCCTTGTCCATTTTTACTATTTTTTGCCAATATTTTCCTATAGACGCTACGTGCCTTCGCCACATTTGTCTGTTTCCTTCTTTTTGATACGTTACATCGTTAAAATTTCATATTCATTTTTTTTCAATGATACCCATAATGAATGTATTTTTATTTTCATTGTCTTTTATAGAGGAATTAAAAGTTAAAAATATTTTCAAAGTATTTTGTAAAAGTATATTGTGTATTTTTCCTTGACCAAAAATTACACTTTTATTTTTGAAACATTTTTCCATGACCACAATATACTTTAACTCTCATGACCTGGACCAAAACATATAAGTGAATATTGGGTTCATCGAATTTTCACCTGGTTGTGCCTTATGTCTTAACGAACTCATATCAGTTCTTTTCTGCTAGTTTATGGCTCTGAAGCCCTACTTCCCCCCTGAAGCCCCAAAACTTATATCTTATGATCGAAAATTAATTTTTTACCTAAGTCGAATTTTCATTTTGCTTTAGACCTTATCGATTCTGGGAAATTCTACAACACTATTGCATGCTACACACAGAGGTTACGATTACACTTGTTTGCACACGACACTGTAAAAATGGTTTAAGATTGAACTTCTATGTACCCTCGTTTCCAGTGTTTACCAAACCTATAACTTTGTGCTAAAGATGGCTGTATAGCACTATTCATTGCTTTGCAATATTACATATTTACAAACTGTAACATACCAAGTATGGTATATCACTGTGCTCGCAATGACGTGACGATGCGATTTCAGGTTTTAGTTATACATGATGCCATTTAAGAAAAGAGTTTGAGGTAGTTTTATACAGGTTGCAAGAGGCAACAGGGTGCCAGGGGTATCAGACGGAGTCTTTCATACCATTTGCAGGTTGTTTATTTACATTTATGTCTTTTCAAATAACGGATATCGCCCATTAATACAATTCTAGGTCAACCGGCATATCATCGACCTGCGTCATAACTAACTAGTATTACATTAACCTGGAACCACTTTTCTGGATTATATAGTTTTAAGGGAGAATGTAGCAAATTTGAGTTTTTTAGAACACAGTTCATCTCAAAGTTATAGCAACCTAAAAGTGTCCGATCGAGCTACGAAATGCCGTCAACAAGTGAATCCCTTCCTTTTGCACTATCGACATGCGGGCAGTTAAGACGATGTCTGTCATTAAACTTTGTACCTCCTTCCGTTTCATTATAATGCAGCTGTACGACGAAGATAGAGAAGTACAACACTGTCGAATGTTTGGCTTGCGCTTTTGGAGTAATTGTCTTTCCACCACGGTTTTTTCAGTGACTGTTTTTCAATAGTTTTCTTGAGTTCGACATCACGTCAGTTGTCGTTTATCTGTATGGGTCAAATTTAGTAATTTAAATTTGACCACAATATGACCCGTTATCCAATTGAGCTGAAATTTTGTACACAGCTTTGATTCTGATGACAATACAATATGAAAAATAAAAACGTTAATGCCGTGGTCTTTCGCTGCATACGCTGGGAGAACCGTTGGAGATACTTTAAATATTATAGGATGAAAATTGTAGAGGATGAAATTCTCGATGAGAAAAACAGCGATAGCATATATATTTATGTTTCATAGTTTAGTCGTTTTCATTTGTAAATTGAAAATAAATGAAGTATTTTTGCAATTGTATGAAATTAAAATAATTAATTAGTACTTTTTAGCCTTAAAATATTTAATTAATACTGAAAGGTAAAAAATAGAAAAAACTAAAAAAACCTTTTAAAACAATGGTATTCTTTGAAATCCAAAATGTAGTAAAAAGTAGAAAATATATTTTTCCACTTATTATAAGCTTATCATAATAATTTTCATCATTTGTAAAGAGAGTACCATGTTGCCACACTACATTAGGTAAATTCGGGTTCTGAAAATAACCGTTCCAGAACTATCAGAGAACTGTCAGGAGTTTGCGCAGTTCCAAATCCGACCGCATCAAAAGCAACTGCGCAAACTCCTGACAGTTCTCGGACGGTAATTTTCAGAATCCGAATTTACCCATTGTAATTGTTTTACAAAACAATCAGACCAACCATTCCCGTCACTTGTGTACATTTGCTCAGAAAAGAAAACGGCCTTGACATTACATTATTGAGGAAGCCTCTCCGAAAAATTGGACGCCGGCACGTTTGACTCGAAACGCTGCCAATACTGTTAGAGTTACGAAAAAAATGGACGTAAACAATTTAATAGAGAATTAAATTTTCTATGAAAAAGTCAGCGGTGGGATATGTCTATTTTAAATACTTTTGGCGAGAAGATGGTTAAAAGTCGCGCACTGGACAACTGTAAGATTGTATTCAACTTTCAATCACTCTCACACCTAAAGTATTAAAGATAGATATATGCCATCACTAACTTTTTTATAGAAAATTGAATTCTCCATAAAATTATCTATGTCCATATTTTTCATAACTTTAACGGTATTGGCAGCGTTTCGAGTCAAAAGTTCCGGCGTCCAATTTTACTCGTGGTTTTTTTTTTTTTCACAGTAGTCGGCAATTTAGATCATAATTTTTTAATAATTGTATTCACTTCAAAAGTGTACTATTTTGTTTGCAAGTAAGTGTACATGCCTGCTGTCCAATAAGATTTAACTAACAAGAAGTATTCAATAAGACTTCAGCCAACCAATTTAATCAGCGAGAGAATTTACTTATGTGTCCCAAATTATTATCTGTAGCTTTGGTGTAAAAGCAAAATTTTAATATTTCAAGTTCTCGTCGAGCAGACGAACGTCATGTTTTTATTAGATCGATTGACGCTTCTCTGTTTTACGACTTAGGTTGCTATAACTTTGAGACGAACTGTAATACTGAAGTCTTAATAAATCAAGGAATTTATAATAATATAAAAAAAAGTCGTTTTCATAAAGTTACACAAGCTTCTTAACTAACACACGAAAAGCAATTAAAGCGAGTTTTATTCTTTAGACATATTATTTATAATAACCATAAATCGGTGCACCATTGCTCCCTTACGATCAAAGAAATGAAAACTGAACACTGAAATAAATGTAAATTCTACCTTATTCATAAACATGTACCCACCCTAAAGAGCTTTACATATATTTCACCATAAATAAATTATTTAAATCTGTTTTAAATTCAAATTTATTATTCTCGTAGGTGTCGCATGAAAATATGCTTCTTTTGACTTGGATTTTCGTAATGCTGCTCATACATCACACGCCTTAGAGAGTAAAATACTATTTTCTACTCGATACAATTTCAATATTGCAAATCAAAGCTGTATTATAGAATGGATATATAGGGCGAATTTTAGTGATTTATTCAAAATTCTTTAAAGAGAAACCTCAAATATATCAAAGCAGTCACGGTTTCAGTGATAATGCAATTTGCCAGCAGACATACATAAATTCTATCTCGAGGCATTCAAAGTTAGTTTAACTTGACTCGCTTTCAGTAGAATGCAGAATCTCATTTGCTTAACTCATGGGTAATTAAGGGTTAAAACAACAAAAGTATTATCAAATCGTAAAACTATAATAGTGAAATAATTAATTACAGAGTTGCAGGATCCTCCTTTATTATTATTATTATTATTATTATTTCGCAAATACGAAAACGAAGAGTATATTTTATTTGATCGACACGTTTCTAAAACCGTAAATATCGCTCACGGAAAAAAAAATTTATATCATACTTAGTGGCCGAATTCTGAACAAATTTCAAAATGTTTGTCTGTCTGTCGGTCTGCCTGTCCATCCGTCCGTCGCGTTTCTTGTAAGCATGATAATTTAAGGCAGATAAGTAAGTCTGATTAAATTGAAATTTGAAGAGTAAGCTAGTGTTAGCTGGTGGAAGAATCTGATTGTGTTTGAAAAAAATCCATCAGTAAATATAAAAGTTATGAAACATTAAAAAAAAAAAAAATGCACATGAAAGTATAACTTTCCGAAAAATGTAAAAAGTAGGGATTTTCGCTTCTCGCGGATTGATCGACAGTAGATAATAATAATAATTATAAGAACGAGGTCTACTTTATATAGTACTCTCGTAAGGGATGCTTTGCTCAATTGCCCCTCATTTGTCCCCTTATTACGATATAGTACAGTACCTAGAGGTAAAAAATATGCAAAACTTCGGAATAATGTCATATTGAACGGATTTAGTTCATTTTTGGCAGTAAAATAGTAAATGCTTCACAGAAAAGTTGGGGCTTGCTAATTTATAGGGGGTGGATGCCACCCCCTCTCAGGGGGTGGCACTTAAAAAAATTTATATCTATTGGAGCTGAAGCAGAATCAAAGTTTAAGAAGAAAGGGTTCTATGCAATTTTTCACATAAATTGATAGTTTCTAAGTTATAACGACTTCGTAATTGCGTTTTTAGCTTAAAAAAAAGGTATTTCCAAACGGCTTTCGTCAAGTATCTCGAAAAGTATTACTTTATCGAAAAAATGTTACAGACCAATTACAGAAAGTATAAACTGGGAATTAATTATGTTTTTTGTTTATTTGATGATAATGATGATGATAATTTCGGAGATATTTAAGTTTACCTTTTGCATCCAAGAGTTCAAAAGATAATTATTTGAGTGAGAGTTAAATATCTCAGAAACTGTGGCACCTACGTCAAGGATGCTAATAGGTAGAATAATAGGCTATTAATTAAGCTTTCAACTGTTTTTTTATTTGTTTCTGTAGCATAAAAAATAAAGACGTTATGACCAAAGCAATGTGCATCTACACATTTTCTTAATAACAACGTCCCATTTTGTTACTGTAATTAGCCAGTAATTTAAAAAAAAAGGAATTTCAAACACTGTTTCTCATTAATATAAAGCATGATGTAGATGCTCAAATTTTTTGGTTTGTATACAGCAATTGCTTCAGAAAAAAAATACAGTTTAAACTATAAAGGTATTTTCGATAAGACGTAATTTTTTTCCCTTTCCAAATATCTCGTTAAATATTAGTTTTATTGAAAAATGGGTAGAGACCAAAAATAAAGCTCATAAACTGATTAAGAATTTCGCTTGTTTATTTATTTACATAGATTTAATAATTTCGGAGATATGAAAGTTTACAAATGGCGTCCGAACGTTTATAAGACGAAAAATGCAGTTTAAATGTTAAATATCTCAGAAACTGTGACACTTACGTCACGCATACTAAGAAATGAAATTAAAGACAATTAATTGCGCTTTCAAATTATTTTTTACTCGTTCCTGTAGCATAAGAAATAAATAAGTTATGACGGAAAAATGTGCGTATTTATATAAAAAGGTCGCCATTTTGTTACTCTAATTAGCCAGTAATTTAAAAAAATTATCTCAAATAGGTACAGTTTTTCGTTATGATATAGCATTACCTAGATGCTCAATTTTTTTGCTCATTTGAAGTACTTGCTTTAGAAAAAAATGCATTTTAAACTTTGAAGGTAATTTCGAAACACTTAGATACCAAATATAAACTTAAATATATCTGAAATTATTAATCCTACATCAATAAACAAAAAATATAATTAATTCCCAGTTTGTACTTTCTGTAATTGGTCTGTAACATTTTTTCGATAAAGTAATACTTTTCGAGATATTTGACGAAAGCCTTTTGGAAATACTTTTTTTTAAGCTAAAATCGCAATGTTGAAGTCGTTATAACTTAAAAACTATCAATTTATGTGAAAAATTGCATAGAACCTTTTCTTCTTAAAATTTGATTCTATTTCAGCTCCAATAAATATATATATTTTTTAAGTGCTTGAGGAGAGGTGACATCCACGCCCTATAAATTAGCAAGCCCCGCACAATATAGAAACTTTTCTGTGAAGCATTTACTATTACACTGCCAAAAATGAACGAAATCCGTTCAATATGACATTATTCCGAAGTTAAATATTCTTATTTTCTGTTTTTCGAAGAAAAAAAGTCATTCTTCATAATTTCTTTTACTTGTTTTATAAATATGATTCACGTTGAGAAACATCGATTTTGTTGTACAGGGTGCGCAAAAACTATAAAAATATAGATTATCAAAATTAATAATTTTTAAATCAAATTTTTTGAAGCATTAAAACTAAAGAGTTTAGAAGGTGTAATCGAAAGCCAAATAATTTGTTTTCATGGGAGTTATTGATATTCGATATTAAAAATTATGTCGATTTTTTTTCCATATCTTATTATCGATTATTATTTTTTTAATACCATATATTACTTGAAATGAAACGTTGTTTGTAACTATTATTAGTAAGTTTAGGTATAAAGGATGTTTTAAAGTTTTTCGATTGAGGTCCTATCTTAATTGAATTAACTTCGTATTATTTTTGAAATTGGACCTCCATCTCATTTCGTGAATATAAAACAAGATTGTTGCGGTGAAGTAATGCTTATTATTATTCGTTAACATCTGTCAACTAATATCTTCAGAAAGGTGCTGACCTTGCAGCGCATTTACCAAAATATTAATCGGTAATAAGATATGGAAAAAAAGCGATTTAATTTTAAATATCAGATATCTTAGTAACAATAAGTAAGTAACATAACATGAAAAAAATATTTGGCTATTTGATTACTCCTTTTAAGAGCTTTAGTTTGATTTAAAAATTATTAATTTTGAAAATCTATATTTTTATATTTTTTGTGCACCCTGTACAACAAAATCGAAGTTTATCAACTAGAATCGTATTTATAAAACAGGTAAAAGAAATGATGAAGAATGACTCTTTTCGAAAAGCAATAAAAATGTTTACGAGTATAGTTAAGTCCATCCGTGGACATACTGTATAAATATATCGCAATAAGAGGGCAAATGAGGGTCAATTGAGAAGCATACCTTACGAGAATACTATATAAAGTAGACCTTGCTCTTATAATTATTATTATCTACTGTCTATCAATCCGTGAGAAGCGAAAATCCCCACTTTATACATTTTTCGACCGTCTGTAACTCGGAAACGCCGGGTCTTCAGACCCAGGTTACATTTGAAACTTTGACCGGGACAACGAGAACTCCCTTTTCCCAAAGTTACAAAACTTTTCATCAAGACCCATTTTCACATGTATTTGGCGCGGGGTCCTTTAAGAATTGTAGATCCAGTGGCATAGATGAATATTCTTTCTGTTAATAATAATTCCACCTTTCATTAAAAACCACTGAATTTTTTGACAAATTTTTCTTTTTGCTGTGATTCTTTTCTAAACAGTCTTAAAATGGGAGAAGTTCATTCAAAAAATAAACGTAATAGTTCATCACAATATAGTAACAATACTGATGCTGACAAGTGTCTTATTGCAGTATTTTGTGACCTCAGCAGGGCATCTGATTGTGTTGATCACAATTTACTTCTGCTCAAACGAAATAAACATAGTATCTAAGATACAGCTTTTAACTGGATAAACTGTGACTTAAATAATTTGTCTCAATATATTAGGTTAACTTACATTACTGATTACTCTAAAAGCTTTTTGCCCTCGGGGCTCTAGTACAAACCGCAGTCTTGTACACTTTCTAATTTTTTATTTGCCGAGAAAAAGTCATTCTTTATAAAAAGTTTTGCTTGTCTTAGGACAATAAACGATTATCAAACTTAAGATAAATTATACAGGGTATTCTAAAAATTATAAAATATGAAATCGACTTTAAGCAACCTACCTTTGGCTATCGCGTCAGTTGTCAATTAATCACACCCCCTCCGGATTACACCATTGATTTCTACAGTTCACAATTATTATATCCAAATAATAATTTTACTTTTAGTCATGTCACGGATGTCGAAGTGGAGAACTTTAAAAATATAAAAACTTATGCAACAGGAACTGACGGAATCGCCCTGAAAATGCTGCAAGTCTGTTTACCTTTTCTCATCCCTGTTACACCTTTTATGGTGAACAAATGTATCACTGACGGGGTTTTCCCAAAGAGTTGGAAAACTTCACTTGTAATACCGCTTAGTAAAGTAAGTCAACCAAATGAATTTTCAGACCTAAGGTCTATAAATATTTTACCCGTTATTTCAAAAATTTTAGAACGAGCAGTATACGACCAGATCTGCAGCTATTGTTTAGCTAAATTAATTTTACCTCAAAATCAATCAGGGTTCAGGCAAAATCACAGCACCAACAATGCATTCCTAAAAATTACTGATGACATATTCAGCAGTCGTGACAAAGGCAACGTAGCTATATTACTGCCACTAGATTACAGTAAAGCTGTTGACACCATGAGTCACCAGCTCCTATGCGCTAAACTAAAATATACCACTGCCTGTTCCCTCGTTAAGTCATATTTAACTGATAGAAATCAACAGGTAATCAGATAATCAGTATCAGATTTCTTCGCATTCCTATGCCGACGACACAAATTTATATTTTGCTGCTAGCACTGAAACATTTCTGCAAATGGAAATTTGTCTTAACGAGGACATTCGCAAATTAGTTAAAATATCAAAAAATCATTGTCTCAATATTAACACCACGAAGTCATCTGCCATTTTATTTGGAAGTCCTAAAGACAGACAGAGGGCCATAAACAATATGTCCATACTGGTAGATGGACAGAGGCTGGACTATCAGGACAAAATAAAATGCTTAGAATTAAATATAGATTCCCAGCTTAGGTTCATAAACCATGTTAATACATTTGTTAGAAAATCGTATTTCTTACTAAAAAACCGCTGCCCAAGGAATCACTACTTCCACATCCACATTCCCTATCCAAGTCGCTCACAACGAAAAAACTTTGTATGTGGAAATAATTGTTTATGGAACTTTAATAATATAATATTTGAAATCCTCTACCCCAAAAACTTAAGAAACGATACCCCACATCGGTAGTGGGGTGTGGGTGGTGATAGGGGGGTGGTAGTGGGTAGTGGATGTGGATAAAGTAAAGAAATATTTTGAGGTTTCTGGTTCTTGTACATACACTAAATCACATTTTTTTTTCATCCCCTTAATAAGGGGGTGGGGGTGGTAATGGGGGTGGCTAATGCTAAAATTTTTTTTGAGACCTTAGCTTCTCTTGTGTATACTAAATACCAATTTTATGGACTCTTACCTGCTTGATTTACCCATTTAAAACAAATTTACCCCAATTTACCCCCCAACCCTTCGTCGGAACAACATGAAAATATAATCTAGTTCCAGATCTCGTTAAAGTACATACGTGTATCAAATTTCAAGTCAATATTTTAAACGGCTCCAGAGTAAACGTGCGTACAAAAAAAAGTTACAGACAGACCGACAGACAGAAATTTTTTTTTCGCTCCAAATAAAAATCTCGACGTTTCATGACATTTTAAGCCTATTTGAACGATAAAAATTTTTAAATTTTTTTTTGTCGTTACTATACTTCCACTGGATGTGGAAGTAAAATTAATATGCTAACCGTCATTGCCTTACGCGAAATATTAAAATTAGACTCTGTGACACACCGGTACTGTCAATCTTTAATTATTGTGATATTGTTTATGGCCCATGTTTAGACGCTTACACTTCCACGAGAATACAAAAAGTGCAAAATTCATATATACGTTTTACTTTTGGACTGCAATGCAGAGAGCATGCAACTTCATCCATCAATGATATTAAATGGCTTAAAACGTTCAATCGTAGAAATCTTCATTCGGTATGTTTTATTCACAAACTTCTGACAACACGCATTCCTATTTATTATACTCTTCGCAAATACGATAACGAAGAGTATATTGTATTTGATCGGCACATTTCTAAAACCGTAAATATCGCTCCCAGACAAAAAATTTTCATATCATTGTGTTAGTGAACGAATTCTGAACAACTTTCAAAATGCCCGTCCATCCGTCCGTCCGTCCGTCACGTTTCTTGTAAGCACGATAACTCAAGAAAGAAAAATCCGATTGTATTGAAATTTGGACAGTAAGTTAGTGTTAGCTAGAGGAAGAACCCTATCGTTTTTGAACAAAATCGATCGGAAAATAAAAATGTTTTTAATTATTTAAATTTGAAAAAATTTTTGTTTGATTTTTATGTTTTTGTAATTGAACAGAAATCTGGTGGAATGATATTTCATTTTAATATATAAATATTTATATATTTTACAAATATACATTTCATAATGTAATATGCAACCGTGAAAATATGATTTTAGCTCGTGTCTTATAATGTAAAAATTTAAACTTTTTTACGTGTAAGGTGGTGGTGTAGTTCTTACGCTTTTAATTGAAATTGACTCGGAATTCAAGGGCCCCGGGTTCGAAACTCAAATGGGGTTTGGTATGTTTTTTCTTTAATTTTTACTTTATTTTACACTGAGTATTTACCAACTAAGTTCGTACTATAAAATTAAAAATGTCTAAAACTAACATTATTTACAAAAAACTGCGAAGAGTATCATAGAATGTGTAACAATTATATAAAAAGTTCAGTACGTTTTTAGCTTGTTTATCATGTAAATTAACCCCAAGAACATACATACATAATAGAAACTCGAGATTTACAAATCAGCCTACCATCCCCCAACATGCCTCATTCCAACGATCTTTTTCTTATCAAGCTGCAATCACTTACAATTCTTTGCGAGAGGCGTTGAATCCACTGTCCTTACTTTCTTTTAAAAGCAACGCAAAAAAGTTGTATCTAGGTAAACAATAATCCAGTATTTTTGCTATTGTAAATATGAACGCTTATATTTTTTCTTCTTTTCGTATTTCTCTGCTCTTTGCTATTTTTTTTATCTAGTACTGTCTAGAAATGTTAATTGTTTATTGCATGAATTGTCTTGGTTGAGTGGTAGAGTAGCTAGTCTGAACTCCGGCAAGACAGAAAAATAAATAAAGACGATTTATTATTATTATTATTAAAAAGCTTTTAGAGTAGTAGACGCTATATTTATTTCGTTTGAACAGAAGTAAATTGTGACCAACACCCCACCCGGGGGCACATTGTATATGGAAAGATCTATGGCGGCTCGTGGGTATTTTTTCTGGCTGTGCAATGAAATTTGCTGCAGACAATTCTTTTAAAAATTTGATTTCCCTGACACAGTATCCGAATTAAGAAAATATCTATAGTTAACACGTGTGCTATCAAGTGCCGTATAAACATTTTTAGGGCAAAAAATTATTTTTTAGACCATTGGTTCTGATATTACATCCTTTGCAAACAATAGCTTCTTTCGGACGGGCCCGGCAAAACCAATTTTTTCACATTAACCCTTTCTGTTGTAATGAAGCGTATTTTCAACCCGAATAAACCATTTATATTTTCCTTAAATAAATACGTTTCTGTTGAATTATTTAATAAAAATTACCAGGCTGTGAAAAACAATTATATCACCGCATAAACTAATAGACCCGCACTAGGCCCTACCGTTCTGAAAGTGTATACTCAGCCGTGACCTCTCCAGAAATCAGTCAGTTGCTACCAGTGAACGACAGCGAGCAGAAGTGCCTTATCCAGGGAACCCGCCAGCAGACGTAAGTTATAATATTTGACACTGTACTAAGTTGCGCCTACGTCAATCAATATCCACGCGCACCGTCTCCCCTTCAGTACCGTGAATAAAGGGGATAGTGGACTAGATACCCGAGGCGCTGAGAGCAGACAGGGCAGTTCCTCACGAGTTCCAACAGCGACTAGACGTGCCCACTGCAGCCAGCTCCGGAAATAAGAGTAAGTGAAATTTTTCTAAGACCGGGAGACAGAAAATAATGGTAAGTCCGAGATTTCTGACTTGTAAAATATTTTTCATTTAATCGTTTCACCTGAAAATAATACAAGTATTCATTTACCGCTACGCACCGTGTCTGCACATTCTCCCACTCTACCGGCTTGTTGAAAGAGGAAAGTATTTATTAAAACTCGTGATATCAAACAGTCGTGGTCGGCCGCTCCACGACTCAAGACGTACCCAGCTGTAAGTAAACAGGAGCCCCGCCAACCGTGCAAAGACCGATCCTCGAAGATTGCTCCTACCGCGACTACGTCATTACCGCACGCAGCAAATATAGAGTCCTCCACTCTAACCGAGAATCTTCTGTTATAGTCACCGCTGAGAAGACCGAACCCGGCAGTTCTACTAGAGACCGTCACCAGACCAGACGTGGGACCAGGACGAAAGTGAGTAGGTTTAAAAATAATAGGTAAAGGTAACGACTTGACTGATATTAGGGATTCATATCTTGCTGTTATTTGTTTTGGTAAGATCTGTGTTCTCGGTACCATAGGATCTAGTGGTCTCCCTGAAGGTACATCGTGGGCATAGGTTGGGCGCACCAATGAATCTGGGGTCTAGTCGTTCTTTTCAGAGGCTGTTGGTGCGTTTACCGCTTTAATCATTCTTTGTTACCTATATCACTGTCACTGGTAAAGTTCTGTGTTCTGTATTTCAGGCCAGGAGGACGAGAGCATCTGCTAAGTTCTGTGTTCTCGGGGTACCCGAGTGTCTAGCCGTCTCCCTGAAGGTACGTCGTGGGCATAGGATCAGCACAATAATAACTCTGAAGTCTAGTCATTCTTTTCAGAGACTGTTGGTGTGCCGACCGCTCTAATCATACGTTGTTTTCAGGCCAGGAGTTGCAGAATGCCGCTTGACTAATCATACCTCTCTTCCAGCTTTGAGATTTCTGGTATTAGCCAAGTTTGACCCTTAGAATAATTAATTTTGCTGCTTTGTTTGTTAACTGCTTGTTTCTTCCTGGTATCTAACGACAACCCGTAACCTGATTAACTCGGCAATTCGCTCCTTTAACCTGTCATTGTCTGCCATCAACCGTACGTCACCGCTGCCTATCACTGCCTGCTGTCAAACTGTACGTCACCGCCATTTTTACCATCATACCGCTGCTTCACTCCTGCTTACCTTAGTAACGTCACCGTATCGCATGGTAGCACTTACCGTAATCATCAGCACGTCACAGCCTGGGTTTGCCCTTTTGTGTATTATGAATGTACTGTACGTATTAAACTAGTTAGGCTGTAAATAGTTTATTTATCATTGTAGCTTATAAGAAATAAAACGACTGATATTTCGAAATTCTGTGTTTTACTGCTGTTTGTGTAAAAGTCCAATTTTCCCAATTGACCCACTGGAAGTTACTGTTTTCTCCACTGTAGCTATCCCAGCCCTACTGTAACAGGCTGTATTAAGAGGCTAGTGTGGGACCTTTGCCCCACGTAAAAATTGTAAAGGTGGCGCCCGAGGCAACCGAACCGTTGCTAAGGTGCCAAGAGTGACCGCTTTCCGGCCTCACCGGAAAGTATACGTCACACTGTGACACAAAAAAATGCTGTCAATAGTATCTTAGCTTCATATAAAAACACGTAAAACCAGCAATATCTTTAATTAAAAAAAAAAATCGTCACGTTCCATCAGGGCACCGAGAGCCGCTTTTTTCGGAATTTCTGTAACACGGACCTGGACGCCAGACCTTACAACGAAAAATGCTACCAAGGGTATTTTTGGATTTTTTTTAAGACAACCAACATGTGTCAAATGGACAGCAAAAAATTTCATTAAAAATCCGATGTCAAATTTCAATATGCATTTTACAAGTCACATGACTGCTCTGACCACCAAGATGTCTAACCCTACTACACCTCCTCCTTCTGCACCTACTGATAAATAGACAGCAAAAAATCGAGTGAGGTACATTTTCTGCTGCCGTATGATGGACTACTAGGACTTTACTCCCAAACAGCATATTATTATTATCATTATTTTCACTAATGTTTCGTATTTTTATAATTAATTATTTTTTATTTATTTGCTTTCATCATGATTACAGAATATTATTTAGGTATTAAGCAAATCACAACTTCACTTTTTTATTTATTAAGAAATTACCTACTTTCTGTATATTGTTGCTCTTTTATGGGCACGCTAATATACTGGTTAGGTAAATACTTTAAAACACTCATTATTGGAGAACCAATCAAAACAACTACTCCGCTAATACTGACGAGGTATTGAATTACATGATAGGATTCCTAGCATTTTAAAGCAAAACAAAATATTGAAATAGCCGGAGACCGAAATATGCAAAATAAAAATGGCCTATACAACTCGCGAACACACAAAAACTGAAGTTATATTCTTATGTAAAATGACCTGCCGAATTCGAATATGGAGGTCGCGATTTGATTTGAAATTGCGAAATCGGAGAAAATTGCACTTTTCCACTTTTTTATGAAATTCCGCGAAAATACAATATTTTATGTTTCTCATCCCATAACTTTGTTAATAACAATTAACTCAGCTTGAAAATTTGGACACACATATTCCGAAATATGGCGAATAGATTGCCATACATAAAATTATACTAAAGATAAATTATCTGGTGAAAAAAAATATTTTCGCCTAAGTTCACATGAATTTTTCAGTAGTGACATTGAAAAGGTCTGTATGGAGGAATTTTTTTTATTATTGAAGATAGAGTACTAGTATAAGCGAGTGGAATGTAGTTTACGGTCTGAATTAATTTTTGAAAAACATAAAATCTTGGTTTACAACAGTTTGGTGGTCATAAAAGCGTAATAAGCTTGAGCGTTGAACGCGCATTAAATTCTGGGTTCCCCATGCATCAGACAGCGCCAGCGTAGAGAACACGAAATGACAAGGTACGGCATTCATTTCGAGATATATTCATAAAGTAATATTGATAATATTATACTGGGTAATAGAATTCTGCAGTAGCACACAATAAATACATTTTTATTCGATATATATACACACTTGCCTTCGCTTAAACAGCTTATGGAAATGTGTTACAAATTAGATGTTTGCACTTACAAAATGGTGTTATATTTAAAAATCTGGCTTCGAATTAAATGTAATCGTGATTGGCATTATGTTGCCGTCTGTCTTATGCCATCCAAATTCAAAAAGCTTTGGTGTTTTTGGCTGAACAAAATAGGCAGTTTTGTAAAAAAAATTGCATAACGAATTCGGAATAATTTTAGAAGCACATTCATTAGTAATTTCTCTGTTATCAACTGCAGATTTACATAATTGAATATCTGTTTTTAACACTTTAGCAAGATGGTAGATGTCAGACTGCAAATGATAAGACGAACTGGTTTGGCCGAAAACATCCTTCGTATCTGATGACTGAGATGTGCTCTCTTCTGGCACGTTCAACAATTTAATTATTTTTGCTGTTGAACAGACATAACTAGACAACTTTGAACCCCTTGCAATTATTAGTAATTTATCTCCGAAATGTTACTTTAATTTCTTGGAAATCTCATCTGAACTTGGATATGATTCAGTCCAATAGATATTGTATGTAGTGGCTTCTGTATGAAGAAGGTGACGAATCTGAGCTATTGCTAAAACTTCAGCATTTACCAATAAATTTTTTTCTACTTTTAATAAGGTCTGCAAAAACAGGTCTTTAAATTAAAGAATATTAGCTTTGTTTTGTTTCTCTAAAGTATTAGACACTCAAAAAATCTAACAAAAAAACTGAGATATTTCAAATAATTTGCTGTCATGTCTATGCAACTGTCGCCGAATCCTTGAATGCTATATAGTATTTTCTCGTCATTTAACTCCTTAGCTTTCTGGAAAATTTCGTTTTGCCAGTTAAATGACCCTACATAGTTGCTTTCGGTTTCCTTTAATGTCGCGTTCTTTATTGCAAATAAGACATTTTTTTGTGTCCGTAGACATATTCAATCTGGTTTGTAATTTCGAAGTAGTGCCTTTACTATCGGCATTTTCATAGGAACATGTATGTCTTGATAAAAAATCCTCGCACACGATCTTCTACACTGAGCGTGATAAACGGGATTCTTAGAAATTAGAAAAAAATTCCTTATTTTCCAAGACAGCTCTCAATGCCACTGATATATTGTCCCATTTAAATGACGCCGAGTGTAATAGTATTGTATATTTTTCTTCTGTAACATTTTGAACAGTTTTCGAAGTTCCTGCCTGACACACAATGCACTGATAGAGCTAAAAAATTATATTTAGGAATGTCCACATGTTTACAGTAAAAATACGGTGAATCATAAAACACTTGAAAATATTGAGAATATTATGTATTTTTTTAAAAACTATAATGTTTACAATAATGTATTCTCAAAAGAGATAATATCACTGAACTGTAACACTCCTTACTCACATAGAACGTGTTAAAATGAAAACTATCTCTGTTGCCCGATACGGTTATGAAAAAACGCTCCAAATAAAAAAGCTTTCTCATTCTATTAGCTACACCTTACTCGATTACAGGTATGCAGTTATTTTGAAAAATAAAAAAGTTACCTCGATTCACACTTTATCGCTATAAAGTATACAAAACTCTTTCATTAATACTTATTTATTTTTCAGTCATATCAAAACATATATTGTTTTTGCATACACCATTGGAAAGCGAAAGGTTTGAGTATTGCAGTACTAAAATATCAATTTTTATGGCAACGAATAACAGATATGGAGGAGTGGAAACATTAAAAATGCGAAAATAGTGATTTTCGTAAAAATCATGAAAAAGTGCAATTTTTTCCAATTTCGCAATTCCAAAACAAATCGCGACCTCGAAAATATGTTTTGTGAGGTGTTTTTACATAGGAATCCACAGTCTGGTTTTGTATGTTCGAGAGTTGCATAGCATGTGTCGAATTCGGCTAAAAATACTTAAATCATTTATTTAAATTCAGTTATTCTTTTTTTTTATTGAATATGAAATTACCTACTTTCTGCATATTGGTACCTTAATACATTTTTTTTTGCTTTAAAATGCTAGAAATCCTATCATTTAATTCAATACTTCGTCAGTATTAGCTAGAAGAGCAGTTGTTTTGATTGGTTCTGCAATAATGAGTGTTTTAAAGTATTTACCTAAATAGTATATTAGCGTGCCCAGATAAGAGCAACAATTTACAGAAAATAGGTAATTTCATAATAAATAAAAAAGTGTGTAAGTTGTGATTTGCTTAATACCTAAATAATATTCTCTAAACATAATGTTTTTTGTATTCGTAATTTACAATATCTTACGAAAACATGAAGATGATAAAACAAAGATGTCCACACTTCATTAGTTCGCTGTAAGTAGGTACACCTTGAATTTTTACATAACAATCGCAAATTATTGGTGATTGTGTAAAAGTCTCTGTAATAAATACGGGGATGATTTCACCTACCGCTCACCCTGATTTTACATCTCATTTAATTTAAACTGAGCAATGCTCGAATAGCGACCTAATGAGTTTCCTGTGCCTCGTTCCCGCTTTCTTCATTTTAAATTCTCCTTTAAATGTCCGTCATTAATATAATCTGTATAACATTTAAACTCCTTTCGTCACATTTAACCAGGCGGATCCACGTAGCATTTTCTCATATTTTTTTACAAACAGTGCTTTGTTTACTAGCTATAAGTACATTATTCTGAATTATTTAAATGCGAATTTCAAAGGTAATCTGCAAGAAGTGTACATCTCTTTCACGTTGAGATAATAAAGTAAAGTGAAAGGGCTTAGGAGTTAAACAACGATAATATAATATAAATACAATTTTATTTCGACTTCAAAAGCAGAAGTGTAATCGTTAAAAATGAATGGAAACTTTTTAATTATGAAAGGATATGAAAGTGAATTTTTTTCTAATAAAATTTAATTTTACTGTATTTTTTAATGGTTACACGAGAGAAATTAAAAAACCAAAATATATATTCTGGTTTAATCAAAACAATATTCAATTATGAACTTAAATATTTTTAATTAAATTTTTCCTTTAGTTATACATTTTTCTTTCTAAAACAATGTAAAAAATGAATGAAATTAAAATTATGAAGGTACAGTGAAATTTTATTTAAAAAGGTTTGTTTAATGATCTAAAGCCAGCAAAAATGTATTCAGAATTTATGTTCGTGTCAGTCTCTCCATGTGAATTTTGTTCCACCGTAACTCGAAAACAGCTTGAGAAATTTTGATAAAATTTTTACCCATATACCGGGTGTCAACGGAATCATCAGTTCATAGTTTTCAGAGTTTTCTAGGTAGACACAAACTTGGCAAGGATAATATAATAATATATAATGATCAATTCTCTATTAATTAACACTTTTATACAACCTCCAGTTTCCCCGGAAATGATCCCAACCTTCAAATTTTACTTGAAACACCCTGTATATTTTTACATTTTTGGATTACGAAGATGATTTTCAGTATGATTGCATAGTTTCAGAAAATTAGGGCCATTTTAATTTTTGCATCTAGATTGCAATGAAGGGCACTTAAATCAATCTAATGGACCAAAATGATAAGAGAAAACTGTAAACGTAAGATTTTTCGGATTGATTTAGTACCTGTGCGACCAACAAACATTTCCGAAATCACTAATTTCTAATTAAGTAATTTTTTACAATTGGCAAATTTTTTTAGACATCTTGTAGTTAAGTAGCAATTCTCACGACAAATGGATTGATAACTTGAAATCCAAAATCGATTTAATATTAACCCAAATGCATATGTTCTTTGGTGAAGAATAATTTAAAAAATCGAGAAAGTACCTTTGTCTAGCAAAGTTACATTTGAAAATTGAATAAACTAGCTTGAAACTTAACATGAACTAGATTAGATTAGATTAGATTAGATTGAAGAAAGGAGCTGGCCGCTTGACCTTGGCAACCGCGACCCCTTTGGATCCATTGTGGCGCTCCTAATCTAATTCATTTAGAGTTCCTTATCCAGCTTTGTCTTTTGTACCAGACTCCATAGCCTTGATAGTGGCTCCTTAGTATAGCTATCTGCCCTTGGTTTTTCTTCACCAACTATTTGGAATCTCAGTCTGGCTAGGCCTTCGCAATGGCACAGCACATGTACTGAGGTTTCCTCTTCCTCTTGACATAATCTGCATGTTGCATCATCTGCCAGGCCCATTAGACTCATATGCCTATTGAGCCTACAATGTCCAGTTAGAAGACCCACTATTATCCTAATGGCCTTTCTATTTTGGAATAGTAGATCTTCCGTGAATTTGGCCGACCGTTCTTTAATGAACTCTTTAGCCTGTTCCTGTTACGGGAAACTCTTTCACCATTCTAGAGATTTGTCCTGTACCTATTTATTAATGGATGAACGTTTGCATGGCTTATCCATGCCACAAATGAGGTCGGGACCTACCAGGGCATTAGATTCGCCTTCCCAAGCCAGTCCCTCATATCCTGGTACTTTATTCTGACTTCCTAGGTCCATAAGGGCGTTAATACAATCCCATACTGGTCTTGAATCGACCTGCATGTAATCGATTGCCTTTAGCGCTGCTTGGCTGTCGGAAAAAATGGTAATTGACTGGTTGACAGTTCCTTGCCTCATTATTTCCTTTGCACACCACTGTATAGCGGCCACTTCTACTCCATGTTCTGTCTTGGAGCCGTCCGTATACCAGACTATTTGTGCTGATATCGGAGGGCCATTTTTCCAGTCCTCCCTGTCTCGTATTTTGATTTGAAAATTTTTACAGAAGTTATACTTTGGGACCATACTGTCCATGGGCATTCCCAGAATGAGGTCTGCCTTCAGCTCTCAGTATAACTTTTGGTGCTCTGTTCCGTGTTGTTGCCTTATGGGCGTTGTGAATTGCATTCGACTGTACAACACTGAACGAGCTTCCCCCTGGATGAAAATGTGTAGTGGTGGCAGATATAGAAGGACCTCCAAAGCAGCCGTGGGAGCAGTTTTTATGGCCCCTGTGGCGCACAGGCAAGCAAGCCTTTGTACGCCACTTAAAAGCCTTATTGCTCCCAGTTGCAGTGTCTTGGTCCATCATACTGCCGACCCACAGGTTATCATGGGTCTAATATATAACCATGAGTCTAGTATATAACCATAGGGCTATCTTGGGGTTTAACCTCCAGTTTTTTCCACACATCTGCCTGCACCTTCCCAGGGCAACCGTTGCTTTTTGAGTGACTTTTTGTCAGTTTTTGGTAAAAAATGACTCCTAGGTATTTAGCTTCGTTGGCAAATAAAATTTCCACTACATTGAGCCTTAAGGGTTTTAGGCCTCCCAAGGATCTTTTTCATGAGAAGGTGACGACTGTACTTTTGTGAGGATTTATGAACAGTCCTTCCTCACCACACCACCTGTCGACAATGTTTATGGCTCTTTGCGACCGCTCTGATATGATGTTCGCAAATCGCACCTTGATTACTATTGCTAGGTCGTCAGTGAATCCTAGACAATAAAAGCCTTCTGCAGAAACTTTTCGGAAGAGTTCGTCGACAAGGGTTGCTCACAGCAGTGGAGATAGTACTCCTCCCTGAGGGCAGCTTGTACTCACCTTCGCCTCAATGGTAGCCTCGCCTAGATTGGATACTATTACCCCCTTATCTAGGCTGGCTTTAATCCACTGGCAGAGTACTGTTGGGACTCCTCTATTTGACAACGCATTCGTTAGTGATTGCCACTGTCATTTTTTTGTCATCCAATGACTTTGTCAGTAGCCTGTTCAAATCATCCAGCGCGAGGTCTGTTGACTTTCTTGGCTGCTATGCATATTGAAATTCACTAAGTGGGTTTTCCCTTAGTACCTCGTCTCTAATGTACCTGTCCAGTAGCCTTTCCAACATTTTAAGTAGGAAAGAGGACAGGCTTGTGGGTCTGTATGACTTGGGCGTTTGGTCGATATCCTGCCTACTTTTGGTAGGTAGGTGACCTTCACCTTCCGCCACATATGTGGTATGCATTTCCAGGCCAGACAGGCTCCAATTTAGTATAGGAAATAACGTGCAAATTCGACGACGAGTGGTTACCATCTGCCAGTCGGTAATCGAAGAGACCATATAAATACAAAATTTTTTTCTCTTTGAAACTAGATTTTTTTTCTTTTTCTGGTTAGCGCGCGCGCCGTTCGGAAGTTTCGTCTGCCAGCATAATTGGGATATGAGAAGTACATATACTAACTACCTATGCGGACAGATATCGATAATCATTCGATTTAAAAATAAATGCCCCCTCCCTCCCTATCCCCCCACCATACCAAAAAGTTCCAGAAAGAAAAAAAATTTGTATTTATATGGTCTTTTCGATTATCAACTGGCAGACGGTAACCACTCTTCGTCGAATTTGCGCGCTATTTCCTAGACTAATTGGCATATTAGACAAAGACAGCGAAAATATAGTGACAACCCTGATACATAAAACAAATTAAAACAACAAATTAAAAACCACAAATAAAAAATTATGTATCTGTTTAGGAATTCATTTACACTATAGTAATCATTACTCAGGAATTTCTTATTCCTTTTGGAGATACCACAAATTATATTTCTTCAAAGTTTAAAACCTATGAATCCTGTTTTATCCTTGCGAGGGTAAATCATTAACATAAATGGAAAATATCTGAGGTCTCATGATAGTTCTCTGAGGTAATCCAAGAGTAGAGTAAGTTACATTGTGTTTAACCGATAATAACATGCATTTCCAGATATTGTTTGTAATTCATTACTTGTGGCATATTCATGATTTCTTATGTTTGTTGGGTATTTTGTCACTGTAAAAATATTTAAAAATTTTGATGAAATAAACCATTGCGCCAAAAGAATCAGACAGGCTAGGATGGTTTTAATACTTCTATCACAAAAAAAAAATGCAATTCCACTCATATCAAATACTGTCACTAATGATCACATTTAAAGTATTTTCCATAACTTGGTTGTGATTTTGAAAATATGACTCGAACAAACTTTGAGATACACTCGCTCTACTATCTTGAGTGTATGCATCACAGCTTGCGTTCCCTATCTTAACATGATAACAAAGTTTTGGTAATAATAAAAATATATTTGATTGAATCGTTACCTCTTCTGATATTTCCCACGAAAATATGTTAAAATCAGGTATTTTGTCGAATAATAGTGCAATAACACTTATCATTTAAAAAAGAAAAATGAAAAAATCATAAATAAATCCCGTAAACGAGGTGGCTGTGTATTTTGGCAAGAAATATATATGTATTAAATAATTCTAATAGTGGAAATTACATAAAAAGTTTGAAGAACTTACTTTAACCAGTTCCTAATACATTTCCTAAATATGTTCCTTTTCGCAACTTTGAGGCGTTGCAGCTCACCAGCGTTTAAGTGCATATGTTTACAAAATATTCATCTTAGAATTAAATCTCCTTCGTTTTTTAAAGTCTTGGTAGTAAAGCCCGAAATATCTTGTATCCTACAACCAATAAAGTAAACCTTGCAAGCATACTTTATTACGTTCACGACTTTGTCATCATGACCAACTATGAGGGCATAATAATTAAAATTGGTTGAAAGTGCAAAAGTTACAAGCAATAAAAATACAGTTCTTCACTCTGTATAAACGTTTATAATAATGAAGTATCGTACACGAATAAAAGACTGAGAAATACATACTTCTCCCTACTCCACAACAAAATAGATTTTAATAAAGATTGCAAGGTATAAAAGAAAAGAAGCAAATAAAGCACTCTCAAGTATGCCTGAGTGGATAAGTGAGAATAAATGATTTAGATATATAAAGAACATGTCTTGTAGAGAGATAATGGAGTTTACAGCGCCAAATCTTACTAGGACATTATTTTAGAATGACGGCTGCTATATATTAACCCAGCACGAGGCCCCAACTATCTCTCAGTCATTTCATACTTGAGACACCTTCACGTATCTCCCTTCTATCTACCTTTATCCCCCATATAGGCCCAAACAATAAAACAGCTAGGTGAATAATTATTCCCAGTATTCCTTAATTGATAATATAACTACGAACGGTGTGTTATTAATTACGAGCTTTAGCATGCGCACCTAAAATTTAATTTGTAACGTATAAAATAGACTCATAAAAAAATTTTCTTGTCTCCAAAGCGAAGAAGCTCTCAGAAATCTACGAAGTACAGAATTGTGTGAGAACTGGGATGGGTTTTAAGGTGCAAAATTGTTGAGGTAAATAATGGATTAATGTCTTCTAAAATGTTAAAATTTGTCATTAAAAAACTATTATTTTCTTCTCAAAATGGGTGTTCCCTTTCAGCACATTTTTACTAGTATTTTCTTATAACCTTTATTTTGTTTTCCAATAACATAAAATTATCGATGAGATCTTTACAAGTATAAAATAAATCTTATCTTTAATCTTTGAAAAATTTCTTTGCCACCGCAAAAAAGTATCGGTCAACAAAATAAATTAAAAAATAACGAACATATTTATTAAGATAATTAAATAAGCGTTTAATAAATTTCTAGATCCGGTAAGTAACTACATATAAATTATTTTGTATAAGAACTATTATTGACCAGAATATTGACCTAATAATTCTTCCAAATGTCTTCTAAGCCCCCAAATTCATCAAACAATACATCAATTTAGATTATTACCATCTGAACAACTATAATATGAGAAAGGCTTCTTAATACCGTAACTAGAGGTTTTAACTTCGGAATAATATCATATGAAACGGATTTTCGTTCATATTTGGCAACTTAATAGTACGTGCATCAAGAAAAAGCTTCTATTTTGTCCGACGGCTTGCTAATTTATAGGGGGTGGATGCCTTTTCAAGGGGTAACAACTAAAAAAAAATACAAAAACGTTGGAGCTGAAAGAGAATCAAAGTTTAAGAAGGAAAGGTTCTATGCATCTTTTCATATAAATTGATAGGTATTCCGTAAGTTATAGCTACTAGAAAATTGGAATTTTCACTTGAAAAAGAGGTATTTCAAATAGGTTTTCGGCAAATAAGTCGAAAGGTATTACATTGAGCGAAAACATGCTAGAGGCAAATAAGAAAGCTACTAAGTTGAGGATGAATTTCGTTTTTTTTTTTTAATTACTGTAGAGTTAATGGTTTCGGAGTTCTGGAAGTATAAAGTGGAGTCCGAACATTTATAAGACGAAGTATTTAGTTAAAAACACTAAGAACCGAAATGAAAGACTATTAATTAGCTTTCAAATGATTTTTTGTCTATTTCTATATCTTAAAAAAAAAGTTATGACAGAAAAAATCAATTGTTTCACATTTTTTTTAATAAAAACGTCGCCATTTTGTTAATATAAGTAGTTAGTAATTAATAAAATATAATCCCATATACTGTTTTTTGCTAATATATAGTATGATCCAGACGCTCAAATTATTTTGACCGCTTACAGCGCTTGCTTTAGAAAAAAAATTGAGTTTTAATCTGTAAAGGGATTTTATAAAAAACATAACATTTTTTTTCTCTGCAAATATCTCAATAAATATTAGTTTTAGAGAAAATATTCTGGACATCAAAAATGAAGCTTCATTTTTGATATCCACAATATTATATAAATAAATATATAAACTGAGAATGAATTTGTTATTTTTTTGAAATGCTTGTGTAGGGTTGATAGTTTCGGAGATATTGAATCTTATAAATGGCATCCGATCATTTTTAGGATAAATTATTTAGTTTAAAATGTTGAATATCTTAGAAACTGCGATGCTTCCATCAACAATTCTAAGGAGTAAAATTAAAGACAATTAACCAATCTTTAAAATGATTTTTTGTTTGTTTCTACATCACAAACAATAAAGATAAAATGTGCGTCACATTTCTTCTAACAAAATATCGCCATTTTGTCATTGTAATTGCTCAGTAATTATTTTTTTTTTCAAATATGGTGTTTTTTGTTTATATAAAGCATCACCTAGATGCTCATTTTTTTACCGTCTAAAACACTTGTTTAAGAAAAAAAAATCAATACGCCATACTACAGCTGCCATTTTGGCGTCAGATTCGTAATCAGTGATCCCAAAAACATAACCATCCTATGTTTCAAAAATAAATTAGTAATACTTTTTCAAATATTGATTATTTAAATTCAAATTTAAGGGTAGTTTTCACCCCTTGAGGGTAAGAGCAAGTATCCGGATCATATAGAAACTGAAGAAAATACCTTTTACTACAATAAGAACTCTTATTGAAAAATTATCATTACATATGAAATTATTCCGAAACTTTACATACATTTTACCTCTAAATACTGTGCTATCTCCCGAATCTTTAATAATACCATTAACCAATAACCATACTCTTTAATAAATATGTTGATGGTGCCTGATAAGTTTATATTAACCAAAATTTTACCATTGCATAACAAAGGAGCATTTTTCTTTCTCATCCAATGGTAATATTTTGGTTACTATAAACGTATCAGGCTCCATCAAAATATTTATTAAACAGTATGGTTATTGGTTAATGGTATTATTAAAGATTCGAGGGAAACCTTTGTCATATTTCATTGAATTGTCCTAATAATATTCGTTCCAATAATTAGTAAAATAATCTACTGCTAAAGCTTTACTAGCAATGATTGAAAATGCAGTTATGTGTTTTGACAAGAGCACAAGCTCAATGGCTACAATGTGCTATCTTACCAAGACTTCGACTGTGCCAATGCCGAAATACTGGCTTTATATAATTGAATCTAAACGAATTGAAGACTCAATATATGCTTTTCAGCTTATATAAATGGGGGCAAAAGTCTGAATCTAAATTGCTTGGGGTTATTCTGGTTATCTCGTGGATTATCTCTGCTCAAAAATTTCGTCTCAAATTTTTTGCATACATCAGTTAACTCTGTATTGTGTATTTTAAGATAATTTATGCCCGGCAATTTAATGCGACGTTTTTCATTACATTGTAATGATTGAAAAAATTTGTTTTAAAAATTATCAAAAATTTAAAAAATACAAATATGATTCCAAAATATAATAGAAATAAATAACAAAACTTTATAGATTACTTTGGGTTTAATTATTATAATAACAAGCTAGGTTATACATATAAGAAATGTTAACAAATTGTAAAAATTCAGAAAACTATTAAAAGCTTATAGTATAACCAAAGAAAAAATATTCTTCGGTCGATTTATTTCAACTTTTTATATAATTGTTGGAAAATAGAGAACTGATTTGATACCAGATAGTTACTTATAAAATAAAGTAAAACTAATAAGTGTATGTGAGTGTTCCATACAGAATAATTAATTCAATTTCAATTCAGTTTAATTTAATACATTTAATGTTTTACGATTTTACAATATATTCTAAGTTATGGCGGAGGAGCCAGTCACAAATCATTATTAAATATTCTGCAATTTTTAAATGATAAGTCGTTTAAATCTGATTACATATTTAGATTTTGCTTAATATTTTGTATCGATTGACATCAATAATCGTTCAGCAGAAAAATATGCAGATTGTGCGAGATAAGACAAAAAATAAAAAGTATTCATAGTTTTTGGGTCACCAATTTTGAATATTCCAACCTCTTTTCGAATATATCCCTAATTATACCTTAATACAGTGATCACCCAAATATTATTATCAACATCTTTAATTCAATTTTAGAAAAGTTGGATAATAATTTGTTGATATACTCAGATGGTTCTAGGTTCTTAGGTTGTGTATATTTTCCACCAATAATTTTATAAAAATCAAATTGCCGTTACAATGTTTTATTTTTATAGCAGAAGTAATCTATATACGACGCTGTCGAATGTATAAATATTCATTTAATGCAGATTTCTCCATAATATTATCATGTTCTCTATGAGTTCTAACATCGTAATCGATTTCAACATCAAAACCAAGCCTTTTATTCTGAAAATAAATAAACTGTCACACAACGCGAAAATAATGGGAAAATAAATTAATTTTTCTAAGAAAAGCATCCACTCGGGATTTCTATTACAACCAAAAATATGCTGTCTGACTCCTTTAATAGTTTAAAATCCAAATTTACAAATGATTGGTGTGAGTTCTGCTCTTCCAATCCTATACATTATACATTTATTCGTCCTGACCTCTCATCTAAGTATTGGTGCAAAAATTATGTATACCCGACAATAATATGCCCCAAATCTGGAAAAGTTTGTTATCCAGCACATAGGTATGTGTAAAATCCTCAGAGAATTATCATATTTAAGGTGACCTGGATTATATTTTCTATCAGTTAACAACAAGTGACAGATTGTATAACTCAGCCTACATAATAAACATTTTTTTAATTTTATCATCGAAATGATAATTTTTTTATTAGTGTTATGAGTGAATATTTGAGTAGGATAGTTCCGTATCCTATGTCATTTTTATCTTTTGTATCCTTCTTATAATGGTTCTCTAAATATTAATCTTACAAAAAAATTCTGGCAGACCCCAGGACTAGAAGCGTGTGTCCCTGGGTTTTCTCCCTCGCTTATCTTCAATATTTGTTTCGTCTGGTCGTGGTACGTTAGTTGAAGAAAATATTTTCTAGATTAGTAGTTCTATGGCTAATGAAGGACCAAATACAAGAGAAAACTATTAAATGGTGATAGATGGAAGTGTCCAATCGTAACCCAGAGCAGATAATTCAATTTATATGATTTCTAACATTGTACAAAAATTTTAAATAATGTTAACGCATAAACTGCACAATGTCATTACTCCAAAAATATATTATTTATTTGCACAATTGCTACACTATTTTACGACCAATTTCGAGTGTAATTTTTGCAACTGAGATAAAATATTGCACACATTTTTCCCTGTGTACTGTTAAAAAAACAAAGTACATCATTGCACTTATTTTATGGAAAAGAAATTCCGGTCAATTGTTTTTAATATATTGTAGACTTCGACTTTCTGATCAAAAGTTCTCATGGGCTCAACTCGATCCTACGTCTAGTTTCCGAGATAATGCTATAAATTCTTGTAAAATTCTGTATCTTCTCAAGCTTTTAATTTATTGATGGGGTAGGTATCAGATGTCAAAGGAGCAACTTCCCAAAGTTTTTCAATTAAAGTTTTTTGATCAGGAAGACACATAGTTTATGTAGAAAATGTTTTAGCCAATTGGACCGAATATTTTTTTCACTTGTTATTTTATCTAGTAGATTTTCCGGCGCCTTCGCCAATATTTTTCAAACTTAAATTTTATTCTACGCTATTTTTATTAAAACGTCAAATCTCTTTAGTGCAAAATATTATAAAGGGCTACTGGAACGTGTCGCAATACAAAATGTATGAAAAAAATCATGTATTCGAAAAGTTTTTAATTGTACAAGGGGTCATTCTTGTACATTTCTTGATCTCCTTTCTGAAAATATCAAATGTCAGAAATGTAAGAACCAAAAAATATATCTAAATTATTTTTGTTAACTTGTTTTTTAGTTTATAAACTAACTGTTTACTTATTACCATTGAAGTTCCATATAAAAATAACAATTTTTATACACATGTACTCAAAATAATATATAGAATTAAACAAGAAAAAAAATAAGTACTCTTCGCCAATTTACTGAGCTTTTTCTATAATTGTCACACATTCGCAGTTTTCTTGTAAATAATGTTAGTTTTTGGACATACTATATTTTGTGATACCAACTTTGTTGTGAAGGAAAATATATGAAAAAAAAAAAACATCCAACCTGTGTGGGATTCGAACACACAATCTTTGGATTGCAAGCAAGCAAGCAAGCAAGCAAATAAAATTTATTAACATTTATAGATACATATGCGCCTCCCCGAAACCTGGCCCGGAGCCAGCCAGACAACCACAGCGTGTAGCGCCGTGGTGATTGTAGGGCTGGGCGGATCAGGTTCGATTCGGCTTGACGACAATGATATAAAGAACAATTAAAATTCCTACCCACCTAGCGTGGGTTTAAAATTAATAATACCTTTGAAAATAATGCTGCCCACAAAGGCCTAAAACTAATACATATAAAACTTAGAACTATAGTCCATCTCAAACTTATAGCAACATGAGGCCCAGTGTTTCAATTCAAAGTTAAGCACTTTATCCTATAAATAAATTAGCTAGAAGGTTAGATTATGAAGTTGCAATATTAAAGTGCTTAATAAAAGCATATTCTAAACTTCTAGCTAATTTATCTGTAGGATAAAGTGCTTAACTTTGCATTGATACACTGGGCCTCATGTTGCTATAAGTTTGAGATGAACTGTAGTAACTGGTTATAACACTAAATAAATTTTGGCTGCTGACTCGGGTGAAAAGCTAAACGAAAAAACCCGTACGAGAACTGCCGACCTGGTGGTCTCCCTGACGCCAGGAAAATGTGGTGGAAAAAGGATAGGGTTTAAAAATGTTTGAATTTTTTAGAAATTTATCGGCCAAAATGAAATTTTTGATGACAAAAAGAACAAACAGAATAAAAAAAGGAACAAAAATAGAACATACAGAAAGAGAATAGAAAGGATTGGAAAGATAAAGTTGAGGAAAGATCAAAGATGTGGAAATAGTAGGTTGTGGTATAGGAAAGTATGGCTAGGGAAGAGGTTGCCGGAAGATAGGCAACGCTTGGTATGGTAGGGGGTGGATTAAAACGTCAAATCTCTTTAGTGCAAAATATTATAAAGGGCTACTGGAACGTGTCGCAATACAAAATGTATGAAAAAAATCATGTATTCGAAAAGTTTTTAATTGTACAAGGTCATTCTTGTACATTTCTTGATCTCCTTTCTGAAAAGATCAAATGTCAGAAATGTAAGAGCTAAAAAATATATCTAAATTATTTTTGTTAACTTGTTTTTTAGTTTATAAACTAACTGTTTACTTATTACCATTGAAGTTCCATATAAAAAAACAATTTTTATACAAATGTACTCAAAGTAATATATAGAATTAAACAAGAAAAAAAATAACTACTCTTCGTCAATTTACTGAGCTTTTTCTATAATTGTCACACATTCTACAGGATACTCTTCGCAGTTTTCTTGTAAATAATGTTAGTTTTTGGACATCCTATATTTTGTGATACCAACTTTGTTGTGAAGGAAAATATATGAAAAAAAAAAAACATCCAACCTGTGTGGGATTCGAACACACAATCTTTGAATTGCAAGCCAAAACTTTAGCCACTGCGCCATCACACTTTGCTAGAAAAACTGAATGTCTGTAGTATATATCTTTCGAGAATCGTATTTCAATGCATTACGTACATTATTATGAAATATATATCAGTAAAATGCATAAACAAAGGAGAAATATATTATAGAGATAAGATTTTGCAAGATTTCTGTTTAAGCACAAGGGACAAAAATGAAGAAAATATATTTTTTTAAATTAAATGGTTAATAACTTTCTTATTTACTGATTGATTTTCTTCAAAAGCAATAGGGTTATTCCTCTAGCTAACATTAACTTACTTTCCAAATTTCAACACAATCGGACTTTTCTTTCTTAAGTTATCGTGCTTACAAGAAAAATGACGGACGGACGGACAGACAGATGGACATTTTGAAACTTGTTCAGAATTCGTTCACTAACACAATGATATGAATTTTTTTTTTCTGCGAGCGATATTTACGGTTTTAGAAATGTGCCGATCAAATACAATATACTCTTCGTTTTTTGCGAAGAGTATAATAATACAAGTTCCATAAACTAGAATGCCGATTAGTACATTTTCAAGCGTTATTTTAGGGGTTTATTATATAGATGCACGGTGCTTCCTATATAATAAACTGCAATGTTTTATGAACCTGAATGACTAACATTAAAAAAACAAAACACAGGAGATTAATATATATTTACAATTGAACCCGACTGCCATATTCATGTTGAAAGCAATTTCCCGTTTAATCGTCTATTTATCATGGGACCATAGTAATTGAGCAAAATAAATATACTAATATTTCAGGAGAATTAATCCTGGAAAACCTTTACTATACTGGCCATGTGCGTTTATATGATAAATCTTTAAAATTTACTGAATGACTGATTTATTACAAATTCTATATTCGCTATCTGATTCACTCTGAATTAATGAGTTGTTATTTAGATATCATATTGCATATTATCAAAACGGTGTGTGATATTTCGCATAGATAAATGAGTTAATTAAATTTACATCGCAACAGTACATACGCGATTATTTTATGAACATGCTACATTTAATAAATATTTCATATATTAATGATCCATAAAAGAACAGTTAAATATGAAAATATTTAAATAATATATTTTATGCATTTGACATATTATATTAGCATGTATGCGGCAAAAATATCTAATGTGAAAAAATAATATAATTTAATGCTGGTAACGGTTAACGGGTATAGACCAAAATGTGTTAGGAAAAGACTTCTGAAATGGTCGACGTTTCGTCAAAATTTATTGGCATCCTCCGGACTATTTATACTGATCAGTATAAACTAGTTACTCATACGTTGAGGAGTTGTTGTATTTATTAATATCAACGTGTTCTGCTTTGTTTTTAAATTTTAATGTAACAAAGGAAAACTCACCTAAATAGTCCTGAGGATGTCAATAAATTTTGACAAACGTCGACCGTTTAAAAAACACTTTTCCTAACACCTTTTGGTCTATACCCGTTAACCGTTATCAGCATTAAAGCACAGACCATCAACCACTAATAAAAATATAATTTAATGTTTCTTATATTATATCGTTGATGCGTAGACTGTTAATGGTAACGACAGTTTGATTTTCTAAAAAAACATTCTCCCGCATACAATCGTTTTTTGCCAACATCAACGATAAAGAGAACAATACAGAATACTAAATGCGCCAGATGGTAAACGGTAGAGAGGACGATGGGCTCATGTTGCTAAAGAAATGATGTAAAGGAGACATGGTGAGGCAGTTACCCAACATGCAGCAGCGACAAACAGTGCGATACTCTCAGACATGTCATACAGCAAAGGGAGGCCAGCTAGTATAATGCACCGACTACAAATCGTCTACCAAGACATCATGGATAAGAAGAAAAAGACTTAAATTCGGAGAGCACAGGGCACTGACCAAACCACTGAGATCGTTGGAGGTCACAGATTGACTGTCTTAATGAAAAGGTAACGCCGTAGTTGATAAAGGCGTAATTTCATTAGTTCGGATAAAAATCAACATTTGTGAAGATTAAAAAAAAAGCAATGCGAATTATTGCGCATTAGGGTAGCCCAAAAATAAAGCAAATTTTTTCTCTCAACCACCAGATTTGTTCGAAATCCCAAAAAAATTGATATCCAAAGAGTGAAATCGGTTAATATTTACACCTGATTTCGATATCATCAACTTTCACATGGGAAAACCAGACTTTTTTGTAAATCTACGATAAAAGCATGAAAATGTAGTGAAATAAGAGCCGCACATAAATCCCCTCTACAGAATTATTCATAGAATACGAATTAATAATTCTTTTTCAAATTAATCCCTCACAAGAGCCCTTGTAGGGTCACATAAATGATCCATAAGTGTAAAAAGAGAGTATTCTTGGCGTATTATTATTTATTTGCATTCTTTTACACAAATTACTACTAATTAGTCAAATTCCAATATGTATTATTGTATTGTTTTTCAAATCGTTTAAATAATTTCAATTCACTTAATTATATTTTGATATAAACTTTCCTAATGGAAGCTGCAAATATTTAAAAGTGTTCTGTATTTTCTAAATATGAATAATAATAATAATAACATGTTTAAGGAAAGTATTATAAATGGTGGCTCTGTGTTCTATTTTAATATTTAAACCATTCTGTATTTATTTTTACTATTTTAAATATCTTTTCATGTGCCACTAGTATATTTATTTGACACTTATTATGTTCAGTGGCTATTTGAAAATTTTCAGAAAAATAAGACATTAGTTCAAATGCGATGTCTTTGATGCTGCGGGATATCTTTCGGTGACTCCGAATCACCTGGTTCCTTTATATTTTAACATTAACTATCGAAATGTCACAAGTAACTAGTATTTACAATCCAGTATTAGGATAAACGGATAAGCTAGAACTAACACATTATAATTCAGTTTTTAATAATGCCGTAGGTACAACGATAAACAACGAATACTGCATAAAGCCAATGCAACTGACAGTATTCGATTGGTAAAGAAATACAAACAATAAAATTCATATCTGATATTACATATTTGCCACATTTATCATAATCAGCTTTTATCGGAAGATATTTGGGGTTGGTATTTGAAAAATCTCGCAACTCCGAATATTTGAACATATAGATAATAAGGAGTCTAATAGTATCTCTGTTTTGAAATAAATCTCCTTGTTCTACTGTCGCATCTGGTCTAAATGCCTGTAATATCCGAGCAGATTTTGTAAATTATTCGTACTGGGCTACAAGGTATGTATGGCAACATTCATCAAAATCAATATAGCCATTTCTGATATCTATGTGAACGACACATAGACCGACATTTTTTAAAAACACGTTTTTTTTGGGTTTACAACTTTCGGAAATATTCATAGGCATTTGAGAAGCCATTTCACATGTTTTTTAGGGTCCCGAATATGTCTGAAATATCAAAAAAACATTTTAATAATAATGTAAATAATATCAAAAATTGAAACCATAACAGTTATTAGTGACTATAACATCATTCTGCCACAGCAAACCTACCAAATCCTTCAACTTGTTAAATTATGAATTTCACGACTTATGCTAGAAACATTTCTCTGAAAGGTTTGAAAAAATTTGCGATTACCGCAAGGCCGTCTGTTGGTACGTGAGAAATGTTATAGCAAGAATTGATTACATATTTGCTTCTTACCTCGGTAAGTCACCAAAGAACGAATTCGTCGTGCTAGATGTCATTCAATCAATGTTCACTCTACTAAAAATAACACCTACTACAATTTACCATGCAACAAACAGAGGATATAAGAGATTGATAATATTATCGGATGATACAGACTTTCTGGTTTTTCTGTTACATCGTTGGACTACCTTTAGGAATTGTACTGTAGGAATTGTGGTTTCTAGGTATTAGGACTATGACGCACAAGTACCTGTTCATATCATGACTAAATGAATTGTCAGATCCATATACACGGTTATTCATTATATTTTGACCCCCGCCTTAACCCCTTTCTTTTTAAAGTTATAAAAGAAAATTAAAATACATCTTAAAAAACAATGGCTTGCAGAAGTAATGTGATATAAAAATTTGGTGGCCTAAGGGCCTCGTTCCAGCCATCTCAGACCTACCTTGCACTGACGAGACCCAATAGCTCGAAACTGCAGCCTGCAAGTGGTATGGAGTGGCTGGCACTAGAGCTCCTTAGTAGGAATAAGTCTTTCGGCTGATGTCTGTTGCAATCGAAACTTTAGCGTTTTGTGACAATACACAGTTATTGAACTTAACGCGGCCAGGCTTGTAATTCGTAATTCAGCGCTCGGCGGGGCATTATTCCGGAGAATAGCTGTTGGTTGCAGTCTATTTTCTATTCCTTATATATTTAAGGGAACGTATAGAGGAGTTCGACAAAATATTTCACTAGTAAATATTCTGCCCTCTAAAAGCATACCTACTAGTAATAGCATAGTTTTAAACTGTCTGAACAATTTAAGCTATGAGTTTTGTGTCATGTAATTTAAACTAGTTATGTAGTATGACTTATTCGTCTTATGTTGCTTCATGTTCTATAAAATAGTGTAAATCTGGTTGGTATAAAAAAACCGCTGCCCAAGGAATCACTACTTCCACATCCAGATTCTCTATCGAAGTCACTCACAACGAAAAAACTTTGTATTTGGAAATAAGTTCCATAAACTTTAATAATATAATATTTGAAATCCTCTACCCCCAAAAACCCATAAAACGATACCCCACATGGGTAGTCGGATGGGGGTGGTAATAGGGGGTGGTAGTGGGGGTGGATGAAGTAAAAAAATATTTTGAGGTTTCTGGTTCTTGTACATACACTAAATCACATTTTTTTTCATCCCCTTTAACAATGGGGTGGGGGTGGTAATGGGGGGTGGCTAATGCCAAAAAATGTTTTTGAAACCTTAGCTTCTTTTATATATACTAAATACCAATTTTATGAACTCTTTCCTGATTGATTTACCCATTTACCCCAAATTTACCCCAATTTACCCTCCAACCCTTGGACGGAACAAGATGAAAATATAATCTAGTGCCAGAACTCGTTAAAGTACATATGTGTACCAAATTTCAAGTCAATATCTTGAACGGTTCCAGAGTAAACGTGCGCACAAAAAAAGTTACAGACAGACCGACAGACAGAATTTTTTTTTTTTGCTCAAACTTAAAATCTCGACATTTCATGACATTTTAAGCCAATTTGAACAATAAAAATTTTTAAAAATTTTTTGTCGTTACTATACTTCCACTGGATGTGGAAGTAATTAAAGATTCTCATGCGACTCTTACTAAATAATGATTAGTAACCACTTTCCAGATTTTGTATCGAAAACGTGCTCAGCACCTTAAAAAGCATGCTTATGATGGGCATTTTCAATAAGCTTTATTTTTCCAGATAATCAAATTAAAGATGGCGTCGCGTAAAACTTTCAAAATGGTTACTCGCATAATTAGACAATGACCAACAAGCTCAAATGGGTATTCTCTGGTAAATGAAACATGCTGTAGCTGTTGTCTTATTTTAGCGTGATTACGTCACGTTTTTTTCATTTAGAAAATATTAATATATTTAAATAAATGTATTTATTCTATATGTAGATTAATAATACTAATAATAATAATAATAATAATAATAATAATAATAATAATAATAATAATAATAATAATAATAATAATAATAATAATAATAACAATAATAATAATGATTTATTAACAAGAAAATATAATAATACACACTACCCCCCATAACGATAATCGATAATCTGATTTATAGGAACATTTTCTTGGTCATTAGTTTTCATTAACATGTGGCACTTTAATTATTCGGTCCAACACACGCAATTAGTCAAAAAAGACCGGAATTCAGTGAGGGGCACTTGCCTGTTAGGTAGCAATTTATTTCCTGTCGTGATCGTAGCAGATGGCAGTCAGAAGTCTCTTTGGACCAGGAAGACAATGCAACATTCGTAAATTACATTTTTCATCTCATAGATATAGGTTGGTCAGAACTACGAAAATATATCTGTAAAATTTTATTAACAGCCGATATGAATTAGTTAAGAAATATTTTTGTCGGTAATAGGAATTAATTCTGAAGCAACAAGCAGTTTCCAACATTTAATATCATTTCAAAAATTTTACGAGTTTTAAGATAAAGCGTCATTTGTGGATTTGATTCTTATAGTGTTCTCATTCCCAAAATAACGTTAAATACAAGACCAAATTACTCTGCATAACTATCAAATACAAATTTTATTGGAAAAAGTAATAGAAATAAATTGATAATTACAAAAAATAAAGTATTTATTTCAAACAACAATAATATTTAGTTATGTCTACGTATTCTAAAAATAACTTACGTTACTTTTCTGTATTTGAAATTTAAATTGATCACACTGGTCGTCATTCAGAGCAATATCGGAATGGACTGAAGTGAGAACATAGTTTAGATCCAGAATACTGATTTGGAAAAACACTAATTTTACTGAGATGCAAATGGAAATTCGGCGATGAAATTCAAAATATAAAATTTTACGTTTTGTAATAAATAAAAGTAACAACCGGCATTTCAAATGGACATAGGCGTCATGCTTACCAAAGCATGCAACAATTTCCAATAGAATATAGAACTATTTCCCGCTGACAAATAGTAGCTTCTCGCATTGGAAAAGCGTAAGAGGAAAATATTCAAGGAAATGTTTGGTACTATTTAAATGCACTTCAATTACTTACGTTAGCGCCCACAAATGGTATTACTTCTATAAAAAATGTTAGGAATTTCCTATATTTAAAACAATATAATCGCAGAAAAAACATAAACTTTAACATTTTAAGTTTAGTTTTACCACATATGAATTATACGGTAGACAAAGCTCACATGTCATCGCACTCTTGATATTATTTGATGTACATAAAAACAAGGATACTCTTCGTTTCTACAGAGAGTATAACAAGAATTCGAGCGGAAGTCGAAATTTTATAGAATGAGTTATAGCTTCCGGGATGAACGTAGATTCGCTATTATTACATAAATTAAAAGTAGCAAATTTATTTTGGTTGATTTGAAATGTCGTAGTAGAAGACTGGAGGTAACATGCAATTCAGGAACTTTCACGCACTGAGACGTAAAAATGACTTAAAAACACATAAAATAGTTAAGAAAAGTATCAAACAAATGTGCGACAATAAACATTACGACAATTAAATTTCCCAGTGCAAAACTTAGACTAGTACTACAAATAAATTCTTCCACTGCTGGTATATCAATTTTCTTCACGGTACGTTTTTATCAAATAAATAAAATCCTGTATCCAAATTTGCTTCATATGAGCATATAAAAAATATTGAAAACCAAATAATTTTCTTCATTATATCATATAAAATAAGTTATTTTCAGTATTAAATAACCAAAACAAATTTTTATACAGTAGAAAATCAAAGTGGTCTTTCAGTGGTGACTGAAATTTCAGGATTTTACTTAAATTTCCTCGAATTCATTGACTTTTCCAATTTTCTAGGTTGGTTGAAATGTTTTCCCACAGTTGCCCTCACAATCCCACTATTTCCTCTTCGCCATCATTTTCCCCTACCTTTCCACCATTTTCTCCCACTTTCACACCACAGTCCCTACTTAACTGCCATTTTCCTCCACATTTCCCATCACTTTCTCCCACTCTTCTACCATTTTCCTTCCCCTACGTTCCCATCGCTTTCTCTAATCCTCCCAACCACCATTTCCTCATCTCCCCTTATTCTTCTATCACCTCCGATATTCGACAAAATCACGACCAACAGATGACACCATTAAATTTTAAATATGTTGGAAATGATGAGGACGACATTGTGAATGTTATTCATTATATTTAGCCCACCGTTTATTATCATTATTATTGGAGAGAAAAAAAAGTTTCGGACGAAAGGTGTAAGGCTGTAACTGAACCCCTTTAATAAGTTGATGGAAGTATAGTGGCGTGCAGAAATTGAAACAAGAAACAATATTTTTGAATTATTCTTTTCTTTCTAATTTCAGAAATATGACATATGATAGTCCTATCTTCAACCGTTTTCGAGTTATTGAAGACTGAATATCGTATTGAAGCTATTTATTATACGAACCGAAATTACAATTATTAAAGTAGTCTATGAAAATAACAAGTATTCTGTTATTAAATCTGTCAGCGCTTCATATAATAACAGAATACTTGTCATTTTCATAGACTAATATTTGTAATTTCCCTTCGTATAATAAATAGCTCAAATACGATTTTCAATGTTCAATAACTCGAAAACGGTTAAAGATAGGCATATCATATGTCATATTTCTGAAATCAGAAAAAAAAGTAATTCAAAAATGCAACAATATACAGGGCGTTCCATTAAAAAGTATATTTTTGTTTCTTTCTGCACGCCACTGTACTTCTATTGAAGTACAGTGAAGGGGTTCAGTTATAGCCCTACAACTTTCGTCGGAAACTTTTTTTCTATCTCCAATAATAAAGATAATAAGAGGTGGCCTAAATATAATGAACAACCCTGTACATTTTGAATGTCCTTACTTGAACTTTCACTAATAGTGCAGGAAACGAAGACCGAAAAATCCCCCAATTCGGAAATAAATGGTGCTCGACGGATTATTACTTTAAGTTGTAGGGTTGACCCTTAGGAGTAACATACCAAAAGTTCCCAGCCATGGGCCTCATGCGTTAGGCGGGAGGGGGGTGGAAAGGGTCGGTTTGTAGGTCTTTCGTTATTATCTCGAAAACCGCTGCCCAAGGAATCACTACTTCCACATCCGGATTTTCTATCCAAGTCACACGACGAAAAAATTTTGTATCTGTATCTGGAAATAATTGTTTAATATAATATTTCAAATCCTCTACCCCAAAAACCCATAAAACAATACCCCACATCGGTAGTGTGGTGGGGGTGGTGACAGGGGGTGGGAGTGGGGGGTGAATAAAGTAAAAAAATATTTTGAAGTTTCTGGTTCTTGTACACACACTAAATCACATTTTTTTTTTCATCCCCTTTAATATTGGGGTGGGGGTGGTAATGGGGGTGGCTAATGCCAAATTTTTTTTTGGGACCTTAGCTTCTCTTGTCTATACTAAATATCAATGTTATGAACTCTTACCTGCTTGATTTACCTATTTACTCCAAATTTACCCCAATTTACCCCCCAACCCTTCGACGGAACAGAATGAAAATATAATCTAGTTCTAGATCTCATTAAAGTACATATGTGTACCAAATTTCAAGTCAATATCTCAAACGGTTCCAGAGTAAACGTGCGCACAAAAAAAGTTACAGACCGACAGACAGACCGACAGACCCACAGACAGAAATTTTTTTTTCGCTCAAACTTGAAATCTCGACGTTTCATGACATTCTAAATCTATTTGAACAATAAAAATTTTTAAAAATTTTTTTGTCGTTACTATACTTCCACTGGATGTGGAAGTAAAACTAAGCATCCCAGCGAAAAGATCATTCTATACAAAATGAAAGCAAATTAAATTGTCTACAAAAAAGATCCTATTCATTTTTTCGCTAGGGGCAGTAGTTAAGGGTGTACGTGAGTTTGAAAATGCGAATAGCTGGAAAAACTGTGTATTGTGGGAAGTAATGCTTAACAAGTAGAAAATTTTATAATATTACAAGTTTTACAAGACCATATTAAGTAATTGGTCGAGTTCATTGACAAAATCATCATCATCGTCGTCGGCGTTGATGCTGACGATTGGAGGGCCGTTGGTACACGAACCGCGGCAACTGCTGCACACAAGCGAGCAAGGTATACTTGCTTTGCGGCACCCGCAACGGCCCCCGCAACCAGTTGTGCACCCGCAAAATATGTTATTTAGGACGGATTCTGGCGCAACTGGGTCCGTGCTTGTGACGAGGGTAAGGAAGCCATCCGACCCCCTCATCCATCCCCAAGCAGTTGGCTCCTGCTGCTGATCTCTATATAGCCATTGCTGAATCTGCAAACAATAATTCGTCCTTTGTAGTTTAAAAAAATGTGATACAATCTTGTCTAAGCACAATACAAAACATAAGTTAATGTAAACAGCCATATATTGATACAAACCTGCAAATGAACTCCAAAGGAGTGTTGAAGAGCAGCCGCTCTAGTGGGTGGAAGTGCCGCAAAATCAGTCTTTGGCTTTGTCGAGGCTTTAACAAGGGCCTGGTGTCGTACCCGGTTCAGGTTTGCTCTTTGTGGGGCCTGGTACAATGCCAAAAAGCTGTTCTCCTTCATCAGCTACCATGTCCTGTGTTGCTGAGGGATCACAGAAGACTTTGTAGATGTCTGTGACCTGCTCCTCGGCCTTCAAAAATACTTTTACCACACCGCCCTTGCTCTTATTGTGAATAGCGGAGGTAGTATCACAACCGCTGAACGAATGGAGCCATTTGCGAAGACCATTCTGTTGCCCCATTCGTTCGGCGGTTGTGTTACTACCTGGTGTGATGAAAGTATTTTTGAAGGCCGAGGAGCAGGTCACAAGATATCTACAAAGTCTTCTGTGATCCCTCAGTAACACAGGACATGGTAACTGATGCAGGAGAGCAGCTTTTTTGGCATTGCACCAGGCCCCACAGGGAGCAGACCTGAACCGGGTACGACACCAGGCCTTTGTTAAAGCCTCGACAAAGCCCAAAGCCTGATTTTGCGGCCCACCCACCAGAACGGCTGCTCGCCAACACTCCCCTAGAGTTCATTTGCAGGTTTGTATCAATATATGCTTGTTTACATTAACTTGTGTTTTGTATTGTGCTTAGACAAGATTGTGTCACATTTTTTTAAACTACAAAGGACGAATTATTGTTTGCCGATTCAGCAATGGCTATATAGAGATCAGCAGCAGGAGTCAACTGCTTGGGGATGGAAGAGGGGGTCGGATGGCTTCCTTACCCGTAACAAGCATGGACCCAGTTGCGCCAGAATCCGTCCAAAATAACATATTTTGCGGGTGCACAACTGGTTACGGGGGACGTTGCGGGTGCTCGCTTGTGTGCAGCAGTTGCCGCGCTTCGTGTACCAACGGCCCTCCAATCGTCAGCATCAACGGCGATGACGATGATGATGATCTTGACGATGAACTCGACCAATTACTTAATATGGCCTTGTAAATACTTGTAATATTATAAAATTTTCTACTTATTAAGCATTACCTCCCACAATATTTCCAGCTATTCACATTTTCAAACTCACGTACACCGTTAACTACTACCTCTAGCGAAAAAATGAATACAATCTTTTTTGTAGACTATTTAATTTGCTTTCATTTTGTATAGAATGATCTTTTCGCTAGGATGCTTAGATTTCGAGATAATAACGAAAAACCTAAAAACCGACCCTTTCCACCCCCCTCCCGCCTAACGCATGAGGCCCACGGCTGGGGACTTTTGGTATGTTACTCCTAAGGGTCAACCCTAGAACTTAAAATAATAATCCGTTGAGCACTATTTATTTCCGAATTAATATCTTCGTTTCCTGGCCTATAAGTTCTAAAATTTCTATTGCAAATTGCCATAGGTCTCTGTCAGTCCATCTGTACGTACGGTAACAGACTACAGATCGCAGTTCATAACGGATCTACTTGAATTATTTTTTATTCCTTCGTGTGCTGTCAGAACAATACATCTTTGAAACTCATAATGATAAGTCGAGTAATTTAATTATTACAAATAATTCTTTGGTTTCCTCGGATCATCTCTCTCGTTCTCGGTGTCCATTAAAATAAAACTACTATTTTTTCAATTTAATTCAAAATCGGAACAGTGAATTGATCTCAAATCCTTCTGACCACTGTAAATACATTTTTAACAAAACGTGTTAATAAGAAGGTTAAATTATAATGAATGTGGGAAATACGAATGTTTTTCTAAGGCAATGCCAATCAGATGTGAGAATTTGTAGAGGTAAGTATACCAAGCGTGAAATTTATTTATTTTTCGAAATAGATAACCAAATAAATTGAGAAGAAACAAATATAAAGAACGCAGGTAACATTTTTCTAGAATCAGTAGTTTTCGAGAAAATTGTATATGAAAATACGCAATGCACTTATGGATGAAACGATGCAGAGAACGGTGTAAAGTCAGTAAACACTGAACGTAACTTGTACCCACCTCAATATCAAAACAATTATAGGTAGCAGCACTGTAATTAGATGTTTTCACTGTATGCAAATTTGCTTTTTTGATATTATTAAAATGAAGTACTACATACAATAAAGCACTTACCAATATTTAAACACCATTCTTTCATCTATCAATTTAAAATTTCAACAAATAAATATCAAAACTGAATAACTGTACAGGTATTATACAAAACGGACTGTGACGTCATCGGTTGCATTAACATAACCTCAACTTTTAGATTTGTTAAGTTTATTGTCATTTTTAATGATTATATCCGCACTTTTCTGATTTGAAACCAGTATGGCTCCAAGCAAACATTTAAAAATTGACGCATATGATGTCTTAATATTGTTGATTACTAAAAGATGGGCTGGTAATTATAGGTTGGATTTCCAACCTACAAAAATCGCCTTATTTTATTGGGAGAAGATATTTAAAACTTTATGAACATTACATTGAACAAGATTTTAGTTGAAAATACGGAAACCAAGCGGAAATTTTCGTAATAGTGACATATTACTCGGAAATTTTCAAAAAATATGTATTTTTGAGGTTAGATGTTTATGATCGATGACGTCAACAATATTGCTTAGTGTTTTGGGCGGTAAAATTTTAATTCAAATTTAAAAATACTTTTTCTTGGATATTACTCAACTGGTTGTGGAAATTCAAATGTTTTTATTTATAATTAAGTATTACCTTCATAGTCAATGAGACTTTCAAATTTGTGAAAACACCGAATTGTATAATGATTAAATGAACCAGTTCACTCATGTTTAAATTTACTTTACATAATATGTAATAATAGATCATTCATTTGTTTTACATAATAATTTGACTAATGAACTAATGTTACACGCATAGTACTTCCTTGGTAAAACACTTCTGGTTTTCCAATGGCTTTTTAATATTGACGAATCCAGGATGATTTATGAGTTTTAAAACGACGAGTTTAACCTAACCATGTTTATTTCATTAGTTCCTATTTTTATAAGAGATGTCGCACACTTCGCCCTAAAAAAGTAGTATATTTACTAAGTTGGAAAATTATCTACAAATTTTATTAAAATATATTGAGCCGCACTTGAATATGGCCGAACAAACATACAGATAGACAGACAAAATTCTGAAAATACATTTTCTGGCTTTGATATTATTAAACATCCTGATAGTTTTAAAGATTTTAAAAAACAAAATTACTAAAATAAATTTTATAATTCTTTATTTCTAAACATTCAGTTATGAAATCATGAAAAAAAATACAAATATATTGAAAGATTTAATAGCTTTTAAGCCAAAAACATCAGAAAACATAGAATATTATGGAATAAATAGCTATTGTTTGTAAATAATGACATTCATTTACACAAAAAATTTATAAAAAAAGTAATTGCAATGAGGAAAATAATTCTACGTGTATGACTAAACAAAGCTAAAAACCATATGTTGTTTTAACGAGTTTTTTATTCATACCTTCTAAATCGGTAGAGTATTCTTTACTTTAACAAAGGGATTAAATTCAAAGGGAAAGTAAACATTGATTTAAAGAATTTTGTTTTGGGTAGTCCCAAATCAACAAAGCAACGAATAACCATCATTGATTCTCACGAGGAGGTCCTTACCACGTGATGCCCCACAAGACTTATAAAAATCCCGAATACAATTTGATCTGTAAAATTCATTCGATTTTCAGTACACGTAGCAAATATTTTTTCAATCTCTCCTTGTGCGATTTTAATAAGTTAAAATTAAAAATTTGTATTCGCTGGACAACTTTGATTACTTGCTGTTTAACTGATTGTAAGTTTTTTGTTTAAATAGGCTTAGATACTAACTGAAATTAAGGGGCTCGAATCATTTCGTTGATTACAGTCCATTAAAATTTTTTTCATATTTTGCTATATTACAAATATATGGTTAAAATATAGTCGGGCAGGTTTCAAATACATACATATGGAGTTTGTGGCAGGCATTTAAAGTGGTGAAAAATCAGTATATTAATTTATTTTTATATACAGTATCGGAAAGTCCTTCGTTTGGCATTGCGGTATTAACCGACCGCCCACAATAAAGACGTCTACCAGTACTCTAGCAGAAGCAAACAGTGACACACCCCTTCAAGAGTTACTGCTCTCACTTGCTCTTATTGCCGTATCCAAAAGAAACACTTTCCGATACTGTATTTATAGTACAGTACCTAGAGGTAAAAAATATGCAAAACTTCGGAATAATGTCATATTGAACGGATTTCGTTCATTTTTGGCAGTATAATAGTAAATGCTTCACAGAAAAGTTTCTATATTGTGTGGGGGCTTGCTAATTTATAGGGGGTGGATGACACCCCCTCTCAGGGGGTGGCACTTAAAAAAATATATACATTTATTGGAGCTGAAGTAGAATCAAATTTTAAAAAGAAAAGGTTTTATGCAATTTTTCACATAAATTGATAGTTTTTAAGTTATAACGACTTCAAAATTGCGATTTTACCTTAAAAAAAAAGGTATTTCCAAACGGCTTTCGTCAAGTATCTCGAGAAGTATTACTTTATCGAAAAAATGTTACAGACCAATTACAGAAAGTACAAACTGGGAATTAATTGTATTTTTTGCTTATTGATGTATGATTAATAATTTCGGAGATATTCAAGTTTACATTTGGCATCCAAGTATTCATAAGATAATTATTTAGAGTGAGAGTTAAATATCTCAGAAACTGTGACATCTACGTCAAGGATGCTAATAGGTAGAATAGTACGTTGTTAATTAAGCTTTCAACTGATTTTTTATTTGTTTCTGTAGCATAAAAAACAAATAGGTTATGACCGAAGCAATGTGCGTCTACACATTTTTTTAATAACAACGCCATTTTGTTACTGTAATTAATCAGTAATAAAAAAAAAAGGAATTTCAAACACTGTTTCTCATTAATACCGTGCGTGTAATTGTCCATTAGGCATGTACATTCACGTAGCGCGAGATATATGACAACACAGCGCTGTAAACTGGTCCGTTAGGGGAGTATCCCAGCTCTTACTTATTTCATTTCAGCCAGCTGGCACACGCGATGTTGTAATTTTTACTACCTATGCCTAGCTAGCCGCTACACACACGGTATATAGCATGACGTACATGCTCAAATTTTTTGGTTTGTATACAGCACTTTCTTTAGAAAAAAATACAGTTTAAACTATAAAGGTATTTTCGATAAAACGTAATTTTTTTCTTTTTCCAAATATCTCAATAAATTTAAGTTTTATTGAAATATGGGTAGAGACCAAAAATAAAGCCCATAAACTGATAATGAATTTCGCTTGTTTATTTATTTACATAGATTTAATAGTTTCGGAGATATGAAAGTTTAAAAATGGCGTCCAAACGTTTATAAGACGAAGAATGCAGTTTAAATGTTAAATATCTCAGAAATTTTGACACCTACGTAGAGTTTGGGTCCCGGGACGTCTCGTGTCTCATGTGTCGAAGTCCCGGGACTTTCCCCAAATTTAATTGTCTCGTGTCCCGGGACTTTCGGGTCGAGACTCGAGACACACTTGTAATAATTTTATTTACAAAAGGTCATAATAAACTTTATTAGCTCAGGCTTCCCGCGGTATCCAACATTTAGATATGTTAATTAATAATTTATTATGTCTGTTGCAATTATATACACACTACCCTTTCATAGTTCAAATAATTCACATAATTGTCTATTTCCATGCAGAATTTCAGATCATCAGCAAACACGAGACAAATAGATTATTTTATAACTTAATGCATATCATTTATAAATATAACAAACAACAGTGGATCGAAGTTCGATCCTTGGAACACTTCTGATGAAGTATTAAATATATTTGATAACCAATCACTGTATTTGCCAAAGAATCTTCTCTGCGAAATATGAGGCAAGAAAATTGAGCATTACGTGTGAGACTTTGAAGTCCACGTAGTGTTGAAGTATAGTAACAATAAAAAAAAAGTAAGTAAGCTTCTTGTTTAAGTAGGCTTAGAATGGTAAGAAACGTGGAGATTTTAAGTTTGAGCAAAAAAAAAAAATTTGTCTGTCTGTCCATCTGTCTAACTTTTTCTTTTTATGATACTGACTTGAAATTTGGTACATCTATGTAATATGATGAGATCTTGAACTAGATATTAAAAATATGGGATGTAAATAGATAAAGCAAGCAACTAAGAGTCCAAAGGATTGTAATTTACTGTATGTACGAAAAGCCAAGGCCCCATTTTTGTTGGGCTAGCCACCTCCATTATCACCCTCACTCCAATGTCAAAAATACAATTGTAATTGAGTGTGTGTAAATTAAAATTTTTTGAAGCCTTTGGTTCCGGTACACACTAAATCACAATTTTATTTCACCCCTTTTAATAATGAGGTAGCAGTGGTAATGGGGGTGGCTGATGCCAATTTTTTTTTTTGAAATCTTAGCTTGTCTTCTATATATTAAATACCAATTTTGCGGACTCTTACTTGCTTGATTTATCTATTTACCCCCATATACCCCAATTTACCGCCCAGCCCTTCAACGGAATAAGATAAAAAATAATACAGTTCCAGATCTCGTTAAAATACATACGTGTACTAAATTTCAAGACAACGTCTTAAGCGGTTCCTGAATAATCGTACGCACAAAAAAAAATTAGACAGATAGACCGACAGATAGAAAATTTTTTTTCGCTCAAACTTAAAAATTTCGACGTTTCATGACATTCTAAGACTATTTAAACTATAAGAATTTTCAAAAAATTTTTGACGTTACTATATGTGGAAGTAATGCGTAACCTACTTTTATCGGAAATCTACTACATTTGTGAAACGTACCAAAGACGTAGCTGATTCTTTTACAGAAGGCATTCGACCCTGATTGAGTGTCAACATTTAGATTTCAGTGTATGGCGGTACTTTCATATGCTTTTTACTGATGCGGTTTTATTATCTCCTTTAATTAGGCGACCCCGCCGAAATTGTAAAACATTGCTTTAACAAAATCCCTTTTACTATACCCACACTGTGGCAATTTTGCGCATTTACGTCAACATTTAATAAAGGGAAAGGGTGCAGACCATTTAAGATTGCAGTTTCGCAATTGCCCAGTACAAATCTAGCCATAAATATGTAAGTATAGTTGAAATATTCTTAATAGTGTAAGGGGTTATGACGTTATGCGGGGCGAGACGAATGAATAGGTCGGCAAATAGATCTCCCGTCTTTACTCCACTTACCACAGTATTTACATTAAGTGAGTGAGAAGATACCGGTCATCTGACGTGGCGTGTAGGAAGGCGTTGACTCTGCGTTCTGTAGCCAATGTGTCGGCAACGCCTAGATAGGTGGTACGTCGATCACTATTGTGAATGCTTGCACTATATCTACAAAAGTAGCGTGAAATTATGCATAGTCGACGGAATATAAAAATGTCTCGTGGGCTTTTCAGGCTGCGAAATATAATTAATATACTTTTATGTTCATTATAGGTCGTGAAAAATTACATATGTGTATGTTACTTTATGGTAGTGAAAAATATGTGTGTATGTGTGGGTGTGTTAGTTTAATGTTACTTCCACCAATACCTCCTCTTCAAGCGAAACCGAGCGAAATAGTTTCTCGGAGGCTGTCTCCTTTCTGGACATCTCTCTCCATACAGAGTTTGTGCATTACGTTCAGTGTCTTCGCAAGTAATCAACATGTCAACTGTTTCACCTCTTCAATAGTTTTCAGCCATTTTATATTAATTTACCTGTTTATAACGAATTCAATACACTTACTTCAGATAATCAGTGAGAAATGTCAAGAATAATTCAGTTGTTGCGAATGTCTGTCACTTTCACGGCTATCTGCAATTTTGGATTTAAATGTAGGTACCTTATTAAAATTATTTGTTGGCGCTTATCTTTTAAATATACTTTTATTATTACGAGGGATATTGTTCGGAAATGATTAAAAATTGTTCGTATCTTACTTTTTTTTTAAATTTTTTACATCGGAAAAAACTGTTTTAGAATTTTATGCATAATATGAAACCATCAAAAAAATATAGTCATTCTATTTAAGAAAAAAAAAGTTGATGTTACTTCCGGTTGAACCGAAAGTGTTATTTTCGTGCCTGTCAGTCTAAAAGTATTTCACTTTTGTCTAATTAATAATAATAATAATCTTTATTAATTTTTAGAAAACAAAGCACAAAGTACATTTGTTTAAAAAAATTACGTCCAAAAATTAGGTACAAATAAAAAAATATTAAATGTAAAAGAACAGTCAACTCACAAACTATATACTATTAACATACATATAATATAACGTCCTATATACACATACTTTAAAAGACTGACATAAATTCCTCCACTGTATAATAAGTTTTATCAACAAGTAACGCCTTTACAGCACGTTTAAACTTAAAAATGTTTGACATATTTTTAATATGTTCTGGCAATATATTAAACAACCATTGAAAAGAAGGCTCTTTTGAAATAAAGCAGTGTCATGTTTAGGAGGTAGCATATAATCTTTTTCTCTTGTATTATAATGGTTAATTTTTTTATCCCCAAATTTACATTTATTCTTATACACAAAACAAACTACTTCATAAATATACAAAGAAGCTAAAGTAAGAATGTTTTGAGATTTAAATGCCCCTCTACATGATTCATCATATTTTATATTAGCAATAATACGTACAGCTCGTTTTTGCAGTACAAACACTTTTTGTGCTTCATATGAAAGGCCCCAGTGTACAATACCATATTTAACGGTATTATGGAAACATCCAAAATACAATTGCCTGACAATCACCTGACTACATTGTTTAGCTGTTACAGTGAGTGCAAAACAATTCTTGGCCAACTTTGAGCATACATTCTAAATGTGACTAGACCATTTCAGGTGACAGTCGATAGTTAAGCCCAGCATTTTAGATTCAAATGAATAATTAACAATATTTGCGGTGTCGAGTGTTATGCTGCTATCAGAGACAATGTTTGATTGAAGGGTCTTAAATACTACACAAGTTGTTTTGTCAGTATTAACAGATAACTTATTTTTTTAGACCCAAATAGTTACTTTTGTAAAAATGTCTACGGCACGGGTTTCAGCGTCGCTGAGACTCTTACTTGTTATTAATATATTAGTGTCGTCTGCGTAAGATGCTATGATACTTGATGGATTTTCTATGTAGGTTAGCATATCGTTAATATATAACAGAAAAAGAGTTGGACCCAAGACAGATCCTTGTGGTACTCCTGTATTTATCGCTTTTAAATCAGACATTGCATCATTAACAATAACTCTCTGGTAGCGTTCTGACAAATATGACGAAAACCATATCTTTCTAACTTTGTAAGTAATATTGCATGATCAACGCAATCAAATGCCTTGGAAAAGTCTATAAAAAGTCCTAAGGCAATTTGAGATTTATCTAAAGCAGATACTATACCATTTACAAATTCGCTGAGTGCAGTGTCAACGCTTTTATCTTTAGTAAATCCATGTTGATTTTTTGAATTTATGTGTATCAAAGACGAAATTTTTAAATTAAAAAACAACCAAAAAATTGGGGGCGTACATTGACTCGTGGCGACCCGCTATGTATGTATGCATATTTAAAAGAAAGACACTGTTTTAAAGAGATCTAAATGTTGGATTTATAAAGTATATATTGCGGCCCTTTATAACCACTTTAATCATTTTATGTTGCAAAAAGCTAAACATTTAAATCTAAACTAGATTAAATTTTAAAAAAGTACTAATACAAAGAGAGAAATGAACTCTTTACAAGACAATAAACATAAGGCACTAGCGAATTTACTAGTTTATTGGATATCCCGTAAAATATACTCCCTCCCCTATCCTTACCCTTATTTCTTAAACAGCCAGCGTATGTGAATGGGATAAGGTGTTAGCTCTACGTGGTGAATTCATCACGGTGACGTATATTGCACCTGTAATGTCCTATCTCTGTTCGGAGCTAAGGCCATGGCTCATCGGGATTCGTTCTAGCAGTAACATTTGTCTTGTCTGTGAATGACTGCTGGTGTGTTCCCTTCTACGTCTTGGATTTTCATAAAAGACGCGATGGAATGACACGCGTTGATGTTCACTTCGTATCCACCACTAGTGACATACTGATTTACTGGATTACGTTTGAATAAATCGATATACTATATTTGCACTGACACGCAATGCAATGTTATGTGATTTTTTCACCGAGTATATGTGTATTTACCTTTGCAGCATACATAGTACAAGAAAAATGATTTTGAAAAAAAAATTTAACTTCGTCAAAAAAGGTCGCAAAAAATTATGAAATAAAATTTCACCGTCGCGACGGTGGGGCAGCAATTCGAAAACGTGGCAATAATTCTAATTTCCGGTACAATCCCTAAAAAATCATTTATACGGATTTTTGAGGGTGTACATTTTAAATCTGACGTTGAATTGCAAAAATATAGACCTGTCTGATATGCAAAGGTCAATCTGCCATCTTGGAAAAAAAACACAAAAAATTGCAGAAAAAATCAAAATAGACTATCTCTTCGATAAGAAGGAGTAATTTCTCCAAAGTTGGCAAAAATAAAACTCATCTATGGTCAAATATAATGCACTAAACCCAGACTCTCTAAGTCAAATAGAACGGTCAAAGTTGGCGAACGAAATAAAATTCTTTAATACTTCGTCAAGTATCAAGGAGGCGTCGTGCGTCACTTTTTGTTTTTTTTTCTATTGGAGGTTCTTTTAGGTACATGAAGGAGAAAAAGTTCATTTTTTTTATTTTCAAAAAAGTGCATTTTTTACAATTTTCAAAAATGCATTTTCCCGCACTCTCCTCTTTTTCATCAATTTTCATCGAAATAAAATGAAGCATACTATATAAAATCTGGTATAACTTCAAAAATATAATACGACATGATATTCTATTCATTTGATAACGAAATTTATTAAGTATACGCATGATAATAATAATAATTTATGAAAAAAAGGAAGGTCAAATAAAATGCATTTTTAAAAATTGTAAAATACACTTTCATTAAAGTAACTAAAATAACCTACAATCGAAAGAAAGTGACGCACAGAGCCTCCTTGGTACTTGACGAAGAATTAAAAAAAATTATTTCGTCCGCCATCTTTGAGCGTTCTATTTGATTTAGACCATCCTGGTTTGGTACATTATATTTGACCATAGATGAGCTTTGTTTTTGCCAACTTTAGTGAAATTACTCTTCTTATCGAATAAATATTCAATTTTGACTTTTTCGAATATTTTTGGTACTTTATATTTTTTTCCAAGATGGCGGATTGACAAATACATATCTGATAGGTCTATACGTCTTAAGAATTTTATTTCAAATAAGTCAGTATTTTTAAAATTCCCGTTCGATTACTAGTACAATTGGCGTCACTCTAAACTCACCACCCTTTGAGATGCTCCTTTTCTAACACGCCCCACTACAAATAATTAAATTCGGTAGGTATTTTAGGTCTGAGTGGCGATTAACATTGTAGGATACACGATGGCCTGGAATTATGCAAAATGGATAAGTAAACATTTTTTTATTTAATTTCATTTCTCTTTTCATTCTTCAATTATCTGATTGTGGGACGTATCGGATATTCAGTAGAATAAATAAAATTGATCTGATTAAGCTTGCAGTATAAAAGGCAATGCATATAAAATAACTGACGCTATAAGTAAGTAATACAGGGTGATTCAGAAAATTAATGCAAATCGTCAACTTTCGAAAGCTGAAATACTCTAAGGATGCACTAGCAAACATCAGTAAAATTAACTAATTCACCATACCTATTATACACGGTGGCCCACCGAAAACGAAACTGGCGTGTTTTCTCTTTGTATGATCATTTTTTCGACAAACGCTCGGATCCATCAATGTTATCATCAAGGGGGCTACTTTTATTGGGTATTGTTGATCTCGCCACTTCAATCCTTAAGCGGTGGTAGGATGGGTGGGCCCTTAAATCTTTAAATGAGGGTGGTCAAGTATTACATCGTTTTAAAGCCCGTTAAATTGTGGCGTTCCATTTAAAAAAATACAAGGTATGTCTATATCTCGAAAACTGAGGGATGCATAATTTTCTTCATATCAGCAGCGGATTCTAAAATTCTCAAAAAAGTGCCTCAAGAATGTGTTACAAAAATGTTAATTTTCCCAAAACGCTCTGTAGTTCGATAGTCGAAAATCGAACTCAGCACACCTACATTAGTTTTTGTCTATCTGCCGTAGTTTTAGAGAAATCCCCAAATCCCATCTAATTTGGTTCACCCTGTACAGTACCTAGAGGTAATAAAAGAAAATATGTAAAATTTCAGAAAATTGATCTTACCCCCAAAGGGTGAAAATTTAAATATTTAACATTTGAAAAAGTATTACTGGTTAATTTTTGAAACATAGCATAGTTATGTTTCTGGGATCGCTGATTACGAATCTGAGGCCAAAATTTAAGAATTGAAAATGGCGGCTCCAATATGGAGGATGGAATTTTTTTCTAAAACGGGTGTTTTGAAGAAAAAAAAAATTAATTACTGGGCAATTACAATAACAAAATGGTAACATTTAGTTAAAAGAAAATGTGACAACCCTCAATGTATCGGCCATAACTTCTTTATTTTTTATGATGTAGTAAAAAGCAAAAAATTGTTTTAAAATTAGATGACACATCACATCTTTGACTTTGCCCCATAGAATTTTTGATAAAAATGTCAGTTTCTAAGATATTCAAGATTTAAACTAAATACTTCATCCTATAAGCGGTCGGATGCCTTTTATAAACTTAACTATCTTTAAAACTGTCAATCCTACACAAATATATAACAAAATCAAATTCATTCTCAATTTATAAGCTCAATTTTTGGGGTCCACTATTTCTTCGCTAAAACTAATATTTATTGAGATATTTACAAAGAAACGACGTCTTTTGTTTAAAAAAATGTGAAGAAGTACATTGTTTCTGTTATAACTTTTTCGTTTTTTGTTGTATAGAAATAATCAAAATAATTTGAAAGCCTAATTAATAGACTTTCAGTTTGATAATTAGCATTTTTAAGGTAAGTGCCATAATTTCTAAGATATTTAACATTTAAACTAAATACTTCTTCTTATATATTTTCGGACGCCATCTTCATACTTCCAGATCCCCGAAACTATTAATTCTACAGAAATTAGAAAAAAAAAAAGGAAATTCATCCTCAATTTAGTAACATTCTTATTTGCTTCTAGCATGTAATACCTTTCGAGTTATTTGACAAAAACCTTTTAAAATCCAAATTTTCAAGTCGTTATAACTTCAATTTGTATGAAAAATAGCATAGAACCTTTTCTTCTCAAAATTTGATTCCCCTTATCGCCGCTATGTTTAAAAATGGTGCTTTAAATAGGTTTTTCTAGATCATCTCCTTTCCTGTTACTTCTGCTTCAATGCATTACTAATATTATAGGGAATAAAAGAGCTACAACTTCTTTTTAAATAATTTTCTTTATTGTTAATATTTTACGATTTACAGCGGCCAGAAAAGCGAATATTTCTGCTTTACTGCAATTCTCTTTGCCCCTGTTGCTCCTACGTAGTAATTAGTTATTATCAATATTGTGGATTATAAAAGTTCCTCTAACTATCTCAGTAAGAATAATTGAGGTCACGTTAAAAAATGACATTTTGCTGTTTTTATATGGTCGACTGCCATTAATTTAAAAGATTTTTTTTTAATATTCGATGATTTTTTTACATGATGGATAACTTCAATGCCTTGTGTTACCCGCATTAAAAAAATCAAGGAGCTATCAATTATTATTACTAAGGTAATAATTTTTATATAATACAACTTTTCTGTCAAAAAGGAAAAAAATTAATGTCTCAGAAAATATTAATTTTAGGTAAGTATAAGGAACCTTTAATGGAATGTCCTTTAAATTTTCTGTAGAATCTAGAAAAAATGGGAGCATTCTATTTAAAATAACAAAGAACAATGTTAAAGAAAGGTATTTTTTGGCCCATCCGTGGTAAAGTGTGGAAACCATTTTTTTTTTACTAATTTTGGCGTGCTGAATACGAATCTGTCAACCGAATTGGCTAAAAACATCGGGAAGATAGTAAAAAATAACCTTTATTTGGGGGTGACATTGAAATTGATATGAGAACTTGCAACAAAAAGTTATTCTTTAGTGCAGGAAATTCTTTCAAAATACTTAGTTTCGTTAGGTAAGTCCCAAAATAGTTACTCCCACCTCTTTCGTGAGTAGAAAACAATGTTAAAAAAAGGCTATTTTGACCCATCCATGGTAAAGTGTGGAAGCCAACTTTTCTTTACTAAATTTTGGGTGCTGAAAACGAATCCGTCACCCGTTTTGGCGAAGAATCTCGGGAACACATATAAAAACAACCCTTATTTGGGAGTGACATTGGAATTGATATTAGAACTTGCCGCTAGAATTAGAACTACAAGAGGGGAAATTCTTTTAAAATACTAAATTTCAATAACTAAGTAGAAAAAGAAGTAAAGAAACCAAATTCACCCCTTCAACCCTCCTCGCCATTCCCTCACCTAAGAAGGTTACTATAACTACTATTAGTTATTTACATATTTTTTTAAAAAACCAGAACACCTCGTTGGGTGGTTGCTACCAGAGTATAATAATCTGATTACTTTTGAGTACACTCATACACCTCCTCACCCCCAAAAGGGATGGGTCTCACCGATATTGATCGATTTTAATTACAAAAAAAAACCTAATACTCGGATGTTTTTTTATCATATTAAGGTGACTTGGCCCATTCAAATCGCTCCTGAATATTTCTTACCTCTCTAAGGAGGAGATGTAGGGTGTCAATAATCCCCTTTAAAAAATGTTGCTTGATTTCTATAGTAAAAAATTATTTAGTTATTTAAATAATTTTTGTTTGTTAGAAGGGGAATATTTTTTCATTTTATGGTCAAATTCCAAATCTACCCACGAAAGGTTATTATATGAAACGCTGACAGATTTAATAACGGAATACTTGTCATTTTCATAGACTACATTAATAATTGTAATTTCCGTTCGTATAATAAATAGCTTAAATATACAAAATACACAGGGTGTTCCATTTAAAAATATATTATTGCTTCTTGTTTCTGCACGCCACTGTGCTTTCATTAATTTATTAAAGGGGTTCAGTTACAGCCCTACAACCTTCGTTCGAAACTTTTTTTCTATCTCCAGTAATAACGATAATAAAGGGTGGCCTAAATATAATAAATATCCCTGTACATTTTAAAAACGATGTGTTTATCGAAAACATTACATTTTCTTGCACTTCACCAATAGGATGACAAAATCATGGAATTATTAACCGCTTCATTTTAATGAAAAATCAAAAGACTCCAAAACTAGCATGACATAATTAACCACAATTAATTTCATTATAAGTGATATGAATATTTTTGTCTTCTTTGTTTTTGATGAATTATTAGGTATATATTAAACTTAATACCTTAATTTCTGGGTTCGAATCTTTTTTGAGGTAACCGGTTGCATTCACTTTTCGAATTGTTTTGTTTACTTAATGTATTTACATTGCCAGTTTTTATTGCAGACAATGTTGCAGTTGTTTATTGCAGACGATAGTTTATGAAAATATATTAGGGTCCAGAATCCATAAATCAGATAAATGAATAGTGGAGAGAAGAAAGTTGTAAATTAAATTAATATTTTCAAAATCTCTGAAATGTAGAACCCTAAGCTAACAGCTGGTCACATTCTAATAAAACTAATAAAAGTATGACATCAATCTCCCTCTGACCTGAAATATGGAATGTCGGAATGTATAATTTATTTGTAGTGGGGCGTATTAGAAAAGGAACATCTCAAAGGGTGGTGAGTTTAAGGTGACGCCAATTGTACAAGATATATTAAGCAGATAAGTAGAAAATCCGCGAAAGTGCATCAAGAAGTGCATATAACTTTTGACGCATTAGGAATTTTTGGGCGCAAATATTTTTTTTGTAATCAGGAGATCATAATACATAAGAATCAACAATAAAGTTTCTAGTGGAATGTTGTCGCTGACAGAAATTGAATTAAATCAGTTCGACTGTACTACACGTTTCAAAAATATTCATGAAATACATTTTCACGAATTCAATTTAAATTTTAAGGAGTACACATGAGTGCCAGTTTAACTTTAATTGTTAAACTAGAATAGTTCATCTACAATAATATATCAAATTCACAAAGTGGATGGATGTGAAAGTAAACTTTTTCTTTGGTTACAAAATATGTTGTAATTTATTGATATATTTGCATAGGTTTGTTTTTGAAATTATAATTACTATATAACTTAAACAATTATAGTAAAATAACGTTATATATTGAGTACATACCTGACTCTATCGGATGCATAGCTAATTAAGTCAAAAACTACAGATATAAATGAGTTTTTCCACTTAAAAGTTGTACGAAATTTATCGTATCGAGCATACGCAAACATTACTTAACAATAACAGTTTCATGGAGATGGTAGTAGGCGAGGTGACCTTGAATGAACTTAGATAGTGGCGCAAATGATACACCGATATGTTCTCTTGCCATATGTCAACAGCAAATAGTCCTTTACCTCGTTTCATTTTACGATTAAATGCCACGTTTTCGAATTCCGCCCCACTGTGGTCGCCCTGTTAATTGAAACTTATTACCTAATATTGATATTAAAGTCAGTTAAAAATACGTTTGAATGTTTAGTTTGTTCATTTTTACACTGACCTCGATATCGATATTAGATAATAAGTTTCAATTAACTGGAAAACGCGATACGGGAATTTTTTTTTAATAATTTTTAGCATCCTTTTTTGAAAGTTAATGTATAAAATTTCATGTAAATCGGAAAACATTTTGCAATTCTGGCAGTCATATTGAGTTCCCCATCTCGAGTTCTTCTAATATATAAAAAGCTCGTGTCACAGTGTTTGTTATCGAACTCCTCCGAAACGGCTTGACCGATTTTTATGAAATTTTTGGTGTATATTTGGTAGGTCTGAGAAATAGGTCGTACGCTATTTTTTATACCCCTAGGTGATAAGGGTGGCCTTATTCAGAAATTTTATTTTTATTTTTTGGACAAAAATTTATAATTTATATGGCAAAACAACGTTTGCTGTGTCAGCTAGTAATTTATAAGATCAGATTCGGCATCAACTACGATCCCCAAAATACCTACTAGCTACCAAATTTAATGCAATTGCCACGAAATTTGTGCGGCGAGTTTGCCAAAGGACCCCGCAATAGGTCAAATTGGCTGAATTTTTAAATGATGTAAATTTCGACTTTCTGATCAAAAACTCTCATGTGTCCAACTCGATTCTATGTCTAGTTTCCGAGCTACAGTTATAAATTCTTGTAAAATTATGTCTCTTTTGTTTTATTGATGGAGTATTAGAGGTCAAAGGAGCAATTTCCGAAAATTCTTCAATTGAAATTTTTTGATCAAGAAGACAATATACTTCATGTAAAAAATGTTTTAGCGAATTTGACCGAATATTTTTTTCATATATAATATCATAAGTGATATAATTTTGTCGGCAAAATTTAGTGATTATTAAGAGAGTTTGTTGCTTTGCAATTTCGCGATTGACATTGAAGGATAAAAATTTTTGTCAATGTCAAGAGCGAAATTGCCGAAGCAACAAACTCGAGTAGAATAATCATTAAATTTTGCCAGACGAAATTATATCACGAATGGTATTCGACATGACTATTTCATGAATAAAAATTTGGGAAAACATGATATAGGAGGTAAATTTTGTCATATCAAACAAACTATTTAGCATTATTATTCTCGCACATTTCTTACAACTGACGTGAACTGACGTTTGCAAATAACGCCGACTTGTTGAATCGATTACTATGTTTTCAAAAAACAAAGGAAAATTTGGCGCTGAAAAACAGGTGGGTTGCTTCATTCTGGCTTTTTATTGGTTAAGCAACCCTAGCAAAATTTGAATGAAATAGTCACTTATTTTATATGGATTTCCCGGCGCCTTCGCCAAAATTTTTCAAACTTTAATTTTTTTCTACGCTATTTTTATTAAAATAAATCTTTTAACTGCAAAATATTATAAAGAGCTATTAGAACGTATCACAATATAAAATGTATGAAAAAATTCATGAATTCAAAAATGTTCTTAATTGTAGAACGGATCATTCTTGTACATTTCTTGAGCTGTATCTCGGAAACTAGACATAGGATCAAGTTGTTCTTTTCATCAGGAAGTCGAAATCTACAATATATTAAAAATTCCGTCATTTTCCATAAGAAATGTGCGGGGCCCTTTGGCTATTTCTTTTGAATATCTTGTTTCCAATTAGTCGGGGTGTACGCGCACACCCCCTCCCCCCCCCTCCGCCGATCCTTGGGGACAATGTTTTTCATAAAGATTAAAGCCTAAGGAACAATTTAAGACATGTCCCTCCAAAAAAAAAAAAACTGGCTGTACTTTCAAAATAACGGCCATATGTTAAAAATACTGTTGCCAATTTAGTTTTTGTCATTTAACACAAAAACTAAAAAAGATGGACAAAAACTTTTTTCACAGAAAACAACGTGCATAAAATTTTCTACAATTTTGTTCCTAGACGATGTTTTGGGAGGAGTTACCATTTTCCAGATAAATTAGCCCAGAATTAAGAAAACATGGAAATTCATTTATCGGTAAATCACTTAGAGGAAATAACTGTGACAATTATTGTAAGGCGTATGATATCTAATATAAAAATCTCGTGTAACAGTGTTTGTTATCAAACTCCTCCGAAACGGCTTGACCGATTTTTATGAAATTTTTGGTATATATTTGGTAGAACTGAGAATAGGTCGTAGGCTATTATTTTTTAGAGTAGCCCTATCTTTATATGGCAAAACAACGTTTGCTAGGTCAGCTAGTAACTTTATATTATTAACATAACAAAAAATAAAATAAACTGAAAAAAGTTAATAATAATAATATTATAATTTGTTGACATTTATCTCGAAAACGGCAACAATGGTATCTGGAAAATGGTAACTCCTATTTAGTTTTTGTGTTAAATGACAAAAATAATATTTGCAATTTTTTTTTAAACGGACGCCATTTTGAAAGTAGAACCAGTTTTTTTTTTGGGGGACATGTTTTAAATTATTCCTTAGGCTTTAATCTTTATGAAAAATATTGTCCCCAAGGATTTGGGGGTGCATGGACACTTAGGGTGGGCTCCCGTATTATTACGTTTTATATTGAATTTTATATTTTATTTTAAGAGCTAAATCATTTATCTGGAAAATGGTAACTCCTATCCAAATATTGTATAGGAACAAAATTGTAGGAAATTTTATGCACTTTGTTTTTTGTGCAGAAAGGTTTTCTACATCTTTTTTAGTTTTTATGTTAAATCACAAAAACAATATTTGCAAATTTTTGTTTTTTTAAAGGACGCCATTTTGAAAGTACAGTCAATTTTTTTTGGGACATGTCTAAAATTTTTCCTTAGGCTTTAATCTTTATGAAAAACCTTGTCCCCAAGGATCGGGGGGGGGGATGCACAGGCACTTAGGGCGGGCTCCCGTAGTAAATGGCGATATAATTGAGGCTCGTCTAATGGATGTCTACGTATAGAACTTGTCATAGAAAAATGTAGTTAATTGTTATAAAATCAAAAATAATTACCCCAATATCCAAATAAGAAACAAATGTAGCTATCGACACGTGTTTCGGAATTGTTACTTTTCATCATAGCGTAACTTAGAAAATTACTGACTGATCTTATTTGAGACCCTGTATGTACACGAGGTACGAAGGTGTAAATGGAGTATTGTGTACTGTACTTTCGTACCTTTGTTCGTTTTCCTAATAACACAGGTCTACAAAAAGAGGTATTGTCCTATGATTCTGATCCAACTTTTCTGAAGTATTTTGACGCCCTGAAGCCAATTTTGGAAAAAAAAAAAATGATCGTGTCAGTTTCACTCTACCACCACCTTCCCAGCAAACATGTTTGTTAAAATTAGCACCAACTCGACTTGGTGACAAAGGAATTTACCTATCAAAGTAATTCTGACGTAAAACTGAAAAAATACACTTCCGATAAATATTTACCAATTGGTCTTAATTTAGATTTCATTCAGTTTACGCAAAGAATACCAATTAATCTACCGCATACACAATTTAACGAAAGCAGCGAGTGAAAAACTACTAAAAAAATCTACCAAAAATGATTTCAAGTATAAATTTCCAATAAGGCCGAAATGGGTAATATAATTAGGCAGTATTTACCTATTTAGCGACTAAAAATATTCTTAATAATCGAATATTTTGCTAGGTAGATTTTGTTGGAAATCCTAATGTACACCCAAATAGCAACCTATTTGGTCACTTTAATACACTTCCTTGAAGTAATATGTTAAGTCGACAAAGTCGATAAATTCTACCTAGTTATCTATTAAATTACCTCAAGATGCCATATTTTCTTAGCAGAGTTGGATTATGATTCTAAACTGGAATTGAAAAGGTAAAAGAATACATAATTATACATGCAAACTCATATTTAACAAGTAGCTTACTTTCGGCTTTAGACTATTACTATAATTTTTTTACTTGGCAAGAGGAATTTCTTTACAGATGAATATTTTGGAGACGCATTGTTATTTTACGAAGTACAGCTGCTATTATGCATAACAAAATTTTCGCCGCATTGATTTCAACAAGCGAGAACTGCAAATACTTTACTTATAAATTGGATTTATTCTAGTTACCGACATTCATCTTGTATAGTTTTTGTGAGTTAGGAATCTCTTCAAACAACAATTTTTCGACTATTTATAGAGAAAAATATCAAATAAGTATAAAAATCTTATTTTTTTGTTGTTGTTGTCATTTTGTTTTGTTGTCATTTTTCACATACGTCTGTAGTAAATTCTACTTAAAGCTAGTCAACCTGACGTCGATTTGACGTCGAATTTACGTCGAATTTAAGTAAAATTCTTCTAAACAGGTATTAGTAACCAAATATTTAGTTCGACTACTTATGTGTAATTTTACTGTTTTAGTCGATATAACTTATTCTCCACTTATGTCGATTCCACGTAGCGTCAATGTAAATTTTACCAAAATATGGTTAATTCTAATTTTACAACTAAATTTATTTTACATAATGTAGGTAATTTTGACGTCAAATAATACTTAAATATTTACTGAGTTTTATCCCCTAAAAAAGGCAAAAAACAGGCCTTGCATATCCTAAGGTTCTAATCTAACTTTTCTGAAGTATTTTGAAGCACTGAAGCTAATTTTGGTCAAATTTTTTTATCGTGTCGGTTTCTCTCTACCACTCCTTTAATCCGCTAAAAAACTGGTACGATAGATTTTTTTTTTACCAAAATTAGCTTCAGCGCGTCAAAACATTTCGGAAAAGTTAGGTGAGAATCTTAGGACAAGACCTTTTTTTTGTAATCGGTAAATCATCCTCTAAGCTGATGAGAAGCAATAACTTCGAAACACGTGTCCGTAATAGTATCATTGTTTCTTATTGGCAATCATTCTTGTTGTTATATTTTACTGGGCCCCATCAACTCTTTCATTATTTAATTTTTGTGGCACTTCCAGTTTCCTACAATGTGGCGCCGTCCCTGCTTATTTGACTTTGAATAAACAGCTATAAAATTTAAAATATGGATCCTTACGGAATTATTTGACGATTAATGTATACTTGATAGAATGAACGGGAAATGACAGACTTGTTAAGCGCTTATTACCTCGTCCTGTTTTCTACTTGCAAATAGTATGTCGATCATCAATTTTATCATTTTTAATCGCATATCCCTTTTTGTTATTATTTATTCAATGAAAAGTGCCAATCATGGTTCATCCTCTCTAATTAATCATTTTATATTTCTTTTGTTAGGTAGGCGTATGATAAGAGACAGGCTTCTTACAAGAAAGAACATACAGCAGACGGATAATATTAACCCAAATTGACGGTTCCATCTTTATATACGTTATATTATCTATATTCTCTGCGTTGTGTCAAAGTGTAATCGATACCTTATTGATACTGTAGAGGGCAGAAGTCAAATTCGATTAGTTTCGGTTGGTATGTATCAGTTACATATTTTTCCACGAAACCGACTGCTTTATACTTCTCTCTCTTTATGTTTCCTAGTTGTCTAAGTAGAACTGTTAATGACTGATTTATCTATAAGTATTTTTTTCATATATATTAAAAATTTATGCGTGTGTGTAAGTTAGTTCTTATTTTACTGAGTAGTTTTAAAAAAAGTTGTGCTAGCATTCAGGGTGTGCACTAACTCACAATTTGGGAATTCCCTGACTTTTCAGGACTTCTCTATAGAAATCCCAGAAGATTTTTCTGTTGCTTGTCAAAAAATAAACATAAGTAATTGTATAATATTAATATAAAAATTTAGACAAGATATGATTGAAAAATGCAATGAATTCTTTACTGACTTCTGTAACAAATCAAATTTATAGTAATTTATAGTAATTGAAGTACAGTACCATTTGTTATAAAAAAAAATATAGCCAACTTTTATTTAAATAAAGAACAACTAGTTTGCGCAATTTCATACTACCTATATGTAATGGCTGGGTCGAGAAACAACATAGTGGGTTTTTATGGTGGATCTCGAATAAACATTTGATATAAGTAGTTTTAATTTATTTTCCATGAGTTTTTTATAAATTTATAAATTCCATGACTTCCGTTATTCCAGAGATAAAATATAATTCCCTGGTCTTTTTTAGATTTTCCTTGTTTTCCAGAAAGTATACACACGCATTGTTGTACTTTGTACCACAGAGCATTTTTATGTAAAAAAAATTAAGCGTAAAAATAAATATATGATTTTTTTACTAGTGGAGTCAAATTACGATTTTAATGTGAATTGTCTAGTCAGGGCAGTTTTTCTGTTTTAACGTGTTTAGGGGATCAACTTAAGTTCTCAGCTCAGTTTTCCAGTTTTTGCGAGGTCGGCGTATTGTTTATTTAAACAATTTAATTTTTTAAACTCTGGAAAAACAATAAAAATAAGGGAAATGTTCGTTTTGAGCTGTACAATAAAAATACATAAACAATAATAATTCATTTCAGTTATTATTATTGAATTGAGCATTGCGAAATAATGCGTTTTTAAACAAATTACTGTTCTTTCAAAAATAATGAATAATATTCAATGAAATTTTGGAAAAATATAGCTCTTGTAAAGCACAATCACTGCTTAAAGTTTTAAATTAAAATTATTACTAAAACAGCTCAAATATACAATTGTTACTGAAACTTTGCACCATTGTGAAATCCTGCCATCAAGACCACAAAATGTGTACGATGGCTCAAATTGTAACATTTTATTGTTTATAGTTTTCAAAATTGTAGTTCTAAACAAATTCAAATAACTCTCTGGTTTTTTATGAAATCAAAATCGGTGAACTAGTGATGAAAGTAGATTAAAAAAGCCATTATTTGAAAAGAAAATTAATGCTCTACTTGCATTTGGAGCTGAGATACGTTAGTTTTTACGTTTAGGTCACTTATAAATAAACAAATCGATATTTCTCCTTGAAATATGGGCTGGTTATTCTACAATGCTTAATATTTTGTTTCCGCTATTTGAAGATAATTCAAAGCTACAATTGTTAAAATAACATCGAATAAAGCGGCTTTGAGAACATCATGCACATTTTAAATTTTTTTTATAACTTTTTTAATTTTTGTCACGACAATGGTAAACCAATCTAACTTGAACAACTGCCCTTCTGTTCATGTATACAGCTTTTATTATTACTGATACAATAAAAAAATATATTTCGCGAGCAAGCAAGCAAGCAAGCAAGAAATATTTATTTAAAAATTTAAATTTTACAAAATGCGCCTCGCCTGAAACCTGGCCCGGAGCCAACCAGACAAACACGGCGCGTAGCGCCGTGGTGAATGTAGGGTTGGACGGGGCGGGTCCGGTTTGGCTAAACGATAATTAATAAAACAATGTTAACTCCTATACGTCTGTGGCGGATTTAAAAATTAACAATAAAATTAAAAAATGCTGTCCACATGGGCCTAAAACTAATTCATATAAAACTTAGAAACTAATCACTGGTTGTAGCACTGAATAAATTTGGGCTGTTGACTCGGGTGAAAAGGTAAACAGAAAAACCCGTACGAGAACTGCCGACCTGGTGGTCTCCCTGACGCCAGGAAAATATGGCGGAAAAAAGGATAGGGTTTAAAATGTTTGAATTTTTTTTAAAAAGGTTATCGGCCAAAAGGGAATTTTTGATAAAAAAAAGAGGACGAATATAATAAAAAAGAGAACAAAACTAGAACATAAAGAAAAAGAGTAGAAATGATTGGAAAGATAAAGTTGAGGAAAGATCAAAGGTGGGGAAATGGTAGGTTGTGGTATAGGAAAGTATGGCTAGGGAAGAGGTTGCCGGAAGATGGGCAACGCCTGGTATGGTAGAGGGTGTTTGATCTGGAATGGGGTATTATGCATTCTGATTTGGGTTATGTTGCTGGTTAGCGGACTATCGCCCAGTTTGAAGGTGTAGAATTTTTTGGAGATTTCTTGGACGCAATCCGCTAGTGGGGTTATGTCGTGACACCGTGCGTATAGATCTCTGAGAGAGGTGTATCTGCCGGAATCAGAAATGAGGCGCATAAATTTGTGTTCGAGAACTCGAACTGCATTATCGTGGCCGGAATGCTGCACAATACCGGCGCCGCGTATGTGATAGCCGCCCTGATCACCATCGTGTACAACAGTTTCTTATTTGTCCTATTAAGTCCGCTACCGCTGACCAGGAGCGGGTACAGACTCCTGGACATGAAGTAGACCTTGCATATTGTTTCGTTAATATGTATGTTAAACAACAGTCGTTTGTCCAAGTTAACCCCCAGATACTTCGCGAGCAGGATTTGAACCCGAGACGTCCGCACCCTCAACAAAAATTAGTAGCCGCCTTACCCACTGAGCTATCTAGCGACTAAAGACCGGTTTGTAAAAACATAATATAACATTTGGACATGTTTGTTGATTTTCGGATCTCTAACAAAGACGCTAAAGACCCCACTTTCGGGCCTCTACACAGTATCTTTTAACCGGCGCGGTAGCTCAATCGGTTAAGGCGTATTGAGTGGCGAATATGCTGATCGACTGTCTACCGCGCTCTGGGTTCGACCCCCAGCCTCGGTATTGACAACACCGGTGGGTGTGGATTAGGGTGGTCCTTAAATTAGGGTAAAAATTTTCTTTCTTAATTTTCTTTGGGGCACCTGCCATTTTGATCTACTCTATTAAAAAGAATTACTGTAATTTTTTGGGATTTTTAACTCAGTTTTAGGGGTCGCTACCGCCCCGTAAAGTTTCAAAATTAAAAAAAAAACTAGTTAGGAATTAATAACTAAATTCAGTTACAAAAGAAATTATGTTCATTAAGCATGTAATTAATATGTATAACTGTACAGCGATTACAATGTTTTATATATATAAAACAATATAAATAAAAAAGTTTTTAATAAAATACAGTTTGGTTGAGATGAAAGTGGGGGACGATGTACTGTCCTATTTTATTAATTCAATTGATGATAAATGTCATTTTGATGTTCATTTGATTTATTTTGAAAAAAATTGTGCAAAAATTTTCGATTATCTTGAAAATTCAAGACTTGGTAGCGACCCCTAAAACATTATTTAAAAATGAAATTTTTATGGAAGTCTTCTTTTATATCATAGAACAAAATAAGAGGGTGCCCCGGATAAATTTTAAAAGTTAGTTTTTAAGGACCACCCTAGACTGTGGATGTATGTCTGCGTTTTTCCAAATGTGTAACTCCCTTCCGCACAGCCTTGGCTTTGGATTTGGGGGTTGTCTACTATCTGTGGTGTGTTTATGTATTTATGTTTAATTGTAGCTCTGGATTATTTTCAAGTAGCAGAAACAAAATAATAGACACTGGAGAATTACCAGTCCAAATTGCAATAAGAAATATCGATTTGGTTATTTATAAGTGACCTAGACGTAAAAACTAACGTATCTCACCTCCAAATGCGAGTAGAACATTAAATTTTTTTTAAAGTTGAATTTTTTTAATCTACTTTCATTAATTCTTTACCGTTTTTGATTTTATAAAAAAAACCAGAGAGTTATTTGAATTTGTTTAGAACTAAAGTTTCGAAAATTATAAACAACTGCATTAAAAAGGGTTCAAATTTTGAAAAAAAAAATTCTCTCTCCGTGATCTTAAAGTATTTATAAAAAGCTACAATTTGAATCATTGCACACATTTCTTGGTTTTGATGGCAGGATTTCACAAGGGTGCAATGTTTTAGCAAAAATTGTACATTTGAGCCGTTTTAATAATCATTTTGATTTGTAATTGTAAGTAGTGATTGTACTCTATAAGGGATATATTTGTCCAAAATTTCATTGACTATCCATTATTTTTGAAAGAACAGTCATTTGTTTAGAAACCCATAATTTTGCAATATTCAATTTTTTTTTAAATAATAATAACAATTGGAATGAATTACACTTTAAGTACTTTTATTGTACAGCTCATAACGAACATTTTCCTTGCTTTTGTTGTTTTCCATAGATGTTATAGATTTCGAGATATTCAAAGAAAACCGATGGAGAACACGGTCTGAAAAATTAAACTGTTTAAATAAACAATACGCCGAGCTCGCAGAAACTTCAAAACTGAACTGCGAACTTAAATTGATCCCCTGAACACGTTAAAACAAAAAAACTGCCCTGACCAGACAATTCACATTGCGAATTTTTTAGTCCTAATTTGACTCCACTAAAAAGCTTTTTTGTTAGTTAAAAATGAATATCTTTGATTTCTGCTTGCACAGTTATTGAGAAATATTATTTTGGGTATAAAGCAGATAACTTTCAAACCATTCGTTCTTTCCATGCATATACTATTGATCCAAGTCTGACCACCTTAATATATCAAAAAGAAATCTCCCCTACGAGACATCTTATCAACTATTTCATACAATTAATATCTAACATTCAATATAAGAAGGAAGAAAATAATCATTCTTTCTAGATACTTGGAGTCTCGTAAGGGAGACTAGCATGACAAGACCTATATCACGAGTATATAGAAAGAATGGTTATTTTCTTGTTTTTAATATTGAATGTTAGATATTAAGTGTATGAAGGAAGTTGATAAAATATCTCGTAAGGGCGAGTTTTAGCTGATATACTGACATGATCAGACTTGGATCAATAGTATATGGAAAGAGCGAATGATTTCTTAAAGTTGTCTGCTGAATACCCAAAATAATATTCCTTTATTTTTTATTGTTGGATCAACCACAATTCAGCGAATATTATAACCACTAATAACAATTCTCAACTCGCATAATTTTCGAACAAAAGCGAACAATAGTAAAATTCCGCAGCCCACACAATTTCAATATGACAATTTCTTTTATACCCTGTGTATTTATTATATTGAACATTGTGTCGTTGAAAGTAATTACGCATTTTTTGGCAAAAAAATAGATAAACAAGCTAAAAACGTACTCTTCGCCTGTTCACTGAACTTTTTATATAATTGTTACACATTCTATTGAATACTCTTCGCAGTTTTTTGTAAATAATATTAGTTTTAGACATTTTTAATTTTATAGTGCGAACTTAGTTGGTAAAAGACTCAGTGTAAAATAAAGTTAAAATAAAAAAACATACCAAACCCCATTTGGGTTTCGAACCCGGGACCCTTGGACTCGGAGTCAATTTCAATTAAAAGCGTAAGAACTACACCACCACCTTACACGTAAAAAAAATGTAAATTTTTACATTACACGAGCTAAAATCATACTTTCACAGTTGTATATTACATTATGAAATGTATATTTGTAAAATATATAAATATTTAGATATTAAAATGAAATATCATTCCACCAAATTTCTATTCAATTACAAAAACATAAAAATCAAAAAAATTTTTTTTCAAATTTCAATCATTAATAACATTTTTATTTACCGATCGATTTTATTCAAAAACAATGGGGTTCTTCCTCTAGCTCACACTAACTTACTGTCCAAATTTCAATACAATAGGATTTTTCTTTCTTGAGTTATCGTGCTTACAAGAAATGTGACGGACGGACGGACGGACGGACGGACGGACATTTTGAAAGTTGTTCAGAATTCGTTCACTAACACAATGATATGAAAATTTTATATATTTACGATTTTAGAAATGTGCCGATCAAATACAATATACTCTTCGTTATCGTATTTGCGAAGAGTATAATAAGATATAGTAACAAAAAACAGTAAAATATGGATGCATCAAAAATATTGTTCACGGACTGAAAAGGACCACTTTAAACCCTTGGTGCAAAAATAAAATAAATTTGATTTACTGTTTAAAACTGTTAGAAAGTAGTACAATATAGTACAACATGATAAACCTTTTATAGTTGTCATTGAAATTGGAAGTGGTAAGATCCAAATTCACACTCACTTAAAAAATGTTCACGAAGAAACTTACCTTCTAATTTGTGGTCTTGAGAGTATTTATAAAATCATTACCTGGAACAAATGAAAACACATTTTAATATGCTTAGTGTTAATTTATAATTTTAATTTAATTTTTGTTTTTATTATTTACGAAAATGACACTATTAACAATTTATTTACTAATACATTTACGATGCTATGATAAAAATCTTGTATGCAGAAACGAATAACAAGAAACAACAAACTCTAATGGACCGTGTTTTCTAGTTTACAAGTGCATCAGTCGATATTTAACTTTAAAAAATATATATATAAAAAATGTATATTATAGGATGTTTCACTTAAGAGACCTCCAAGCCATTACCTCGAAGAATATTAAAGATATTTGATTTTTGTAAATGGAAGATGATAGAGGATTTTAAATAACTCTAGTTAAAATATTTCCATTGCAGTGCACAGAGATGCAAAATTATTGGCAGGAATCTCTCGAAACAGGATTCATAAGATTGAGGAATAATTTATGAATAATTTTGATTACATAGAAAATTTTATAAAAACCAGCCGTTTTGGAGGTACGTAAATTACCTTCTTCATTATTTCAGGATACGTAATGTTGATAAACTCCTGTAGCTTTTTTCATCATAAAGAAAGTGCTCTGACGCGTTAACACAAGGACATGTATATTTGTATATATACCACATCCGGTTAAACCGGAACTAACCCGATTCGGCTAAATTTTAAATACAGTATTCCATAATAATATTTTATTGCAAATTTCGAAACTTCTTATATTTTTCAATGTCTTTAAATAAAATTATATCTAAAACTAGAAATGGACCCTGTAGTCCCGTCAATAAAGGGTTCTAGAGGAAAATGCCAAGATCACAATTTTTGAGTTAAGGGCTGTGTTTGGACTATTTAGGAGGTAAACATACCAAAAGTCCACGAACGTAGGAGGTGGGGGGGGGGTGCAGGGGGGCACGAAGAATGTCCTGGTTTTTGTTTTTTCGCTCATATCTCGAAAACGGTTAGCCCTAATCAAGAAGTCGCTATATGCAAAATTTAATCTAACTAAATTTCTACACCAATATTTCTGTTAATTTTTTTCGTATCTGTTATGGTTCAGTAATGAATTGTATATCTTTTGACTGTATTCTAACTTTATTATAAGTTGAAAATAAATTTTAATAATCATCGTAGAAAAAAAATTCTTGTACAATTATTCATTTTACAGCAGACTGAACTTAAATATCGAATAAAAAATGTCTTTGCGTCTGTAAGTGTGTGTGTATGTGTATATGTAGCCCCCAAGTCAAAAATTGTTATCTCGGCATTTCCCTTTAGACCCCCTTATTGAACGTTCATTGACAGGGCTACTGTACTTTTTAAAGGTATTTTGGTGATCAATAGATTTTTCTGATTTTTTTATATGTTAATTTTTGAGGTATGTTTACCAACCCTGCAAAAGCACAATTCTATGGGGTTCATAATTTAGACAGGAGAGGGCGTTGAAGTTGTCTTTGTAAGTTTTATATTTGCTTCCATTCCGGTATTTCTAAACTTCAATAAACCGTCGAAGAGTATAATGTTTTAATTAATTTTTTTTTAAGAATAATTTTGCCTACATATTCAGTATTCATACATTATTTCTCTAGGCAAATAACATTTATTTTTAAATAACAAAACATGTGTAAACATTTACATGGCTTGTAAACACTATTAAATGCTCTATTTAATTGATGAAAATAAATCAAAACGAATATCACTGAATTGGTGGATCAACTAGCAAAGTTGTGTAATATATTCTCATTATAATGCATCATATTTCAATAGTAAACACACACAGTGTAATGTACTTTGTCAATATTAGTATTGGTTGATACATTAATTTAATGAACAAAGTCTAGCTATAAATAATGCTAATTAATTAACGAAATTATTTCTCACTCCGGCTTAAGTTGGTGTGTACAGTATTAAAGTAATCAATCAAAACGATATTAACGGGGTCAAATTATATGGCCAAACTACATATAAAAAAGTGAAACAATTGGAACAAAATTGTCCAATTGAAAACAATTTTTGTTGCAATCGTCATGTTTATAAATATTACCGAAAATACTACTGTTATCATATGAAAACATACCAAACTGTTCGATTATAATTTCAAATAGAACACATAAAAATACTTTGTGTCAACTTGGTCGCTTGTAAAAAGATAAAAACCATCAACGGTTGAGTGTAAGAACTCACTGGTCTAGGGATAACGGGAGCGAGGTCAACAGCACCTACCGCAGCAAGACTTTGTCTATTCCACTACACTTAGTCGTTGAGAGTGAGGCACTGCTAGTAGTGTACAAGATGATAACAAACGGATACGGGACCATTCCAAGAATAGGATACCATATGGAGATATTTCTACAAATAGAACAAATCGACTACTTAATAATCAGTAAGATAGGATCAGCACAAGACAGAATTTCACAAAAACCTTCAGGTTTCAGGGTATACGTACCTGACAGGAGAGATCAGAGAACAATGCAATTGCGAAGACATTCTCAAATGAAACCATATATATACGGACATATCAAAAACATCGAGAAGTAGTGGAGTAGGAATTACCAGCGATCAACCAAGGACAGACATTAGCCTCATCTTGGGTAACACCGCAACATTGTTCCAAGCAGAAGACACAGCTATAGAAATTTGTGCACGAGAAATGATACGGAGGTCATATACGGGCAGAAGAATCTGTACTAACACACTGACAGCCAAACAGCTCTCAAAGCTCTGGATGCAGTAGAGACACGTTCCAAAACGATAAAAGACTGCCTTGATCCCTGGCGAAACTGACAAAATACAACAGCGTACATCTGGAGCCTACGTGAGGACACCAGGGCAAGGAAGGTAAACGAGAAAGCCGATAAGCTGACCAGAGAAAACAAACCAGAATAGCCTTGATGGGATCCGATGCGGGATATCATATAATACCGCAAAAGGATTGGTAAATGAACTATCAAGTCAGAAACACAACTTGTCGTGGACTGGGGCGCCAGGGGTGAGACAGTCACGTGTGTTCATTATTGACGGACTACCCGAGAAAAAGACCAACGAATTGCTAAAGCTGAGCAGAAAACAGCTGAGATATGCAGTGGGCATCCCAACAGGACATTGCACACTAAAAAAAACACCTAATCATTATATGGGTGAGGGACAATCCGAAGCGCAGAATTTGTGGTGAGGGTGAGGAAACTCCTCATCACATACTATGTCACTGCCTAGCCTTGGTGGGTGGAAGGCTTCCATAGTTCGGAGGATCCTTCGTGACTCCAGAAGAGAAAACCAGAGCTCCCATCGACCATACCCTTGACTTTTTGGAGGATCGAGACTAATGTGATAACGAGAACAATAAGCTTTAAGCTTAAGTAAAGCGGGGTTCTGGTACTGCATCCAGTATGGAAAAAAGTCACTATTATTATTATTATTATTACACCGGCACACAAAAAGAAAATTCTGAACTGATAACCAGACATATCATTTTATATGTATTTGAATCCAAATCTGAAGAAATAAAAGCTCTAAGTCATCAAGATGTTTCTCTTACTGTCAATTTATTTCAAACATCCTTTAATTGAGGAAGAAATGAACAGTAGGAAAAAATCTTGATAACTTTTTTATTATCAGAGTTTGATTTAGCGTACCAAAATACATATAAAATGATACGTCGGGTGTTCAGATCAGATTAGATCAGATCGGTGCACCGTCACACTCAAAAAAATATGTTTGAACCAATGACGAAAAATATAAATTTGCCATTTGTCTAGCAGGATACAAGGAACTCTTGTTGGAGGAACTCTTGTTGGAGGAATGCTTTCATCCTAAGCTTATTTGTTTGTAAACAGCCACCTCACATCACCGATATCTGTCATTTTTGTTTTTGGAACATATACTTGACAAACATATTTTTCCATATTGGTCACTGAATTATATTCATAAAGAAGGTGAAGTGCCCAATTCACTTAGTGCTCTTAAAATGTCATCGCTTGTCGAACTGAATGCCTTCCACCATGAGAGCTTGCTCCTATATGGGCACAAAATCCAGTTACATCTGTTCCTGATAATGCATGAAGCCCTGGCAAGGCAGATGCTTTTAAGGGAGAAATTTATATGCTGTTTCATGCCAGGGTCAATATACATTCCCGCATTTAACGGAGGCATGGAGTATCTTCTCAACTAAAATCATGACGTCTGTATCTGGCGAATAAATGTGCAACGTTTTCGCACCAGAATGTGCCACCTAGGTTGCATGCTGAATGATTTTCGTATCGGCTTCCTCCTGGCTACTTTCTATACACGTAATATCCACGCAGTTTGCCTCTACCTTGTCACGTCAACTAACAATAATATAATTATTTTAGTTTGTCGAGCAAATTGCAGAAATTGTTCTGCAAGAAAATCTGTTAACTTGAATTTGATTTTGTCATGTGCTAATTGCTTTGACATAGAGATGTTACTATATTCGTTGCAGGCAGTATTTTGTACTGGAGAGGATCTACATCCTTGTGTCGACCTTGTATAATTAAAAACATAGATTATATTAAAATATTAAAATATTAAAATATTGACCCTCAACGACAGAATTGTTACTAATATCCAGTTACTGACTGGTTCCAATAATATACTAATTCATAATTAAAGGTAATATTCTTAAAGTAATGCACAAGCAATTTCCGCCCCAAAAAATAAGATGAAAAACTTTGGATGGGCACCCGCATCTATTATTCATTCTGGGAAAGTATTAGTATTGTCAAATGTAGACAAATGTAAGGAAATAATATGAGTTATATCCTCTTGAGGAGGAAATCTCGAGCATTCAATGAATATAAATATGATATTTCTCCTTAGTATAATAAAAAACCGCTGCCCAAGGAATCACTACTTCCACATCCGGATTTTCTATCCAAGTCACATAACGAAAAAATTTTGTATCTGGAAATAATTGTTTATGGAACTTTAATAATATAATATTTGAAATCCTCTACCCCAAAAACCCATAAAACGATACCCCACATCGGTAGTGGGGTGGGGGTGGTGAGAGGGGGTGGGAGTGGAGGGTGGATAAAGTAAAAAAATATTTTGAGGTTTCTGGTTCTTGTATATACACTAAATCACATTTTTTTTCATCCCCTTTAATAATGGGGTGGGGGTGGTAATGGGGGTGGCCAATGCCAAAATTTTTTTTGAGACCTTAGCTTCTCTTGTATATACTAAATTCCAATTTTATGGACTCTTACCTGCTTGATTTACCTATTTTTCCCAAATTTACCCAAATTTACCCCCCAACCCTTCGACGGAACAAGATCAAAATATAATCTAGTTCTAGATCTCGTTAAAGTACATATGTGTACCAAATTTCAAGTCAATATCTCAAACGGTTCCAGAGTAAACGTGCGCACAAAAAAAGTTACAGACCGACAGACAGACCGACAGACCGACAGACCAACAGACAGACCGACAGACAGAAATTTTTTTTTCGCTCAAATTTGAAATCTCGACGTTCCATGACATTCTAAGCCTATTTAAACAATAAAAATTTTTAAAAAAATTTTTGTCGTTACTATACTTCCACTGGATGTGGAAGTAATTATCTTTCCGATAGTAGTAAAAGCTCAATTTGTCTTTAAAGTGGACTTAGCATGTTAACACTTTAGGTTGACGATTTGTTCTTTTGGTACCGCGTTTATTAAAAAAGCCCGCTTCTTTGAGAATATATTTGACTAAATAGATGACGCAGAAGTCGGAATAGAAGAATATGAAGAATTATTTTACTAGCGTATGATATTAATGCCAGCAATCTGTAAATGTCATTACCTTTTCATGAAGCACAAAGAATGAAGTTCTTGATTTTTAGGTGTTTTTGTGGCAGTATTGAAGGTTCTCGTTCGGAGTCTTGTTGCCTTGTACTGACTCAAAAGATTACTTGCGAGAAGTTCTTTACAGTCACGGCGTTAAACTTCAATAAGCCCTTCTCGTTACTAAAATGCCGGTGCAGTTGTTAATGGGCCGTGTTTTGATTATGAAATTAATTGTAATTATCCTTACTGTTCGAAAAATATTCTTACCATTACTGTGATCAACATGTCACGCCAGCTGTCTACAGTCGCTTTGTAGATAAGAGTTCTTATCTCTTCGACAAAAGAATATGAATTCTTCTCGTCAGTCAAAAGTTAATTTTCACTCCGTAAAAAGGGCCCGTAACTCTATAACGTTAGGGTATAAGAAAAAATCTGTATAATATATTGGGTTTTACTTTGACCTCAGCTACACGCTCTTGAATTATTGACATGCACTTCTGCGATACCTTAGACTGTATCGTTGTGAATCTTAAGTGGGTCATTTTGTACAAATGCAGAGTAATATTCCACTTAGTTCTTGCCAATACTATATTTTAGGAGTAATCGTAAGAACAAACCGTATTAAAACTGTTTAAAAAGTAAGTATTATATTGTGTATTCGCTCTGGGAACACGCACGCCGTATATGAACTTTGACCTAATTTATTTCTGGCATTGCCGAAGGGATAATATTGAATTTGGGCCAATAACTTGAAACAAATTACCAAAATTCGAGCGAGTTGCAGACGATCTACAATTCCACCGTTCGACATCAACACGCAAATATTTGCCGTCGTCGTTTACACCGCAAGTAGAAAACTTGATTTATACATAATGCAAATAAATTAGAGATCTGACTTGCCGGCTTGGGAATAGACACAAGACACGCAAATTTGTGGTCCGCACTTAACGACTAAAGTCACCACAAGGCGAGTAAATTTATGATAATTAACAAATAATAGGTGCCGCCGAGGGAAATGTGTAAAATTAATGAGTCCAGTTATTAGAAAATTAATATACATTTATGTTCTAAGCAAATTAGGAAAGGTATAGTGTATTAAGGAAATGGTCGGGGAAATTGACGTTATACTCTGATATTTCTTAGAGACTATAATTAGTGTCGATACGAGGTTGGTTCACTTAATTCTGTATGTAAATTCAAATTTATTTTTGTTAGAACATTTTGGTTGTTAGACACTCGTGACATTGGCACATTAAATCAAATACACCGAATAATTTCGGATATAGCTATTATTTTTTAATTAACATAGTACGTGGGAACATGAAGATGGTAGGTGGTTAGTACACTACTTAGATCAAATTGAATAAACAAAGAACAATGTTAAAAAAAGCTGATTTTTGGGTCCCATCGCGGAACGCATAATACCCAAAGAAAACGGTTGGAAACGGTTCAAAATTAATAAAAATACGTCTTCATGGTATCAAAAGGCTGGGGAAAATTTTCTTTCACATCTAAAAACATAAACACATCCCCTAAAATTGCTTATACTTAATGTGAAAATTATATTTATTTTATGATAACTATTAGGTAACGATTGAATAGAAATAACAAAAGAGTAGAAACTATCCCTATTTACACCCTATTCAGAGGGTGAAACACCATACAGCATGTAATATTAAAAAATAGGTGCCAGAGTGATTAAAAATGTACCAAATGATTTTTCAATACTAGTCGAATCAGACCTTCAACTCATCCTGATCTCAGCATCCCCACAACACTTATAGCAGATTCCTTCTGCACCAAACCATTCAGAAGTCTTTGACTACTTAAGTGACGATGACTATTCCATTGAAGACGAAGCGAACTCTGCATAATACAATTTAAACACTGTAAGATTATTTTTTTAAAAGCAGACTCGCCATAAAAATAACAAAAAAAAGTAAGAAACACTAATAGAAAAATTTAAGTTTCAAAAAATAACAAAAAAATTAATAAAAAACATAAAAAACGCGGAATGTAAAAAAGATCGCTTTCTCGTGGTGCACTCTGGAAAACACAACAAGTAGCCAAATGATCCTCCTTTGCAAGAATTCATTTGCATATTTACTGTACCCTTTTCTTTCCTCTAACAAATGAAGTGCTATAGCTTACCCAGAAGTACCTTTACATGGAATAATTAACAGAAAATAAACTAATATCACTTTCAACCCCTTAGAGTGATTAGCCGTATTTAATATCTATCTAGTAAAAGCAGACATAAGAACAAATAGAAACCTTTCATTTTATTTTAATTTGCTCTGTAAATATTCTATACTAGATGCTGTTCTAACATCTCTAATTAACGGCAGTTTTTCTTTATAGCGATACTATTAAGTAATCAGTATAATATTTTATTATGATCCTATATATTTCATAAAATGAAAATCTGTTTTTCTTTCTAATATTACATTATCTAAAGTGAAGATTTTGATTGATTTTAGCCACCTCGTTTCCTATTTTTTAACACTTGAAGCGGTGAATACGATTCTACTACCTGAATAGGGTAGTTTGTTTGTTTTCGAGGTTGCTAAATAGCCCGCTATTTGTTCTTTATTAAAAAAAACGTGTTGACTAAAACCATGCAGATCTATTGTAATATTATGTGCTGTGAATATTTTTTATACTCATATGGAGGTAGTTTTTCGTAATAAGAATACTCACTAGGTTGGTCCTTAAATTAGGGTAAAAATTTTTTTTCTCAATTTTTTTTGGGGCACCCTGCCATTTTGATCTACTTTATTAAAAAGAATTATTGTAATTTTTTTTGATTTTTTAACTTAGTTTTACGGGTCGCTACCGCTCCGTAAAGTTTCAAAATTAAAAAAAAAACTAGTTAGGAATTAATAATTAAATTCAACTGCAAAAGAAATTATGTTCACTAAACATGTAATCAATATGTACAACTGTAAAGCAATTTTCAATGTTATATATATAAAATAATATAAATGAAAAAGTTGTCAATAAAATACAGTTGAGTTGAGATGGAAGTGGGGGAAAATGTGCTGTCCTATTTTATTAATTTAATTGTTCTCTTTATTTATGAATAAACGTTATTATTGTTATTATTATTATTACTATTATTAATTGATGATCAATGTCATTTTGATGTTCATTTGATTTATTTTGATAAAAATTTTGCAAAAATTCTTAATTATCTTGAAAATTTAAGACTTGGTAGCGACCCCTAAAATATTATTTAAAAATCTGAAATTTTTAAGTCTTTTTTTATATGTTAAGCTTAACATAATTATGTTAAGCTTGGCTTAATATCGGCATATACTAAACATCATCTCTTTATCTTTTTTGGAAATTTTGACAGTTTGCTAACGCTGTCATTAATTCAAAATTCATTTTTGACTTAGGATTTGTATTCAGCGACCTCAAAAACTTAAGAATGTGCATTTAATATCAATTTTTTACATTTTAGTAAAATTTTACAGTTTTTGACAGCTGTCATTAAGTCATACTTCATTTCTGACTTCGGATTTGTATTTAGCGACCTAAAATACTTATGAATATACAATTAATATCAACTTTTTACATTTTGGTGAAATTTGACAGGTTGTTGCCAGCTGCCATTAAATCGAAATTTATTCTTGACTTCAGATTCATGATCAATGACACAAAAATCCATACAAAAATCATTAAAAATTAATTTAATTTTTTTTTTTTTAAATATCCTCTATAAGAATTTATGGGGGTTATATGGGGGTGGAGATAAAAACTGACACGGTAGAAATTTTTTTTTGCCAAATTTGGTTTCAGCGCATCAAAATACATAGGAAATAATATGTTTGATTGTAAAGACAGAACATTTTCTTTGTCGGCCAGTGTTATCAGGGAGCTGCACATCATCAATAAAGAGTTAGCTAGATATTGAGAGTTTTAGAATAATTTCTGAGATTTTTTTTGCTCGATTGGTAGTAACTAGAGTAATTGATTTCTTTATTCTTATTTTCTGTATATTTTATACCACTATTTGAGAAATGTCATTATTACTAGTTTTTTAGATTTTACATAAAGTATGCGTTTATCTCGCATGTCAATATAACACTTCATTATATGATATAAATGGGAAACACTTAGCCGTCAAAATTATTTCTTTGTCCAAATATAACGTATTAGCTGCAGTTATTGTTAGCTGCAGTTGAAACTGATCCTACTTCTTACGTAAGAGACGGATATCTAGAATATAGGAAAATTATTTTACGTGTTACAAAAAATAACTTATATTTAAGGATGTGACGATCTGACCCACCTTCAAGATGTCTTCTAATTTCAGACAATTTTTGTAGTAGTATTTATTGCTGTAATATTAACGATTTTAGAGCTACAGTTCTTTGAAAGCCATTAAATAGTACCGTAATTTGTTTTAGAATATCAAAATTTTACTTCTAATTTTCAGCATTATTGCAACAAGGGATTTAGTCCTCTCATAGTGGCAAAATTTTAGAAAAATCTATCCATTTGGTCTATAGGTTGCACAGATCGTAGACAAATGTATGTCAAATATCTCTTAAATGTAGCTTTTTTGAAGAACTTGAAAACATGTAAATCCACTGAAAAGTCTACATTCGATTTTTGGACGATCACGATAATACATTCATAGGGATACTACGTATATGGGAAAACAAAAACCGCTGCCCAAGGAATCACTACTTCAACATCCAGATTTGCTACCCAAGTCTCTCACAAAGAAAAAATTTTCTATGTGGAAATCATTGTTTATGAAACTTTAATAATATAATATTCGAAATCGTCTACCTCAGAAACCTATGAAACGATATCCCACATCGGGAGTGATAGGGGGGTGGTAGTGGGGATGGATGAAGTAAAAAAATATATTTTGAGACCTTTGGTTCTTGTACACACACTAAATCACATTTTTTTTATAATGGCGTGGAATAGTTATGGAGGTGGCTAATGCCAAATTTTTTTTTAGACATTAGCTTCTCTAGTATATACTAAATACCAATTTTATGGACTCTTACCTGCTTCATTTATCTATTTCCCCCATTTACTCCAATATACCCCCCAACCCTTCAACGGGATAAGATTAAAATATAATCTAGTTCCAGATCTCGTTAAAATACATGTGTAGTAAATTTCAAGTCACTATCTTAAACGGTTCCAGAGTTATCGTGCGCACAATAAAAGTTACAGACAGATAGACAAAACAACAGACAGAAACATTTTTATTGCTCAAATTTGAAATCTCAAGGTTTCATGACATTCTAAGGCTATTTGAACAATAAATTTTTCTGAAAATTTTCTGGTCGTTACTATCCACATCCAGTGGAAGTAAAATTAATATAAACATGGTAATATACTTACGTGTGTCAAAAATGTAATTTCTAAATACAGCAACCGGTGAGTCTATCAATCAATGGAAATCCCCCATGCATGACACGACCATCAACTTTTAATAAACTCTATTTCAGTATAATTTCCATAACTGTCAAAACGTTACGTGTTTTTAATTAAAATTTTATCATAATTCATTGACTAATTCTATACAGACTATCCTAAAATGTCACAGGAAAATGACACGATATTGTACGGATAAAATTAAGTTTTACTTTCTCTACACAGAAATTCTCACTCGTGATACCAGTATTTATAGTGAGACGGTTATGACTTTTTTTGACGATCGGTACCTATTTATTATTACTATTTTTATGCATTAACTCACCTTTTTCTTGAAACTCCTTGGTGTTTTATTATACCTTAATAAACTTTTAAAATGTTACAAAAATAAATTTTCGCTTCCTCTAAACTTGTTCTCAAAATTCATCCGTTTTCAAGGAAAATTCAGAAAAATTTAATTAACTAAAAGGCAGGGCATTATACATTACGTTGTTTCCAACTGAATACGCATTGAAAAAGAAGGTTATATACATTATACAGGGTGTCCCGAAACTCCCGCCTTCCCCTTTAGGTGCTAATTCTCCATGCAAAAATAGTAAGAAAAGTTCCTATAAACATGTGTCCGGAAATGCTTCCTAAGGGAGCTGCGGCCCTCTAAGGATGGCGCAAAAATAGGGGTTTTTACTAATTATCTCGGAAATGATTTGGGACAACTTTATGAAACTTGGTTACGTTTTTTTGATTATTAAAGGTTATTGTTTTACAATATTAGCCAAAATTAATTTTATCCAGGGGCGGAGAAACGAGAGGTCGGTGTTCTTTGTTTCTACATATTAATTTTCCATTTGACATTTTTAGTACTTTAATCCCTGATTATGATTCCCTGGTTAATTCTGCATAAAAAAAGGCCTCTTTACAATTAGCCATATGGCAAGCCGTTTTCGAGTAAAAGCGGTCTAAACGAAATATTGCGTATTCGTTTGCTAAATGCGCATTATTTATTATTTAAAGTAGGCGTAAAACAATAACTTTTATTAATCGAAAAAAGTTAACCAAGTTTCAAAAAGTTGTCCCAAATCATTTCCGAGATAATTAGTACACCTATTTTTGTGCCATCCTTAGAGGGCCGTAGCTCCCTTAGGAAGCATTTCCGGACACATGTTTATAGGAACTTTTCTTACTATTTTTGCATGGAGAATTAGTACCTAAAGGGAAAGGCGGGAGTTTCGGGACACCCTGTATACATTCGCAAAGGTGTGTCAAACTGGCCCACAAGTTAGCGCCTCTTGGTGCCACTAAAAAAAATATATTGCGCTCACAGTAATGAAAGTTATTTAAATAAATTTAAATTTAACGTGAAGTTAGCCCCCGCTTTTAAAAAAATTAAATTCTATTTTTATTTATTATTTGGCGCCTACTTAGCGTCATTTGACTGCGCTGAAAGAAAAAAAGCTTTTAAACAATTTTTCATTCTTCTACCAAAATTGTTTAAAAATGTTATACAACACCAAAATTTCGCGTGACAGAAATGTCACGCGACAACAAGGATCAGACTTGTTAACGCCATAGTTTTTTTTATTACTAAAAAATTTTATACAAAAAGACAATTTTAAAAAAATAAGTTTTAAAAGTGTTTCCATAATGGGTCACTTAAACATCAAAGGTCAGGAACTGTTCGTTCCTGAACTCGAAGGATTTTACATATTTAATGTTTTTTCCACGCGCTGTCTGTAAGAAGAAAACAAACCAGGTCATGTGACATTTTTTGGGATTTCTTCGGCTTAGATATACTATTGAAATAATTTTGCCATTTTCATGTAAAAAGCGCATACTGATCTCACGATCCCACAAATACTGTTCGTATGTCAGTATCGTTTTATAAACAGTGGCTATGAGTATTTCATTCATAGTATCGAGCCAAGATCATAAAAATGACACAGAAACTTGCTTTCAGCAAATTGTTTTATACCAATGATTGTTTTATATTTTAAATTTTTATTCTTACAAAGGCATGAAAGATAAAAAATGTAAAAAAATACAGTCTGTATGTATAGTAATTAGTCTTAGCTCCTTTAAATCGTTAACATAGTACCATGTGGACATATGATAAATGTAATTAGACATTCTTTAAATGAAAAATATAATTACTTTAATTCTCTAATTCGCTAATCACCATTTCCTTCTCTGATTTATGTTTAGTATATTTGACTTTTCAATTTCCCGTAAAGTTTCATTGTCAGTTCCAAGAATAATTGACGCTCACTAATAGCCCAATTTATCTGAGATGATATCTGTTTCTTATCGTATAACATCAGTTTCAAACTGACACAGTCACGATCAGATCACACGTTCTACTGATGGCATGCATTAGTAGATAAGATAGTAAACTCAAAATCTTGTATCGATCCGTAATTCCTCCTATTCTTCACTCGCCTTAGCTGTTCCATTCGTGTAATCAAGACAATTAAGAATTATTTAAGTCAGCACTCAAAATTAGACAATTGATTACAAAAGTAACTGCAGTAAAATAATTAGGTTTTTGGTGTTACAAGAGCGAAAGAGAAAAACTAATTTTAATCTACGTATCCCAAAATGCAACTTATTTAGTGAATATTTTCTACGAATGCGTAGAACGGACATGTGTTTAAACTTAAAATTATGCATTAATTGCAACTTTATATAAACAAATATCAATTTATTGCCCATATAAATTAATCCAAATGCAGGACAATATTATTAGACAATAAAAAATAATAATCAATACAGGCACAAATAAGTAAATGGGTAAATATGCAGTGGCGGCTCGTGATATTGTCTGCAGATATTTTGAAAGACAATTAACTAGCAATATGATTACAATTTGTACATTTCCCCACCACCCCCGAGGTAAAAGATATTAATTTGGAAAATTGGAAGATATGCTGCTTCTTCCAAAGAGAGGTTCAGCCTCCCCTGCCTCCCCTGACGAGCCGCCACTGTAAATATGTATATAAGGCAATAGCAGACATGATTATATGGTACATATTGTATAATTAACAAATACATAAAATGAGAAATGGAGAAAATAAAGAAAATTGAAAATTGCTGAAACTTATGTAGACATAAAATGATTAAGCAAATACTGGTGAGGGACTTATATGAGTCTACCTAAGTTACAGTGATTGATATCACATAAATCAGAAATTATGTTAAAGTTATGACGAATGAAACTTTATGATGATGTTTGTTCTTGAGACATCGTCTTGGGACATGGAAGTAAACATGATAAATTAGGGTAGGTGAAATAATTAAGTTACTCAAGAGCTTATATATAGTATATCTAAAAACCGCTGCCCAAGGAATCACTACTTCCATATCCGGATTTTCTATTCAAGTCACACAACGAAAAAATTTTGTATGTGGAAATAATTGTTTATGGAACTTTAATAATATAATATTTGAAATCCTCTACCCCAAAAACCCATAAAACGATACCCTACATCGGTAGTGGAGTGGGGGTGGTGATAAGGGTGGGCGTGGGGGGCGTATCAATAAAAAAAATATTTTGTGGTTTCTTGTTCTTGTGCACACACTAAATCACAATTTTTTTTCATTCCCTTTAATAATGGAAGTGGTAATGGGAGTGGCTAATGCCAAATTTTTTGAGACCTTATATTTTCTTGTCTATATTAAAAATCCATTTTATGAACTCTTACCTGCTTGATTTACCTATTTACCCCAAATTTACCCCAATTTACCCCCCAACCCTTCGACGGAACAAGATGAAAATACAATCTAGTTCTAGATCTCGTTAAAGTACATATGTGTACCAAATTTCAAGTCAATATCTCAAACGGTTCCAGAGTAAACGTGCGCACAAGAAAAAATTACAGACCGACAGACAGAAATTTTTTTTTCGCTCAAACTTAAAATCTCGACGTTTCATGACATTCTAAGCCTATTTGAACAATAAAAATTTTTAAAAATTTTTTTGTCGTTACTATACTTCCACGGGATGTGGAAGTAAAAGTAGGTGTACCTGTTTGTAACATCTTTTTATCTGTTTTTATTTTACAAATTTTATGTGAATTTTTGACTTGCCTTATCCACTTTATTGTGGCAACCAGAGGTAAATAAGATTATTATTATTATCATTATTATTATTATTCATCACACCATGTTTTCACAATATTAATTTGCGATTGTAGTCCAGCATATTCATCCAGAGTTTTAACAGAGGTATTTAACTTTAAGTCATTAGCAAATATAAGATTATTACAGTCTAAAATTTGTGAAATGTCGTTGATGAAAACTGTGAATAACAGCGGCCCTAGATTAGATACCTGCGGGACCCCAGAAGTTGCAATATACAAAACAGTTATATATACCGTTATATATTACGTATTGTATCATTTAAGGGGGATGTAAATAGTAGTACTACTGAGTTTCTAAATCCGTAGCCAACTAATTTATTTATAAGAGTATAATGATTAATTCGGTTGAACGTCTTCGAGAAATCTGAGTAAGTTACATCTACTTGGTCTCTATTTTTCATATAAACTGAAATACACTTATTGATTATTATTGGAAGATTTGACGATGCTGAGCGCTTTTTAAGGAAGCCATACTGATCTGGTGATATAAATGATTTAATATGTGGATAAATCTGCGAGTACGAAGCTATTTCGGGGACCTTAACAAAGTTACACATAGATTTAACCGGTATGAAAACAGCGGCTAGAGATAGTAGCCAAAACGCACGAAGATACCCGAACGGCCTCAGACGTGCGCGGAAACAAACGAGAGGAGTATTGAATGAGCGCATGCGCATGAGCTATGAATGTCATTTTGTACAATTATTAGCAATATTTGAGAGTAGACGATATTCTTACAAGTTTAGAATTATTATTATATAATTTACTGATCATATTTTATACGTTTTAGGCCGAGACAAAGTTTATAAAAGAAAAAAAATTATTACCAAATTATATGCCGGATAAAAAATTGCTTTATACAGTAATTAATGATGTCTTAAAAATTATCGTCTTACAAAAAATTGGCAAGGGGTGAAAATGAAGGAAAGATCGAAGCTAATAAACCAGAATCAAAACCGGAGTCTACCATTTTACCAGAATGAAACTCGGATGATAAATAATAGTTATATTTAGCAATTTTTTTCCAACCAGTGGCATCAACCCGCAAGTCGTCGAATGGGTTGAAATTTAAAAATTGTAAAATATTTATACATGTCCTTTCTATGCTCAAGTACATTCCAGACACATTTAAAAAAAAATATTGCAAAAAATTATACATACAGGGTGACTTAGAGTAAAATTCAGTTTTTAAAAAATCATAACAAAATGATTTAAATTGTTCAAAAAATTTTATTTTAAAATTAAGATACTACATACATACGGATTTTATTTTTTACACACTACGTTATCCAAATATCGGCCATCTTACCTACAGCACTCCCCCAATCTGGTCCTTAAATTTTGGAAAACTCGTCGACAGACTTCAACAGGAATATTGATAAGGGCTTCCCGAATGTTGTTTTTAATTGGTTCGTATTGGCCGGGGGATTGATGTAAGCAACACTCTTTAAGTATCCCCATAAAAAAAATCGGGGGACGTTAGGTAAGGTGATCTTGAGGGAAGGGGATATCACCAAATCTGAAAATAATTGCTCTGTGTGCCATCCTGTTGAAACCAGGTCCAATTGGGGTCGTATCCAGAAAGGTTCTGAAGAGCCGAAATAAAAAAGTGCGAATGTTGAAATGTTTTCCAAAATTTAAGGATCAGGTTGCTGTGCTGTAAGCAAGATGGTCGATATTTGCACAACGTAGTGTTAAAAAAATAAAATCCGCATGTATGGAGTATCTTAATTTCAAAACAAAACTTTTGAACAGTTTAAATAATTGTGTTATGACTTTTAAAAACTGAATTTTACTCCGAGTCACCCTGTAGGTAATGAGCAAACTGTCGTCAGTATTTCTATCATTATATCTGTATTTTGAGTTATTTCTCAGGTTTCTTACCCACGTTTCTTGAAAGGCTCATCAACAACATCCGGCAATGGTATTAATTTTCTTCGTATGATTAACTCTATCCCCTAAATTTGCTTTGTGATTGGACTTTCGTTCGAATTATTACAGAAACGCAAGATTTCCTCTCATAACGATCTCCTAGTAATTTACTCTTTCATCACCCAATAACTATTTATCTCGTCTTTTCCTAACGTTAGTGTTTATTATACGTAAGTGTCTAGTGAACCGCAAAAACTGCAAGTTATTCTATTTTTCATTCGCAGAAATTTTCTTTGGAATATAAAATGTTTTTTAGAGTTAGAATTGAAATTTTATTTATGACGAAAATATGAAAAACTAACTAGAGAAATTATTTAAATTAGTTTATAACGGCTTAACACTGGTGTGTCATGCTCAAAATAAGGCTCCGTATTTCATTAAAATTCTCTATAAGTTAATAAATAAATGCATTAAAGTTCAAAGGAGGCTGATACAAAGTTCGAACTTCCTTCTTATTTGATTCTATATTTTCTTTATAGGATTTGAATCTGGGATTATTGCTGATCACTTCATGCAGGATGTAACAACTTGGGCAAATTGGCGTACCACTCGAGATATGGTCTTACACTAACGTGAAATTAACCCCTAAAAACGACACAAATGGCACCAGGTCTTAGAATGTCGCAAACATATCTGTGTGCTGTCAATCTTTTTCCGTTTATGATAACTGAATCTATGCGTATGTTCTTCCCTACGCCTCACATTCTGAAACTAAAGTCAGGCACATTAAGCAGGTTACATTAACCATTTTACCTGATCTTCTAGATACCCTATTTCGCCTCTCGGTGGTAGTTAAGAAAAAATTGGGTCTTAGCCGGCTCATCATTTTATCGATTGACAAACTGCAGCCAAATCTTTTGACAGCACTGACGAAAGGAAAAGTTATATTCTCTAAGAATAATTGATGTTTATGTATTCGCCTCCCCGTATCTTAGCTAATTCAGTAGTTAAAACAAATTGTTGTTAATGAACAACTTGTCTGAATGCAATCGGACAATATTGGACAAAGTCAATTTTTATAAAAATTAACTTTCTAATAAAAGATCAGCCAATTTTCTCTGCATTTATTCAAATGTGTAGGTTTATCTCTCAGTATTGAAACAATTTTTTCCAACTTTAGCTATATTTAAAATAAAATCAGGAATAGGTTAGGTTTGGAAAAAGCCTCAAAACTGGTCATGGCGCATAAAATTCTCAATATGAACGTAAAAGAACACGAGCCTTTTTCTGAAAATGAGTATTAAGAGTACTGTAATCTTTTAAAATGTGGTATTTTTCATGTTTTATTTTTAATATGAAAGATACGTCATTATTTCTTCTTATTCTTTTCGTTAGTATTTATTGTCTAGAATATCTTTCATTTTATTGTTATTTTTTTGAGGTTTTATTTGTTTTTTTTTTACAATATGATATACATTGTTATATGTAAAAATACTTCATAGATCGGTTTTAAAATTTTATATTTTTCCTAGTGTGTTGATATATCTAACTGCAAAGTAACTAAGTGTTTGTATTTTTGTTCCTCTTCTGATTAATTTACAATATTCAATAAGTATACATTAATATTAATGTACAATGACTACTACTATATACTATGTTGACATAGCTACATAGGTATCTAAATAAATGGTTTTTAAATTTTCGTTTCATTTAATCGATCTTGTCCACTTTTGTTCAGTTTTGTTCAATTTTATTCAGTTTTGTCCACAATTTTTGATTTTGTCCAACGGAAATAATTGGACAAAATCGTCAAATTTTGTCCTCTTGGACAAATTCAAACAACCCTGTCTCCACGCAAGAGAAACGGTTCTTTGTGACATCACAAACGATTGAGCTAAGTTAAATCAATAAACATATGATTGACTCGGTCATCTTGACAAAAGCGGGAGTAAGGCTGAATATACAAAGCCATCAGAACTAAACTTATCTCCTATTTTATTTAGCAAATAAGATTTTTAATCAGTATTTTGAGTGTTTCTTACTTTTAGCATCACCAGGACATGAAAATTATACAATTTTTTTATAACATACTGAAAGTAAAAATATAACAAAAGACACTTTACTAAAATTTGCTAAACGAATGTAACAAAACGATGACATAATAGTACGGTACACAGAGGTGAAAAATATGCAAAGCGTAGATAATCATATGTAATGATAACACAGGTCAACATTTAGTTTGAAAAAATATACCGGACTCTACCTAGGTACCCAGGGGTTTTTGGGGTCGCTGATTCCGAAGCCGAGGTCGGTTAAGCTCTATCACGTCAAGTTAAAGATTCTTTGAAGGTCAAACTAAGAAGAGGTGGTTGAAAAAATCTGAAAAAATCTGAAAAAATTCACACATAGCTGAGTCTAAATCCGGTGGTCGCTTACCCTTAAAAGGCATCCGGAGGTCATTTCAAGGTAAATTTGAGAAAAATAGTAAAAAAAAATCTGAAAAATTTATATATAGGTTTTTGGGTCGCTGAGTCTGTACCGATGCCGGTTGACCTCTACCAGTTTCAAGGTCATTTGAAGGTCAAACTAAGAAAGGGTGGTTGAAGAAATCTGACATAATTTACACCTAGGTTTTTGCAGTAGCTGAGTCCGAATCCGGTATTCGCTTACCCTTAAAAGGCATCCGGAGGTCATTTCAAGGCTAATTTGAGAAAAACAAAGGGGAAGCTGTCAAAAAATCTGAAAAAATTGATATATAGGTTTTTTGGGTCCCTGAGTCTGTATTCGATATCGGTTGACCTCTACCACGTCAGTTTCAAGGTCATTCGAAGGTCAAACTAAGAAAAGTGGTTGAAAAAATCTGAACAAATTCACACATAGGTTTTTGGGGTCGCTGAGCCGAATCCGGTATTCGCTTACCCTTGAAATGCATCCATAGGTCATTCCAAGGTAATTCTGAGGTCATTTCAAGCCGGAATTCGTCCGCCAGCTTTTGATGCACATGAAGACTCTTCGGCTATTTTTTTCTGTGAAAGTTGACCAGCTTATATTCACCACATGAATCCTGTGGAACGCAAAGACTTTAGGTATAGTTGCAGAAGCAGAGCGAACATGCATGTAGAGAGTACCTTGAGTATTCGATAGATGGCGCATGCCCACCGAGTTGGGGTAGAAGAGGGATATAAGTTCGGCGCGAATCACGGGCTTTGGCTTCACTCACTTGAAGCTCAATTATGTCAGGATCAAAAGTACTTTAATGGTTTTTTGAGTCAGACAAACTGACAAGGAGGCAGACAGACTCTCAGATAGAAACATTTAGTCATTTATTCAGACAGGAAGATAAACCGAATTGCCGACAGGAAGGCAGGTAGAAAGTCAGGATGTCAGATAGATGGACAGAGAGAAAATGCAGGCGGACGATAAATACAGACTAACAAGCAAACAAACAGGTGTGCAGGTATAAAGGCAGACAGATAAACAGACAATAAGTAGGCAGGTGAGCATTCGTATACATTTTTTCCAATTCTTTCACCTCCTATTCTTACTTTAACCTTCAAACGACCTTGAACATGAGGTGCTAGAGGTCAACTGATATCGGATTCGGACACACCAAAAACCTATGTGTGAATTTTTTCAGATTTTTTCAACCACCTTTTCTTAGTTTGACCTTCAAATGACCTTGAACCTGACGTGATAGTTCTTAACCGACCTCGGCATCGAAATCGGCGACCCCAAAAACCCCCGAGTACCTAGGTAGAGTCCGGTGTATTTTTTTCAAACTAAATGTTGACCTCTGTAATTTTTCAGGCGATTCTTGTATCAAAAGGTATCTTCTTCAGTTTCTGTTTGGTTCCGATACTTGCTGTTAACCCCAAAGGGTATACACTACTCCAAAACGGAAAAATTGAATATTTGAAAAAGCAAAATGAGAATCTAAGTAATGCTACATATTAACGAAAAACAGTGTTTGAGATTTTCCTTAATTACTGGCCATTACAGTAAGAAAATTAAGATATTTTTATTAAAAAATGGATGACGCATTGCTTCGATCATAAGTTTTTGTTATTTAGGCTACCCTAATCCTACAGATATTTAAAAACCAAATTAACTAATTTTTTTTAGCTCCACCATTTTTTTTTATAAAAGTAACATTTAAGATTTATTGAAATATTTACAATATGAAGAAAAAAATTTACGTTTTTTCGAAAATATCTTTGTAGTTTAAAGTGTATTTTTTTCCTAGAGCAAGTGCTTTAAGCGGACAAAATCAATTGAGCATCTACGTAATTAACGAAAACTATATAAAAAAAATATATTTGAGAATTATTTTTAATGGCAAATTACAGTCATAAAATGGTGACATTGGATGCCATTTTTAAACTTCCAAATCTCTGAAAGTATTAATCTTACAAAAATAAAAAAATATATAATGCATTTGGTCTCTTTTTGGTCTGTAGCATTTTTCTCCGCTAATGATAATACTGTGCCTGTTTTTTCAAGCTAAAGCCGCAATTTTTAAGTTGTTATAATTTAGAAAATCAATAAACATGAAAAATTGTACCTATAAAACATTTTTATCACAAAATTTGATTCTTTTTCAACTTCAATTATTTTTTTTTTTTTTTTTGATGTCACTATCCCAAAGAATGGCATTCCCATACAAAAATGTTTCTTTGATTCATTTACTACTAGTTATAAAAAAAAAACGAAAAATCGTTATGACAGCCATTCTAAATTAAAATTTCTAAATTTTCTTCATTGTAGTAAAATTATGTTATAACATTTTAGCATTAGCATCAATATTATAAAGATAAAATAAGTTATAATGGAAGAAACAGTTTGCTTAATTAACATTTAATTCCATCTAAAACGGAAGAAACTAAATATATATTATTTGATTGAATGTGCATAAGAAAGCAAAAGTATTGTTTATAATTCATTATTTGTGGCATATTAAAAAAAAAGAGCAAAAATATTCTCGAACCATCTAAAACGATCTGTCACATATAGTGGAGTAAAATCAAATGTGAATTATGAGTTTGAATGATACCGAGGTATAACTAGATGAAACCTATGTTATATTGTAAAGGACATTTTAGGGCCTAGAAATTGAGAATTTACAACTTTTTTTAGTAGGACCGAACTTTGAAAATGGCCGTTAAAGGCGACTAAGCTTCAATTCGAAAAACTACGTTTTTTTAAACATTTATCGCTATATTAATTCAACTGTAAAAGCTATAATTTTGATTTCTCGCACACGTATACTCATCCAATGGTAAATTGAAAAATTCGAAAGTATTCAACATTTTTCAAAAAATATTTAGTAAAAGTAGAATCGTCAAATATATGCATGGAAAACTTCACTATGCGGTGGTCTATGTGAATTATTGAAAATTTCTATACACATATATGGAGTCAAATATAGTCGAAGCATTGAAAAAGTTTTTAAAAAAAGAATTATGACGATAGGTTAAATATTTATTGAAATACGAATTTTTATCAAGGAGCGAGCGAATGGGCCGGACGCTGATGTGCGACTGCCGGGCAGAAATCACGGGCGCTCACGTCTAAGAAATATGAAATTATTATTATATTTAGTCTAATAATATCGGGGTACCGCGAGTCTGCTTGCAGTTAATACGATACTAAAAATATCAATATTAGTGTAATAAATAGGGATTCTAAAATGACCGATCGGGGACAAAAAATATGGTATAAAGCTGATTTCTTGTTAGATGTTCCTAATGGGCCCAAGAATGATAATCCAACGAGTCTCTATGAATCAGCTGTGAGCTTTCGCCGCCATCTTCAAGAAATGGCTGAAAATCGAGGATTTTTGCACTTAATGAAAAATATCTAAGTTAATATTGGAGTTATCAAAATTTTACAAAAAAATTTTTTTCTAAATTATAAAATTTTGCGTTTGTTTATGTATAATATGCTATACCTTAATCGAACTACGTATAAGATATTAATTACTGAATGAATCTTAATTATACGCAAATATTTTACTCACCTGTTTGTATATAAACATTTTTCAAGAATACATTTTTGTTAGTTTTGAAATTGAGCATCTTTGAGTGCATAATTCTATTTTATTATTCATTAGATATTTTGAATTACTTAAGAGAATGGTAGGTTCTAGGGTATAATAGTGTTATTGCTTTTTCTATATAAATATCCTCTTACATTTTATAATAGTTCTTTATTGTAAAAAAATTATTAAGACTTTCTTAACAAAAAAAACCTATTAACAGTAGCTTATGGTCCCCTGATATGTATAGTCACGTAGTGGGAGAGCGCCCGTGACTCAATTACATGGCTATTGGCATAGCTAAAAGCAGAAAAGTTTGTTCATAACTACCAGCGCGTCTTGTAAATTAATATAATTTTAGTTAATTCCTGAAAACATAAAATATTCTACGTCCTAAAGATTGGAAAAAGGAAACCTTTTAATATTCTGCTCAAAAGTGAGGCTACCACCAGATAATGTGTCATTATCTTTATGACTCTAAATAAAAGATTAGTAATTTGATCCGCGTGGGAGAAGAGTTATTTATTTAGATACATAGTAAAGAGCTCAAAATAAATATAAATTCTATAAACGAACCTCGATATCTTATGTACAAAAATTTAAGGGCAAAAAAATTCACGCATATTTCAATTTAAATTAATTGCCTCCCGCAGTTCGAAATATCTCTTATTAAAAAAGTGCAGGAGTAGAATGCTCTCGAAAATGAAAAAAAGAGGGAATTTGAGTGAAAAGTAAATATTGACATTCTGTGTCCCATTTTATCTGATAAGACACACGAACTTCCAGAATTAGTAAAGTACTTGCACATCAAATTGCACTTCAAACAAATGCACTTGTAAGAAAACTAGCCAGCATGTCTAGTAATTGCAAAGGACATTCTTGTTTTAATAAAGAGTTGGTTGCAGATAATGAATAATAATTTTATATGCATTTTCCTTTTCAGTTCTTAACTATCTTTATCATTTATATTTCTGTGTATTTATTTTGGAATTTGTTGAATAAATAGACCGTAATAAATATGTAAAATTTTTGTAACCCCGTGTACATTTTTGTAGCTAGAACTGCTTTAACGATAATGTAGAAAATAATAATTATGATATGAACAATATAATAATTTCAAAGAGGTAACATTAACACTTATGAGTACATGTAGTGGGTCTAGAAAAATAGTGAATTTTATATACTTAAACATGTAAATACGCAGGGTGTCCCCAGATGGTTACTTATACCACAAATGCACGTAAATTTCATTTTTTTGACAAAAAGTCACTTTATAAAAAAATACGATTAATGTGTAAAAGTAAAGAGCAACTTTTTCAAATGAAATTTTCATTAAAAATGAAAAATAAAAATAGCTTTGAAATTTTTTTGCACCCTGTATAGGAAAATAATTTTTTTTTAACCCAAATCACAATACTTTTTAGCAAGCAAAATATTTAAAAAATAATTCTTTAAGTCAATTTGTGGTATAGATCACTGCATCCAGAGACACCCTGTGCATCAAGAGAAGCAGAATCTTATCATTGAAAAGCTACTCTTGTAAAATTTTGAGGCCTCTGATAATTTTGATTACATTAAGAAACAGCTTCAGCCTTTTTTGGATATCCCGACGAAAGCTCACAGCTGATTCGTGATGATTATTGTTTGTGGGCCAATTCTGAACCATGCCAAAATTCGACTTTATACCATTTTTGTCTAGCAAAAAAAACCTATTTACTGAACTATATATGTGCGTCCGTGGTTCGAGCACGGCACGGCGCGGTGGCAGCCACATCTCACGTAGGCGCTCGTTCGTTCGCTCGTTGAATAAAATTCATAATTCAATAAATATTTAACCTATCGACTTAATTCTTTTTTTAAAAACTTTTTGAACTTTTTGACTACATTTGACTCCATATATGTGTATAGAAATTTTCAATAATTCACATAGACCACCGCATACTGAAGTTTTCGATGCGTATGTTTGACAATTCTACGTTTATTAAATATTTTCTGAATAATTTTGAATATTTTCGAAATTTCCGATCGACCATTGGACGCGCTCAGGTTTTAAGTATACGTATGCAAAAAATCAAAATCATAGCTTGTACAGTTGAATTAATACAGCGATAGATGTTTAAAAAACATAGTATTACGAATTGAAGCTCCGCCGCATTTAAAGGCCGATTACAAAGTTCGGTCCTACTAAAAAAAGTTGTAGATTCTCATTTTCTATGCCCAAAAATGTCCTTTACAATATGACATAGGTTTCGTCTAGTTATACCTCGGTATCACCTACCTTCAGAAAACAGCGAGATAGAGAAGCGATTTTACTCCATTAATAGGCCATTTTTAAGAACGAATATTATAGCGATGATCTATTTAAAATATTGCAACTCTGCATGCATTCATTTGTGAAAATGCAGATACCAAGTTATTCAAAATTTATTTTATATATTTTACATTAAAGTAAAAATAAAGAAACAAAAGACTGTAACAATTTCCAACATCCAACTACGTATAAATTTTCTGAATTACTATTAACTAAATCTGATCAACGTTTCAACCATGTTCTTATTGTAAACTAAAGCAAACCGACTTCGTGATTCCTTGATTTTAATTTCAGATTTTTGAAGCATGCAATCCTACTCATTTAGACTTTATCTCAGACTTAGAACAGATACCTGGTTGTTACCGTCCTTCATTTAGCTTGTTGATTGGCAGCTAATTTTGCGCTTCTTAGAGCTCGTAAACAGGGAGGCGAGATTTCGAGCTTGTAAACAGGGAAGCGGGTGTTGTTCCTGAGCAAATAGGTACAGCTTGTCCTATATCTCATTTACATAATTTGGTCAATTATATCCGGTCCATGGACGGAAACATTAAAAAAGCGCCAGCGTCGTCGAGCCTTTGATCAACTTTTTGAATTAAGCTGTGTACGTAGGCACGAATAATTTAATTTCTTCGAATGACAAAGTATTTTTTAAATTTTAGTAAATGCGCAAATAACAATTTATTGGGTTTAAGTTCATTTTGTATTTCTTTAACCTCTATTAAAGAAAATTGAAGCACGTATAGAGTTGCTAAGAGCAGAAACTTGTTCTTTTTTTAATAAGTTCCGCTTCTGTTTACACCCTTTAATAATCATTTAAACTTATTATTTACAAGGTGTCTCCAAGTGAAGCTATTTTTTTATTTATTGTAGAAGAAACCTTTCTTTATTAAAAAATCAAAAACCGTAATAATGCAGCTACAGCATAGTTCTGTATTTCTGTATATACCAGAGGATCACCCATTTGGAGCTTGGTGGTAATCGTCTAGTGGTTGAAGAAATGTTGCGTGACGATGTAACGTCATGTATGTTACAATCTTTTAAGTTATATTTCACCATTTCCTCCTTCAATAATTACGTAGAACACAGGCAGTTTCCGTCTCTTGAGCGATTGAGTCACAGTGTTTAAAATAAGTTTTTTCCTCTTATCCTCTCTCAGACCTTTACTAACCAAGTCGCCAGTTACCACTTCGTTTTCGTGTGTCGTGCGAGTTGGACGTGTATTATAGTTATTAAGGTACCAAGGGTGTTATAGGGATAATAATGCACCGAGGTCGGCAGTGTACAATTCCGAGGACCTCTGGCCCGAGGGAGTGTACGTCGACCGAGGGCGTCATTATCCTATAACACCCGTGGTGCCTTCAACGTTTAATGTCCTGCAAGTCTGTTATTTAATTCGATTTTTTTTTTTGACATTTACGATTTATTAATTTGACATCTATTATGTTCAGAACGATTTGATTTAAAAGAGAGTAAAAATCAAAATTGTTTGTGAACGCCGCCGTTGCATAGCAACGCATTTTGTTTGTCAATAACGCTATCATAATTTGCTTGTTTTGGGTTGTATTATAATTTTATAATGCCCTAGGGCGTTATAGATATTCATAACGCCCTAGGGCGTCATTTTTCATTTAATGTATCTCAAAATAGGGTGGTTATTGTAAAATAACAGACTTGTAGGACATTAATTAAATTAATGTGCTAAGGTTAAGTGTCATCTGTGGAGCGATGCATATGAAGTACACCGATAAAAAGTAAGGCATATCTATGTTTATGTTATGAAATGCAACACATAAACGTTGTATTACTATTAGCCCAATTCAGTCACATGATTCATTTGTTTATTGATTGTAAACATATCTACATGAAGTAAATTGCCAGTTACATATATTTGCGTAAAGTAAAACAAAATAAAACATATGTGAGTGGTAATATAAATGCAAGGGAAAATGGAAAAATGTCCACTAAAAACTTTCAAACTTTCAATATTGACAAATCTAAAACTCCTGATACTCCTACTCTTCTGAAATCATTTGTAGTTAATATTCTAAAATTCTACTTTCTAAGCATTTGCTCTGAAAGTGAAACCAACTAATATAAAAAGCCACACAAAGCAACAACTGCTCAGACGATAAGTAAATGAACCATACAATACATTTTATAATAGATCAATTCACTTTCGGTTAATTTTTTACCATTTCAAATATAGCCGTAATCGACCAAATCAGTTGGACGCAGCTGTATATTTCACCATCCAAGTTAATGGAATTTGCTACCCACAGAGGAAAGTACAATAAAACTGAGGAGTGGTTGTTATAGAACTCAGAAAAATCTACGAAATTCATTTCTCCATACTGCAATGAAATCTGATAAGATTTTAATCCGACAGAGCGTTTTCTCTATCAGTCTATGTAAATTTCTAGAAAGTGACTGTTCATCCGATAATAATGGCTTTGGGGAGAGGTATTGAAAACGGCGATATCCATTAGTCGACGTTAATTTTTGAGAAGTTACTTTTCATCTAATAAGAGTTTGGGGCAAGGTACCGGATGACGACTTGGCCACATTTATGCCGAATGGCGAATTTTTAATTTTAATCAAAACTTTTAGGAAGTCCAATAAAGTCTCATGAAATGAGGAGACGGAGATCTCAAAAGGGGTAGTTTCAAAGCGAAGCGAAGTTCTGTTATCCCCTATCAAGTTATATGCCCTGAACGCATTTGCAAAAATTGGAAAAGCTCTTATATATTATTACCTTAAAAAGCACACCTAGCCACAAGTGCATCAAAAGTTCAATAAACGTTATTAGCTCAATCACGACCCTTTCAAACCCAGACCATCCATTTCTTGAGGTAGTGACATACGTATTACACTTAATTTAGTGTGGTACATTCGGTATTTAGTCATTATAACCCGTGTTGACCTGTATAAACCACCAAACTGGTACTTGACCATTTAATAATTCCGAGTGAGTAAGTCAGAATTGGAATAGCGCATGTATTGGTAGCTTTAATCTTATCAGATAAATTCAGAAGGGTCCTACATGTAACATGTATTCGCTTCTAAAAGTCAGCTGTAAGCTTTTTTTTATACCTCTTAGCTGAATTATTCCTAGATACTTGTAGTTCTCCTCTTCGTTAAGATATTCTATCATGATTTTCGTCGATTTTAAATCCATCATTGTTGGCCAAAATTTCCTTTTCAAGTGTTATTGTCTTGCATTTATCTACTCCTAATTCCATGTGTATAGAGTTGCTGAATTTCTTGGTGATGTTAAGTAGCTGATGTAGTTGGCTTCTAGAATTCGTATACAGCTTAAGGTCATCCATATACAGCAGGTGACTTGCAGTGTTATTGCTTCCACTCCTGTTTTTTATGTTAAATCCTAGCTGACTCGAGTTCAGGGCTTGGCTTAGTGGATCGGTACATACATAACCATTGCGCACTTAGTGTGGATTATGTCCGTGTCAATATTTCGTTCTCTCAGATATGTGCAAACTCGTAGACCAATTAGGAAGTTTCCTATTTTAAAAATATCATGTACATTCAACCTCATTTTGTAGTCTTTCAGATAACTAGTCAAACAAATAAAAAATTATCTCGATATCTGAAAAACTCACGAACTTATTCAATTTCTTATTTGAATACTTCGCCTCGGCTGAAGTCCACCGTGACGTCACAATACACAACGCGCTGACTTGCCATGCCGGCGGCCCGCCGTATGTTCCCTTTATGTGCTCGATTTTCTGAAATGTCACAAAATGTCACTTTTGATTCGTTCGTGCCGAGCCGAATTTTCGAATTTCGCCGTGCAATTTACGATCAAGTTTATATGGAAGACTTCCTCTTTACGTCGTGACATCATACGGCCGTCCCAATGGTGTTTTTCGAAAAATATGAACGTGCCAAAATTGCATGTTTTAGAAATTTTTTCGGCTCTCAAATGCAAGCTGGCTATAAACTGCCGGTGCCTGCCAGCGAGTATAAAGGTGCCCGCGCCCGCTCGCTGTTGGCGGAATCATGTATTGTGACGTAATCGAGCCTCAGCCCAGATGATCGCAGCATTTTAAACTTGGAAGGATCATAACTTTTTTATTTATAGATATAATTAAAAAAAAAAAATTACAGATATTTTTTAGATTTTTACAACTATTTATTATGAGAAAATGAGAAAAATGGAAACTTCCTAATTGGACATAGTGTGTTTCAGAAATCTCACAAAATTCATATCTACTTTATATATCTCCAAAATTTCAATTAGGTAGGAGTATGACCTTTTTATAGTCAAAATAGGCCATGCTTAGATTTCTCCGCTTCTTAACGGCTTGGTCTACTAATATTGTATCTACGATAATTTTGCCCTTGCATTCTTTTGACTTCTTGTAACATTCTTTTTGTTCTTCTGTCATTATGTTGTTGCTGCCTAGATGGAGCTGAATCTTGGTAACGGAGGTTAGCACTTTATATAGTGTCGGTAGGCATATTGTTGGTCGGAATTTAGATGAATTTGACGTGTTATTCTCTTTTGGCAGGAGATAGGTTTTTCCCCTTGCTACAAAACTTGGTAGTTCTCTTGGGTTTCCTAGTACATTGTTGAAGAGTTCCGCTGTTTTATTATGTACGGATGATAGTCTCTTCTGCCAGAAGTTCTGAACTTGATCAGGGTCAGGTGCCTTCCAGTTGCTTGTTATTACTATTATTATTATTATAATTATTTAAAAAAATTATTTTGGGTATTTAGTAGATAACTTTCAAAGAAACCATTCGTTCTTTTTTTATACTATTGATCCAAGTCCAATTACGACAGAACATCAACAAGAAGTTCCCCCTACAAAATTTCTTGTCAACTTTTTTCATTCAGTTAATATGTCACATTCAGTATGAAAAGCAAGAAAATAACCAATCTTTCTATATACTGACGATTCAAGTCTGATCATACTAGTATATGGAAAGCAGGAATAGTTTCTTTAAAAGTTATCTTCTAAATACGCAAAATAACGTTTTTTAATAGTTTATTAACCTGCCAATAATAAAATATATTAATATATAGATCGAGGTACATTGCAACGACGTCATGGTAAGACGTTGGCACATTAAAATCTATTTTTTAGCATCTGTCAGTTTCATTAACATGCATAAGTAAGTATTCTAAAAGATAAAATGTTGAACTGAGTTAAGGAATAACGAGTTTTAAACATTTTCAGAGAATGTCAACTTAGTTGGTAGAACACGCGTCGAGAACAGTGTTAAGTGTCTTAGTGTTCATGCAAACTATTTCTGTGTTAAAGAATAACGAAAACTTGGTACCAAGTAAACTTTACAAAAACTTTGAAACAAACTATTCAAAGTTTAGAACAAGTTACTACTGTGTGAAACAATGTAATACATTATTTGAATGGACCAAATCATCACGTATTCACAATTGATTGTATAATACACCTGCCACGTTCCATTGAGAAATGGATAAATTGAGGCACAATTCCACTCAGATTCTCTGAAACAAGTTACTTTTAAACTTGTTTTGGAGTTGGCCGTATTATTTATTTCGATTTTATATTAAATGAAGAAACATAATATCTGCAATAACTCATTGTAAACATTGAAAAATAGAAGTTTTCCTTGTTTAATAAAAACTTTTGTCATTTCTGCTTGTTTACGGCTTCGTAAGTAAGCACAAAAACTGTATATTCACGGTAAACTCAAATAAAATTCAATTCAAAATTAGAGTAACGAATGGGTGTTATTAACATTTGAATAGGTTTCAAACTAAAAAAAAAACTGATTTATAATACTACGTTAATAATGGGATTTGTTATTCTTTATGTATTGGAGATATTTATGTTCAATAAAGTAAAGCTGTATTTTTGTTCAGAATAAGGAAAGCTTAACATATATATCTATTCCAATTTTGTTGAAATAAACCTGAAAATTCAGAAATTTCAGCAAAATTTATATCTACAACAGAGTTGTTATTTCGAATGTTGTTATCCTAGCATACGTAATATAGCTTATGAGCTACGTAAAGAAATTTAATATACTGCGAACGCTAAAGGGAATAAAATAGGGTCTCGTACGAACTTGAATGGAAGTAGTTGGGAAGTGTACAAATCAATTCTATAACACAAACCTTCGAAAATAAATTAATTTAAAAAAAACTTTTTAAATACAAGCTTTTTATTATTACTTAGGTATACTAAAACAAAACAAAACAAAAAACTGACACCTGTCAAAAATTCTGGTTCTAAACTTCGCTGGGAGATTTTATTTTTGAGAGTTGTCGAAAATTCTTAGGTTGGTATTGCACTTGGTTAATGTTTTTTAGGTTGTGATTGCCGGAAATTCTTTCGGCGTTGCGCGTTGTGCCGGAAATGGATTCAAGTTTCTCAGACTTTTAATGTCATTGTCACTTTTAATAGTTTTGAGCAAAAAACTTATTTTGGACCCAGTTAAGAACCATCCGCAACCACACGGGCTCCTTATGGACTGTGTAGGCCTTACACAGCTATCACTAACTTTAACTACACTTTTTTCGCGAAAGATCACAACTAGTATGACGTCTTCAGATAAAACACGTGTATAGTCTGCACGCTTTAACGCACTAGTCTACCGAATGTTAGGTTAGATTATAAAATATATCTTACACAAGGGGCGTGACTCTAGATTTTTATTTTATTTATTTTAATTTTTTTCACGGAAATCAAATCGAAAGGGTGCAAGTGTGATATATCGTTAAAATCGTATTTTTCACTGCTTTTCGATGGTACGATTACAAACTGTAAGTGATCATAAAATAAACAACTTGTTGTGCCGAAACGGCACTAAACGTAATCCGATCTCAACCAAAACATTTTCAGATCTTCTGGAGCACTAAAGAAACCCTCATGCAAAGTTTATTTGAATCCGTTTAGTAGTTTCGCCGCTATCGTGCTAACATACATACACCCACACACATACATAGATATACAAAAATCATTTTTCAAAAACCACTTTTTTGGGTTCCTGGGGCCTCAGAACGTAAAAATTTGATGTTACCTCAATTTTCGATTTTGGACCAATTTTAGTTCACAATTTTATTGTCGGGAGGTTAATAATTGTCTTAAAAGCTTGCTCATGCAGGCATTGATTTTGTTTGACAGAGATTGTAAGTACCTAAGTAAGTATTTTTTTTCTATTCACGCGACAAAATTTTATGACAATTATTTTTTTTACTTTAATTTTTTTCGTCTTGGTACACCTAAATAAGAATATAATCTTGTCTTTAAAAAGTTTTTTTTTACATTTAGTTTAATTTTTAAATGTTTAGTTACGCATTATGCATTTCTGACAATGCATCGATCACCTTCCGGCTCCATCGTTAGACCCTGAATACCACTTAGGACCAGAGTACTCATCGAGACAAATTCAACGAGTCCAAACTCGGAGGGATTCCATTATATTATTGTTGGGTTCCATAATATTGTACCATAATTATCATGGTACCACAATGTATTGTCATCAGAACCACAAGTGTATGCAAAATTTCAGCTCAATTGGACATCGTATCTCGAAGGGATCACTGACTGAGTGACTGATTGAGTGACGGACTGACTGATTGCTTGACTAACTAACTAATGAACTAACTGACATACAAAACAAGTTAAATAAAAGCTTGTAAAAGACTATGTTTTTGGTCGCTAAACTCGACATGTCAAATTTGCCCCATCAGGTAACAGTTCCTCCCTCACCTCAAAGAATATGCAAAAAACGCTAAAATGCCACTCTTAACAGTTGAATTGTAACTCTTACCATTGGAACCGTTTGCAAAAAAAGGTTACTTCATATTAGGGTCGCTGATTTATGATGCAATGCAGAGGCGAGAAATTGCGCGCGCGAACGCTTCTCATTATTCCTACTGTTTTTACAGTTTAATATGTTTCTATTTCTTTGTGTAAATCTTACAAATTGACTATTTTTTGAACGGGCTTTCCATAAAAAGTTCTTAGGAGGATTAGTCTGATAATGCTTTTTAATTATTTCACACTTATTTATTCACCTTTAGATTAGTACACTCAAACGAAAAATTAAAAAAAATAAATAAATAAACCGTCTTCAAAAAAGGTTGCCTACTGGAAGATTTTTGGCAATGCTGATGAACACACGTTACAAGCGGTCCAGAAACAATAAAAAGTTGGAGAATTGATCGTCAGTATAATACAAAAATTTGTTTGTCAGTAGTACATTTATTGCACCATAAAAACATATGATATAGGCGAAATAAGATGGCAGTTGCAAAAAGAAGAAATTACTCCTACTAGAGAAGCTTTGAAACCTGCTGTGCTTATTGGGATCGGACCATTTCCAGTTAAAGATAACAATTTGGAATTTTGGGAGCTGCGTTATATCAATTTTTATTTTTTCTGTGATTTTGATTTACTTATTATACTCTTCGCAAATACGAAGACGAAGAGTATATTACATTTGATCGGCACATTTCTAAAACCTCAAATATCGCTCGCAGACAAAAAAATTTCATATCATTGCGTTAGTGAACGAATTCTGAACAACTTTCAAAATGTTCGTTTGTCCGTCCGTCCGTCCGTCCGTCACGTTTCTTGTAAGCACGATAACCCAAGAAAGAAAAATCCGCTTGTATTGAAATTTGGACAGTAAGTTAGTGTTAGCTGTTATTGCTTTTGAACAAAATCGATCGGTAAATAAAAATGTTATTAATGATTTAAATTTGAACAATTTTTTTTTGATTTTTGTGTTCTTGCAATTGAATAGAAATCTGGGGGAATGATATTTCACTTTAATATCTAAATATTTATATATTTTACAAATATACATTTCATAATGTAATATATAACCGTGAAAATGTGATTTTAGCTCGTGCCTTATAATGTACAAATTTACATTTTTTACTTGTAAGGTGGTGGTGTAGTTCTTACGCTTTTGACTCGGAATCCAAGGGTCCCGGGTTCGAAACCCAAATGGGGTTTGGTATGGTTTTTTTTATTTTTACTTTATTTTACACTGAGTCTTTTGCCAACTAAGTTCGTACTATAAAATTTAAAATGTCTAAAACTAACACTATTTACAAAAAACTGCGAAGAATATCCTATAGAATGTGTAAAAATTATATAAAAAATTCATTAAACAGGCGAAGAGTACGTTTTTAGCTTGTTTTTATTTTAAATTTGTTTTATTTGTTCCTAAGATGAATTACTGTTTCCTTGTTCGAGATTTTCATTTTTGTTATGTTTATGTTGAAGATAAAATTAGAAAATCTCGATAATTAACAAATTAATTTGGCCAATAGTATGGAGCACATAGGACGATGGGAGACCTCATCTCCCATTAAAACATGGACCAAGATCGTATTCGGTCGACTTCTCTCATTTTTTAGCCACATCAACTAGAAAAAGCACAATATAGAATGGTTTATAGTTCGGGTAAAACCAGATGGCAAGGAGCGCCCCTGCAAAACGTTGAGCTCATGTCACCAAGAAATTGATGAGAAAGAGTATTGGTAGGACCATGTATCTAACAGATAATCGAAACAAATGGCTGGATTCTGGACTGTTTGGCGGGGGTGAGCTTGAGCTCACGTGCACGCGGGCCCATTGTGCTCTCCCCGTAGATGGTGGCATGTTCACCGAGCCTCTCATTCCTCAAGCCAACCAACACTTGTGATGTATTTGAGGAGAAGGCCAGGTGAGATGCCTATGCTGCCATACTGGACCAGAAGTCCCACAACATGGATCCACTTTTCGTTGAGAGAGTAGGGTAGTGACAGAGCACATGCTCGACAATCTCGTCATCCAGATTGCACCCTTTACACTTGGAGTTGTCTATAACTCCGAGTGTATGAAGGTGTTTGTTTAGTCTGCAGTGTTAGTAATTCTACATAAATGCGCAGATTACTCTTAGACATCTGGAGACAGTGTTTGGCTAGCTTGCGACTGGGTGTGGCCAAAGTCTGCTTCTGCTATGTCTGCAGCTGCTTTGACCACTCCAACAGTCCGCGTGGCGTTTGAATGTATAATTCTTTAGCAGGGAACTGTGGACTAAATCCGAAGGTGCTATTGCAGGTTCCGGACCAAATGGCTTGATGCTGTTAGATGTATCATAGAGCAAAGGTAAAACAGCTGAACCCAAATAATGAATGGAACACAAAATGTCTGATAAGGCCCTCTGTTAAGAAGAAGACATCAAATCTAAGACCTTTATTGTATAAAAAGATTATTAATTCTAGTATAGCATGCAAATATATAGTGTCGACATTCCCTCTTATATAATATATAATTTATCCATTGTACATATTATTGAATGTTAGTAATGTGCCGGTCAAATGGCTTCCAAGAGCTTTACATTTTACAATTCTGTCGGAAATTGCGAAGTATGAATAGACCAGTTAATGAATGGAATAATTAGACATTAGATTCTACGAAGAATATTAAACACTGCAAATTATTTTAAATTTTGTGGAAAGACATTACCTATTCTTTTGTACGAAGTTGCGTTAACACAATGCCAACATGACCGAGCATCTGCCCATTCTTCTGTGCAAGTTCATGATGTATTAAATGGTGCAGTAGTCTCTTAGCCACCTCGGCGACCTAATCTTAATTCAATCGATTTTTAACTCTGGTGTTATCTGAAGAACTGGGTTTAACTTGCAGAAGATAACGATGAGGATGATACTATTATCCGCGTTAAAACAATATTAAAACAAATTCCACAAGATTACTGCATAAGTGAAAAAGCAAAATGACAAATCTTTTTAGTTACGAGTTACTGCAATTCTTTTACCATTAAGTAGACATTATAAAACTTTTTAGAAATTTTGGGATACTTAATTTGTTTATTTTGGCTCGCAGAATTCACCACTTGGTACTGAGCTACTGAGATGCGAATTTTCGCACACCCCCATATTCTTTAATTTGAATTATTCGGTTGTTATATTTGCCAAGGTTCGTATTTTTTAATACAATTTATGTTCTGTTTCTTTCGCTAATTTAAATTCTCCATGTTCTCTAGTAGCTGCTCTTCGAGAAGTCAAACACGTCTCTAAGTGAATTCTTGGCGTTCGTTCGCTGGTTTTTGTTAAATCTACAATAATAATTGCAGTAACGCTGGCAAATACTGTTAAATTTGTTCTCTCGTGTCTGGGTTTGTCATTAATATAGATCGAACACAATGTTGGCGATAGCGTAACCCCTTGTGCAGTGCACGTACCATTTTTATTATCAACGAAAAGATTCAAACGTTGATTCAGTACGACACTTCTATTAATTAATGTTTTGACATTTTACTTGACTTTGTACAAGGTGTTTTACGTCCTTTCGAAGTCGCTTATCTTAAAAGAGATGTTCAAGTAATTCATGCAATTCATATATTAAGGACTACTAAAATATAGACCATCTACTCTTTTCTATTGCTTCTATAAATTCCCAAGTATTAAATCATTATATTCATATACTATCAAAACCGAAAATACGCTATTAGACGCAAAGGTATTAAACAAATTAATTAAAATCAAAATACACTTTTCGATTTTATTTTATAAAAATACATATTTTAATACATACTTATATAAAAAATATATTGATGTTAATACATATATTAATATTATTCGATCATCTTTTGTTTTCGAGTAATGATGTCTAATGATTTTTTTTAAATGTTAACCGCCTAGCCTTTATGGGTCTTTATAGATCCTTTTAGCATTATTGCGACTCAGTCAGTAGTTCAGAGTTTACCTATTAGGAGTACTACACACAATCGAAAATCAAAATTAGTGGACCGGAAACAGAGACAGTAACATTTTTCAGAAACACAGGACGATGATTGCAAAACTAAAAAAATAAACGACAAGAACTTAACAGAAAATAATATAAAAAATGTTTTGGAAATTTTCCTAGACAAAAGATTATGCTTCGGTCCACATATTATTATAACTGAGGCCATTAATAAAACCTATATGGCCCATAATAAAATCGTTAATAAGATTTCTTCAATTTCCACTCCAAAAAAAAATTCGCAGTAGGCTTTTATGTTTTATAAAATTGAATGTATCACAATAATGCACTTTTCAGAGATCTACATAAATAAAACGATCTAAATCGGACTTAAAATAAACTTTTTGTCGAGGTAATTCCAAACGAAATGGGAAACACTGGTGTCTTTCAATAAAAATTTAAAAATAAGAATTTTGCCACGAAATTTGATACTAATTTGAGCTGATTCCAATGGCATCCTCGATTTTAAAAGAAAGAAATCGCTAATTAGATTTCTTAATTTTCCGCTCTAAAAAATGACCGCAGTACAAAGAACTTTTTACACCCATTTTCACATACGGCTGTATGGTTTGTAGAACTGCGGGTGACATACAACTGAAAAGAATTCAAATAATGCAGAATAAAATACTACGCTAACCAACTCCAACAGGTAAACACAATAGAGAAGCTGAGCTGCATAGGTTGATACAGATGGCAAGGCTGCCCAAAAATATGTTACATGTAAAACCAGATAATTTGAATTAATAACAGACATTACACAAACACAAGACAATACATGACATACATACACAGTGGAAGAAATACTTATAATGCATGTGGGACATATCCACGACAATCCATGGATAACCTGCTCTTTCCTCTATATATAACACTTCCATTGCATATACCCTCCATATCCCTAACCTCCGTAAAGGACCTTGACAAGAATATTATGTTACAAGCATAAACAAGCATAATAATCAGTGTTATTCAATTGTAAAATACTATTACCTAATATTTTACAACGTATGATAATCAAATGAATTCTTTGGAAAAACTTAACAAAACAATAGTTGAAAGCCTCAAGCATAACATGCCAGTGATTTCACTAAATGCGTGAAGTCACGATAGTTATATCTGTTAGCCATACACTGCCCAAGGCGCTTAGTGCGATTGCAAGCCCTGAGGAATGTATTTAAAATTTGCTGTCAAGTGATTTGTTGCGCTCAACAAATCACCATGCCATATATTATGTGAATGATATTTGTTTCTTTTGACGAAAATACCCGTATTTTTCTAAATATAATAAAGATACTTAAGCATACAAATGCATGATGCCGTAAGGATTTTTTTTTGTTTCTGTACATTACTCTGCAGCTCTCGTTACAGCATATTAAATAGTAATCTTACGATCTTCTTTTGATATACAAGGATTCTGTTTTTGGCACTTCTCCAGCATAATGTGTTGTAGAATATAGGTGTATAAAGTAGTGCATAGTAGATGTTTATTAGTCCGTATTCATCTAGTACACCTTTCAATTACAAAATAGCATTATTCAACTAACCGCAGATATGTTCAGTTTGTGAATCCCAAAACCGTTTATTATCTAGGTGAGTACAGAGCAGCATAGTGTTGCAGTTGGTGTATTCTGTGTGGAAAAGGCCAATTGAATCTAATAAACACTGTTCTTTTTAATTATTACCAGTTCATTGCTTCGAAACCACGAACTGATGATTAATATATAACAAAAATAATAGCGGTCTCAAAACTATGTCCTGAGGTACTCCCATTATATCGCGCTACTCTGACTCCACACCACTTAATTTTACTTTAAATGTTCTGTCTTTCATATAACTCAGTATCGATTACATGATATTTCTGTGGATTTATTTGATCTAAGATCGTGTATTATTTTTTCAATTAAAGACACCAACCTGTTATAATTAATTATTTCAAATATTTTATACAAAACACTTACATAGAGATTTGTCTATAATTTTCAATTTCCATAGCAGGTTCTTTTTTATGGACTAGTATTACAATTACATGCCTGAGCATATTGGGAAAATGTTCATTTACAGACATGATAAATAAATGAACTAATAGACTGGCGGTACATGACCAGTCAGGTGCAACGTTTTTAAAATGCATGCCAATCATATATATGAATATACGCCAGAAACGCAAATTTTAGGCAGTCGTCGCGTTCAGGATGTGCAAATCGATTTTTTTTGTTTTTTTTTGTGTTTTTTTTTTTTTACTTTAAAATGGATGCCAATAGTGCCAAACGAAAAGCCGTGAAAAAAAATCCAGCGGAAATTCATTGGCATGCAGTTTCCGCGCGCAAAACCAGTTTTTTTCATGCGCACATTAAATCGTAAAATTTTTTGGTATTTTTGATTTTGGATGATTTTGATTTTGGATTTTTTTCACGGCTTTTCATTTGGCACTATTGGCATCCATTCTAAAATCAAAAAAAAACAAAAAAAATCTAAAATTTGCGTTTCTGGCATAGTCATGGTAATTACATTCATATATATGATTGACATGCATTTTAAAAACGTTGCACCTGACTGGTCATGTACCGCCGGTCTATAGATATTATCTTGAATATTTTTTAATACTTTAGCTGTTAACCCAAAAAAAAATAAATTTCTTTATTTATGTTTTCTATAGAGCTGGATTGAATATCTTTGAAAACCCTGCCGAAAAATTGTTAAAAAATATTTAATATATCTAACAAAAAAAGAACACAAAATGAAGAGTATACATAATGTATATGGCCCGCATTAAATCAAACTCAATATATCCGTGTATGTGTGTATATATAGACACAAGATTTAATAAATGTGAGGGAGTGGCAAATTAATATGAAGCACGTCAAGCATTTCGTAAAGGTGAACGACGCCACAGGCCTTCGATATTAGGCTTTTGATTAATTCCAGGGAGCTGTGGTATAAATTTAATCATCGCATCTACTAAAACTACGGTGATATTTTAGTGTAAAATTGGTTACATTCCGTTTCCCGTGAATTATGGAAGTATTATTTGAAAGTTTTATAAGTCGGTGTATATAGTGGTTCAAAATTATAGAGTAGGTAGGTATAACGGGGCTGATTGTAGGGTAGACAATATGTAAATAATTTATACGCAAATGAATGTAATTTTGTTAGACGTGATTGATTTAAGAACATATTTCATCATATACAAATGACTAGAAAAATGTCGTACGGAACTGAAGTGAAGTATACAGTGTTGTCGTTCTCTCCCCGTAAACTTTTATAATAATAATAATAATAGTGTTTATTGTGCAAAAAGAAAATAATTATACACAAAAGATAAGAATTTGGCAATGGCGCTGTTCTACTCTCCCTACATTGATTATAATGAGTATCCATAAAATTATTTTATATAAATTAAACAAAAAAGTACCAAATAAATACAAATGTTACATAAAGATATACCATACACTGAACAAAAATAACAATGTGTGCTTTAATAATAATAAAAAGAAGAGGAGAAAAACTGAAACTCTAACAACACAGGTTTACAAAAAAAAAGGGTCTTGTCCTAAGGTTTTCATTTAAGTTTTACGATTACCGATTACTCCTCCAGGACAACATGGACTGGAGCAAGCTTACAAGAATTATTAATAAACTACAAGATATTTCTACTGAATTAAACATCGTAGGAATATCCGTTGCTAACGAAACAACTCCTGTACTTCAGTCCACATGGCACTGCTCATATAATAAGCAACGTTGGGGTCATAGTCAAAATTATAATAATAATAATAGACAAAATAGTTTCCAAAACAGGACACCGAATGTTACATCATTCAACCCATTCCGTGGCACTGGTTTTCAAAGGCAACCTACAAGGAATTTTCAGGGATATTATAACCCTAGTCAAGGTTACAACTAAAATTACCAATTTTACCATAATAATAATCCCAATAATCAAATACCACATACAAGAAATCATTTGCTACATTTGTAAAAGAGTAGGTCACTCTGCAGGAAGTTGTTCCAAAGGAAGACACCAACACCCAAAAGGAGAAGGACGGCACAATTAAGCCCCGACGTCGTCCTTACATATTAGGGGGGTCCGACAAAACCAAACAAAATCATATAATATAAATACACTAGTCGACGAAATCAAAACCAAGACACTTTTGGATACCGGAGTGGACGAAAACGTAATTACAAAAGAGGCACTTAAGAATTATCGAATTCTTAGAAATCATGTAAAATATCTAATGGTGGCCGGAGGACATAAAATCCCTACTTTAGGAGAAGTCGGTGTTTCAAAATGTGTGTCAAAAACTGTTATAATTTATTTACACGAACTTAGTCTGTGTTTATTTTTATTTTCTCTTACCCATTTTTTTCCTTTTTTACAATACGGGTAGTATATTTATATGCACAAAAAGAGTACATGTGGATATATTCTACCTCCCTTAGTAATTTTTTTTATACCTCTGAATGTATATAACATAAGAAGCTGGTGACCAGCTTTGTCAGACGGGGGAGGTGTGTCACGAAAATCTTAAGTTTTAATAAAATTACTTAATGGCATATTCTCTGTAGGTAGGCTTAACTGATTCCTAAATCTAAACAATTTTCATATCTTTCCCAAATTAATTTTATTTATATTATTTAACGTAAAAGTACATTGCACTTTATTACTTAATTAGAACACATAGTTAATTTAAACATAAATGATATTCTACCTATACGGAATATGCCGATTAAGCAAGTGCTATTTATATAAATACTCAAACGTTAATTGTGGTCAGGGTGTCCACTGGCGTCCAGGCACAGCTCCCCCGCAAGAATGAGTAGGTGAGAACACTTTTGTTTTTTCGTATAATTTTTACCATGTTTTTTCTGTGTTTAATAAATATTTGTACAAGTGATAACAATTAATTTATTCAAAAAATCTCTCCAAGCTCCCCTAGGTCGTGACAGTATTTTGACGCACTGAAGCCAATTTTGGACAAAAAAATGTTTCTATCGTGCCAGTTTTCATCTACCATCTCCTAAAAGGGTCAAAAAATGGCGTTGTTTGTCCTAAGGTTCTGAACTAACTCCCCTGAAGTATTTTGACGCGCTAAAGCCAAATTTTGGCAAAAATAAATTTCTATCGTATCAATATTTCTCTACCACCTCTTTTGTCCCCTAAAGAAGGGCAAAAAAAAAGCGTTTTGATGCTTTGATGAGCTGAAGCCAATTTTGGATAGAAAAAAAATTATATTGTATCAATTTCCCTCTGCCGGCCGTATGAGATAAAAGAGGGCGGTAGAGGGAAATTGGCACGATAGAATTTTTTTTTCTTTTGGTCAAAATTGACTTAATAGTGACAAAATATTTCAGAAAAGTTAAATCAGAACCTTAAGACAAGACCTTTTTTGTGCCCTTTTTAGGAGATAAAAGGTGGTGGACAAAAACTGACGATACAAAAATATTTTTTGTCCAAAATTGGCTTCAGCGCCTCAAAAAACTTCAGAAAAGTTAGATGAGAACCAGAACAAGACCCTTTTTTTTTAGATCTGTATAATTATTACGATAATATATCGACTTAGATTAATTACATTTCTTTTATTTTATTTGTAAAACTAGCTAGAGGTAGATGTAACTCAGTATGCACCTCGTTTAGAAAATAAGGAACTCTATACGAGAAGGATTCCTCAAATTTTTTTGATGGTATTGCGGCGTACTTTACAAGTGATGATGTGTATCAGATCTTCTGCTAATAGTCCAATCAATGAATGCCCAAAAGGGGATTGTAGAGAACATTTTGGAGGGGAGAATTTTTTTCTTCAGGGATGTGTTGGGGGTAGTCAGGAGGTAAACATACTAAAAGTCCCCGCCCCTAGCCCCGCCGCTTCAGGGGGGAGGGGGGTGGAAATGTTCCTTTTTTCGATTTTTCGCTTGTAACTCGGAAACGATGCGCCGTATGGGAAAAGGTAATCTATGCAAAATTAAACGTAATTAAATTTTCTACAAGAATGTTTATATTCATTTTCTTCCTATGTGTTATAGTTTACGAGATGTTCGTCAGCGAAAATCGATAATTAAAAAAAAAGAAATATTATGTTCCTTGTATATTTCTATCAAAGCGGTTTACCGTGGACTGCTAATAAATCACAGTCACAAAACAATCTTTATTTTACAACACTGGACGTATTTACTAACGTAATATTTTATCGAAATGTATACATTTCCTTAAATATACAGTGTGACTCACTTGAAATGAAGATACCCTTATAACTTTTTCATTTTGTTTCCGATTTGAGTCAAATTTTACTCAAGTATAGAACAAATTAGGATCTACTTATGACCAGAAAATCATGCACCTGCTATAAAGGCAAAGCCACCTGCGGTACAAAAATATGCTGAAAAAAATAAAACATTTTGAATGTTAGAAATTCTAAAAACTGCATCCGATCGGCGCCACAAACGTACATACACCAAAATTTGATTTAATTATTGATGGGGGATATCTCATACATAATCTCATCTAGCAAAGGGGGTCCACAGTTTCCGCAATTTGTGGTGGCTACGTAAAATTCATCGTTCATAAGGTTAAAAATCAATATGATTTTTAATCTTTTTTCTCATATTTTGGTACCGCAGGTAGCTTTGACTTTATAGCAGGTAAATGATTTTCTGGTCATAAGTAGATCCTAATTTATTCTATACTTGAGTAAAATTTGATTCAAATCGGAAACAAAATGAAAAAGTTATAAGGGTATCTTCATTTTAAGTGTCACACTGTATATTTAAGGAAATGTCTAGTTTCGACAAAATATTACGTTAGTAAATACGTCCAGTGTTGTAAAATAGAGATTGTTTTGTGACTGTGATTTGTTAGCAGACCACGGTAAACCGCTTTGTTAGAAATATACAAGGTACATAATTTATTTTTTTTTATTAATTATCGATATTCGCTGGCGAATATCTCGTAAAATATAATACATAGGAAGAAAATGAATATAAACGTTCTTGTGGGAAATTTAATTACGTTTAATTTTGCATAGATTACCTTTTTTCGTACGACGCATCGTTTCCGAGTTATAAGCGAAGAATCGAAAAAAGGAACCTTTCCACCCCCCTCTCCTACTGAAGCGGCGGGGCTAGGGGCGAGGACTTTTAGTATGTTTACCTCCTAACTACCCCCAACACATCCCTGAAGAGAAAAATTCTCCCCTCCAAAATGTTCTCTACAACTCTTTCATTGACTGGACTATAAGAGAATTAAATGAATTATTCTACATTGCTAATTTATAAAGAAGTCCAATATATTGATATTTTAGTTTATTTGCTATATATTAAACATAAAAGCAATACATGGTTTTTATGCGCTATGCAACACATGAATCTTATATAGGAATTATGATTTTTCTGCAGTTTTGTAGATTATATTGGTTAATGAATAATAATGTGTGGGTGAAAACTAGTGATTTTAATAGTTGAAATTTGGCTTGCTCGATGTGTTCATTCTGTAAATTATTTAATTTAAACAAGATTTTTACAATGAGGTTTATGTGTTAGTTGAATTAAAGCTTGATCTAAAATCAACCCGAAGATCTTTGCCGAGTCCACCCATTAATGCAACCTCATTAAGTATTCTGGCAAATTACATTTTTTTAACGATCATTACCTACTCAGTGCAGTTGCTTCGTTGGGATTGATTCTAAGTCCGTTGTTGAAGCATCAGTGTGTCGACGGTTCTAATTCTAATTAATTTGACTGATAACATTTCTGATAATGAACTTACAAGTTGAATATCATCAGAATATAGATAAATATTACAAGATAAAATGGTGTACATAATATCAAAGGCATACATAGAGAATGCTATTTTGAGGTACGTCGTTTTTATTCGAGCCTATTTGTGAATCATTATCGTTTACAATGATCCCTAGTGTACGACTTTTCAAGTAACTATTGAATCAACTTAAGACCGCATTATCGAAAACACATATTTCATTTTGAAAATTACCAAGTCGAATGCTTTACATTGATCTAAGTAATAGTATCATATGATAGAGGTACTTGACTTGTTCATTTGCCTTTTGACGTGGAAGGTGACTCAAAGCTTGTTCTATTTAAATTAAATCTATTGTCGAAAGAGACTTGATTCCAAGCTGAATACAATCATAAAATGAGGAGCATTCTGTGAATGCAATTAAAACTGCGACGTTCTGTTAATTTCACTTATCAGATTACAATGTACCTACTATATAAGAGAGTAAATAACATACACAGGGTGGCCCATTTTGCTTAGAACCATTGTTGTTAGCGTTTTTGGCCCAAGTGTCGCAGACTCTGAGATATTTAACATTTAAATTAAATACTTCGTTTTATAAACGTTCGGACGCCACTTTTATACTTCCAGATCTTCGAAACGATTAACTCTACAGAAATTAGAAAAACGAAATCCTTCCTCAATTTAGTAGCTTTCTAATTTGTCTCTAGCATGTTTTCGCTCAATGTAATATCTTTCGAGTTAACGAAAACCTATTTGAAATACCTCTTGTTCAAGTTAAAAACGCGCATTAACTTAAAGACTATGAATTTATATGGAAAGTGGATTCTTCATAAAATTTTATTCTCTTTCAGCTTTAACGTTTTTGTTTTTTCGTTTTTTTTTAGTTGCCATCCTCTATAAATCCCCTATAAATTAGTAAGCTGTCGCACAATATAGAAACTTTTCTTTAATAGATTTACTATTAAGTTGCCAATGAACGAAATCCTTTTCATATGATATTATTCCGTTACTGTATTTTATTAGATATCCAAATCATCTGCCGATTAATGTTAGCACCTTTAGAGAAATTAATGTTTTAATTTTCACATACAGATCTCTTGCGGCCCATAATTATTATTACAAGCAGAAATTCAAATAAGTAAACCTACACAAACTGACAAGTAAATATTCCTTTATCAGTTGCTTGAGTTAAGCCACTCTTTTAAATACACAAACCCGTGCAACAGTGAATTTTCATTGGCAATTTCAGAATTCTTATTTCTTACCGTAAAAATCCAAAAATAGGTATTTTTTCACGAAATTTTGTACACTCATTTGAGGGCTTGCAGATTTGAAATTTAAAAAATCGCTAATAACTAATAATATTTCTTCATTTTCCACCACGAGAAAAGACCGCAGTAGGCCGAGCTTCTATGTTTTATAAAATTTAATGTATCACAGGAATGCACTTTTCAGATATCTACGTTTAAAAAAAAGATCTAAATCGAACCTAAAATAAATTTTGTGTGGGTGATTCCAAGCAAAATTGGACACACTGTATATATCTTCGTACTCACGGTGTCAACGGATGACTAAACAAAGATCGATTATCTGTCACTTTTCAACGCCTAGACAGTGGACACTCTTTTGGTTAACTCATCTGTCCTAGTCTAATATCTCTCTAGTGGATATATTAATATTAAATCAAAGGTTTACTTAAGGAAGCCAAGTCCCTCATTGACCTACAATAAATAATGCGAGAGGTATGCTGTGGACGTATAAAGGTTTACAAATGTTCAAGTAGAGCATATTAATCGATATTTTAGTCCAAAGATCATCATGAGGTATATTTTGAACATTTAATAAATTAAGCTGTATAAAAACCATTAAAGTATAATATTAATTATTTCATAATATATGATATTTTTGCAGCACCGTCATTTTAATTTATATCGATAAAACGTTATAGAGCAGTGTAGTATTTTGCGTAAAAGGAACATTCAAACTAGGTTTATCCGATGTATTTTAAAATTGTTACGCAAAACGGAGTCTGGCGTCATCTTTAAAGGATAAATCGTCATTCGCAAGTCTCTCAAAAAACGTCGAAAGATTGAACCTAGTTGCAGAAAAGGGCATAACCGGGTAAGCATGACAAAACTGCCCTTGAAGTAATATTGCTACTTTTTTGCATAGCGTATATAAGCATTGAATGTAATTCTGCAAAATTTTGACTTTCTAAAACTTATAGTTTTCGAGTAAAAAAAATCAATTCTATATTTTTTTCTTTTTTTTTCTTTTGACAAACTACGTTCACCAAATTTTTGGTGCTTTATATATAGTACACATCTATTTCAGAAGGATTAGTAATAAAAAAAAATTAGGTTATTATTCTTCAAAGAAATATGTTTTTTTAATTTTTTTATTTTTCAAAAAAATTTTTTTGACACTTCTGCATTAGGGACACCCACCAATTTTTTTAAAATAATTTATCATTTAGTGTTCTATAACACATATTTTTTATGAAATACTTTGAATTGGTACAACATACTGAAAAATAAAAAAAATCTATGCTACTCTATTTTCCACAATAACATTCGTACTAATTATTAATTACACAGGTCAACATTTAGTTTGAGAAAATACACCGGACTCTACCTAGATACCCAGGGGCCGCTAATTCCGATTCCGAGGTCGGTTAAGCTCTATCACGTCAGGTTCAAGGTCATTTGAAGGTCAAACTAAGAAGAGGTGGTTGAAAAAATCCGAAAAAATTCACACACAGGTTATTGGGGTCGCTGAGTCCGAATCCGGTATTTGCTTACCCTTAAAAGACATCCGGAGGTAATTTCAAGGTTAACTTGAGAAAAACAGAGGGGAAGCTGTCAAGAAACTTGAAAAAATGTTAATACAGGTTTTTTGGGTTGCTGAGTCTGCATCCGATGCCGGTTGACCTCTACCACGTCAGTTTCAAGGTCATCCGAAGGTCAAACTAAGAAAAGGTGGTTGAAAAATGTGAAAAAATTCACACATAAGTGAGGTCGCTGAGTCCGAATTCGGTGTTCGCTTACCCTTAAAAGGCATCCAGAGGTCATTTCAAGGTCATTTTGAGGTTATTTCAAGCCGGCATTCGTCCGCCAGCTTTAGCTGCACATGAAGATTCTTCGGATATCTCAATATATTTAACTCAATGAATCACCTACTTATTTTTTTCTGTGAAATTTGACGAGCTTATATTCACCACATAAATCCTGTGGAACGCAAAGACTGGCCTTTAGGTATAGTTGCAAAAGCAGAGCGAACATGCAAGTAGAGAGTACCTTGAGTATTCGACAGATGGTGCATGTCCACAGCAAGTGAGTTGGGGCAGAAGAGGGATATAAGTTCGGCGCGAATCACGGGCGTTGGCTTCACTCACTTGGAGCTTATCATGTCAGGATCAAAGTGATTTAATGGTTTTTTGAGTCAGAAAAACTGACAAGGAGGCAGACAGGACTGCCAGATAGAAATATTTAGTCATTTAGTCAGACAGGAAGGTAGACAGAATTACCGATAGGAAGGCATGTCAGATAGATGGACAGAGAGAAAATGCAGGCGGACGATAAATACATGCCCTGCCCTTTGGCGTGACAGAAATATCACCAAACACATATTAAAGCTCAGGCTTGGTTTCCTTCAACTTTCTTACGATTTTATAGCATCGTATTCCGCATCAAATGATTTTTTTGGTCACATCAACCGAAGAGAAGACAAGAATATGGAACAGCTGATGATAGTACATGGAACACCAAATAAACTACTGGTCAATTGAAACGGACCAAACGATTTTTTGAGTTGAATTTAAATACACATTTTTTGAGAAAGTGAATAGATATCGATATGCGGTTTTCAGGATTTGGAAGATAATTTATTTGTGAAACAGCGAGTTTTGTTCGATTCTTTTATTTTGAAGCAAGCTATTATCTAAATGGTGTGAGAGCTTGGTGTTTTTTTTTACCAAACTTTATAGAGATTACATAAAAATTATTTTATATTTTTTTTATGCCTATTTTTCTAGTCACTGGTTTATGGGGAAAAAAGCAATTTCTCAAATTTGTTATATCTCTCTTATTTTACAAGATACCGATTTTGTTCTAAAGACCTGTCATTTTTCCATTATTTTTGCTCTTGGGGCTTGTTGTGTTTAGTTTATTATGGCTGCTTTAAAATAACAAGTACATTATTTTGCATCTTTAGTTGATGGTGACCAGTGAGGTACCCAAAATCTGTATACGTTCACGGACTGGTGACCTCCTTTTTAGGTTCCTGCATCAAAATGTAAAAAACTTAACTTCAATTACCTCCGATTAAAGACATTAAGTTGAAGTTTAGCACGTATGTAAAGGGTTTTATCTGTAGATTCAAACGATATTCTTTTCAAATTTTCTTGATGTATTTTCACACAAAGAAATACAAAAATATACCAAACATGTATGTATAGCTTATAAATGAAATAAAATGGGGTAAAATGAAATTTAAATAAACAATTTTATTTATTTTAATAAGCACCTATTATCATTATTTACAATGTCAACTAAAAAAAAAGGAAGAACCAAACTGTTTATTTATTAATGGAGCAATAAAAATAAAATGTGTATTATCGAGGAAAAACGTATTTATTCACTATGAAGTAAAAGTACAAAAAAATGTACGTATTATTATTTTAGAGGAGCGGTCATAAGGTATTATAATAACCTACAACGATCTGCTCTTACCAAACCCAATAAGGACTAATGACAAAAATAATGGAAGAATAACAGGTTTTTAGATAAAAATCGGTATCTTATAAAATAAGAGAGATATCAAAAATTTAAGAAACTGTTTTTTTCTTCTCATAAATCGGTGAGTAAAAAAAAATGCGCATAAAAAATATAAAATGATTTTTGCGGAATCTCGGAAATTATAAAGTTTGGTAAAAAAAAACTTTCTTTAACACTCTGTAGATAGTAACGTGCTTCAAAATAAACGAAATGGGCAAATTTCGATGTTTCACAAATAATTTGTCCCGAAAACAGCACATTATTCATGTCTATTCTTGTTATAAAAAAATGTGGATTTAAATTCAATCTAAAAATTCGCTTGGTCCGCTTCCATTGGTCAGCAGTTTAGTAAACAACGAAGAGAACGACGTCCTCCAAAAAGTTGGTTAATGTTACCGAGGAACTGCTAGGAAAGAGCTTAGGTGGGGCTGTACGCCTAACAGTCAACCACGACAGATATCAAAATGTCGTAAATGTGCTAGTCGGCGCGTTGTAAATGCGAAGAGGAGATTCTAGTCCATTGAGAATGTTCTACTGAATGTGTTAAACGTCTCAAAAATAGAGTTTAAAAAAATTTTGTACTAAATAATAGACAGAGAATAGACATAAAACCAGTATCAAAATATTTCAAAATGAACATTTTTTTCTTGTGAAAAATACCAGTTTCACTGCTAGGAGTCGAACCTGAAAACGACAGTCAGTGTTTCTATCTCTCATCCAGGTCAAACAAAAGCAGAAAATTAAATCCAATTTTTTACACTAAGAAATGTATACTGTCAACAGCAGCCGCCACTAGAATCTACACGAGTTTCTAGTTTACGTCACTGAAGACGTGACTTCTCACATTAGCTCTCATATGAATTTCCTGAATTATCAAACAATGTTGGCTCGTTTCGCATCGCAGGCACGTATGCAAATCCTACAAATTCTAAATATATCCCGTGCTTTTTGTGATAACTCAGTTTTCATTCATTAAATTAAAACGTCAATATTTTACGGATGCGTATACTTTTTATATGGAATTTTTTGTTGTATATCAGAGGAAACGTCGAGAGCAAACAAAATTGGTTACGTTGTTTCGCAAAATATTATTCTGACTATTAAGCCATCTACTGACTTACAAAAAAATAGCGTGCAAAATCTCAGCATAAAACGTTATTTTTCAATAATGCTACTGATATTTAAAACGAATAGTTATAAATACTATTAGAGTCATACTCTGGTACACAAAAGGCTCATAACATTCTTACTTTTTAACCCTTTCGCGGCGGGAAACTGATGAATCCGCAAGAATTTTTCGCGATGGTCAGCCGGGAACCGGATATCTAGGCACGAGAGGTGCACTTAATTACTGGAAATATACGTATCCGCCTATTACACATTATTGGTTCGACCCTTTTCTTACTTCTTCCACCGTTAGTTCAATTTTTGTTGCTATTTTATATATTTATATTTTATGTTTGGTAAATACAAGTTTTATTTCTATTATTAGCATTTTTTTATTGAAATTTCCCCTAAATTCATAAAAATGTTGAGTTTGGGAGCCGTAAATATCTGAAATAGTCCTTATAGTTCGCGGCTGCAAACGGACAAATCCGCAAGCGCAGTCCGCTGCCGTCTGTGCAGCGTGGCGTGCTAAAACTGTTGCCGTCCTGAAAGCGTTAATTTCCAGGCGGAGTTTAGCAATAGGTAACTATTGCCTGCGACATTGCCATGTACCACAGAAGAAGCTAGACCTCAGAAGAGAATACAGCGATTAGCCGTGTTGTGTCACACATCAGTTGAGTCCATTGCAACGGTCTCGTAACACATTAAAAACGTAAATATCCACACCCTACACGCTAGTCGGGATCCGAACCCGCGATCCATTGATTTCAAGCCCAACACATGAGAACTTCCGATAACAATCATATACATACTGGATAATTTTCAGTAACTGCCAAACTTGTTAGGTATGACTAATAACCTTCATCAGAATGAAAGAGGTTCACTAGAATATGTGCAGTACGGCGACGGTTCCTGCCTTTAGGGACTTAACGCCAATTTCGATACTTCTGGCAGACTACAGTTTCCAACTATTGGCTCTCGTCAGTGCAAGATGGTGCTAGATGAAAACTGCCATTTTTGTTGCATATCGTGGTTTTATAAATCTCGTCATATACCAAGAAATAACAAGGGCCTCCTTCCAGTTATCCCAGAGCTACCTTGCACTGACGAGAGCAAATAGTTCGAAACTGCAGTCGAATTTGTTATCAACATCCACATAGCCCAGTATCGTAGTTTACAGGTACCCTCACTATGCTCGAATTTTTCGAATTTTCCGTGATAGTTTTTCTAATTTCAGACAGAAAATTTATGCCCAGTGATCCCCGGAATACTTCTATACATATTTTTTTAATATTTAGTCGAGTAGTTTGTGAAAAAAACGGCTAAGATCTAATATTTTCTACTTTTAGCATTTTCCAAAATTTTCCGAAAATATTCATTTTTTCTTTTTCTATATTTCGACCTCAAATTCGTCATTAGTGATCACAAAATAGTATATTAAAGTATAAGTGGATATTAAGGTCTTTAAAACACGCGCGATTTTTCGAGCACGACGGCGCAGCCTGAGTGCTCGAAATAGAGCAAGTGTTTTAAAGACCAGTTATCCACGAATACTTTACGCTATTCTTTTTATTGGTACACTTTGAAATCATAAATACTGGTATTATTACTACAAAAAGTGGAAATAAGAATTAAGAATGTAAAATGGTTGAATTCGTGATGTGACATCAGGATACCTGTCAGTATCATGAAAATGAGAAAACAAAAATTAATTTGCAATCTGTCACATAGGATTAATTATTGTCACTACAGTTGTCACTGCTTGTATATTGCTTTAAAATGAGTTCTAACATTGATTACTTAAATAGAAAAGCAGAATCGCGGTTAATACCGCAAAAATCGGAAGACGCTTATAGAAAAGAATACGACAAGTTCATCAAATGAATGGAAGAGCAAAAGATAACAGATACAAATGAACGAGTTGTACTTGCTTACCTTTGATGTTGCCATGGTAACTTAAAAATGTGCGTTTTTAAAACTTGGATTTAAACACTCTGAGGCGTACTTATGGTGATAGGAAATCATAAAATCTTACCAGGATTTTCTTTCCACAATTTTCCATCTATGAGTTCAAATTCTAATAGCATTCATAAAAACCTCTAGGTATATCATTTCCATTACGGACCGAAACTGTCATTTATTGATACACTCTGGCTAAATTTTCCGAATTTTCAGGTGAAAATGAGGGTTTTACATATTTCGGATTCATGTTCAGCGATCCAAAAAAAAACCCGTATACTAAATTTCATAAAATTTCATGATAAACAAGGTATTCAATTCGTTATTGATAATAGTGTATTATTCACCGAGCGGTAATGTAGGTAATAACTCACGCAGATGAAGTTTACAGCACCAGCCGCAGGCAAGAAAATGGAAGAAATCATTTTTGTACGGAATTTCATTATCTTTCATTCAAAATAACCTCAATTGGCCCTCGAGTCATAGAAAACTTTGACCTAGAATAATTTTTATGCCATAGTGATCTCGTTGTCGATTTTTAATATTTTCTTTAAAACACCAAAATAAATCGATTAAAAAAAAATTAAGGATATATTCTGTTAGATTAGAAGGCATATTTTTGTCTAAAATGACTAACTGATTATGAAAAGTTGGACCTTTTGACACTTACGTCAATTTCGAAGTGTCATTTTATATGTCAAAATTAGAAAAAAAACATTTCCTACCCCTTGGATCGGGTGCATTGTAAGCCATAAGCCTATCACAATGCAAAAAAACTATGATGAAATTATCATTATCAAAAAAACTGTTAATGACTACCTTCTGAGACTGGACTGTAAGTTATTTAGTAAGAAGTGAAATTGGACATGGCCTCTATATTGAACTCGCATTTATGAAAAATTACCCCCACTTCTTTTTCTACATATTTGTATTTGATTCTGAAAATAAAAGTAAGGATATAATAACGAAGAAATTATTTATTGCAATTAGTTCCAGGGGGACATTTATTAAACTAATATCCCAAGATCATTAATTTGTTTTAAGTAAGTGAATGTTCAAGTTCCATTAATGCGCCCACACAGCTGTTCCCAATAAAATTAACGAATATTTTTAAGCTGAATATTTTCTCCAATCTAAATAATCTTCTTTATGGTACTTAAAAGAAGTATTGTGCTATATTTCATATAAAAGTGACCCTATTTTTTATAATACGCTTCGACAACTTTGATTAATTTAGAAAAGGAACTGAAAAACTTATAAGATTCTCCACGGAAGTTTAGTAATAATAAGGAATCGGCCTTGGGAAGATAATCAATTACCGAGCCAACTTTTCTAATTACAACTTACTTAGCTGCTACTAGCTAGCACTTTTTGCAATTCTGTCGAGTCACGCTGGATATCCTCCCTGAGAACGGCTGCCAAGGAACTCCCAATCTAGGTTAAGTTTCATAAGAGAAATAATAACACGCTAAATTAGATTTTAGTCGTAGAAAAGGGTAGTTATAATAATTTAAATTAATTTGAACTAGTGATTTAGGCAAAAATCGATTTTAATTATAAGGAACAAAAGTTTATAGTAGTAAAATCGAATTATGTAAATGTAGCTGTACAGGGTGATTATTTACTAAGCCGGATATTGCATTTTCTGGTCTTATTTCTAGGTTTTTCGTTTATTATAATAATAAATTGCCTTTATTTTAGTATTATACATTAATACAATACCTAGGGCGAAGTCTAGCCGAAGCTACTTTACTTATCAGTAAATTATTTGTTAGGACAGAGACAATAGGCTAATTTTACACGATCGGCGCACTGTGGGGCAAATAGCTCATTTTTTGGACAAGCGATAATTCCCAAGCCTGGAATTAATGAAATTTACTCTTCGTTATAAAATTGCCTTTAATTCTATCGAGCCCGAATTTTGAAATTTCAAAATTAAAGGACCTAAATTTTGAAAGTAAATTAAAATTTTATCAAAAGATTGTTTAAAATTATAAAAAATTGTTACTTGGGGGGTTCTTTTGGTTTCTAATCTCATTTCTGATCCCCAAATTTTGCGATTCAAAAAACCAAGATAGCGGATCCAATATGGCGACCATAATATTTTTTTAAATGAAATGTACATGCACAAACTTAAAAATTGTTACTTAGGACTTTTAAGGGTTTCTGATCGAGAATCTGAAATCTAAATTATGTAATATCGTGATCCAAAATGGCGAATCCAATATGGCGGCCATAATATTTTTTTAATTGACATGTAAATGCGCAAATTGTTAGGGGTTTTAGAGATTGCTGATCATGAATCTGAAGTCCAAATTACGTAATATCAAAATCCAAGATGGCGGATCCAATATGGTGTCCGTAAGTTAAAAAAGAATGACAAATCAAGAAGGAAACTGTTAAAATTTGTTTTTCGGGGGTTTCGCAGTTTGCTAATCTCGTTTCGGATATTAAAATTTCGATATTTCGCAAACCAGATAATTAAATTCAATATGGCTGCCATAAATTTTTAAAAAATTATGATGTACATCTGTAAATAATTAAAAATTGTTACTTGCAGGTTCTTGCGATTGCTGACTACGCATTCGTAATTTCGAATTCTAAGATGGGCAGATTCGAATATGCCATCTTATAAAAAAAATGAGATAACCAATCAAAAATGTTGACATCTTTAAACCTAATTTTTAATAATTTGCGTATGTACATTTCATTTAAAAAGATATTATGGCCGCCATATTGGATCCGCCATATTGAATCCGCCAACTTGGATTGCGATATTACATAATTTAGACTTCATATTCATGGTCAGAAACCCTTAAAAGCCCTAAGTAACAATTTTTATCAATTTGCGCATGTACATCTCATTTAAAAATATATTATGGCCGCCATATTGGATCCGACATCTTGGATTTCGATATTACGTAATTTGGACTTCAGATTCGTGATCAGCAATCTCTAAAACCCCCAAGTAACAATTTTTAACAATTTGCGCATTTACATGTCAATTAAACAAATATGATGGTCGCCATATTGGATTCACCATTTTAGATTACGATATTACGTAATTTAGATGTCAGATTCTCGATCAGAAACCCTCAAAAGTCCTAAGTAACAATTTTTAACAGTTTGTGCATGTACATTTCATTTAACCCTTTCTGTACCGGACATGAAATGGCGATGCATGTTACTAGGACCGGGTTTTTTTGCATGCTACCAGGACCCCTGCCGAATATATACGTCAGGTATAAAAAATAGAACATATGCTGAAAATTCATTTATTTATAATAATATTTTATTATATTAAAGTATTTGTAATATATTATGTTAAACAGTATATATTTAAAAGATTTGTTTTGTATGGTACACTTCAAAATAAGGTTGCACACACAGACCAACATTACACTTTGCACACATGAACCTAGCCTTTCTTCTTTTTTTGCCTGAAGCTTGCTTTCGCTACAAACAGGACATCGTCGAACCTTATTATTGGGTACCAGAACGGGAAAATGTCGGCCTATAAGCCAAGGATTTTTGGTCATAGGTTTTACTCGGCTTTGGATAGACTGAGATGTTTTGTACCTGAAATTAGACAAATAAATCGATAGGCAAAAGGTATTTTCTCACTAACTAAAACTTATCGCTCAATAAGTTGTCTTATGATTTTCAACTGAAAATCTGCTAGAGGTTCTCTTCCTGCATTTTGTGTTTGGTACAGTGAATGTGCGTTGAGGATGGCTAGGTCCACCATATGAAAAAATAGCTTTCTGTACCATTTTACAGTTTTTTTAATGCATTCTGTAGAGCTTATTTCAATCAGAATAACGAAATTCATGATGTAAAGTATACATATATACGACAACGGTCTAAATATGCCATATAACCCTGAACACATATATACGGCAGTGGTCCTGAGAGACCATTTAGGTATTGACTAAAATATTCGGCGATGGTACGGAAAGGGTTAAAAAAATATTATGGCCGCCATATTGGATCTGCTATCTTGGTTTTTTGAATCGTAAAATTCGGGGATCAGAAATGAGATTAGAAACCAAAAAAACCCCCCAAATAACAATTTTTTATAATTTTAAACAATCTATTGATAAAATTTTAATTTACTTTCAAAATTTAAGTCCTTTAATTTTGAAATTTCAAAATTCGGGCTCGATAGAATTAAACGCAATTTTATAACGAAGAGTTTTAAAAAAAATTTTTTAATTTCATTAATTTCAGGCTTGGGAATTATCGCGTGTCCAAAAAATGAGCTATTTGCCCCACTGTGCGGCGGCCGACTCGACACATGGTTCTATACCAATTCATAGAGACGCACACATGTGTCGCACAAACATTTGCATTTAGTAGTGAATTCTAATGGCCTTAGCGTACGGGTTAAAGTTATCTGATCTGTGATCAATTATAAATTTTATACATCTCATTTTTTAAGAATTTTAACCAAATTAATGATGTAACTGAAAAAATTGGAAGAAAAAATACCATTAGTATAGTTACGAACAACCCTAAGCTGTAGTGATAAGGCACATTGTCTGTTTTATTGCTGTTTTTTGTAAAATTTTAGACTTTACAAAGACACGAAGTTTTTGATAAAAATATGTTAATATTACTTCTTGGGTTAAATTAATTTCTCCTGATGAATCCCTATATTACTTCGATCATCATTATTTCCACATAATTTAAAAGTTTCACACCGATAAGGGTTAGTTAATACATTGTCAATTCTATTGCATTTAAAAAATTCAGTTGGTGATTTCATTGAATGAGGTGAATTTTCCTTATTTGAAAATTAATATGTTGTAGCATTAATGAATATATAGCACGAGAATATCTCTCTCTTATTATCATGATGTTATCCATACCGGTGTATGAATAGGTCAATGTAAAAGCATAATTTTAATGAATTTAATCATTCCTTAAGGACAGAAGAGCAAAGAGCAAAAGAATGTGAACATTACCTAAAGCAAAAAGCTCTCTAACTATAATTTGCTTTCATCATAAAATAATATCGTGCTTGAAGGGTGCAAATTAATTTATCTCCCTTTTCCCTGTTTGTGAACTAAGTAAGTTTCATAATTTAAACTGTAATAATGAAAAAATACCATGACAGCATCAAAAGAGACGTGTGTAAAATATCTTACTTAAGTAGCTGGCGATATTAGGTATTCAGGTTCAAATTAACTGGGCGACGCGACAGTGAAATTTTATTTCACACTCTTTTTTGAAGGTGGTTTTTCAAAAATTTTATTAGTTATAATTTTTAACCAACATTGACAATAGGACATAGTGTTTCTAAGAATTTCTTTTCATTAAGGCTATACACACTATAGAGGGCGTTATTTGACGAACATATCTCGACGAACCACGAATCACAAGACATAAGTGATTCGCTATTATAGTTCGCAACTTGTGATGCGTAATTCGTAGATTCCACCGATTTTTAGTAAGTTTGAATGAAACACAGGAGATGAACACGTCGATTTTTGCAAAGCTCGTACCCATTCACGTTAGGTTCGACATACCGCTGAGTGTTTGTACTGCAAGTACCAGCTTGCAGGTGCTGTCGTACTGGAAAAAAATAATTTTGAGGTTATATTAATATTTAGAAAATGCATAGAATATCAACTAAACTATAATGTGGACTACAGATAAAATTATGGAGTTTATCAAAGCACTTCAACCAGTGAACATAGTACGGGTAAAGAAAGTTCTATTTCTTGCTCTCCACAAACCTGTTTTTATTCCTTTGTCAAAAGAAGTGCGTATATCAAAATCTAGCCGATCCTAAGCATATTTAGAAGTCGCTAGGATTTGTAAGTAGAAAAGAAATCGCGATTCTATACATACAGCCAGCTAGTATATAGCTTTAAGAACAAAAATGGTTTTTGCTTTAGATAAGATATATTTTCTTCCGTTAGTACTTCCAATTTTACATGAACATCAGTTGGAGTATGAATAATTGGAAAACCAAGAGAAACCTATTCGTATAATATAAGACTTGAATCAAAGGGGGATGTGCTAAGAAGTATTCACTTTTACAATTCAGAAGAAAAACAAACTGTATGCAGTAGAATTTGTTTTGAAGATTTGGAAAAGGGCAAGGATTCCTAATCAAAGAACTGACTTGAAAGAAAACTTAATAAACTTTGGATGAATACATTCTTTTAAAAAGAAATAGGAAAAACAATATTGAAAGTTGTAGTATGAAATAAGAAATATTTAAAGCAGACCTTGTTGATAGTTTTGACATAGCTCTTAAGGATGCCTCGAAGATACAGAAGATAAGACTAAGTCACTACTAAATCAAGAAGAGAAACATACGAGCCCAAGAAGTTGTTAAAAGTTGTTAAATTAAGCTCGTTATATGGTAATCTATTGCCTAAAAAATGATACGGTCTAGGACCAGTTCGGTCTTACTACAGCAGATAAAAAAGACGTCACGGAAGTAAGCCTATTTGTTGGTCGCAGATATGGTCGTTACTAAAAGAGAGCCCCTATAACTGAAAGATACGCTCTAAATGAGGTCAATCTCCTTGAACAGGTTAAAGATTATCATAAACGTAATATCAGTTACGCTGAAGCATTTCATTGGCATCTGTGGTATTTTTCCTAGCATTTGGTCATATGTTATTTGTTGAATTTGAGAGAGACTTGGTGTTTAATCTAATAGTGAAACGGTCTAAGATCTTCAATGATCATCGAAAGGAAAGGCAATGAAAAGACTTGGTGGTAAAACTTCCAATTATCAGAGTTCACTCCAGTCTTTTATTGCACAGCGCGCAATGGGTTAATTTGGTTTGTTAGTTAATGATGTACGAGAAAAGGCGGCACCATTTTTAGCACAGAATCCCACAGAGTGGCCCAGGGATGTATTTTATACTGAACTGCAGGACAACGTTCACCAAATAAAGGTTTATAATAATTGTGTGGCGCAAGGGATTGCTCTAATTAGAAAATTCTATAGAATTACGGAGGAAGAAAAGCAAAAAGAATATCTTCTCCACCTAGTTGATCTTCATAGAAAACAATTTCCCGTTGCTTTGAAGTGCAACGTAATGAAAATAATTTGGAAGATCCAGATCAAGATTAAAACCCACTGAATACTAAGGTGAAAATTATGATTGTAGATAGAGCAAATGAAAACCACCAAGACATATTGTAGTGCAGTAACTTTGTGATCTCACTTCGGACTAATTCTATAACAGTTTTAAATTCTAATATTTTTGGATGGTTTGATACAAAATGGGTCAAGTGTGATATATATTTAAAAGGAATCAGGGTACTTTTTCGTTGGAGTTTCACCCCAACTCGAAAAAAGTGACTATTGGAACGTGTAGATCGTCGAATTCTACACCAAAAAACCCTATAACGATATTTTTGCTTTAACACCCGCCGACTCAGAGGAGGTTGAAAACGTTGATTTTTAAGCAAAAAATATTGATTTTTCAAAGGTTTTAAGCAAATTACTCATAGTGGATCACATTTTCGAAAAAGTTGGTCATAACAAAAAAGTTAACTTATGAAATAACAAAAATAATCCAAAAATAAAAATTTGTTTAGGCTTATCGTTGCCGAGATACGATTAATGTAATTAAGGTGCATTTGAACGTAGCCTTGAAAAGGTCACGCTTTTCAAACAGTCATAACTCTGGTTTAAGAAAACCTTTTAACATGTACCTTGAACCACATTAAAACTTATTACAGTAGCTTAAAATTTTTTTTTGACAAATTTTGCAAAAATGATACAAGGAAAATAAAGGCAAAATTTTGATTTTTTACACAAAAAAGTGCCAGTCTTGTTGGTTCCAGTAAATTCCAAATTAAGAAAAAAATCCAAATCATGTTTTCTGTTAGTCCTAACTATTATGTATACGCTCAATTTTTTTTACCGTAATGGATGCATTATTTAAAAGATTTTACACTGATGTATTTTGAAAATTATTGAAAAAAATGATTTTTTTTGGCTTTAAGGTTAAATAACTTAGCAGGGAAGCATCTTAGCTAAATGTTACTAAAAACAAAAAATAGTGGCAACAAACCAAGAAAAACGTTGCTTTTTTATATTTTCGATAAAGATAGTAGCTTAGAAGACACAAGTGTTTGAAGTTTTAACTCTTAACGTTTTTCTTTTTTAAATTGACGCATTTAAGATGAATATAGAAAATCTGACTATATCTGTACTATTTTGACCTACCTTACCTTAAAGAGGATTAAGAGACCTTCAAAATGCCTTTTTTCCATGATTTTTAGCGTTAATTTCAAAGGAGATCTGACCAAAATAAAGCAAATTCTGATGTTGCTCGTTTGGCGGTAAATTTTCACTATATTTTCAATGATAAAGAAATCATCATAATTTTTGTACTTTATTGATATTTATACACATTTCTTGAGTCGTTGCACATCGCACGTATGTATTTAAGTATGTATACACCTTCTATTGTTGGATTATTTAGCAAATAAAATACTTCATTTCGATTTTTTTTTCTTTTATTTCTTTTGACGAAATCCGAAGCATGTGCAGTGTACAGATGGCGTCGTGCAGTATGACACACTTAAAATGAAGAGGCTCTTAAAATGTTTTTATTTTTTTTCCGATTTGAACCAAATTTTTCTCAAGTATAGAACAAATACACACAAAAATATGGGGCTATTGTGATACAGACAAAAAAATGTATATCTGCAACAAAACTATATGAAAAAAATAGGTTAGATTGGTTATATAATATGATGCCATATTCATGTTACAGATTAAAAATAAAGTTTCAGCGGGAAAAAATTATAGCTTGCTTCATGTGATTTTGTGCTCCAAAAACTTTTTTTTCTTTCATAAAACTTTTACTCTGGAAAAGTTTCACGACTGTTATTCTGATGTTTCTGTACAGTAAATTATCGAGGGTGCTTCCAACAGTATTCTGATGTATAATTTGTTAACATTACTCTTTGTTGATGGTGTCATAAGAGCTATCAAACTTCAGGGGCTATTATGATACATTTTCAGGGGGGGTTATTGTGATACAGGTTGTGAAGCTAATATGATGCCAATTTATGAGGCATTGTAGAACTCATTTGTTTTTTTTGAAAAGTTAGCATTTAACTAGAGAATATTATTTAGGTATTAAGCAAATCACAACACACACATTTTTATTATACTCTTCGCAAAAACGAAGAGTATATTGTATTTGATCGGCACATTTCTAAAATCGTAAATATCGCTCGTAGAAAAAAAAATTTCATATCATTGTGTTAGTGAACGAATTCTGAACAACTTTCAAAATGTCCGTCCGTCACGTTTCTTGTAAGCACGATAACTTAAGAAAGAATAATCCGATTGTACTGAAATTTGGACACTAAGTTAGTGTTAGCTAGGGGAAGAACCCTATTGTTTTTGAACAAAATCGATCAGTAAATAAAAATGTTATTAACGGTTTAAATTTAAAAATTTTTTTTTGATTTTTATGTTTTTATAAAAATTTACATTTGTTACATTTTTTTACTTGTTAGGTGGTTCTTACGTTTTTGACTCGGAATCCAAGGGTCCTAGGTTCGAAACCCACATGGGGTATGGTATGGTTTTTTTTTTATTTTTACTTTATTTTGCACTTTCTTTCACCAACTAAGTTTATTCTATAAAATTAAAAATGTTTAAAACTAACATTATTTACAAAAAACTGCGAAGAGTATCCTATAGAATGTGTAACAATTATATAAAAAGTTTAGTAAACCGGCGAAGTGTACGTTTTTGGCTTGTTTATTATGAAATTACCTACTTTCTGTATATCGTTGCCCTAATCTGGGCACGCTAATATACTAGTTAGGTAAATACTTTAAAACAATCATTATTGCATTTTAAAGCAAAAAAATATATTAAAAATACTCAAAATTATTTATATAAATTCAGTCATTCACATTTTTTTATTTTCATATCATTAAAAGTTTTTCATTAAACAATGTTTTACATTTACTCTATGACCCATACCCTATTTTTAAATGTTAGATTATTTTTAACGTTCTAAAGTAATTTTTTGTTTGATTTAAATCACTTACTATTCACAAGTACTTTAGGAATTTTATCATAAAAAAATTATTCAGGAGAAAAAATACGTTAATATAAAGTTGCCAATATCTCAAAAACTATTATAGCCACAAAAAAAACAAATTTTTACAGCTGATAGACAAAGGACACCTATGCATCATACTAGCCCCGCTGATCCAAATTCTATTTACAAACGACATTACAGTACTGCATCTGAATAGCCCCGCGGTGTATCAATAAAAGCTCCAAACGGGGGGCTATTTTGATACAGAAATTTCATTTTTTTTGTTGGTCTAATCTTTATTTTTGTAAAATTTCTGCACTGTAATCTTAAAAAGAAAGTAATTTAGCACACAGTATTTTCTTAAAAACGTCTAGGATAAAATACAAAATTTTATTTTTGAAAAGTTTTGATTTTTGTATCATATTAGCCCCGGTTGACCCTATATACTTATGGATAAAAAAACATTCGCCTCCTACAAAAAAGCCACCTGCGGTACCAAAATCAGCCAAAAAAATTAATAAATCATAAATTTTATTAATGAAAATTAAATCAAAATAAAAATATATTGAGATTTGGTTTAAAATAATATCCGAGAATATCATTTTAATGGGTTCATTTGTTCAGAAAATGTATGACAATGTTGTTTAAAATTAAACAAGCTGCTAGTTGTCAAGTAATTTGTAGTTTTTTAAATATTTTTAAATTTATCAGTTTTTAAATTTAAAATTTTTCAATTTTTTTATTTTCATGAAATTTTGGAGTTGAGATTTTTTGGACAACTCTGAACAACATTCTTTGATAAAATTGTTCGAAAAAAAAATGCCTAATATGATTTACTGATTTCTTCGGCCTATTTTGGTACCGCGGGTGGCTTTGAATTTGTAGGAGGCGAATGTTTTTTGGTCCATAAGTATTTATCAATTTGTTCTCTAGTTCAGTAAAATTTGGTTCAAATCGAAAAAAAAAAAAAATGAAAAAGTTATTCCGTGCATCTTGCATCTTCTTCTGGCTTTCATTATAAAACCACTGTGCATAGGAATTCCGTAATAATTAAATTCATAATATGTTAAGTACTGTCTATATTTAGGTACAATGTGTATTACAGGACCATAGCTCTCTCCGGAAGCATATATGTTTTTATGAATTTCTTCATATATTTGCAAACAAAACTGTACCAGAAAGTTAAGCCGGTATATTATTATCTGGAATTTTAAAACATTTGTTTTAGTGAAATAAAATTACATACGCGTTTCAAATGAAGCGAAATGCGAAAAAGAATGTAAGAGTAAAAGCACATCCCTGCACTGCTTATAAGTAACTTGCCTCATGGATACGGTATTTTTAATTAAACATTTTTCATTTTTATTTTGAACGCAAGGGTTCTGATGCTCTCTAGAGCTGGGGCTGCCTGAAATACTTAGTTTTAATTAAGATAGTATGTACCGCATCTTGTTTTAGCTCTACCCTTATTATGAATTCAAAATTCAATGCTCGTAAGAGTACGTTGAATAATATGAAACATAATTAAGTTAATTTTATTAGATTATAATTAACCTGTATGTAAATTTGAATTAACACATATGGTAATTTATTCTATCGAGTATTTTTCATAACAAGATGGTTTTCGTCTGTTATGGTTATGTTCAAATTTTGAAAGCGTAAAGGAGATTTACTTGTAAGACGAAAGAACACAAAAGTGGTAGGTATATTTTTATTTTACTTCCACATCCAGTGGAATAGAAGATTAAGAATAGAAACACTTGCTCATTTCTTGATAATATAATATTAAACAAGTCACGTTTTTATTTATACAAAAAAATTACTTAGGACGGACGTACAGGGTGATCGCCCAAACGTTAAAACATCATTCAACTATTTTATTACGTAAAAAAATTCAAAACTAAAAGTTATAGAAAATCACATGTATTTTCCAACAATCATTTCAGTAAAGCAATTAAAAGTCGCATTTTGCAGTATGAACTTTACTTTGATTTTTTGGAACACTCTGTATATCCTTACACCATCTGAAAGGCAATAAGAAAGCCTTTTAGTGATACAAAATGCATAGGCGTTTTTCTTAAAAACTAGACTAGATATTAAATTTTATATTGTGTTACCATTAATAAGTCATGGTAAGTAGGTAGTCCAAAAAATACGTATGCATATATCATTGTTTTCCACTTGATTTAAAACAAAGTGAAATTAGATACGAAAAAATATCTTGAGGGAATTAACGTATTGTTTGTGTTAAATTACATATTTTTGTTTTCTACGGATAATTTGATAAATTATGAATTTTTAGTAAATTAGACAACATTTTTTAAGAAAAATGCTGTTTTTTTATGGCCTTTCAGATGGTTTAAAATATATGAGATATTCTATTTAAAACACCAAAGTAAAGTTCTTATCTCCGAAATGTGACATTCAGTAATTGTTTTTTTCTACACCTATTTAATTATATGATAATTATTAGCATTTTTTTGGTGAAAAATCGTACCTATAATTCACTGTAGTGAATTATCGATTCATAATTCACTGCATCCGGCCAATCACAAATACAAATTCAAAAATCACTGTTTCGCTGATTCAATGATATTTTAAATTGACCGCGATCAACTCTTGCTGCTGTGGCTGACAATCAACTCGCGTGACAGTGACAAGTGTACCGCCATATTGTTTGTTTACGTTTTCGACTTCTTACGAGTAGGTACCGATTAATGTTATTAAATTTCAGACTAATTTATTTGTTTAATAGGTGTAGAGAAAGCATAGTATTACATTCGCGATTCAGATGATTTGCGCGGCTCGTGGGCTCAAACATCATCTTCGTGAATAATGGCTATCATAATCGCTCATATAATAATATACTATTCTGAAATAATTCTTGGCAAATAAACATGATTTTCTATAATTTCTATTTTTGGAATTGTTACATAATCCAGTCGATTAGGAGAAATAATTCGTGTATAGGCCAATTTAGAATCAATACTTTATGATATATAAAGGGTGGAAAAATTGGGAATTTTTAAAAATCATATTTTAATGGTATAATAATGAAAGTTTGATGTTAAGTGAAGTCGTTTCAGACCGAATATTAATGTCTGTACAACATGTAAGTACAATAGTGCTGGACAAAGTATGTTTGTTTGGGACACCACACAAACACCTGGAATAAATAATATGGATTCCATTGTAACGTTATAAATCATTGTCATGATTTGACAAATTAAAAATAGAATTGTCAGAATATTCAATTTATTTCAACATCGTTTTATTTTTTTCAAAACACATCTTCAGCTAATTTTTTATCGCTTACTAAAGAATCACTCTGTATATTAAAAACAAATAACACATTTAAACGATTTAACACATAAACACATGTTTAAATTTATATAATTTTACATTTTCCGGTTCGTCGTCAGTTGAAGTGAATTAAAAAATGAGATGTCTTCAGAAAACCGTCCTTCATTAGGTGCAGAAGTTGCTCGTATTCCCAAGTCTCTTTGATTAAGGCAATACATATACTGCCTTCACATCCCCCAATCGCATAACTCAAATAGGTAATACCATAATTAAGAAAATAATCGTGGTATCAAAAATAATAACTACCTTATAGTGATGTAGTTTCTCCATTCCACGTGTAGTACTCTTATGTGAGTCGACAAAAAAAACTTCAATCTGCGCGTGTGTAGATGATGTTATTTGCAGTTTGTTATGTGAATAATTACCTATAGTTACCTATACTAGGTACAATGCTTGAAAAGTGTTTAATTTGTGAGGGCGATGTTGACAGTGATCTATGTAACATTGGTGAAAAGGGGATAAATGGATTAGCGAAGGCAAGTGTTTTAAGAAAAGATAGGACATATGAAGGTTTCAGGAACAAGTAACGCGGTGTTGTTCATAATTCTTGCAGAAAGTAGTACACCAGAGCTGACTCAATAAAAAGATTCCAATAGCTTTCAACATCACGTGGCGCCCCATATTTGCGTTCATGGCAAGTGAAATTTGATTTTAATATTAAGTGCCTCTTTTGTGCAGAAGCTATTGACGATAACTTTCATGCTAAAGAAAAAAAAACTCCATATGCGTCAAACGGATTACAAGGTTCTAACCACTAAGTTCGACAATACAATTACAGTTCATGCACTGGAGAGAAAGGATGAATGGGGAGACACCATTCTAAGACATATCAGCACAGTTGAGGGTCTACACGCTGCAGATGCAATCTATAATAAGGATTGCCAAAAAAAGTTCTTCATAGAAGCAAAGGAGGCATGGTTAAGCTTCAGCAAAATTCCCAGCCAAATGAAAGAAATTGTCAGATACCTTCACTAATCTCTCTATACCATCAGAGAAGGTCGCACTGATATGCTGTGTGCCTAAAATCATCCTAAAATCATCCACCAAGCCAAAACCCAATCGATCTAGCCACACTGGCACCAATCAAAAGAGGTGCGCAACAACACTCAGAGTTTGTTTGCAGGTATATTAAATATTTTTTACAAATATTTCTTGTTATTTACAGCGGTTCGCGTACTTACAGATACAGCAATGGCTCAGTAACTCCCTACCCACAAACCAGTGAGGATGGAACCAAGGGAACCAAGGGGAAGATGGATCGCTAACCCCGGTTACCACCAAAGAACCAGTAGCTCCTGAAGCGATCCTGAACTCCATCTTTTGTTTATGTTCTACTGGGTGTGGGGGGCGCTGTGGTTGCCGAAAAGTCGGCATTCCATGTTCAATGGTGTGCGACACTTGCCATAGTACGTGAACGATGGGTGCACCATTAGAAGACAATGTGGACGACGATAACGATGATGATGATGATTTTGATTTTGATTCAGCTCACTTTTAGAATGTTTAGATTTAAGATAATGTTCGTGTATTATTAATAATTTAATTTTTCTGTTGGTTAAATTCATTTAGTATTAAAATTTAATGTATTTCATTAAAACTCTATTTTTTTAAATTCGCCCTCTATATCTCGTAAAGTATTGATCCTAGAAAAGAAATGAATAGGAACTGATTTGTAGGAAATTTCATCCAAACATGCATATAAACACTTTTTCGCTAGGTTTTCTATTTATTCAAGAAAAACGTGAAAAGGAAACCTTTGAACTACCCCCCCCCCCACCTCCTCGCTCACCCCACACCGGTCAGGACTTTTAGTAAGTTGTTCAGGGCACCCCCCGACAACTATATAAAAATTGGCCTCTACACGAATTATTTCCCCTATTTTTCCTTCGTTGATTGGACTACAAAAATAATGAGGTTCTAACGTATCACCATCCCAAGACAAAACTGTCCAATTTCGCTGCGGATTCCCATATTGTATGGCTTCTCTTTGCAATAACATTCCTGAAGATCTCAAGATACTACACTATAATAATTTTAAAATATGATTTGAAAACACTCTCTTCATTAAAAATAAGTATCCAAACCTCTTACACTCTTGCCGTTTATATTTAGTTAACCATCTATTACCACTAATGGAATTGACAAAAAAAATACTTTTTTTTGTATTAACATATGTTTATTATGATTATTATATTACCAAAAATTTTAAATTGTATAAAAAAATTTATTAGGAATGTACGAAAAATAGTGTTGCGTAAACGCAACAACGGTAAAAACGTTAGCTACGCGTGTGATATAAATTAAAACAATTTATATGCAGTTGTTTTCTGCATTTACGGCAAAAATAATATGGTATATATATATGGTGTTACTTTTGGAAACTGCACATCGATTCCGACGTTTCGGATCACTTTCAGTTACATGTTCGATATTGTCAAATCGGATTTCATCTATAACATTATAATTGGATCGTCGACGATTGATGGCACCAGATTTAGATTTTTGCAGTAAACACCTTGCTAAGTCAGACCGAAAGTTAATTTGTGACATTTTCTTATCAGCATGTATGTACCTGTGCATTTTCCAGGCATTTATCACAGCACTGTCTACTAAATTTATAAGGAGCGGCCACCAACATTTCTTGCCCCTAATTTTTATTCGGTAATTTGCCACACCATCATAATGCAGATCAACTGCGCCCATGTACGCCTTATATTTTTGTATCATATGAGGTTGAGGAACTTGGACTTCTTTTTTCTCTTGCGGTTGTAACGTTGCACGTGCGCAATAGGTTTAACACTTTCAAAATTGCTCATAACAGTTACAACCGAGTTATCGTTCCAGCGAACTAAACTTGCGTCATTTTCGCAATCTTACAGTTCCGTGCATTTTTTTTTTTTAGACATTGATTTATTTGGTTACAAAGGACACTTTTGAATCCTTTGGTCTCTAACTGTTCCAGTCGCAAAAAACCTCTGCTTCTGAAGATGAGCTATAAGTGCATAACTCGTGAAAAAGTTGTCAAAATACACTTTGTGGTTGTTTGGATTTCCAAGTTCATGCAAAAGACTCGTAACCACCATCAAGACCAAATTCTCTCTTCTTATGTGATTTACCACTATATGGTATAAATATTCGTGACTAGAAGCCAGACACCATAATTTGAAACCGAATCGCACTGGTTTCCCTTCATGAACATTTTGGACGACTGTTTGCCACAATATGGCACTATCTGTTCATCAATAGACAAATGATGTGTAAATATGCTAAATCGCTTAAATGTGTGTATTAGGTCAAAAACTGACCTCAATTTAGCAAATTAATCGGTTGAATTAAGTTGGCTCTTATCAGACCAATGCAGCCTGCACCATTCTGTAACCATATATTACCAATGTTGCGCTTGCGCAACAATAATGTTACGCCCCCAAGAAAACTTGATTACTTCACTTTGTTGAAATCTGCCATAGAAAATATCTTTCACTAGAATGTTTTTTGTCTAGACCTTGAACTACAATCACATTCGTCAATGATTTCGATGAATTTAGAATTTTTATATTTTACGTCGCAATTTACTTTAAAAAACTCATAGAAGACTTAATTATTTTAGATATAAAAAAAGGGATGTGAAAACTTAAAAAACTATTATATTTTAGTTGGCTGTTTGTATAAGTATCCTATGGTATAACATTTATAAAATATCTATCCACCTTTTCAAAAAAAATTATATATTTTATGTTGCGCCAACGCAACAAAGGTACGAGATCGGTTTTAAAATGATATGTTATCTATTTATGTATTCTTAATTATTTTACTCTTTGGATTGAGTGAAAGAACCGGGAATTTATTTTAAATTCACTGAACTCTGCCCTTTATAATCCATTTGTATAATTTATATTATTGTAATATTTTCCTTTGTGGGTTATAATAAAAACGGTTATTATTATTATTATATAGTTTTAGTGAAAAATTTTCTATAACCATAAAATCGGGATGTCGGCAGCCTCGAAGCGCGTCAGTGTTATGTGCACTAGATACATATACACCACAGTTTGGCAATTCATTAATTCTCTCTACTAAGCTTCACTGATTAGTATCACTTATTCTTGTTCTACGATTTGCCTTTGACTCAATACCTGGTGATCCTATTTACGGTTTCCTGTTGTCAGACATTACTTCCGTGACCATAAAAGCTACAAAGAGTGTCACAGCTATACAGCAAAGTTGGTAAGTTAAGGCAGGCAAACAAAAATGCTACGACAACATACTAATATTAGATAAAATATATAATAAGATAGACAAGGCGGCTCTTAATGTCCATCAGAAGAAAATTTAACAAAATTATGTTAGAGTAAACTATTAATCAAATAGATAATCGTAGTAGACAACGTCCTAACAATTATCACTTATTTTATAATATAGGTCTCACGTAACTGCAATAATTTTAGAAATTTCCAGCCATAAGTCCTATAACTTGCAAGATTGCAATCTAACTTTGACCAAGAGTTTAGCTCAAGTAAATTTAATTCTAACTTGTATTACTGTTATCCTTAGCCTTCTTCTAGGTTACACTTGTTAATTAAACTTCAAAATCATTTTCGTGAGTTTCTTAATCATTACGACAACATTTTGTCAAGTAAAAGATTCTGAAGTCTTTCATAGTACAACACAATCCATCTTCGGGGATTATCTATTCCCTTATTTGGCACTTTATCCAGTGCCAATGTCATGGTCGATAAGTTATTCTTGTGGCTTATTGTTGACTGGATTATTCCTTTAGGACAACAATGTTTTTTCGCAGCAATCCTTCAATAGGAGCCGCCTTTTTACTTTATAAACGAATTCGGAACTGAGTTCGTCTCAATGTTGGACAGACAATTAAAGAAAAAATGTACCTACATATTTTTCCAACTAAGCAAAAGATGTATTATTTATTTAAATGAGAATAAGGTCTAAATAAATAAATCCTTGTGATATATATTTCGACGGTGTAAGAGACCGTAGAGCGCCCTTGCTTACAGAAGCAAAGAGAGAAAGCGTAAAATATTCTGTTCATAATTTTCAAATTTTCTGTTAAGGAATGTTTGGTATTTGATTCATAAGAGTCGTCGACTCCAATTTTTGATTTTTTTTAAACCAAATTTTGTGTAAACAAATGAACCAAGTAACAGAACTTTTCAAAAATATATTTTTTTTATTGTAAAAACTTTCTTAAACTCGATAATCATATAAATCCATAATATTGCAAGCAAGGAAAGCACAAATTATTAAGCCATTTTAATTTTTTCATCAGAAAAATATATTTCTTTACCAAATCTACCTCTAATTATATTAAATGTAAAATCTAGTATTTAACCATGACGGAAAGTTAACAAACACCGTTATCAACAAATGAAATAAATAAATTAGCTAATATCTCACATTTTATCTAATTTAATACTACTATAAGTTCTATTAGCAGAATATTTTCTCGCTTTTCACGGGAAAAATTTAGACGATTATTTCACTCATTAACGCTATAGCCAATGACAGCCCGTTTGCACCAATCAAACGTCATTATTAGTGGTAATTCAAGCTAGATCTGCTTTTGACAGGACCAAAATGCAAAATTTATAGCTCTAATTTTTTAGGTCGCTGCAGCGGCAAATATTGCGAAAATTTTTTGACGTTTTGTGTCGTGACATATTTTCGGCAAATAGGACAAATCGTGCTTTTAAATGTTATCTATAAATATCTTCTCTAGCTTATTACTAATTGTTAACGTAAATTGTAAATTGCAGTATTGTATTAATAACCTAAAAGGCCAATGTTGTGTGGAACTTATATAGGTTCTTGACAAGTTATAGGTACACAGCTTTCAATGGCTTAATACCTAACATAATTACAAAATAGTTATTTCATGATAAATACACAAATGTAGGTACTTACGTATAGTAATTCATCAATCATTACAAAACAGCTAACACTTATATGGAAAATCAAAACTCTGCAGTATCACTATATACATTATAATTCGTTGTACTTAAAGTCTCTCTACTTAAACAAGTAAACATTAACTTAACTATCAAACTTCTCAAATTAGAAACGAAGATTAAATACATAAAAATATACTAATAAACACTTTAATATAATAATTCAATTCACTGTTTAGGCTAGTAACTAAGTTAAGCTAGCGTTACTAGATGGCGGTACCATACCATCTGAGCCGGCAGCCTTAGAACGGATAGATTGGTAATATGCAATTTGTGTGATTTCACCGGTAATGTGATTGGTCGAAGCGTGCTTTGTTGTGATGATTAGTCTTATAAGTTCAGTACCTATGGTTTAACGTGTATTGTTTTTCTTGATTGTCATAATTTAAACCTACTTTGTTTTTTATTAGATGAATCGCTTTGGAAATGCATTTTTATGTGACGTAAATGATGAAATTGAAGATAAAGGTGAGTAATCTCTAAAAAGCAACAAGGAAACGTCTGAAGGCAATTAATTACTGAACATAATATTGAAGATATACTTAATGAATTATTTATTCGTGAAATATTCTCCACAAATACCACTCGTGCTTTAAATTTTATCTAAAAATTTTTTCTCAAGCTAAGCTGCCCCTAGTTAATATAACTCGTGCAAATTGGCAGTTTATTATCAAAGATTAAATCCCTCCCGCTAAAGCTGTCGGGATTTAATCAGATAATAAACTGCCAATTTGCACTATTTATATTACCAGGCAACACGCTTTCGAAAAAATTTTCGATAAAATTTTAAGCACTAGTGATATTACATACGATTATTTCACTCATTAACGCTATAGCCAATGAGAGCCCGTTTTTTCACAACATTGCACCAATCAAACGTCATTATTAGTGGTAATTCAAGCTAGATCGACTTTTGACAGTACCAACATGCAAAATTTATCGCTCTAATTTTTTAGGTCGCTGCAGCGGCAAATATTGCGAAAATTTTTTGACGTTTTGAGTCGCGAAATATTTTCGGCAAATAGGACAAATCGTGTTTTTACATGTTATCTATAAATATCTTCTCTAGCTTATTACTAATTGTTAACGTAAATTGTAAATTGTAGTATTGTAGGTATTAATAACCTAAAAAGCCAATGCTGTGTAAAACTTATACAGGTTCGGGACAAGTTATACACAGCTTTCAATGGCTTAATACCTAACGTATTTACAAAATAATTTTCACGACTAAACTTAAATATAAATATCTACGAAGCAGACAAATCAGTTATTTCAAGATAAATACACAAATGTAGGTACTTACGTATGATAATTCATCAATCATCACAATGCAACTAACACTTATTTGGAAAGTCAAAACTCTGCAGTATCACTATATACATTATAATTCGTTGTACTTAAAGTCTGTCTACTCAAACAAGTAAACTTTAACTTAACTATTAAACTTCTCAAATTAGGAACAAGGATTAAATACATAAATATATATTAGTAAACACTTTAATATAATAATTCAATTCATTGTTTAGGCCAGTTAAGTTAAGCTAGCGTTACTAGATGGCGGTACCATACCATCTGAGCCGCAGCCTTAGAACGTAAAAGGGATAGATTGGTAATATGCAATTTGTGTGATTATACCCGTAATGTGTTTGGTCGAAGCATGCTTTATTGTGATGACTAGTCTTATAAGTTACAGTGCCTATGGTTTAACGTATATTGTTTTTCTTGATTGTCATAATTTAAACCTACTTTGTTTTTTATTAGATGAGTCGCTTTGGAAATGCATTTTTATATGACGTAAATGATGAAATTGAAGATGAAGGTGAATAATCTCTAAAAAGTAACAAGGAAACGTCTGAAGGCAATTAATTACTGAACATAATATAGAAGATGTACTTAATGAATTATTTATTCGTGAAATATTCTCCACAAATACCACTTGTGCTTCTAAATTTTATCCATAAATTTTTTCTCAAGCTAAGTTGCCATAAGGTTAATATAACTCGTGCAAATTGACAGTATATTATCAAAGATTAAATCTCTCCCGCTAAAGCGGTCGAGATTTAATCAGATAATAAACTGTCAATTTGCACTCTTTATATTATCAGGCAACAACGCTTTCGAAAAAATTTTACCGATAAAATTTCAAGCACTAGTGATATTACATACGATAAAATCAAGAGAGCGTAGCTCTGGTCAGCACGGTAGAAAATAAAATTCTGGAAATCTTGACTAATGTCTGTTTCTAATATCACAGTCTTTAATATCGGTTACAATTAGATCAATTCTTTTCGACTGCACTATGTGCACGAGACCTAAAAGTGCAATACAGTTCGTTTCAAAGTGATAGCATCCTAAGTCGTAAAATAGAAAAGCGCTTGATCCAGTAAAGACATGACGTTCATCTGCTCGACGAGAACTTGAAATATTAGAATTTTGCTTTTACACCAAAGCTACAGATAATAATTTGGGACACATAAGTAAATTCTCTAGCTGATTAAATTGAGTTGGCTGAAGTCTTATTAAATATTTCTTTTTAGTTGAATCTTATAGGACAACAGGCTTGTACACTTACTTGCAAACAAAATAGTACACTTTTGAAGTGAATACAATTATTAAAAAAGTATGATCTAAATTGATGGCTACTATCCAAAAAAAACACGAGTAAAATTGGACGCCGGAACTTTTGACTCGAAACGCTGCCAATACCGTTAGAGCTATGAAAAAAATGGACAAAGACAATTTTGTGGAAAATTTAATTCTCTATAAAATTGTTTACGTCCATTTTTTTCGTAATTCTAACGGTTTTGGCAGCGTTTGGAGTCAAACTTACCGGCGTCCAATTTTTCGGAGAGGCTCACTCAATAATGTAATGTCAAGGCCGTTTTCTTTTCTAAGCAACTGTACGAAACTCACGTGACGGGAATGGTCTGATTGTTTTGTAAAATAATTACAATGTAGTGTGGCAACAGTTATAACGTTATCAACATGCCATGAAGATTTCTAAAAAACGAACTTAATAACCATTGAAAAACAGTCACTGAAGAAACCGTATTGGAAAGGAAATTCCTCCAAAAGTGTAAGCCAAACATTCGACAGTGTTGTACTTCTCTATCTTCGCCGTACAGCTGCATTAAAATGAAACGGAAGGAGGTACAACGTTTAACGACAGATGTCGTCGTAATTGCTCGCATGCCGATAGTGTAAAAGGAAGGGATTCACTTGCTGACGGCATTTCGTAGCTCGACCTGACACTTTTACGACTTAGGTTGCTATAACTTTGAGATGAACTGTAGTGTCATTGAATATTGTTCATTGCGTCGAATGTAGCTGCACCAGAATTGTACAAACGACACTTGCTTTTGATCAGGTGTGGAATGGATAGTCCAGAAGTACAGGTGACAAAAATAACTCAGAATATTCGAAATTCAAATATTCTGGGGTTATGTTAACGGACCTAAAATTAATAACATTTATTTGAAATTAGAGAAAAATGAATCAGTAGACTGATTCTTCGGTAATAGTGTATCTAAATATTTGTGTTGTATTAAATACCACAGTATCAGTTTCTTCATCTTCGTTGAAAGAACTTTAAACACCAATACCCATTCAAAAAAATATTACAGAACTAGAATAAGACTAAAAATGGAACAGGTAAGGCTAAACAGCTCGTTCCCATTTAATGCCAAATCCATTCTTTTCGTTTTGTCTCTTTCACACAACTAGCCTAGAACCGATGACGTACACTAAATCTGCATTGCAATTTATGGCTTTACACCAAGTGTAGATGAAAGATTGGCCTATTGTTAACTTAGGTTTTTAAAAAGATATTAAAATATACTATGTTATGAATGATATATGTATTAAATAAATACATATCTTGATCTCTTTAGCTATTTTGTACAATTGATGAGACATGTCAAAAATTGAGAGCTGTATTAAGAGCGTATAATAGTAGGTGTAGGTATTAATAACTAATATATTATGCATAACACTAATGTATACAGGTATAATTAAAAATTTGTATAAATTAAGTGCATTATTCGCACATTGTATAGCTGTATAGCCAAAAGAAAAGAAAAAACAATAAATATATCTGAGTGTAAAACATTCAGGGGTATAAGACATACACAAGATTAAAAAATATATAAAAGAAAGTAACAATTTACAAACAAAACTGTAACCCTTTCAGGCGACTTTGGTGTTTAAAAAAATAATAAATTAATTTAAAGAATAAAACGAATTACTTATTGAAAGTTTTTTAAGACGGTTCTTAAAGCTAGCTACTGAAACAGTATTTCTAATTTGATCTGGCAAATAATTAAAAATTCGACAACCCGAGTTAATGGTGACTTTTTGTAGAACTCGTGGTTATGTTTTTTTAAAGACATTAAATTTCTTCCAATTGTAGGATATGTGTGGAAATCTCCATTTTGAATAAATTTGTTCCTATTTACATAAATATACGTCAAGAGTTTCATCAAATATATAGATGTCACCATTAGAATTTTATGTTTTTTAAATATTTCACGACAAGACTGTATTTCTTCTCCGTTAAAATTATGTAATGTATACTATGTATTGGATAACCAGGAGCTAAATAAACATATTATCATGTATAAAATGACACGATAGAATGCTCTCTGTTGATACTGTCATATCCTTCATACAGGATAATCGCAAATTGCGATGTTTTCTATAAACTATTTCTTATTAAACACACAAAGATACGGAGACGTACAAACTGCAACACACAATGTGCCTGTCGAATCTGAAAGAATTTTAAGTAGATTAGGTGGTGCGATATATCAACTGACTGTAATGCGATGATCAATAAGCCAGAAATTATGTACTTGCAACACAGGATAAATATTTCTGCCAGGGCTTATTTTAATCAAATTGTTTTGTATTAAACATTTTATAACAACGTGCATTGTTCAGTGTATTTTACAATAATGTATCTTACTTTCCTGACAGTAGTCAGGACAGTCCTTATTTTTATAACAAGGATGCTAAAACTTGTAGCAAAGGAGCTGGTGGCAGGTATCGATATAACAGAGGTCGATTAGAGCAGCTACCGAGCTTGCTGATTTTTTAAATAAATGAATTTCAAATTTGCAATAAAAAACGTTCCTATTTTATTTTATTGCTTCAGCCATTACTTTAAAATTGTTCATTTATCAAAAATATAAATAAAAAAATGGTTGGCTAAAATTCACGACTCTGATTTTCTTATAAAACTACTTGTTAATTTGCAGCGCTATTAAGTGATTTCATTGTACCTCGCATTGATTTTAATTCGTTAGTTTTTATATCCATAAGTAGAGAAAAACATTGGCTGACGTGTACTTTGCTGATCTTCAGTAACATTCCCAATTTATTCCAAAAAATATCAAAGTAAGAAAATAATCCAATCAGTCGGGGATTTTGGCCTACAAAAGGTAGAGTAGTAATGATTTTGATATATGCTGTTCGAGTCTAGGCCCTGATAAAAAACACAAGTCTTCGACCTTGGGAGTGGAGGGAGGCGCGAACTGTTATCTTGAATTAAAGGTGCAAGAAATTGGTTTTCAAAGTAATTCGGCAACGCTCGATCTTACGAGAAAAATGTTGAAGAAGAGGACAAAATTTCCTATATTTTTGTGTATACATTTTTATTGTAAGTGTAATGTTTAAAGAGATACAGCGTTAGGTAGATGGATTTAAGAAAAAAAAATTATTATATAATGTATGTTTACAACATAACATATTTTATATCATTTATGTTATTATAATAAAGATCTATTTGTTTAAAAAAATATTAAATTGTGAGATAATATTACAGTGGCTTACATCATTCCTCGAAAATAAGAAAGAAAAGTTATTAAATTTAATGACAGATATTCAGAAGATTTTGCTATAAAATGTAGAATAACTCAAGAGTCGGTACTTGCTCTTAGTCTTTTTATTATTTTTATATAATACAACATTTTTAAATGAAATTTCAAATTATAAAATTTTATGTCCCGACTATTGGCTACAAAATTTTAAATCCGTTACAAAATCCTTACAAACATTTAATACCTACACAATTGCTCAGAAACATTCAAAATACTTAAAAATGTAAGTCGTTATTAGCAAATTGAAAACACTGCTCTCTAAGCCTGTGCGTATTAAGCAGTGGCGGATGGAGAAATTTCAATAATTTTTTTCTCGTCTGTGGCTCATGGGACCCATACGAAATATGGGAAATAATATCTAGGGAAGCACTCCTCTAACAACCTCTAAAAAATTTTGAAAAAGCTGTTTGCGAAAAAATTTGCACAAGAATTTTGAAAATTTTTTTCGCAAACTGCTTTTTCAAAATTTTTTAGGGGTCGTTAGAGGAGTGCTTCTCTAGATGTTATTTCCCACATTTCGTGTTGGTCCCATGCGCCACAGACGAGAAAAAAATTATTGAAATTTCTCCATCCGCCACTGGTATTAAGGCAGGACCATCCGCGCGAGGCAGGGAATGCTACTGTGCTGCACTCTCTATACAGGAATAGTCCAAGATCCCAGAGGTGCCAGACCTACGTCATTTTAGCAAAGCTAATATTTTGACAACAAATAGTGTAATATCTAGTTAAGAACGCATGCGAATTTGGTAGTTTGAAAGTGGGGCCCTTTTGCAGAAAACAGGTACAAAAGTTACATAAGAATTTTACTCAGTACGCTAAATTATGATAGCTGGATTATTTTACAAGTGACACGCTAACTACATGGTGTAAGCGTCAGCCTCCAAATCCGAAGGTCCGAGGTTCGATCCTGAGCGTTCTCAGCTTTTTTTTTCAACAAATATTAACTTAAGGTGGCGATTACCAAGAAAGAGACAACCGAAAGGGAAATATTTATTATTTTTGGCCATAACTTTTTTCTTAGTACTTATATTTGAAAAAAAACTGAGAACAATCAGGGATCGAACCTCGGACCTTCGGATTTAGAGGCTGACGCTTAAACCATGTAGTTAGCATGTCACTTGTAAAATAATCCAGCTATCATAATTTAATGTACTGAGTAAAATTCTTATGTACCTTTTGTACATGTTTTCTGCAAAAGGGCCCCACTTTCAAACTAGCAAATACGCATACGTTCTTAACTAGATATTACACTATTTGTTGTCAAAATATTAGCTTTGCTAAAATGACGTAGGTCTGGCGGTTCTGGGATCTCACTCTAGAAGGAAAGGGACGCCAGTTTCGACCATTACAAATGAAACAAAAAAACACGAGGGACGGTCTATACCTGCTGTAGGAAACATCTACTACAAGAAACAGATTGAAATTTGAAATTTACTCTACCGTGGCCGTAAGAAAATGTATATACAGGGTGTTTCAGCTAAAAGTCCCCGGGTAATTATCTCGTAAAATAATAAAGATACTTACAATTTGTAAATCGCGGATAATTGACACAAAAAAAAGGTCTTAAATAACTGCAGTTAGAATTGTTCCTTCGCAGTGCACAGAGATGGCGCTGCGGTGAGAAATTATTTTTCGATGGCTGGAACCTTGAAACACGATTCATACGATTAATGAATAAATTGTGAATAATTTTGACTATGTAAAAAAATTTGTAAATACCAGCCGTTTTGGAGCTATATGAATTTTTTCTTCATTTTTTTGCCTTTGTAAATTTTGAAAACTCCTGTAACTTTTCTGTGTATCATTTTAGAACACCAATTATTTAGAACTTTTATCTTATTATATTCCATACTTCTCATATTATTACATATTTTGAAAATTTTTATAATTTTCAGAATTTTTCAAATACAACTAATTTTTAAAATTTGAAATTAGTAAAAATTTTCAAAATATGTAATAATATAAGAAGTATGGAATATAATAAGATAAAAGTTCTAAATAATTGATGTTCTAAAATGATAAACAGAAAAGGGAGTTTTCAAAATTTACAGAGATAAAAAAAAGGAGAAAAAAATTCATGTAGCTCCAAAACGGCTGGTATTTACAAATTTTTTTACATAGTCAAAATTATTCACAATTTATTCATTAATCGTATGAATCATGTTTCAAGATTCCAGCCATCGAAAAATGATTTGTCACCGCAGCGCCATCTCTGTGCACTGAGAAGGAACAATTCTAACTGCAGTTATTTAAGATCTTTTTTGGTGACAATTATCCGCTATTTACAAATTTTAAGTATCTTTATTATTTTACGGGATAATGACCTGGAGACTTTTAGCCGAAACATCCTGTATAACAAGAAAAAAATCACTGAAATTTGAAATAGTTTCTCTATATAATTTCATGGTAATGTGGAAAAACGTTAAAAACAATACAATGTAATTTGTTTATAAATAATTTACGAACAAAAATGGAGTTTGACGATTTAAAAAAAAATCCGTTAAACTTCATTTTCTCACCGCTGTTTCATGTTACGTATTAGACTTACAATAAAAATATTTATACGAAAAATACAGGAAATTTTGTCTTCTTCAACTTTGTCTCAAACATTTTTCTCATAGGGTCGAACGTTGCCGAATTATTTTGGAAAAAAAATTTTTTTACGCTTTTTTTATATGTTTTACAAACAATCAAAGCTTCCTGCAAAGTGGCTGGCACAATAAAATAATATAAAAGCGTTTTTTTACCCCAATTTTGAAAATTCACTCCCTTTAAACGCAGCAGTACACAGGTGACTGAAGTTTCTTTTATTGTTTCTTATCACTTTGCGAAACTTTTGATATAAGATACACCGATAATAAAATCACTTAATTTTCAGTATATCATAAATTAATAAAAAAAATTAAATTGCAAAAAAACACAGACACGTAGATTTCAGCCGACTGCATTTATATCAATGCCAGGTTGACAAGCGTTTTTTTACCCTAATTTTGAAAATTCACTCCCTTTAAACGCAGCAGTACACAGGTGACTGAAGTTTCTTTTATTGTTTCTTATTACTTTGCGAAACTTTTGATATAAGATACACCGATAATAAAATCACTTAATTTTCAGTATATCATAAATTAATAAAAAAAATTAAATTGCAAAAAAACACAGACACGTAGATTCCAGCCGACTGCATTTATATCAATGCCAGGTTGACAAGCAACGATTAAAGCAAGTGGCAGACACAATAAAATCATATAGGAGTTTTTTTATTGTATTTTTAATTAACTGTTAATTAAAAAATCAGCAACGCCGTAATGACTGAAATGGTTTTTCCGCCTTTTTATTATGACGTCTCTACATTTTTCAACTTCAGTCACACAATAAAATCATATAAAAATTTCTGCCACCAGCTCCCTACCTATTGAGGGTCAGGACAAGAATGTTTTCTGTAATTGATGTATGCAACTCTCAAGAAGCCTGTCAACAGTTGAATGTGAGCCACAGGTATATTCATGTATTATAACAGTTGTAAATTTTTCATTCCATGATTCTATTTAAACTTCTAATAGTTTTTACTATAAATTTTCTTAAACTTATTATTGCAATGATAAATGTTCACACAGCGAGGTGCCACAGAATAGTTTCGCGTCATTTCTATGCTTTTGTCCAAAAGTTTGGGTCTTTAACTTCCAGTGACAATAAAACAAAGAGACACTAGCGAATCCACTTAAATTGCTAACTGAAATTTCAAGACGAGATAAATGTGTTTTATGCAGGGCTGAAAATTTGTCAATGGTTTTGCACAATTTGTAGTTTCATATTTTCGCTTCGTTAATCCTATGAATCGAAAGCTGAGAACTGTTATTGTGAAATGATTTTCCTGTGCTGTCAAGTCGTATAATTTATGTTTTTCCACATGAGTGTCCGCTAAAAGAGGATTTAATAAAATTTAGCTGTACAGCGGAAACAATTGTTGTGATATGGGATTATTTTATAATGAATACTGTTTTTTTCTTTTAGGCAAAAGCTAGCATTATTTAAGAAGTCAAACATGTACCAGATAACAGGGTGTGATTTTGAGGCTGGCTATTTTCTATAAAGATCAAAGTATTGAAAAATTTATTAACACGCGTTTCCTCAACACAGTTGCCATCATCAGGAGAGGAGTTCATTAATATTGGTTGTAAAGCAAAAATTTTTATGGCATTATATTAGTCATGGTATTGTAAACAACTTTAAAATATATATGTCTATCTGTCAGGTTTCTCATAACCACGATAACTTAAGAAGAAGTCAGTATTAGTCAGAGGTTGACCTCTAAAAATCGATAAGCAAATATAAAAGTTATTAAGTATTTCAACTCATAAATCTACCTGGGCCGGGCCGCAACTTTTCATAAGATCTCACAAACAAAAAGCATAGTATACCAACTAGTATTTCATCAATCAAACTGACATCATCGGTAGATAATTGAAATAAAAAAATTGTAACAGTAATTACACACCCTCTGCTCAGCATCCATTATTTATAAATTTTGTTTCCTGTTGGATGACCGCCCTATATGTTTTTACTAAAATTATATCAGATTTTTTCCTGACAATTACATTTCAAATATCACTTTCCTCTTTTGTTTCTTATTTTACTTTTTCTTATCCAGTGGAAGTATAATAATGACAAGAAAACATGTGAAAATTTTTATTGTTCATGAAACGTCGAGATTTTAAATTTGAGCAAAAAAAATGTTCTGTCTGTCGTTCTGTCGGTCTGTCTATCTATCTGTCTGTAACTTTTTCTTGTGCGCACGATTACTCTGAAACCGATTAATATATTCACTTGAAATTTGGTACACGTATGTATCTTAACGAGATCTGGAACAAGATTAGATTTTCATCTTATTCCGTTGAAGAATTGGGGGTAAATTGGGATAAATGGTGGTAAATAGGTAAATCAAGCAGGTAAGGGTCCATAAAATTGGTATTTAGTATATACAAGAGACGCTAAAGTGTCAAAAAAATTGAAGGGGGTGAAAATAAAATGTGATTTACTGTGTGTGCAAGAACCAAAAATATAAAAATATTTTTTACTTCATCCAACCCCACTACCACCCCCACCCCACTATCGATGTGGGATATCATTTTATGTGTTTTTGGGATAGACGATTTCAAATATTATATTTTTAAAGTTCCATAAACAGTTATTTCCACATACAAAACTTTTTCCTTGTGAGAGATTTGGATAGAAAATCTGGATGTGAAAGTAGTGATTTCTTGGACAGCGATTTTAATGTGACCACCCTGCATATTTTTCATTAAGAGCATGCCAGCCTTCCACCTCGATAATTGTGTTAACTACAGATCAAAAATTATTTCCGACATAGTTTCTTCATTATTTTTTAGAGTGACCACTCTGTATATTTCTCATATTTTTCGATGACGAAATATCATCCTCCACATTTTTTTTCATTTGCTGGCAGTTGTATACTTTTAGGATGACCACCCTTCTTCATATTTTTCTTCCTTGACAGTTGTGTTGACATATGGGAAAAATATGATGACCCTCCATCACATTTTTTTCGGTTGCCACCCTATATATTTTTCATAATCTTTTCCCTGACAGCTGTGTTAAATACGCGCAAAATATCGTTCTCCGTCACATTTTTTGTACAATTTTTTGAGGATGACCACCTAGTATATTTTTCATATTTTCCTTCATTGATAACTGCATGCGAAATATTATCGTCCTCATTTTTTCATTAATTTATTTTAAGGTGACCACCCAGTATACTTTTTCACATTTATCTTTTTTGACAGTTGTATTAACCTACGAGATATTGTTGTCCTCCGTCACATTTTTTCCATCACTTTTCAGAGTGACCACCCTATATATTTTTTATATATTTCTTCTTTGACAGTTGTGTTAATCGTGACGGAAATTTTATTGTCCCCCATCACATTTCTTTCATTATTTTTTTTAGATTGACCACCCTGAAAATTTTTCAAATTTTTGTTGTGTTAAAAGCATGCGAAATATATTATCGTCCTCCGTCACAATTTTTTTAATAATTTTGTTTGGGTAACCATCCTGTTTGTATATTTTTTCATATTTTTCTTCTATAGCATTTTTGTTAACTACGTGCAAAATATTACTGTCTCCGTTCACATTATTTCCTTATTTTTTTTTTTTAGGTGCCTACCCTGTATTTTTTTACTGTAAATATAACCCAGTTTTCGTTGGCAATACCGTCAACTACCTACCAAATATTATCCTTCTTCGTTAAATGGTTTTGTAGATATACCGCCAACATACACCAGGCCGACAGACAATCAACCGGACAGACTGACAGAATTAAATGACTAACTATTGTAATCTACATACTCTGAAACGTGAAAATCCAGAGAAATTTAGAAGGGAGATTTTTTCACGACTACGATACTTCCTTTTGGTAAAAATACAGCATAAGACTTGAAAAATGTATTTATTTTTGGAATGCTGCGAAGAGTATCTTACAGAATGTTCCATAATTATAAAAAAAACTTTAACAAACGGTCGAATAGTCAAACATTTACATTTAGTTATTGTTATATTATTATTATTATTATGATTTTCTCATTAATTTAATACATTAATTAATATTGTTTCCCAATTTACTATACTAAGAATATTACCTGTAATAAGATTGTTCAATCTAGTCATATTCATAATATATCTAACACTAGCTGTGACCGCGACTACGTTCGCGTGGAATCTTGAAATTAACTATAAAGCCTCTTTGTAAGCGACGTTTGAGGTAGGGACATGTACACAGAGATTGTTTGTGTCACTCACACGGGAGAGAGGCGCGTAGATGTAGCCATGGGAAAAGCAACTGTCACTGACGTCCACACCCGCAACGCGCAGCGTTTGGTCCTGCGCTTGGTTAATGGTAATATTCTCTGGAATATTACAGAAAATTCTGATTTATTTCAGAAGGCTCTCAAGTTTTCTGGAATGTTCCAGAATGCTCTCTAATTTTCTGGAATGTTCCAGAATACTCTCGACTTCTTTGGAATATTACAGAAGTTTAATCATGAAAGTTTATGGCGTGCAAATAGTCTTATTGTAGAGGATCAAGCTGTATCTCCGGTTCTACTAAACTAATTTTTTTAAGAGTAGGCCGATTTCGATTAAATAAAAACTAAATGTTACTCCAAGCGTAGATTTTACCTGTGAAAACCCTATTTAAATTGGTTCAGTAGTTTCTACGTGATACACGATCAAACAAAGAGACAAACATTCCAAAAACTATCTTAATATATTTTATTACTCATCTTTCATTCCCCAAATCAGTTTTTTGCAAATAGTTTCAATGTAGAGACAGGCCAACTTTACAAATTTATTATATGAATAAATTATCTAACATATCAAACGTAATAACCACCCGAAATTGCGCTTACGAGCAATTTATAATAAATTGGTGATTAAGAGAAATCATTGTAAAATGTTTATTTTTGTTATATCATTATGACTATTTATCAGGACGCAATTGAAAGCTATTTATGACTTTATTACTTGAACAATTTGGTTTCCTTAGGTAGGGACGTATTTTATAAATTTAAATCAAAATTTTCCAATGATCTTTCCCCAACATTACATTTTGGTAATGATATTTGTGTGCACGCCTACTTAACCTATAGCAGTTTTCAGCGTACCCTCGAAGGGTCTACCGCTATGAGTATATACATACAGACTTCATCCATTCTCACAGACACTCTCAATATACATCCTTGTAATGCTTGCGTATGGCCTGAATGCATTTAAAAGCGTTGGTCCTTTACGTTCTGATATACATAGTACATTGTAAATTGTAGGCTTAAGTTTACAATTTACTGTACATTTACATATTACACCGAGTTGCATATAAATTGTAAATAAATAACAAACTGAACGGAACGAGAACAAGCTCCTGAAATGAATAATTCTGATAAATGTTGAAAAATAGCATCATTTACCTCTCAACAAGTCGTAAGTAATAAACTAAAACTAACTGACATTAAGTAGTCTTGAAAATATTCTCAGCGAGTAATTGCTGAATAATTTTATCGAAAATTAATTAAATTAATATTATGCTCCTAACGACCTAAGAAGTTTTACGTAATTTTTTGTGATTACCATTTAGTCTCATTAGGGATAATGAGTTTCTAACGGCAGTGAGAGTTTCATGGAAAGACCCATTTAAACTTTACGATAGTTAGCACCAACTAGTTTTGTATAAATTAATCCTATTAATGCTATCGAATAATTTCATCTCCATCATCCTTTCTGTAATGGCAAATTTTCAGAAAAGTGCTATTTTCATTAAAATAGTACGCATTTGTTTATACCCTCTGATATATCACTGCTGTCACAAGTACCAAGTACTGTATAAGTCAAGTAACACAATGTTGAAGAACCTAAACAGAGATTATACGATATATAAGAAAAATAATCTATATTTATAGTCCAACAGCCGGCGATGGTTTTCATCAAGTATCTACGTAAGTCAAAATTTTGATGGAGGTAGCTGTGTGCATGACTCCTATTTGAAAAGCCGCAATTCTGCCACCCCGCCCCCTCTGCATTTAAGATGGAAGGTAACTTGAAGCAGGCAAGAATATAAGTTTTTCAGGTAATAATATAAAATATTATTTTTATTACAAACTAAGTGTTAATATCTCTTATATATAAAATGACACTGCCTGTTCGATTGCCTATGTACATCACGTCACCAGAATAAATTTAATTTAATAAAATAATAATAAAAAAAAGAAACTACCTCTAACGTGTCTGTGTTTCAAATCCGCGACTCTTGGATGTTAAGCCAGACATGTAAACATCAGACAATCATTAGCTATTTTGAAATTGTAACGTATATACAGGGTGTTCCTTAATAACGTAATATTTTTGGATGTAGTTCCTTAGGTCATTTTATGAAGAAAAATTCATATGAACATTGAACATGTCCTCAACGGCTTAATTTTTTTTTAAATCGTTATTTTTCAATATCTCAGAAAATATTTTAGAAATTATTTTTTATTTTGGCATGTGTTAATAGACTACAAAAGGGGGTAGAAAACACCTCCTTTATTAGAGGGTTCCGTAACTTGTAGAATTAGGTCAAAATGGAAAGAAAAACAATGTATTTACCTTTTTTGACCCAAAATAAGATGTTTTTACTCTTGTGAATTTTTTCGATAAACGCATATTTTTCGAAATATGGCCACTCGAAAATTTCTGAAAATGGGAGAGGGGAAACGTAAAGATTCAGGTAAATGTATCATCGAAATACAAGATTTTTTATTTGCAACTTTTCTGTAAAGTGCGTTTTCACCGAGTTTTTCCAGAAAAACATGAAAAACCACCTCTATCTTTGACATTGTAGCCCTTTAAAAATATGCAATTTAAAAATTTGAAATAATTCAGACGTATGCATTGAGGCCTTCTAAATATTTTTTTTATCTTGGAATTTTTTTGTAACTTACTAATTTTCCGAGTTACAGGCAGTTTTTCACGATAAATAATGTACCACATTTTTTTCACATTTTCAATTTTAAAATTATATTGAACCTTTAAAAATGGTATAACTATAAAGGTTTCATATTTCTTTATAATAATATATAAATCACGCTCATTTCTCGAATTTTCATGCATTTTTAATGTGCAAAAAACGTAGTACATTATTTATCGTGAAAAATTGCATTTATCTTGGAAAATTACAAAAGTTACAAAAAACTTCCAAGATATGAAAAATGTTTAGAAGACCTCAATGCATACGTCTAAATTTTTTCTAATTTTTAAATTACATATTTTTAAAGCGCTACAATGTCAAAGATGGGGGTAGTTTTTCATATTTTTCCGGAAAAACTTGGTGAAAACGCATTTTACAGAAAAGTTGCAAATAATAAAAGTCTTGTGTTTCGATGACACATTCACCTGAATTTTTTCAGATTTTTTTTCAACTTTTTTATTTCCCCTCCCCCATTTTCAGGAATTTTCGAGTGACCATATCTCGAAACATATGCATTTTTCGAAAAAATTCACAAGAGTAAAAACATCTCATTTTGGGCCAAAACAGATAAATACATTGTTTTTTTTTCCATTCTTGACCTAATTCTAGAAGTTACGAAACCCGTGATAAAAATGGTGTTTTCTACCTCTTCCGATCATTTCTTACTCTACTTTTTTTTTAACTTTTTTACTAACGTCATTACAAACACATTGCACAAGGTTTCGTCAATATCCATTCATTAGCACTCAAGTTAGATATTTTGGTCATTTTAGCGCTCTGTTGACTGGATTATTAGCCTGGTCAATTCTACATGAAAATGATCTCTGCAGTTTTTTTCATTCTTGATTAAAACAATTAAATTCAAATTGCTTCATTTAGCAGTACTGACTAATGATTTTTGAACACATAAATCTAGTTATCCTGGAATAAACGACTTTTTACAAACATCATTTTCAAAACAATATTTGTTGGCATAAAGTAAGCTGTTGGTGTTCAAAACCATCTCATCGTACTATTTCTTCGATTTTTAGTGTTTCATTGAATTAATTTAATTTTTCGCTGTTTTTATTCGAATATCTCAATAAATATGGTGATTTATATGAATGAGGAAATAGCCACAATGCATTACGTATGTGGTCTCGCAGATGGTAATACAACAAAAGCCAGAAGTATGTATCAGGAAAGATATCCTAATCGTGCCTTGCTAGTTACCGATTCTTTTCGACTATTCATCGCCGTCTTTGTGAAACTAGTGGTTTCCAAGAAATTACTTCGGAAGTTAGACCAAGTTAGAGCACCCGAAATTGAGGAAGCGATTATGCAGGAAATCGTCAAACATTCTGAGAAGAGTAAGAGGAAGATTGCTAGAGCACTGAATATTTTTTTGCCATTAAATTGTTTGGTGAATTTTGGTTAATTTTTTGTTGTATCCGTAGCATATTCTAAGAGTACAGGCATTACTTACCAGGGACTTTCCACGGCGTGTGAACTTCTGTCAGTGGTGCCTTCAGAATGTTACACTAAATCCGGAGTTTAACTATTATGTCACCGGGTTACAGCGTAATTCTGTCAAAATTGCAGATGGAATTGAACACACCGATGATTGTAAGACCTCCCTCATCAATAATGATTTACTACTAACTTTGTCCTGTATATTTATACTTGAATATGTAATGTACGTCAATAGTAATGAGCAAATTCACTACATATAGTGATATTTATAACTAAATATGAGGAAAAATAATATGTTACTACCAAAATACTGCAGACTGTGCAAAAGCAAAAGAACCTTAACTTCATTGATTTAAAATTTTATAATGTGCTGCCCTCCAAATATAAAATTATTGCCCTCTAGTAAGTTGAAGAATAAAGTGAAATGTTTTCTATTAAGGCATTATTTTCCTCTGACGATTATTTAAATTACACATTTAACAATACTGTGCCAACAATTTGATATATAATATTATTGGTATTTGATATGTATTTAGAAGTGACCAATGAAAAGAAGATAACACAGGCCCACAATATGTTTTTTATATTTGTTACATTTTTTTAACCGACTTCATATTACGAGAATATTCGAAGATTTGGCGGAATCGCCGATGATACAATTAATTCACAAACGGGGTATTTATTTTTGTAGTAGCATTCACATGGTACTCAACATGCAGAGCTGTATACTTCAGTACAAAAATATTCTGCAAATATGTACTGCAGTAGTTTAAGTACTTTAAGTACTTTACTTTAAGTACTTTTAATATTTCTGTACTGGTATTGTGAATTTCCAGTACATGTTTGTAATGTACTTGTACTGGGTACTTATTTTCTACAATTTTTGATGAAGTATTACTTGTTACTTAAAAAAGTACTGCAAAATCATAATCTACTTCAAGTACTTCACTTAAGTACTCCCAGTATTGGAAAGTACTCCCAGTATTACAAAGTATAGTTGAAGTAATCTTAATAGTGAGCCGTTATGGGGGGCGAGAGGAATGAAACAGGCGGCAACTAGATCTCCCATCTTTACTGCACTTTTAGACTAAGTGAGAGAGAAGATATGGGCCATTCGATGACGTAGCCTGTGGGAGTATACATTATGAATGTGTTGTTTAATCCAGGACCGCAGTTAGACACCTCGGTCGAGCTTAAACTGTCGGGTGAAGATATAATTCAATAATTACATTATATTTCTTTATTCGGTAGATTTTTTAAAACAATTTTAGTAAGTTTTTTTAACAATTCATAGCAGTGCTTTGGGGGATACCTATTGTAAGTGTAATATAATAAAAAGTAAACGAGTGAACAATATAGTTAAATCCGGTTCTGCGTTCTGCCTCTCAACGTCGCTCACAAATGCGATTGCTTCGACTATACTAGTGGCGGCTGGTGAAATTTCAATTTTTTTTTCTCGTCTGTGGCGCATGGGACCTATGCGAAACATGAGAAATAACATCTAGAGAAGCACTTCTCTAATGGCCCCTAAAAAATTTTGAAAAAGCAGTTTTTGAAAATTCGGTAGCCTCCCCTGGGTCTAGGGACTCCCGTTTATTTTTTATTTTTTTTGTCATATGCATTTGACTTTTCATAAAAATACAACAATAAGTTGTGGAGTTTATGAAAATATTTTCATTACTGAGATACAACGAATTGAAATATTGTAATTTGTTAAATTGTGGAGGTTGAAATTATTTTCTCCATAATATAATAACACTTGAATAAACGTTTTCTTATTAAGTCTGCCTAATGCTCAATGCTCGGATGGGACAGAATTGTAGAGGGTTATCAGCTCTTAGACACATTATATGAAAATGAAAATTACACTTCCAAAAACGTCACCTCTATTATTGATATTAATAGGTTACTGTTATACTACTGACTATTGTTGGCATTGTTGGCAATTCTAGTATACTAAAAATAATTTAATATTTATCCGATTTAGTACTGCTTTAAAAAAGTTTTACAAGTATACTGCAATTACTTGGGGTTGTCTACTATATGTGGTGTGTTTATATAAAAAAAAAATTTAAAAGACTGTAAATCGTTGAGGTTACTGTTTTAAAAGTACTTGCAGTACTTGAACGTACTGCAAGTATTTATGAAATACTCTAAATATTTAAAATATTGAAAATACTTGAAGAGTACTTTACTTAATATTGCTACTGCAAATGTTTTACTTTAAGTATATTACTGGATATTTCAAGTACTTCTGTGGAGTACTGGTACTTAATACTGCAAGTAAAACAAAAATTGTTTGATACTGCTTACTGGTTACTGCCAGTATTTCCATTGAGTACTGGTCACAGCTCTGTTAACATGAAGACAATTTGTCGTTTATAGTTCATAGGTACCCAAAAAATAGGTCATTTACCTTCATTAGAATTTTCAGTTACGAAACTGACATTATACAGGAGCAATTTGCACCGAATGCAGGCAGACCCCAATAATCACATAACTGAGAGGCCAATACCAAGGACAGCGAAAGCTCCAGTAGAGGCTCCTGGACATATTTCATTTAGGATTGAAGCGGACTGTATGCAGAAGTGCGGCGCCAGATGAGCACAACTGCTCCTGTCAGCCCGCGGGTCAGAATAATGGCGTGCAATTAAGGCAAAACTCAGTGATTTAATAAAATGCAATATGTATTTATTATGCAAGTAATACTTCGCCGCACGTGAGAGTATATAGGCAATGAGGTGAGTCGTGTAAGTACGGTACGTGTACTCAGCAGAGAGCAAACTGAGAGAGAAGCGTTCGCTAAGCTAGCTTCGCGTTGACTGAATGCTCGCAGAGCAGTTAGAAGAAAATAAACAGCAAAGAACAAGGAAAAAAAATGGGTGTGGCAGTGAAATTGATAATAGAACCTGCAACAAAAAGTTATTCTTATTAAAGGATAACTGCATTAGCAGGAAATTCTTTCAAAATACTCAGTTTCGTTAGGTAAGTAGAAAAAGAAGCTAAAATTCTAAATTCCCAAGGATACGTTTTAGCTTGGGTACGCGTTTCTGGTATGGGGAAGTTTCTTCCAAATTGGCGGCCAAGATGGCTGCCTGGCCCATATGCAGATTTATCAGAAAATGGCCTATATCTCGGAAACTATTGCTCGTAGCCCAAAATCGAAAAGGACTAAAATTGATCAGTAGATTATTTTACATTGGTGGCGCGCTTTTAATCAAACAAATCAAATCAGAATTGGTGAACAGACTTGAAAGCCAAATAAAAAGTTCCTCCCATTGCCACCCACCCCAATACATCCTACCTAATTTTTGATTTTTTGCTTCATGCTCGCACCATAGCTGCGGTTATTGCAAGTTCAATTAAAAATTTTGGTGATTTTGCTGAAATTATATTAAACAGAATAATTTATCTGTCAAAATCCACCAAAAGGGTTGATATCGTCTTCGATCTATATGACGAGAACAGTATAAAAACTGCAGAAAGATTGAGATACATGAAAAAAGATATCCAATCAACATGACAATCTCAAGCAGTGTGACACTTTTGCCGAAAGACATGGATGCTTTTTGGGCTTCAATTCAAAACAAGACAGTTTCAACATTTTTGTCGAAACTATATTATTCAACATAGGGGCAGACTATAAAGTTCAATAGTTTATCTGAGTGGTATGGCTGGAGAAGAAGCACACAAAGTAGAAGCAGATATTGTTACAGAAGAACCTCAGTTATGCTGTACACTTGAAGAAGCCGATGAAAGGATTTTTTCACATAAATCATGCCGTTAAGACAAAGGTGTGTTTGTGTGTGCCGTTTACTATTTTCATAAAGAGTTTAAAGCTAATGGTTTGAACGAAATTTGAACTTATTCTGGGGTAGGACAGACTTTAAGATTTATTCCAGTACATGATATACAGTATGTCAGGCTGTTTCAAACCATGTCATTGAAGTACTTCCTGCTATTCACTCAAATTTGGCACAAAACACGCAGCTTTAAAACTGGCCAAAGACTGCGCATACTTGTTAAAAGACTGGAAAAGAAGAACTGTCAAATACAATAATTGATAATGATGAAGAGTTTTTAACAAGGATGTTATCTAAAGACTTTAGGAAAATCAATGACTTAAGAATTTTTAAGTACCGCCGAATGAAAACTTTAGACTTCACCAAGATTCCACTGACTTTATCTAGTACGGCGCTACACATCAAGCGGGCATATTTACAGGCTAATCAGTGGTATGGTCTATTAGAAAGAAGATCTAGGTATGCCTTATCCCGGTGACTATAGATACGAGCAAATGGAAACAGGATGGATTCTTCAAATTATCACCGAGCAACTTCCTCCTGATTTCCCTCACATTTGTTCATGTAAGACTTGTGCACAGCCAAACATCTGTATATGTAGGAAGACTGAAGTTGGCTGCTCCAGATTCAGTGCTTGTGAACTTCCAAAGTGCCATAATAATTGAAATTAACTTTTATTAGTCACATTAAAATACTATTTGTTACTAATAGTCGCTTAATCTTCATGTCATTCTTATAATGTTGCAAATAATGTAGTGTTTTTATTAATAAAATCATTTTTTTAATTACAACTTTTTCATGGTTTTATAACATGTAATAATAACATGGAAAATAATGCTCTTATCAATTTTGATACCTTGTAATTTTCCGCTACGAGCATTAGTTTTCGAGATATAGATCATTTTCTGGTAAAAGTACATATGGACAAGGCGGCCATATTGGGAGAAATCTCCCCATACCAGAAACGCGTACCCAAACCAAACCTTATCCTTAGACATCTAAGAACTCAGTTTTGAAGAGAAATTCTCTATACACCTCCGTGCACAGTCACTAGTGTGGCCCCTAGACCAATATGAATATAGCGATACTGGTTCATTATTTAAGTTTTTAATATATTTTTTTACAGTTTTCTGACAGGTTATTATGTAATTAATAAAAGTTGACAAAGTTATTTAAAAATTTGCCTCGACAGATGTATAGGGAATTTAATTACCTTCAATTTAAAAAAAATTATCCTGATCCGATGGATATTAAGGTCTCTAGAGATTTTTGAACAGTAAAATCCAGAATTTCCCCACAGTGCATCCATGAGAAGATGTAAGTTATAATTTCTAATATACGGTTATTTATTTATTAAAAAAAAAAAAAAACACCCTAATAATTTTTTTAATAATATTTTTCAATGTTTCCCGGGATTTTTTGCCAAAACGGGTGACGGATTCGTTTTCAGCGCCCCAAAATTAGTAAAAAAGATGACTTCCACACTTTACCACGGATGGGTCAAAAAAGCCCTTTTTTTTAACATTGTTCTTTGGGGGTTCGCTCGCAGAACGTTTTTTCGCCGATTTCAAATTGATATTAGCTAATAAGGTACAGTTCCTTTCTACTTTCCACTAACAGGTAGACAGATATTTGTTAAACTGTGTGAAATTTTATTTCTTACTTTTTAGAGATATTTTTTGAAGGCGGTTAGATTTAAAAAAGTCAACCTTTTTAGTAGCTTCTTTTATTCATTTAACCTCTACCTAGTGAAGGAAACTATTGTGAAATTCTCTTTTTGTTGAGTGCTACGTGAATGTTACTACAAAAATAATACCCTGTTTGTGAATTAATTATACCATAATATTATCTAATACCGGCGACTCCGCCAAATCTTCGAATATCTCTCGTAATGGTTAAACAAAGTTTTCCTTAATTTTAAAAAAAATCCTGACGTGATAGGGCAAAATAAATTTCAGATTCGGTTTCAGCAACTTCAAAAACATATGCTACACTGGGTCTGGTCCGACGCACCTCGCAAAAATATTTTGTGGTCCTGTGCAATTATTGTATATTTAATCGGTGTAAGTATCATGTGCATTAACACCAATAAATGCTGCTAGGTAAACTAATAGAAAAGATGGTTAGCAATAGACTTGTGTGGTACCTAGAAAAAAACAAGTTATTCTCAGAAGCACAGATGGGGTTTCGAAAGCATAGGTCCACCAATAGATAATCTAGTCCAATTGGACACCATTATCCTAAACAGTTTCAGCAACAGTCACACAATCGCAGTATTCTTCGATATAGAAAAAGCCTACGATATGAATTGGAGATTCAGCATCCTCAAGACTCTCCAGGAATGGGGCCTCCAGGGCAACATACAACATCCAAAGCTTCTTACACAACAGAACCTTTCGGGTACGTGTAGGGAACTATACTTCAGAAGTTAGACAATCACAAAACGGCTCCACATTGAGCGTAGTATTATTTGCCATTGCAGTAAATGAACTATTGACCTCCATAAACCCGTCAATAGGAAGAATGTTATATGTCGATGATTTGACAATATATTTTTCAGGAAAACAAATAGATATTATTGAAAACAATTTACAAACAGCTATCAACGACCTGTTGGAGAAAGCAAATAGAAATGGACTACGTTTTTCAACTACCAAAACTCACTGTGTTCACTTCTGTCGGTTACGGTCGAAACTTACACAACCAAATCTCACTCCGTAAGATCGAGCGTTAAAATATAAAACTGAAAGTGTTTAGGAATGGCATTGGACAGAAAGTTGTACTCGGGGGCCGATATAAATGACATCTCATTGAAATGTTAAGATCTATAACTAGCATCAGTTGGGGAGCAGATAAAGAAATCCTCAATATTCACAGGACAATGATACTATTCAGAATGGATTATGGATGTGTAGTATATGGGTCAGCACGGAATTACCGACTGAAAAAACTAAACAGCATCCACTGCACTGGATTAAGATTGGCCTTAGGGGCTTATCGCACAAGCCCATACAAGGCACTCTGCTGTGAAGCTGGAATTCCACCCTTAGAATAACGACGACAACAGCATCCTAATTACAAGATACTCTTCAGCCGAAACTTATACTTACAATATCGGAACAGAAGCACTATCTCAAGACCAGTCGGCGTAAGATTATATGAACTCATAAATTCGATGCAGGGAAGTTTAACTCCCACTTACAATCTTTATCCAACTGAAGTTCCACCGTGGAAGCTGATTCCCCCAAAATTTCATTTAGAATGCACTAGATTCAAAAAGAGTGATGTTAACCGACAGTTACTTTTAATGGAGGTCGCAACCAGAGCATCCTAATTACAAGATACTCTTCAGCCGAAACTTATACTTACAATATAAGAACAGAAGCACTATCTCAAGACCAGTCAGCGTAAGATTATATGAACTCATAAATTCGATGCAGGGAAGTTTAACTACCACTTATAATCTTCATCCAACTGAAATTCCACCGTGGAAGCTGATTCCCCCAAAATTTCATTTATAATGCACTAGATTCAAAAAGAATGATGTTAACCGACAGTTACTTTTAATGGAGTTCTACTCTATAGTGAATTCTTACGAAAGAGGCCATATATTATAGGCGTAGGAAGTGCTTTCTCAGATGGCAATAAGACCTACAGCTGGTCCTTACCTAAATCAGCAAGCATTTATACTGCAGAACTATATGCCATCTGGATGGCTTTGAGATATTCCGAGATGAATAATTTTTTCGTGACCTTGATCTGTTCCGATTCGCTGAGCGCATTGCAAGCATTCTCTGATTGCTCCTTCGCCGATCCATTGGTGCAATTCATCCTTGGGCTTATTCACCGGTTACAAATTCAGGGCAAACAAGTAATTTGTATTTGGGCCCCAGGCCACATGGGCATGGGAACGAATTTGCAGATGACACAGCAAAAAGGGCGGCAGATCTCAATCAGAGGATATACCTATACGTAATAGTGACTTGAAAATACACTTAAAACAGAAAATTATAGATAGTTGGCAAGAGGAATGGAATGGAATTAATACCAAGCTGAAAGAAATAAAGCAAAACGTGAATAAATGGAAAGGCCAGTACACCATTGACAAGAAGAGAGCAATCTGTAATTACGAGACTGAGAATAGGTCGCACTAACTTAACATCTAGCTATATGCTCATAGGAGATCAGCCCCCGAATTGTAATAATTACACTGAAGCATTAACGGTCAAACATATTTTAATAGAGTGTCCTATATATGGGCAACACAGAAGAGCGCTAAATTTATCAAATCAAATGAAAATATGAATTTTTAAAGCGCTCAAATATATACCAAAAGATTTGTTAAGTATACATGAATCTTGGGAGATCTTTAATATATGTGTGTGTGTGTGTGTATGTATGTATGTGTATATACATGGATGTATATATAGTGTTAATTATTGAGACTAATCTCCTACCTTACTTTAAATAATCCTAGCAATCCAATCTGATATCCAATAATGATCAGTTTACCAACACCCTTAAGTACATGTATAGATCTACAGATATCTCTTATTGTGAGATGAAGGGCTAAAGACCTTAGTAGTCGATGTCCCAATTTTAAATTAAAAAAAAACCAATAAATCTGTCTATTTATCAATATATATATCTACCCAAAAGGTTAAATTTAAGAGTTGAAAATCAATTTTTAAGATGTTTTACGTCCTGGATAGCTTTGGACTTTTAATAGGTAATAAGTAATGGTAATAAGAACTATAAGTACTAAACATGTCAAACGAATTCAGCTTTAGCTGATTTTGTTCAGAGTTTACCATATTTTGTAACCCAATTGTAATACTACCACACTGGAGGATAAACTGAATTATGTTCAGATATAATTTTTTTCTAGATAACCGTATATTTTATATTGCATTCCTAAAATGGCGGAAAAATTGTATTGCTTTTCCTTAGTCCCGTTTTAAATTTAATAATTCCCCCATTCCCATAAATAACTTTAGAGAATGAATAAAGATATACGACTATATTTTATTGGTTTGCTTTATTATTTTATATTTTTGTATAAACTCTAGAAATAGCAGACAATAAAGGCAAGCCAAGAGAAACTGTGCTTTTAAGACAAGAATATGAGTAACGTTTTACGTTTCTACGACGCGTTTCTCAAGCACAAAGCAATCTTCCTTATAAATCCTAAAATAGAACTAAAATAGATGGAGAATAGTGTGCTATTTGCATATTGTCAATAAACAAAATAGGCCAGTGACTGTATTGACTATTGATTATATTAAATAGTAGAAGATTTGAACATAGTACTCTATCTACATTAATCAGAATTTGAGTTTGAAAGATGCGATGCAATATACGAATTACATTTTGTGAATCGTTTACTTTTTTATTGGTCTATACATTTTCATGTTTAATGACGTGATACTGCATTATATTCCTGATACAAATACGTACGGGAAGAGTACCAACAAATTAACTGCTTAAATCCATCTGTTTAAGAATTATACAAAAAATAGAGGGAAAAATTGATTACTGCTGGATTTGTGTATATGCTCATACATATGTATATGTATAATTTGGCTTTGGCATAGTTTCTCATGGATGTCATGTGAATTACCGCCACTTTGGCTCTGTCCTCGCAGAGCGACTTTTTGTGTATACAGTATGTCCACAGTTGGATAAGAGGGTGGGTGAACTTTTTTATTTTGTTCTAATTCATCTGTTTTTTTTTTTGTTATTGGGATTGCTAAGCGACAAAATATACTTTGGTTGAATTTGTGGAGATTTATATTTTGTTTAAAGTGTATACTTTGGCGTGGTACCGAGATACATAGCATACATTAAAATATACACAGTATATACAGTGTATACAGTCCACTATGCATGCACAATATGCGGTACGTTATTTGTACCACCATGCATTGAACTATGCAATTTGCATGGTTCAAAGGGTGTTCCACCATGCCTGAAAGGGTTAAGTTCAGGAAATTAAAAAATCTTAAAATTATGTAAGAGTAAACTACGTTCAAATTTAAGGATATGAAATACTGTCAATAAGAAAATTTGTTTAGAATTAAAATGTATGTCAGAATTCCATTTTGCATATAAATCTACCTAATTCGATTTTTTTAAAAAAATTTAAATTATCAAGTGGTATCATGCGGTGAAACGTACGGTAAAATAAAAATTATTTTCTTCTAATAACAATTACATAGCCCCACAAAAAAAAGTGGTCTGTGCGGTGGACCAGACGACCAGACCAGTGTATCCTTATGGATTCGGTTTCAGCGGGTCCAAATACATAAGGATAGACTGGTATGGTCAGCCGGACAGACCACTTTTTTTGTTTTAGGGATGTCTTTTGGGGTAAGGTATGAAATACGAGCAAATCTGACAATTTTGACTTCAAATAAAGATTCAGCAGGTCAATAAGGATATACCGGTATAGTCCGTCGGACAGACCACTTTCTTTTTGTTTTGGGGTTGTTTTTTGGGGTTGGGGGGTGAAAAGGGAGTCAATCCGACAATTCTGACTCCAGATTCGGTTTCAGCGGATCTAAATACATAAGGATACACTAGTATGGTTCGCCGGACAGATTATTTTTTAAGGGGTGGTTTTTTTGGGGTTAGGGGTGAAAAACGAGCCAATATGCCAATTCTAACTTCGAATCTGGATTAAGCAGGTCAAAATACATAAGGATACATGGTATAGTCCGCCGGACAGAAAACTTTCTTTTTATTTTGGGATTGTTTTTTGGGGTTGGGGGTGAAAAGCGAGTCAATCTGACAATTCTGACTTCAGATTCGGTTTCAGCGGATCTAAATACATAAGGATACACTAGTATGGTTCGCCGGACAGATTATTTCTTAAGAGGGTGGTTTTTTTGTGGTCGGGGGTGAAAGACGAGCCAATATGTCAATTCTAACTTCGAATCTGGATTAAGCAGGTCAAAATACATGAGGATACATGGTATAGTCTGCCGGCCAGACAACTTTCTTTTTATTTTGGGGGCGTTTTTTGGGGTTGAGGGTGAAACACGAGCCAATCTGACCAATTCTGACTTCAGATTCGGTTTCTGCAGGACCAAATACATGCGGATACACTAGTCTGGTCCGCCGGACAGATAGCTTTTTTTTGTGGGGCTGTGTTATTAAATAAGACAGCTCATTACACTCGTAATTATATTAAAATACTTTAATTTTTAACAGCATCGAAAACATTTATTAGGACAACTAAGACAAATTTAGATAATTTTTTGCTGCAAAGTTAGCATTTTACCATAGTTATTAATTAATAATGAAATAGAAAATGTTGTATAGTAAAATGACAAATCGAGGATAAATAAATGTCACTGTCAACCACAAGCCAACTCCTCAGTTATTCTCAGTTATAATTTTTCTTTTAAATTTCAAAATTGTAAAAGTATGCCGATTTATAAACAAATAGGAATTCTGAAATATATTTTTCTAATCAATTTTTTCAATGCTGTAAAAGAAAATAAAAATAGTTTAATATAATTACGAGCATAATTAGCTGTCTTATTTAATCATTTTTGTAAGAAAAGAAAAGAATTTTTTTTTAACCGTAAGTTTTACCTCATGATACCACTTGATATTTATGAAAGTTTTATTTAAAAATCGAATTAGGTAGATTTATACACAAATTAGAATTCTGACATAAATTTTAATTCTAAACAACTTTTCTTAGTGACAGTTTTCATATCGTTAAAATTAAAAGCAGTTTACTCTTATATAATTTTCTGAACACCCTGGATATGATATGTTAACTTACCCTATCTATGTTTGCCTAAAATCACTCCTAAAATAATTACATTCAGATGTTTTAAACATATTGACAATGATAGTTATCTTCGAAATCTCAATCAACACAACGAAATGAAATTTTTTATCTAAATGTCTTAGAAGAAAAGGTACAATTTCTGTCCACAAACATGTTATTATTTTTGATAGCATACACAATTATATAGAGCTTGTATTCCAAAGTCATATGCAAAGTGAATTGCTGCTTATATAAAGAACTTAAAGAGGGAGAAAGACAAAAGGTCTTCAGTATACACGGTGTCTCACTTTTAATGGCCCCCATCTCAGTTATAAGTCGTCCGATTTCAACCAAATTTTGATCAGTATCAAAGACCTTTATTATGTCCTTTTTGAGTAAAGCAAAACTTGTTTTAAGAAACAAGTGATCGATTTTTTCAGTCATTTTAGAGATTTTTTTGCTGAAATGTAACAATATTTTGAATTATGGTTTTTGGGATTACGGCCTCCTTAAAATTAAATGTTGTAAACATTAAGTAATCAATAACTTGGCAATCCTTAATGCCCGAATAATTTACAGGGCTGATATTTCAAATTTTTTAGTAACTCTTCAGGTAACTTTGGGCCCACGAAAGGGTCTCGCCGGTTAAGTATATGGAATTGGGCCCAGCGGCTTATTGCACTATTCATTCACATGAATGTTGCTTATGACTAGGAATGCTCAATAAAATATATAATAAACCTCTATCCTCTATATTATTTATTTAAATTTTTTTTCAAAGCTATTGAAGATAATTAATTGAAATTAATAGGAGACGTCGATATAAAATAGCTTTATATTTTATATTTTTTTTACATTCCTATCACGTCATTTAGTATATAAGAAAAATAATTTTATTTTTGAGGGTGCTGTTTTTATATCAACCCCTCGAGTGACACCTACCAAAAAAAATATATATTATTTAACACTAACATGATTATCGTGTGTAAAAATTACTTCAAGGTCAAATTGGGAGAAGATGCTTAAATCTAGATAATGAACACAGGCAAACAAAAAAAAATTAGGTGTGGAGCCACTTAATTTCTACTCAGTTGGAAGACAATAATCAAAAAAATATACTACTACTTTTAGCTTGGCTCTCAATTATACTATTTGCTTCAGAAGTATTGATTTTATTAGACAATATGGTTAGGCCTTTTTAATTAATCCACAGAAATATCTCCTCAGGAAAGGAGATTTAGCGAAAAATGTTTCAGACAAAAGTTGTTCCCTTCAGAGGGGGACATCTGATAAGCGGGGGTGCGAGTAAATTTTGGATTTTTAATGGCACTCTCCATTTTTGATCGCGTATTCTGATTCTATGAAAAAAATTGCATAACTTTTGTACTAAACATTTTTTTTTCCCTCCCCCCACTCTGATCAGCGGGGATGGCGGTGTAACTTTCGATTTTTCAAAATCCTGCAGGCGAACATCTCTGAACTAGGGCATTTTTAGGAAAAATGTTTCAAAGAGAAGATGCCCCTCTCTGAACTAAACAACTTTTGTTTGAAACATTTCTCTGCAGGTTTTTGAAAATTCGAAAATTACACCTCCCTCCGTCCCCGCTCTTCAGGGTGGGGGGAGAAAAAAATGTTTGGTACAAAAGTTATGTAATTTTTTTGGTAGAATCAGAATACGCGATCAAAAGTGGAGAGTGCCGTTAAAAATTCAAAAGTTACCCCCACCCCAAGCTCATCAGGGGTGGAAGGTGGAAAATTATTCTACCCAAAAGATGCCCCGCTCTGAACGGAACAACTTCTGTCCGGAACATTCTTCGCTAGTGTCCCTTCCTGAAGAGATATTACTGTGTGGATTAATTAAAATGGCCTAACCATATTGTCTAATAAAATCAATACTTCTGAAGCAAAAAAAATAATTAAGAGCCAAGCTAAAAGTAGTAGCATATTTTGTTGATTATTAGCTTCCAAATGAGTAGGAATTAAGTGGTCTAGGTTTTCGCACTTAAATTTTCTTTGTGTGTCTGTGTTCATTATTTATATTTATATTTTTAAGCATCTTCTCCCAATCTGACCTTGAAGTAATTTTTACAAACGATAATTATGTTAGTGTTAAATAATATAGCTTTTTTGGGTAGGTGTCACTCAAGGGGTTGATATGAAAACAGCACCCTCAAAAATTAATTTTTTTTATATACTAAATGACGTAATAGGAATGTAAAAAAAATGTAAAATATAAAGCTATTTTATGTCAATATCTCCTATTAATTTCAATTAATTATCTTCAATAGTTTTGAAAAAAATTAATTTTAAAGTTGAGGGTTCTTACCCCCCATAACTCTGCTAATATAGGGGATAGAGGTTTATTATATATTTTATTGAGCATTCCTAGTCATAAACAACATTCATGTGAATGAATAGTCCAAAAAGCCGCTGGGCCCAATTCCATATACTTAACTGGCGAGACCCTTTGAAAGTGTTGATGACCCCGGGTGGTGAAAAAAGTAAATTTAAATAGAGACGGAGGAATTACTTTTTTCCGAAGAACAATTTGTTTCTAAGGTTAAAATCAGGAAGTGTATAAGGCAAGGATAGATTTTCTCCAAAATGGATGTGTAATTTTATACCAATCGCAAGAGGACAATTATCTACGAGTTCATCTGAATCAGTAATAATTGTATTTTCCGAATATAATTTGATATTTTTATTCTTATGATTATTTATTTCGATCTAACTTATGATTTACTATATTTCCACGTTTCCCTATTTTTTTAGTTGATTGCTCTATTTTGTTTTGATTGAAATTTATTTTTTTTTTCTCTAACATATTCATTATTACTCACCTAACAATTTTTTTTTTTATTCAATTCTCTCTTGGATATCACTGGTAAACCAACATTTACGATTAACTTTTCTGTTATTGTTTGTGTTAAATAATTTTAAAGAATAAGAGAAGTTCTGATGCCAGGTAATACGATTGATGAAATTAATAAATGACTTATTTATGCCGTGCTCGATTTTGACTTCCCAATTTTCAAATGTTAAGCTGTTTATTAAATTATCACAAAGATCTTGGTTTTTTATACCAATATTTCTTGTATTGAAAAGTGCCAAAAGCACTTCATATTTCCACCAAATTCATGTTTATGTGATTTTATTCCGGGTCCGATACTAATTGCACTAATTATTTACCAGATGTAAATAAACATTTACATGTGAGCTGCTGCCAGAAAATACAATTATTCACATCTAGTATTTAATCTTACTTTTACAAGAGAAAGGATTATCTTGAATCCTCGTTTTAAAACTGTTTCCGTGTTGTGTTGGAGGAAAACATTTTAACTCCATAAAACTGGTGTAGATCCATCAAATTTTAACAGGAGGTCAATTATTAGCCCAACCTTCGGACTTACTGTCTAGATGTTCTTCTACCGCAACTTGCTGATTTATTGTCGGATATAACTAAACCCTACACTTGTAACAGCTACAATTAATGTCTAAATGAGTTTGGGAACGTCGAAATACGAATATTAGATTGTTATTTCTCTTTCTCAATTCCTTGTAGATATTAATTAAAAAAGAAACTTACATAAATAATTATATGCATATAGATATGCTCAAAGTGTAATAATTTGAATTATATAATTCTAATTATTTATTTATTTACTAGTATTTGGTTTTATTTTAAAATAATTCGTTTTCTATAATTTTCTCTTGTCAATAATTCCTTTATTACAGAAAACAAAAATACAGTATTCGAGTGAGAATTATTATTCTTTTCTTAGAACTAAAAATATAAACAATTTTCAAAAATTTTATTTGGTAAATTAAGAATGGTGGGATCGTCGAAAATATTTTTTGGGGAAAGAGGGGATATTGTCCAGAATCAGACCCCCGACATAAACAAATTATTCAAGGGAGTCTTGATGGTTTCTTTGCCAAAAAGGGATACATTGATTTTTAAATGTTCGACTTTCTAGGACGTTTATTGTTCTTCCTATTCTATCTTTTTAAATTCAGTGGGCAGTAGGCACAGTTAATTTGACCCAGGATAAATATATTAAGTACCTTGGCTTATGAACTTACAAATCTGTGCTGGAAAACGTTCAAACTTACCATTGCGCATTAATATTCTTTTCTGCTCAACATAATCAGTTTTGCCAGATATGGCAAATATTATTTTAATAGGATATTTTTATTAAAAAATACAATTTCCAAACAGACACGTTACCAATATACACCTTGTCAAGTAAACTTTGTTGTATTTTCAACAAATTTTATCAACAACATTCCATTAATTTGAACTTGCTAGACTATCTAGGCTGCTATTAAATTTATTTAAATCATGTATCAGCCAGCGAACACAGTATGTTGAATGATGTGGTTTTAAACAAATTTAAATATCAGGACTTCCCCAAGGAACCGTTCTAGGACCTTGTATTTTTATATCGTTTTTAAGTGACATTATGGATAACGCTGATATTTACTTTACACAGATGATGCGAAAGTTTTGACGTTTTGCTATATTATCTCTGAACTTCAGTTGACAAATATTTTATCCTGACGTTGACAATATATCATCGCATGGCACCTTTATCAGGTAATCACGTATGTGAAATGAGCAGGAAACATTATTAGTCGCATACTTAAGACAGCCGGAGTGCTCTTCAGCGAGCAGATAAAATATGGAATAAATTCGAAATCTCGGAAAACAGTTTTCGAAAATATCCAGGGATACATAACTTGATTAAAATTATTGCTCATTTCTTAAGGTCATTGGTCGTTATCATGCAGTAAATGGCCGTAAATTTCACTGTTATATGAATTCTGGTTTAAATTTAATTTAATAAAACAACTGTTATTTGAACATAATTTTTCTATCTATATTATACATAGATTCCGTTAAAAACATTCGACGACAGTGTGTCATCTCATATATTATCCAATAAACATAACTTAAAACATGCATAACACACTACACATATTAAGCAACATCCAAATCCAAAAACCAAGGCTGTCGGGAAGGAGAATGCACATTTTAAAAAACACTAACATCCATTATCAACCGACACTGCCAGTGTCGCACCCTGATCCAGCCAGGCATCCATAGTCCTAGACGCCGCACAGTGGGGCAGGAGACCCAAAAATCTGGCAAAAAATCTGAAGCTTGGCCAATAATCCAAAAATAAGTTCAGGTTTATAGAAAAATTATTTAATAAAATTATTTCTCAAAAGGGGTGGGTTATAGGGGATGGAAAAATTATATCAACAGAAAATTACGAAATTGTGTATTTTTATGTATTATGTAATGCTATTGATGAGAAAAATATTTTACAAAATCTAACTTATAAAGGTTTTATAAGTATCGAAAAAACATTCGAATATAATAATTATTATATACTTGTTAAGAAACGTTTCAGGCTAGAAATAATTTCAATTTTAAAAAGGTGAAGGGCAAAATATGAGCATAAATTTCAAACGTAATATATTTATTTAATAAATAAAGAATACACCCATTTAAAAAAATGTCTTGGTCATACTTGGAACCAAACTAAATATTTCATTATTACTAAGAACAATTGTTGTAAGCATCTACAACTTACTTTTTATTTGTCATATTAATTAAAGATCCAGACTCATCTCCTTTTTTGAAAAAAAAATCGCAATTTTTTCGAATTGTTTACATATTAGAATATTTACAGACTAATTTACATGGCATTGAACTTTAAGCTCAATTCTGTCATTGGCCTTAGGAGGCTACAAAAACAAAATAACAGAAGAACGAAAACACATCAAAATAATTCAGAAAAGGTCTCACAGAAAGAGTAAAACTGAGTATTTAAATTCTAAGACAATAAATTAGGATACGAAAAAAGAATTGGCTGTCAAGTCCCAAAAATCAGGGAGTATTTTCAAACTAAATTTGACCCATCATATTTAAATTTCAATAATAAGTGATTACACCCTCATCTAAATAAGATGAGTCATTAATTTCAGCAGTAAAATACGAACTTGCAACGAGCGTAATGATTTATTCCAATGCACCTTCATTAATGGAACCTATTCATTTTCCCAAATATCCAAACTAAAATCTACTGATCATAAACTGGTCGAATGTAAAACCGTAAAAACTTAGGGTAATTCTGTGGCTTGATTGCCTGCTAATCGATAAAATATTACTAAATTCCTCGCATTTCACTCCAATACCTCTATCGGATCCTAATACCCGATCGACTTTTAGGAAAAGGCGTAGCAGACATTTTTAAATAATACCTGAGTTTGGAATTTAATTAAGGAAAAAGCGAGGCATATTTTTTCTGAGATTTGCGTTGAATCTAAAAGAGATTCATTTTTATTGAGGAAGTTTCATTACTGAAGGTAGATATTTATTAAAAGCGCGGTATTAAATTCTGCTTAAAGATAAAAGGTTTTGCAACATAAAAGTTGGTACATAAAATTTATTGGATAATACTGTTTACTGGAATTCTGGAAATAAGGTATACTTAAATATTAAATTTATACACTAGCTTTTATTATGTCGCGGCAACATTGTGTTTGTGATCGGTTATTAGCAGTAAATCTCTTCTTAATGCGGATATACAGATAATATCAAAATCATAAGCATTAGGAGAAATGAGAAAACGAACTCTTGGCAAATTAATTTTAAATCAATTAACGTGCGAGATGAAATTGACCTATAATTTATTAATAAAGAAATATGTATAACCAATTTTCTCATCCGCACACCAAATGAGATACGCTGGGGAAACGACATAAATAATAATTTTCTTATCTTTAAAAATGACATTTTACTTACTTGAAATTATGTATTTAGTTATTTCGTACCAGTTATTTGAAAATATTTGTTATCTTTCGTTGTTTCATTTTACTTCCAAATTCAATTCTTTTCAACAACAATTTATTAACACTTAGTTATTACAGATATGCGTCACTACGTTGCACTGTTTAGTTCTGGTTGCTGATACGGAGAAAACTCAACAAAAAAAACCCGTTCCTGCTAATGACATCCTTCGTCCTGGTGGTCATCCCGCCTCCAGGAAGGTGGGGTGAAGGGGAGGTTTTTGTTTAAAATGTTCGAATTTCTATGTGGTTATCGGCCGAGGGGGGATTTTGAAGAAGAAACAAGAAGGCCAAAAGAACAAAAACTTAACAAACCAACAAAAAGAGAGAAGAATAAAGGGAATAGAAAGGGGGTAAGGTAGGTAAAGGTGAAAAGGAAGAATTATAGTATTGGGAAGTGTGGCTAGGGAAGTTGCCGAAAGATAGGCAACGCCTGGTATGGTAATGGGTGTTTCAGATTGAAAAGTATGGCATTATGCTATCTGATTCGTGTTATATCGTGGGTTAGCGGACTAAGTAATGCAAAAAAAATGTTGAAAATTTTTATTGTTCAAATAGCCTTAGAATGTCATGAACCGTTTGAGCAAAAAAAATGTCTGTCGGTCTGTCTGTCTGTAGCTTTTTTTTGTGCGCACGATTACTCTGGAACCGTTTAAGATATTGACTTGAAATTTGGTACACGTATGTATTTTAATGAGATCTGAAACTAGATTATATTTTGATGTTATTCCATTGAAGGGTTGGGGGGCGAATTGTAATTAAAAAGTAGGTAAATCAAGAGTCCATAAAATTGGTATTTAGTATATATAAGAGAAGCTAAAGTGTCAAAAATTTTTTGCCATTAGCCACCCTATTACCACCCCCACCCCATTATTAAAGAGAGAGAAAAAAAAAATTGATTTAATATGTGTACAAGAACCAAAGGCCTCAATATATTTTTTTACTTCATCCACTACATGAGACAAATATAAAGCTAGCAAGGGCGTCAAACATGGCTGTGTGTTCTGACACCAGTTATCCCAGATAGCAGACTCTAGAAATTTTGACGTAACAAACTAAATTTGACGTAAATTGGATGATTCTATGCATTACCACGTAGTTTGTCGTAGGAATTATTTCTAGATGGCACCATATATAAACCATTAATAATACGCAGTTACTCTTTATACTATGTTTTAATGAATTTATAAATAATAAGGAATTTGTGATATGAATTTCATTCTGAGAATACTGAATAGGGATTTGCTTGCAACTTATAATGATCATGTTACAATTTTCTCTTTTCCAAATAGCAAGTCTAAATAAGTATGTATTCGAAGACGATATTATAAAGAATCAAATCCACACACTGTTAAAGTTGTACGGACTTTTCTACATTATTGTAGTTTTACTTTTGCCACCACAATCCTTGGACATAAATCCTAAATAGGAGAAAATTTTAATTTGGTTACAAGAATTATCAATTTTCATTTAAATTGTTACAGCAAATATAAAAATTCCATTAATTTGCATAGACTCATTATCAAATAGTTCAGTAAGAATTGATTTTTTGCTTTTCCTCGAGACCTTGTATGTACAGTGTGTCCCCGGTTTGAGTTTGCGATAGGTGTAATATACCAAAAAAAAATTAGTACGGCTTTCATTTTCTGCAGTCTCGGTCTGCTTGACGAAAAATGGATTTGTACCAAATTTCAGTTAAAATGGGATCTAACTCGCGGGGTTAATCTAAGAAGAAAATAAAAGAAAATAAATCACTGTAGGTAAACTGGTCTTTCTCTTAATTTTACGGAAAAATTCTATTTGGGTAAAATATTTTGCATTGAAAGTTAGAGCCATGCACCAATTTCATTGCATTTGAACAAAAAAAAAAAAAAATAAGACAACTTAAAGTAAATAGCTTTCTATTTTTTAACACAATTAACAATTTCAACGAATTCAACCAAAAACATAGTCAAATAGTACCCCACCTAAATTACTACATAATTCCACCCTTCTCCTAATTCTTTGTAACTTCTTCCAATTTCTTCAAGAGGTATTATTATTATTGTTGTTATTATTATTTTTTGTTCAAATGCAATGAAAGTTGGCACCCCTCGTGTTTCAGGTTGGAAAGTATGTCATTATGCTGTCTTATTCGGGTAATGTTGCGGGTTAGCGGACTACCATCCAGTTTGAACTGGTAGAATCTTTGCGAGATTTCTTGGACGCAGTTCGCTAGTGGAGTTATGTCGCAGCAACGTGCATAAAGATTTCTGAGTGAGGTGTACCAGAGTCTGAAATGAGGCGCATAATTTATATTCTAAAACTTTTAGTTTCCGCATTGTCGCGTCCGGGATGCTGCACCACACCGGCGTTGCGTATATGGTGGCCGACTTGATCAATATTTTTTTATTTGTCCTGTTTAGTCCGCTGCCCCGCACCAGGAGTGGATACAAACTCCTGGACATGGAGTAGACCTTACGTACCGTCTCGTTCACGTGGGTGTTAAACGTCAGTCTTTTGTCCAAGTTCATCCCTAGATATTTCACGCACCGGTTTATTGGAATTTGGTGGCCCCTATAAAAAGTGGTGTTACAATGCGATTTTCGGTGAAGCGGCGCGTGAAGAAAATCGATTCCGATATCTCGGCGTTGATACGAATTTTCCACTTGTCGTAATACGCCGTGGTACGGGCCATGTGTGCCTTCAGCAGCATATTCGTCGCTTGTGCGTTAACACACTTCTTCCCAGATATTCTAGTATAGGGTCATATCTCCATAATGATTTTCTTCTTCTGCTTCGTCTTCTTCTTCTTCTTCATCACAACGTCTTGCCAGACATTTTTGATTCATGAAAATTATTCTAGCTGGCCTGCACGTGTTATATAGCACACCTGGTGGCATCACACAATCTATGGCAGTTGCCTGTTAGGCGCACAGACTAATTGAAGCTCTTTCGAATCAGCTCCTTGGTAACATCAGCCCAACGATTTGGAGGGCGTCCCCTTCGCCTCTTGCCATCTGGTGCTCCCTGAACTATCAATCGTTCTATATTGTCCTCTATCCGGTTGATGTGGCCAAAAAATTAGAGGATTCGAGAGATTACGGAGGGAAAGTCGGTTCTGGGGACGTATTTCTTGGAGAATCGAGGTATTACTACAATGGACTGTCCAGGAAATTCGCAACAAACCCCTCCAGACTCACATATCGAAAGCATCAATACGGTCTGTCTGCTTCTCTAATGGTCCATGTCTCAGAGGCTTAAAGAAACATGGAGAAAACTAAGGCGTTAACATGTTTGATATTTGTGCGTCTCGTTATATTTCGGTCGCGTCAAATTTTGATCAACTGGCAAGTTGCCGATCTTGCCATCTATATTCTTCGCCGAATCTCATATTCGCAGTCACCAGTATTGTCCACAAGGGCGCCAAGGTATACCATCTTTTTTACTACCTCACAGTCACATATCCTTAATATGTTTGGGTGGTTATCATTTACTCAGTGTACAATCATAATTTCCGTTTTTTTTTTAGTTTACACTGAGGTCATAATCAGAGCTTGTCTGAAACCTGTCCAACAGGTGTATGAGCTCATCCTCACTTGCTGCAACTAATGTGGTATCATCTGTAAATCTTAAGTCAAAAATCTTGGTTCCACCTATAGCTACTCCACCGCACAGTGGCGAGAAATGCCAGTGTTCCACCCAAATTACTCTAGAGGTCGTAAATTTTAAGTTATTGAGACATTTTTTTTTATATGTTCGTCTTGAATTTACCTATCGATCCCTCTAGCCGGATTTTGAAATTTCATTTTTCTTTTTTTTTTTTAATTTTTAATAGAAAATCATATTTTTACAAAAAAATACTGTTTTTTCTATTAATTTTATTCTAACGGGCCGTAAATTTGAGTTTTCGTAACAAATTTTTTTTAAATCTTCGTCTTTTAATCAGCTATTGATCTGTCTAGAGATGAATTTTTGATTTAGTTGTTGAAAACTCTCAAAATTACTGTCAAATATAAAAAAATACGATTTTTAGATAAATAATTCATACAATAACCAACTTGTTATTGTTCAGAAAAATATATATATAGTGTTTTCAATGTACCTGGTTCCGAAGTTGACAGGAAAATATGTATTTCTAAATTTGGCAGCTGCCATAATTATTGTCAAATTTCCAAAGATAGATGGAAAATACCCTGTAAATATATAGAAAAATAGATATATATTGTTTTTGATCTGTTTGATTTAGTAAATGACAGGAAAATATGAGTTTTAAATTTGGCAGCTGTCATAATTGCTGTCAATTTTCAAAATATAGAGGTGTTACCTTATTAACTTTAAAAATGCACTATAAATGTCTAGACAAATAGATATATATTGTTTTTGAACTGCCAGATTTAGTAGTTGACAGGGAAGTATAGTTTTTAAATTTGGCAGCTGCCATAATTGCTGTCAAATTTCAAAAAACAGAAGTTAGAGCTTATTAACTTTAAAAACACCCTGTGAATATATAGCAAAACGGATACAAATTGTTTTTAATGTACCTGGTTCCGAAGTTGACAGGAAAATATGATTTCTAAATTTGGCCGCTGTCATAATTGCTGTCTCATTTCAAAATATAGAGGTAAGAGCTCTAAACACCCTATAAATGTATAGAAAAATAGATATATATTATTTTTGATCTGTCTGATTTCGTAACTGATAGGAAAATATCATTTTTAAATTTGGCAGCTGACATAATTGCTGTCAAATTTCAAAACATGGAGGTAGGGAGCTTATTAATTTTAAAAATACCTTATAAATTTATAGAATAATTGATGTATATTATTTTTGATCTATCTGATTTCGTAAGTAATAGGAATATGTAATTTTTAAATTTGGCAGTTGCCATAATTGCTGTCAAGTTTTAAGGTGTGCAGATTAGAAGTTATTAATTTCAAAAATACCCTTTGAATGTATAGACATATAGATATATATTATTTTTTATCTTCCTGATTTATGAATTGACAGGAAAATATTATTTTTAAATTTGGCAGCTGCCAAATTTAGAAATCATATTTTCCTGTCAACTTCGGAACCAGGTACATTAAAAACAATTTGTATCCGTCTTGCTATATATTCACAGGGTATTTTTAAAGTTAATAAGCTCTAACTTCTGTTTTTTGAAATTTGACAGCAATTATGGCAGCTGCCAAATTTAAAAACCATATTTTCCTGTCAACTATTAAATCTGGCAGTTTAAAAACAATATATATATATCTATTTTTCTATACATTTATAATGCATTTTTAAAATTAATAAGTACTGTATTTTGAAAATTGACAGCAACTATGACAGCTGCCAAATTTAAAACTCATATTTTCCTGTCAATTACTAAAACAAACAGCTCAAAAACAATATATATCTATTTTTCTATATATTCACAGGATATTTTTAAAATTAATAAGCTCTTCCATCTATCTTTGGAAATTTGACAACAATTATGGCAGCTGCCAAATTTAGAAATACATATTTTTCTGTCAACATTGAAAACACTATATATATTTTTCTGAACACCAACCTGTTATTGTGTGAATTATTTATCTAAAAATCGTATTTTTTTATATTTGACAGTAATTTTGACAGTTGTCAACAACTAAATCAAAAATTCATCTAGACAAGTTAATAGCTGATTAAAAGACGAATATTTTAAAAAAATTTGTTACGAAAACTCAAATTTACAGTACAAAAACAGTATTTTTTTGTAAAAATATGATTTTCTATTAAAAATTAAAAAAAATTAAAAATGAAATTTCAAAATCCGGCTAGAGGGATCGATAGGTAAATTCAAGACGAACATTAAAAAAAAAAGAATGTCTCAATAACTTAAAATTTACGACCTCTAGAGTAATTTGGGTGGAACACTGGCATTTCTCGCCACTGTGCACCGTGCCAGTTCTTCGCATTACGTGCTCACTATAGATGTTAAAGAGGATCGGTGACAGAACACATCCCTGTCTGACGCCTTTGCCGACTTTACATTTATCGGAGTTAGTGTTGTCTACTTCAATGATTTTGAGTTCAGTTATATGTATGAAACGTTTTTCTTAATTATAGAACAGTAATCGACACCATATAATTTATTTAAAAGAATTCCAAAGAAAAAAATGTTGTTTGCTTACATTACAGACTCATTGTGATTAATTGTACCCAACTTAATTCTGTACTACAATTTCTTTTTGATTCGTGTATTATTTTAAAAAGTATTCGCGTGAAAAGTGTTATTAACTCTCATACAAATATCGATAAAAAGGTAGCAAATAAAAATCTAATTAATGAACGTGAGTTGTATCATTTCAATATATTAATTTTGTACATATACCGAGACGAATTATTACTTTTTATTTATCGCAGGGTTTTGAAATATTTGAATAAAGTCCAATTATGATATTTAATTATTCTCATAATGATCGTTTTTCATTTTCAATCAAAATTAATTTAAAATAAATTCCAAATCTTTATAAATCTGAAATATTAAGGTTATTTATTTGATATCTCGGGGCGTTATTAAAATATTTAAAGCAAAACTAAACTGAACTTTTTAATACGTTTCAATTTGCGGATTCAATGAATTAATTTTCTCCGAATATTGAGCTCAATTGGAATATTTTCTTATTTATAGTATACCCAGTTTTTATATGTAAATGAATTGCTATTACAAGATTTCATATTTTTTTATTTGTTGTCAATAAAATATTAAATTAAGAAAAATATTCAGTTTACTCTTGTACACCTTTAATGAATAATCTTGATTTATTTCGCTAAGCGTTCATGTTATATAGAAAAAAATGAAAGGACGAAATATATACGAAATATACAGAACATGTGCACAATTTCTCGAGAGCGTAAATTCTAGGTAAAAATAATACCATATATTGGTATATATTTTTTCGATCGGATGCACCCTTACTATAATATTCATCTCTGAATATAGGCTGAAAAAAGCGATTTATCAATAATACCTTTTTTACTGTTTGATGCAACTGGATCAAATTTGGGTTATCGTTATCCTAAATAGAGGCCCTTGCCCTTAGGATGATAAAATTTATTGTTTTAATAGCAGATCATTCATTACAAAAGCTTTATTTTTCGTGTCCGCCACTTTTTGGCTAAAACTAATATTTATTGAGATATTTACAAAGAAACAATTTTTTTACGTTTTTTTCCTAGATCTCTCTATAGTTTAAAATGCAATTTTTTTTTCTAAGTGCTGTAAACGGACGAAAAAAATTGAGCATCTAGATCATGCTATATGTTAATAAAGAAAAGTATATGAGAATGTATTTTTTAAATTACTGGCTACTTATATTAACAAAATGACGACGTTTTTATTAAAAAAATGTGAAAAAGCACATTTAGTCCGGGGTCCAAGCACTCCAAAATCAAGATGACCTGTTCCGACATGACGTACAAAAGTTGATATAAGTAATGAAGAGAGCATTACCTGGGGCACTAGAAAACACTTGTCGGATTAATTTTTGCTCTTGCGCAACTTCAGAAATCGCAAAAAAGATGGCGGATTGATAATTACAAAATTATGTTTTACAATGGTTATTCTCCATTAAAACAAAAACTATGTAACCTACCGATCTGATTTTTGGTATGTATACTCAAAAGATATACGTGATTCTAACTAAGCTATTGGTATTTTTAAAAAGAATATTTTTTTTGGAAAAAACTAATTAAAATCAAAAGGTTGATATTTACGTTCTAAAAATTTCGATATGCGGACAACTATGTTAAATTTATGAAATTCTTATATACAATTGCTTACCAAATATAGTCCATATATTGAAAAAGTTTTTTTAAAAAAGATCCTGTCGATAACGTATACAGTTTTTTGTTTTTTTTATGAGGCGCGTAATTATTCAGCATTAAAATAAAAATAGTCTACACGATAATTGGTACAGTGTAACAGTAAAAAGCACTATATTGTTCAATATAATTGCAAATTTGAATTACTTTATGTTAATAATACAACAAAACGAATGAAAGTAGTAGTCGGGCGTTGCCGATTGCGGCCACTTATTTAAAAAAATAATAATCGATACAAAGTGAATTGTGTGTTCGAGCAAAATGTTAATCAAATAGGTATTCGCAATTGGCCATGCCCGAGTACAACTTCTACTCGTTTTTATATTGTTTAAGAAATAAAACATTAGTGAGAAATATTATTTTAGGTATTTAGCATATTTAATAGAAAGCAGAAAAGGGAGATATTTTAAATAAAACATTAATGTTGTATATTATGTAATTTTTGTGTATAACTATTCTAACATTTTAGTCAGAATCACTATCATTATAAAATGCTGCATATTGCTTTTTCCCTTAAAACAATTTTTAGGAAAAGCAGCACACGAGCACGCAACTGAATACCACTCACAAGAATATTTTGTGTCGCATATTATTTTACAGTTGCACTTTTTAATTTAAGTTCAGATAAACTTTTTTTTTGTCGACATTATCGGTACCAGCTCCTGATTTCCAATTCTGCATCCAAAATTTTGTGCAAGAGGTAATTTGAATGACGGTTCACAACACTGTTTAAAAAAAAGTAATATTTGCAACATGTTGTTGAAAAGCGTCTTCCGTCGGTGGGTGGGAGCGTAAATCACTTTTTTAAATTATTTTACCTTTTAATAATTTTCAAACGTATACATATAATACATTTGTAAAGTTGACGTGTATGTACATTGAAAATATTTGCAAAAAAACTGATGTGAGGGGTGTAAGATAAGTAAGTAATGGAATACCTTAAGACAGATTTTGGAATTTTTCTCTGTTTGTCTGCTTGTCTGTTTGAACGCGCATCACGCAGAAACTACTGCACCAATGAGGTTCATCTAAGCTTGTAGTAACATTTAGTTCTTATTTCATCGAAATCGGCCCAGACTAAGCCAAGTTTTATGAAAATAGGTCTAGTAGAACAGGAGATACAACTTGATCTCTACAATAAGCGAATTTGCACGGCATAAACTTTTAAGATTAAACTTCTGTAATATTCCAGAAAATTCGAGAGAAGTCCAGAAAATTTGTGAGTTTTCTGAAATATTCCAGAATGGTGATTCTACCTCAAACGTCGTTTATAAAGAAGCTTTTTAGTCAATTTCAAAATTCCACGCGAACGTAACCGCGGGCATAGTTAGTAAATAATAAATATGAACCGCAAACAATAATCAATCGATTTAAACAATCAAACACAAATAGTTTTTCTATTGTTACAATGTTAAGACAATTAACTTCACACTATATACATAAGTACTTACGCCTAGTAAACATAAACATACCAGCTAATTCCACTGTAAACTGTTTTCATGCGCTTTATGAATTTTAGGAGAGCTGTCGCCTTTATTACATGCGCCGCATCATGCACCCATTTTAAAAATTCACAACTCGAATACTATCTGCAATATCAACTTAGTTCTTGTCTTAAAAACATTTTCAATATATTGGGTATGTTTGTTAACATAGTTCATACATAAAAAATTTAAAATTGAAGTACTTGCTCGTATGTTGAAATTCTTACTACAATATTTTATAGTTACAGATTTCATTTTTTTCCCAAAAAACTAAACATATTTAAACAGTGCCATCGAGCCTCATCCAAGCGCTTATGTCTTTAGTGTATACTATAAAAAAATTAGATGGATAGCACTCATAGTTTCTTTTACAGGACGTGTTATGTATTAAAAAACATTTTTTTAGGAATTATCATTTCGTCTCTTTTCTTATCATTTAAGAAGTCATGCAAGAGCTGATAAGAATCCGACAAGTGCAAATCTGAAGTTGAAAAATGTACGTCATGTCGGAACAGGTTACTTGGAATTTAGAGCGATTTCGTACTGTTGGACCCCAGACTAATTGTTCCTGTTATAACTTCTTTATTTTTATAAAAATAGTCTAGAAATAATTTGAAAGCCAGTATAATAGTCTTTCATTTTGGTCTTTAGCATTTTTGTCGTAAGTTTCTGAGATATTTAACACTTAAATTTTCGGATGCTAGCTTGAAATTACCGAATCTCCGAAACCACTAACTATACAGAAATTAGAAAAAAATGACATTCGTCCTCAACTTAGTGGCTTTCTTATTTGTCTTTAGCATGTTTTCGCTCAATAATTCCAAAAGTATTACATTTTTCGCGTTATTCGACGAAAATCGTTTCAAATACCTCATTTTTCAAGCTAAAATTCTAATTTTCAAGTCGTTTAACTTAGAGACTATCAATTTATATGAAAAGTTGCATAGAATCTTTTCTTCTCTAAATCTGGTTGTTTCAGATCCAACGTTTTTATTTATTTTTTTTAGATGACATCCCCTGAAAAGGGGGTGGCAATCCACCCCATATAAATTAGCAAGCCCCTGCATAATATAGAAACTTTTCTTTGATATATTTACTATTAAGTTGCCAAAAATGAACGAAATCTACTTCATATGACATTTTTCCTAAGTTAAAACCTCTTACTGTGCTACTGTACTATGGGATCTAATATCACTATTCATCTACAAATGAGCATTCGGAAAAATATTCTAGCTTCGCAGATATAAATTACAGACTTAGCGATGAACTGCTTAAGAGCATCGTAGCAGTCAGTAATAACTTATTGATATAATTGAAAACGGAGGGACGGAAAACTAATAACCTTCATCGAATTGACTTGAAATTTAAAATTCCAGAGTTGATTAAAAGAAAATGTAGTACATTCTGGTGCCTACTTGGGCCTTATTAAGGGAGCGGTAATAAATGAAAGATGTCCAATCAATAAGGCTTGATAAATATCCTTAGGGAATCAACAAGTTAACTAGAACACACCCCTAAAACACCTTAATTTACAAACTTCATAGAATTTTCGAACAACAATATGGCGTTAATAAATTGTTTTGTTCATTATGTTGCTCTAAGTTATTAGGTAAAAAAGTTATAAATAGGGGTTTTAATTAACCCTTTTACAGTCTTTTTTCATTGTGTAATACGCTCAAACACGATTGTAAATTAAGCCATTTATTAAAAAGTTTTAATTCTCCTACCTAGATTAATTACGTTGCATATTTTAATAATGGCTAAAGATGTAGCATAAATAATCTTCATGTTTAGTCAAGGTAAATTACAAAATGCGAAACTAGTATCTAATGAAATGAAGAACAATTGCTTAGGCATATTAATATGTTTCGATACCAACTGCCTTCATATCAGACATAAAATGCAGCTACAATTTTTCAATTCAGTTCTTGGTAATACCATTCTTACAGTCAATTTTCACATTTAATAATGGCCAGAAATTTATGTACTAATTTTCGTTATTTTCCCAAATTTTATTGTGCATTTGAGCCTATTGATACTGTCTCTTGCCAATAGATATTAATAGAGTATAACTGGTTGCATAATAGCAATGATTTTTCAAGCCGGTCATTAAATATACTTTGATACAGGTAGTATGGGTGAGTGCGTTCAGATATTCATTGAGATAGTGCATTGCAAACACGCCCTTTTAAAGTTTCTACAATGGCCAGTATTGTTGATTAAACCTTCTTGTGGGTAGGTAGGTAGATTTATGAAGGGACGGCTTTCAGAGTATATTATGATAAAATTTGTGGATATAAACGAAATTAGGAAAATCTATTCTAGTTGTGGGGTACGCCGTGTAGTGGAAATTCTGAACGTACTGAGACGGAAGACAAGAACTTGATATTTTGATAGAGGACATTTTCTTGGTCATTTTTCATTTTGCTGCTTGAAGATTGAGTCGTCTGAATACGAGTTTTAGCAATATTGTAAGTTTTGCTCCGTTTGTGGCATTTAGTATTCATCACGACAAGATTAGTTGTATTTTCATTTGGTTTTGAGTATCGTTTTGGGGAAATGCAGCTACGGATTTCCGGATAAAGTCAATTTTCAAAGCACGTGGCGTCGTCTGAATGCAAGATTTTGGAGTGCCATTTTGACGGCAAAGGACCTTTTTCAGCCCACATCACATCTCGGGGCTGTTTGTTTGTTTATTTGTTTGTTCGTTAGTTGTTTCCTTGAGTATGTTACAAGGATTGGGATCTATTTGTTAGTTTATGGCTATTTGGATTGATACCTTATGATTTTACTTGGATCTGCTACTCGTATTCTACTTGAGCTTTTATGTCACATTCTAAACTTTACGAGGGACTTTCAGCCTGACTCTGGTTTCAACTTCTAATCTAGATTTTGGTGTCTAGATGGTGGATTATTGACTGACATCTTGTGTATGTATGGTACTGGGGATCTCGGCACGTTACCTTAGACTCCACGTAGATGGTCTACCACCTGTTATCACCTGAATTACGCTACCCTGGTAGGACGGGAAAAGGTATTCAGACACTACCAAAGGTAAGCGGAATCATAATATCTTAACGAGGGATCCGGTACATCAACTCAACGTCCACGGGACAGTAAAATAAATTTTCAAGGAATATTGGTAATATTTTGCTCGTAACGTAAATCTTAGTAACATTTTAGATTTCACTAATATTTGGTATATTTTGTGTATCGTTACTTCACTAACTGAATAGTTTTGCCTTATTTTACAAATAGATGTCAATAATTTTAAGTAATTTTATGTTTTACCGTACCTTGGGTCACTTGTAGTTTTTTTTGTCACGCTTCTGGCATATGACCTTTTGTACATTTATCAAAGATTTATTATTTTGTAAGATATTTTGTGTATATTAGGTTAAGCGTGTGGGCCCCACTTACTAGTGCACTTTTTAGGGTATATTGAGATATATTGTACTGCGTACCGAGTTATCGGTGATAATTGTGAAATATTTTGTACTACGTTCCCTTATATTTTATTAAATGTTTATTTAGAACCACGTTGTCTTTTATATCTGACCACTTACACCACCCCAATTATCGAAGCCACCCTCAAGGACCTGACTAGTCGGCCGTGTGATACTCCCTCCTCACTAGCGTATTGCAGAGGGGGTACTGCTCGTAAAATATTAAAATATTGTTCAGGGCACAGGGTGACTACCCTACCCTGCGCTCGAGGTTTAGCATCCTTTGGGGCCCCCTTTTATAAGTGGGTGCAGGCCCTGTATAGGGATTGCAATTTACCGGAAGTTTTAATAACCGGTAAATCGGTAAATAAAAATGTAAAAAACCGGTTAACCGGTATTTACCGGTAATTTTTAGAGTGGATGATTAGGGTGGCGAAAATGACAATTGTCTTTTTCCATGTACAAAATTATCTAAATTTAACAAAAAACCTTTTTATATACGTATATTTAATATAATGAACAAACAAAAGGTTTTTTATCAACAGTAAAATCACAAGAGCTTTTTTTTTATCGGATTAATTTCTCTTTGTAACGAAATAATTTTGCCAATCAGAATACCACCAGCTGAAGATGCCCTTCCTCAATCGATATTGGTGGGTCGATAAGTTAATAAGAATTGGTAGTAACATACTCCTAAATGTATTCCACGGATATTTGCGGCAGTGAAATATTCAATTTTCTATCGTAAGATATTGTCTTTCTTGTATTTCTTAGAGCTTGGTGTTTGGAATTTACTTTTTATAATATTATTTATTTATTATTAAAAGTGCTCGGTGTTGGGACAGTCAATCTGTATTTAGTGAATACTAGTCAGTGACATAAATAGAAACGTTGAATACGTGACATATCGTAAGTTCAGAATTTACCGAAATAACAGGTAAAAAATTAAAATAACCGGTAATTATCATCATGTGTTTTTTGTCCTGATAATCAGTTAACCGGTTAACCGGTAATGCAATCCCTAGCCCTGTAACACCATCAGTAAAATTCTTATCTAGAAAGCTATTTTACACATTTTCATTTTTCATAACTAGAAAACGAATTCTAGGCAAATGATTCATTTTTTAGTAATAAAGGCACTCATGTTCTTTGCCTTTCACCTCACTTCTCTATGAGAAGTATTGTAGTCGAGGAAATATAACTCACCAAAATTATTTCGGATTTTCTCGATTCAGTTTATAGAGATTACGAGAATGCTTACGTGTTTGGTTTGAAACCAACGGTTTCCGGATTCGAATCTTGGCTAGGGTATAGATGTTTAGTAACGTTCTTTCACCTAGGTTATGCCTAGCCTACTGATACCATCTCCGTAATACATTAAAGAATGTATTACGGCGATGGTAGCAGTGGGTTAGGCGTAATCTAGGTGAAAGAAATCTAAGAAATCAAAAACTGTAGTATACAGATAGTGTAATGTGCCCACCTAATAGTATAAATATTTTTCAAATCACCCTTTACTTTCGACAGGATTTAAACATACCATTAAACATAATATTGTCAAATCATCTAAAACTACAAAAAAACTGAAAACACAGCAACATAAAAATTTAAAAAGTAAGAACATACCTATTACTATGGGAGCCCACCCTAACTGTACTTGCTACAAATCCCATTCTGATAGTTCTATGGTTTTGAGCCACAGGTTGGTCATTTCCAAGTATGTTGTGATAATACGACCTGTATTCTTCCTTTATGAATAGTAATTGTTCTTTAAGATCGGTCAGTTTTTCTACGCTTAGGCTGCCCTTGTTTTCATTAAACACCGTTACAGTAATACCGTTGGGATTTATCTTATGCGTATTCGTTTTCTTTAAAATATCGACTTTGTAAAATGGGGTCATTTCATCTAGTGATGTTTTATAATAATAGCACCCGGTGTCTACACGTATCCATTTTATACCTCTTTATATACAAAATATAAAGTTGATTATAAATTGACTGGTAGTTGGGAAAAAATATGAGTCATTTCACAATTTTGACTACCATGGGCGTAATTTCAGCATTTTTATTGGGTAGGCAGGGATTTTTCACAGATAACCCAATAGATGGAAGCATAGCGAACCCTGTAATTCTTAAACGATAACCCTATAAACCCAAATGACCTTTGACTTGATTGGCGTAATTGTTATACTTATTATTTTTTCCGCAAGAATTTCGGAATTAGCCAGATTTGCCTTAAACAATTTAATGCTCTTTCAAAATATTGGGTGGGCAGTTGCCTACCCTTGCCCCCCCCCCCCCCGAATTACGCCTATGTTGAATACATTTTAATAACTTTTTGCCCTGAATAAATGATTAGCTTACAAGTACTTTTTTTTTTATCTAGCCGTATATTTCACCACTCACTCGTATTATATTTATATGTAAATATGTGTTAATTATTTTAAGAAGCCATGCCAGATATCAGTTTTGCTCTTGTCATACAAATTTCTAGGGTCCAACCCTGCTTCTACTTGCCAGCATAAAAATGTTTCATTTATTTATTTTTTTTTTTTTGTACAAAAATCAACACCGCAAAGCATCACTTTCCAGTATTTCTGATTTACAGACTAATTTGCTAGAATACTTTGGTAAATTCGTATTTTATTATTGCATTTTATATTGATAATATTTTGTTTTTAAAACATTATTAAAACTTGCCTGGGAAGAAATTGCCACTACGTGACCTTTTGGCATTTCTGCTGAATTGCCAAAAGGTATAAATATGCAAAGTGTTTTGGATTAAAACAATTTAACATCGCACAGTAATGGATAAGGTATGTGACCATGATACCTTTATCCATTAAATTATATAAAAACCCCATGTTCATAACACCTTTTTCAAACATTATAACGCATTTAGGAAAGGTTTATTATCCCAAAAACTTATTGAAATGATAGATTATAAGTTAAAATAGTTGTCTGTATAGAAATCTCAAAATTTTCAAAAATGTCACCTTTATCCACTTAGCTCTTTAAATATAAAATTCAATATAAAACGTAAATAATACCTCATTCGCTTTCAGATTCACTATCGCTGTCTCCCGATGCATCTAATAATTCCTCCAAGTCTTCTTCCTCTATTGCTTTATTTATGATATCGTTATCATCCTCACTTTCGTCTATTATGACTTGATTTGGAATCATCTCCTGAAGAATTTCAGGTAAGCGATTGAGGCAGTATTTTATCTGCTGAACACCAAAGAGGTTCTCTATTTTCCTGCCATCCATAATCATTCCAAGGCTTTGGAATATTGTGAATATCTTCATCGGGTAATCGCCAAATACGCATTTGGTAAACACTCCTTTTAATATGCTCGATAAGGCAAGCTCTTGATGGTGGAATTGAGGAAAAATCAACTTTAGTCTCAATTGATAAAGACAAATCTTTGTCACCACATTATCAACACTTTTAACCCTAATCTGTTCATAACCCACTGTTATCGTTTTCGAGATAAATGTTTGCAAACCGCATTATTATTATTATTATTATTTTTAGTTTATTTTATTCTTTGTTATGTTAATAATATAAAGTTATATCATATGCCTTACAATAATTGTCAAAGTTATTTCCTCTAAATGATTTACCGATATATGAATTTCCATGTTTTCTTAGTTCACGTGCACGTACAGCTAGGGTGGGCTCCCCGACTATATATATTACATGACACATGATAACAAAAGCATTACAAATAAAGCATTCCTAATATATCTATATAATCAATGTGCTCTGTCAAAGAATAAAACACATGTTTCAATAAAAAAAAATCTACTACTCACATAGGCAAATTTTCACAAAAATCTGACCAACACCTAATTATTAAGTGTATTATCTGAAATTTAACATAGTAACATATTGTTAGCAAAATATGAAAAAATATAAAAATTGTGAAGAAGTATAATAAGAATAAATTTATTTTAATTTTCTTTTCTAACGGATGGGTAGGATCATCAAAAATATTTTCGAAACGGTGTTCGAGTGATAATGTCATTTCTTACATTTAAATATTTTTTACATTATAGTTGAGTCAATGGATCTTTGAACTGACGTCATCATTCTCCTTTGCCTGAACTAATTTATTGAATGATGACAATGATTTCGCACCATAGTCGTAGCAAATTTCTGTTAAGATACATATTGGAAATTAATAAGTAATAATAATATTAATAATTGTAAATTGGACTAGACTACTGGATTGGGCATTGTCAGCAGGTTCAATGAGTAAATATAAAAAATCATGTAAAATCTAAAAAGTTATAAAAACTTTACATACATTTGTATTATCTTTTCACAATATTTCAATTCTAATTATACCTTCATTTACACTTGACATGTCCATGAAATAAAATATTAATTTTTGAAAATGTTTGTCTATTAATATATACAGCGTGTCCCATTTTGCTTGGAACCACCCCAATAAATAGTTTATGTTAGGTCTGATTTACATCGTTCCTTTTTTAACGTGTTCTCTGAGAAGTACATTCTTGTGATACATTACATTTTATAAAACATAAAAGCTCGGCCTACTGCGTTTTTTTTACGGGGTGCAAAATGAAGAAATTTTATTAGCGATTTTTTATTTCTAATCTGAGTACTCCTCATATGAATTTGTACCACATTTCGTGAAAGCATAACTATTTTTGGATTTTTCCCGTAAGAAATAAGAATTCTGAAATTACCAATGAAAATCCACTGTTGCACGGGATTGTGTATTTAAAAGAGTGCATTGAATCAAACAACTGACAAAGGAAAGTTTCATCTAAAAATACTAACTCTCTTTTAAAAGGTGGATTTTTATTCTCTTTGTATTTTCTGAAAAATTCGGACCTTCTGGCAGCAATAGTTGTCTTCTCCATTGAAGCTCGTCTGTTGTCATCTTTTTTAAACTTAAATTCCAGATATAGAAGGAGTGTTCGTAAAATACCATAGCTCATATCAACAAGAAATTTAGTATGAAGTTCTTTTTGCAAGGTTTTTAATGTAACACACCTTTGTGGAAAATTTGTTTATAAAAACACCACAGATAATAGGCAACCCCCAAATCCAAAGCCAAGGCTGTCCCCAAGGGGGGTGTATATTTGGAAAAACGTGGTCAGCACACGGTTTATTTTGGCAGGTGTTTGTTTTCTTACTTTCTTCATACTTCGTATATATTGTATTGCATTGCACATTTTCTTATTTCGTCTAAATCTCTTGTCAGGGCTTTTTTCGAGGTCGAGAAATCCCTGAAGTACTGGGTAACATATTTCTCTCCATTTGTATTTTTATATCAGACACAGGATGTAGACTAATCTTCAACGCACTAGACTCGCTAAAATAATTTATTCATTAGTAATAAGAAATATAAAATACCATTGGACAATGGCCGTGAAAGTATTCTACTGATAAGAAACATGTACATTAATTTTAAATAATTACCTCTCCGACAGCGTTGACAGAAATCAGTGGAGCCTTGTTTTCTTTCTCTAATATAAAATTAAGTGATCAATCGACTTACCTGTAAGGAAGGTTGATCATAATTATATGAGCAGTCTCGTCGAAATATTACAAAACACCCTGTAGTAGCAGTTTGCTGCACAATTCGGTACGACGTTGAAAGAGCTGAAAAGAAATGACTCATCCCTACCTACGTCTCGATCTAACATCTCTAGCCTCACTCGTTGAAAGTATGAACTCAGGTTTGATCGCCTATAGGGCGGGATTGTAGTGATTATAAATAAAAAGAAAACAAAGGGAGGGATTTGTAATATTTCGACGAGACTGCTCATATAATTATGATCAACCTTCCTTACAAGTAAGTCGATTGATCACTTAATTATATTTCGCAGTCTCGTCTGATATTACAAAACACCCTGTAGATGTTTAAAGAGTAGGCGGCTCAAACTTGGGAGTAACGGTATTTTTGTAAGAAAAATCTAATTTTCCATACATATTATAGTTAATTAATTTCTATAATAATATTTTCTCTGTAACATGACAGATGCAAGACAAAAAAACAATATTTTCTGTAATAGACAAAGAAAAAGTAATTTAAACACAAATAATACAATTAAGTTGAACATGAATTTTAGCCATATAATGTCCCTGACTTGACAGATTTTTAACACTTCCATAAACCTCCAAGTTAAAGTGTGGAGGAGTTATGATTTTTTTTTATTTTTTTTTTTAATTTACGCAATTTTAATATTTCTAAGTATTTGAGGTACCATGGTTGGCTGACCCATTGTGGAACAACAAGTTGTTTTGTTTTAATTATTTTTTATAAAATTTTAGGTACCAAACAAAATGGGTCGGGCCCCCTGAAATGTATTTTTTACACTTTTTATTTAAATTTGTAACAAATAGGTCAATGTCTCGGGCTCCAAATTTTTTCATTTTTTTTTCATGTTCGGTGTTTACAGAATGCCTTCGAGACTTATAATCAGCCTCCGTGTTTTGCAAGACAAAAATAAATATTTCACGTTCCTCACACCACTGCTATATTATTCGGGTTATTTTGTTTACTTTATAAATGCGGAGGCAGTTATGAGGTCTATTCTTAAGAGAATTGAGCACCTGTTCTCATTTTTTGAAAAAGATTTTAGTGCATAAAATGCAGCTTAGTGCAGTTGATATGATTTACTTTTTCTACCCGACTCCAGAACCCGTGAGAAGCCATACAATGCCCTCCCCACCCTGTTTTAGATGGTTTGCTTGATGGTATGGTTTGGTTTGCTGCTCCTGTAACCACCACACAAAGTCAATTTTTAGGCTCATTGGAATGTTCATTTTGTTGTCATAATTGTTTTGATTAGTTTTAAGTGACATATACTTGGCTATTTCAAAACCTTTTAAGTAAAACCTTCCAAACTTGACAGCCGGGCATATGGCTACGAGCTGTCCCATAAGTGTTTGAATTCCTTTTCGCATTTACATATTTCACTAAAAATGTTCAAGTTAACGGGTTATTTTCCGCTTTTGTCCAGTCAGACTTATTGTCAAATTTTGTGAATTAAATAAAAATCCTAAATATTTTATTTCTCTGGAAGGGATTAATTGACTTTTCTCTTTATTTATCATAAACTCTGGATAAGTTAGAATATCCGTGGTGTATTTTATGTTATTTTGACATTTTTTCGTTGAACTAATAAGTTTAATCCAAAAGGTAACAAATTAAATTCAAAAAGATTTTGTTAAATTCGAATCTCAAAAATTTCCTGTGATCTTTTTTAATCGGTATTAAAAAGAAGCCTCCTTTAGGTTCACAGGGGCTAAGAAACAGTTATAAGAAATTAAAACTTTGCCAGTTCTATAATCTTCTATATTCCCCATTTGTTTTTTTTTTCCTTAAAAAGTATGGTGACATAAATTCATTTTTAGAATGTTTACTTAAAGAATTGCATTTATGTTTATTAATTTAGAGGTCGACTGATTATATAATTTAATTTCAGATATTGTTATATTTGGTTTACTTATTTATACAGGGTGTGACCTGAAGGGTATGACATACCCTTGTATACATTTTCCCCAAATGTGGGGATTGTTGTCGCCCTTTTCCAATTATTTAAAAAATAGCCAGTCGACCGGCATATTTTTCATTTACCTCCTCTGCTGACGTTGGTAACATCTCTGTCATGGCTTCGTCTTTTTCCTCTTCTACGTTCAAATCTTTTTTGTTTTCCTTGTTCAACAGGGAATTATCTGGTATCTTCTATAGTTCGACATAGCGTGATGAAGAAATGTCAATATTTGGCTTGCATCTGCCAGTTTTACAAGGATATCTGTTATTAGGTTGAGATTTTCTCCTTGCATAATTTTCTCCATTGGTGACACTCAGGCTGATATACCCGCCGCTAGCTGTTCTTGCAATTTGGCAAGAAACTTGTCTTATTTTAGTGTATTTTCGCTTAAACAAATTTGAACTTTACCACTTAATTTTGGCGAGTTAAGTCGTGGGATATTTTCTCGTAAAGGACATTTATGAATGATGTCCTTCCGAACCACTTTATTTAGACCATTTTCAAGATAATTTGTCCATCTGACAAATACATTTTCGTATACTTTTGGCCCACATACATGGACATTTGATGGGTTACTACCTCGATTGTCTTCGCGCTCAGTGGCGGTACCGCGTCAGTAGAGACTATTGGAGAATGATTTTCTTAATTTCCATCTGAGTGGTTTTGACTTTCCCTTTCCTCTTCATAATCCAGGAGGGAGAAAACCCATATTTTTGTTAATTTATGTACCAATTAGGTCACGTGTAAGGCAAATTATGCCTGCTTTTGAAAGTTTAAGAGAATCATGCGACCACTTGTACCTCTTGTATGTATTTATATGAAACATATGATTGAGGTGATGTGTAAATAAAGTCTCCTACACATTTTTCTTTTTCATTTTTATTTTCATATCATCATATGATCACCCTTTCTATATTAATGCCCTGTATATATTTCATAAAACAAGTACAACATATTTTGTTTTGTCAGGATCTTTAATAATTTCGTATATTTATTTTAGTTTAAGGCAAGAAAGGAGAGTTAGCGATAAAGCAATCTAGCAAAAACCTTATCTGTGTTTTTAGCAGTTTTGTATATTAGCATTTAACACCATTCAATACTTTTTTATGGAAATATATATTTTAGTTTAAGTCGCAATGTTTATAATAAATTGAACTGAACCATTATTTATAAAATTTAGGCACATATGTATGACTGCATTATAACATGAGTAGTTATAGCGGCGATCTGGCCTTCCCCCTCCACTTTTTTTTCTGGTCTTGTAATTGGTCGACCGAGCCTTCTTTAAGCCACGTGATTGGTTGTCCGGCCTTTTAAGCCACGCCCACCTGTCTGGTTATAAGGCGGGAAATTCAAAGTCGATCTGATTCGACACGAACCTGTCTAGACCTGTTTATCTAAAATAGATTATGGTGAAGGGTGAACGACCTATGTCAACGACCTGTGTGGGAACCAATTAAAACAGCAGTTCTCACGACAACATTTGGTGTACATATGTTAAGCATCTGGCATAAACCGTTATTTAATAATTCATAATAAGCCTGTGGCGAACAGCTGGCCGACCTGTGTGGGAACCAATTAAAACAACAGTTCTCACGACAACATTTGGTATACACGTGTTAAGACGTCTGGTGGTGATTCATAATTCACATTTGGTCTCTCGATCGTGGGAAGGCATTGGAACCACTGTTCCCACGGATACATCTGGTGTGAATAACATATGGTGTGCAGGTACTAGAACAAGCCATCTGGTTACCAGAAAGTGACCTTATACAAACCGGAAGTGACCAGGCAAACCGGAAATGAAATCGGAAGTGCCGGAAATCAAACCGGAAGTGGTCCAGTAAACCGGAAGTAAAACCGGAAATGTCAGAAATTAAACCGGAAGTGATGTGGTAGATCGGAGTGAAACCGGAAGTGCCGGAAATCAAACCGGAAGTGGGCTGGTAAACCGGAAGTGAAACCGGAAGTGCCAGAAATCAAGCAGGAAGTGATTTGGTAAACCGGAAGTGAAACCGCAAGTGCCGGGAATCAAACCGGAAGTGTCAGAAATTAAACCGGAAGTGACCAGATAAACCGGAAGTTAAACCGGAAGTTCCAGAAATTAAACCGGAAGTGATTTGGTAGACCGGAAGTGTCAGAAATTAAACCGGAAGTGATGTGGTAGACCGGAAGTGAAACCGGAAGTGCCGGAAATCAAACCGGAAGTGGGCTGGTAAACCGGAAGTGAAACCGGAAGTGCCAGAAATCAAGCAGGAAGTGATTTGGTAAACCGGAAGTGAAACCGGAAGTGCCGGGAATCAAACCGGAAGTGTCAGAAATTAAACCGGAAGTGACCAGATAAACCGGAAGTTAAACCGGAAGTTCCAGAAATTAAACCGGAAGTGATTTGGTAGACCGGAAGTGTCAGAAATCAAACTGGAAGTGATTTATTAAACCGGAAGTGAAGCCGGAAGTGTCGGAAATCAAACGGGAAGCGACCAGGCAAGCCGGAAATAACCGCATAATGATCACCTGGCGGTAATTAATTCTAAATATTGTTTGAGCATGTCTAGACATCATAAGCCGATTATTGACCGAACACTACTAATCTCGATCTTTATATCTATAGGATTATTTGTTTGATTGAAGAAGTAAAACGATGTGTTTTAAATAATACCACATAATAGGAAAAAATATTTATTAAACTCTTTATTCATAATACACAATGTTACAAATAAATATAGGAATGTTACAATACAGGGAAGCATATAATAAAAAATGTATTTAAATTTTGCATTCTGTTATACAGGGCTTACAAGTAATATAATTTTACAGACAATATTTTAAAAATATACATGGTAATAAAAATATATCAGGATATTACAATCAATGGTTAAGGAAACAATCATTTACGGTCTAGATTTTTTATACCCATAAGGAACAGATGAATGATTATCAAAGAACTTTCTTTTAGTAGAGTTAGGCCTATATATTTTAGTCTCTGTTCGAGTCACTACCTCATGTTCTTTTGTTCGTCTTATATTATTGGATGCAATGTATACAGGAGCCGAATCCTCGAGAACCATGTCTTTTATACTTTCAAAATTTATAATACGAGAAGCCGAATAGTTCAAACAGATTCCCTTTACTTTACACACTATTTTTTCATCATTATCTCTGGTGGAAAACACTTTATACGCATAATTCTTTGGGCCACCCGATACAAACTCTGTAATGTAGCTGCCAGGACCATATGATTCCAGCTCATCGGTCATATCTCCAACGAATTCACCCGTAGGTACTTCGAATTCATCAGGCCCTGACACATATATAATACTATCTGTGTCGTAATACAATACTCTTTCCCCCAATTGTTCAAGGTAGCTATACAATTTTAATCTAGCCTGTGTCGTGACATACGAGGCTATCATCACATTTACGGTAGATAAAGGCTGGTATACTTCTCCTCTATGCGCGTAATTAACAATAACCGCTTCTTCTCCTATAGGAACCAATGCATTAACATCAATTCCAGAGTCTGCAAACATGCCAAATAGTTCACCAGGATCTCTGACAATCTTAGTTTTAGGTTGGTTTTCCCTCTGCCCGAATTTTCCCCAGAAACTGTTTAATATTAACTTAGCCAAAGAGCGAAGTCCTGGGTTATTTACAATTTCCGCAAACTCTAACTGTATGTCCTCGTTATTTAAAAAGTCTTCTATATATTTATCTTTCTGTTCCACAGTAACACAGTTTGACGGCCAATCTGAGGCCTGCTGCTTTATTTTTATAAACTTATTCATTATGCCTGTAAACAGACCCGAAACACCTGCCGCTTTGTCATACCGCTGGATGCCATACTTCCAAATTTCATAAACTTCTAGTATTTTATAGCCCTTTTCCACTGCTTTCAACACCTCATCGATAATCCACGTCCCCGTTAAGCATCTTTCTTCATTATTATGTGTACACTTACTACCACGCATCTCTTTTGCGCAAGAATAACACAAAGCGAAAATTAATTTATTGTTCATTTTCATAGGCAAAATTGGGTGATACAAGTCAGTCGGTGGCAATATTTTACATTTGATTACGCCATCTGTTCTCTCTAAGGTTAACTGATCACAATCCGCACCTACGTAGACTTCAGGATGTCCTATAGGGAATTTTCCATACTTACACACGTAAGGGTAAAGAGAGCAGACATCAACATATTTAATCTTTTCACCAGGACCGCACTTATAATATTCAAAAGTATTACCAGTCCTTCCACCATAAAAAGCATCACGCGCGTTAAGCGGGGCAAGATTAACTAAAGGATTATTCTCGGTGTAATTTCTAAGTTCTTCATTTTCTTTAAGCTGTCTTCTAAACTCACATTCCCATATCACGATGAGCTCATATCCCTGTTCTCTAAGTCTATCTGTCTTAGCAATAGTAGACTCGTGTCTTAAGTTCATCGTTTCTGTAGGATTGTCATACAGTGCTTCATCTCTGTTATATTTGAAACAGTTAGGGCATCCATGGTAATAACAGCCATGAAACTCAAACACCTGTTTTGTTTCTTCACAATATCCATCCACTTTTACACCTTGCACTCTGAATTCCTCTTGTTTAGCAGCGTGTATAATATTAATTTGACGTTCACGTTCTTCCCAAACAAGCCACTGAATCGCCACCATGCTCTGGTTATCTCGCCACCTGTAACCATTTTTCGGAATGATGCCTATTGTGTTTGGCTTCAGGAAATTTCTTCTAAATACCTTGTTACAAGCACTAGCAATCGTACACGCCTCGGTGAAGGGACAAACATCGGAGGTCTCGAGTAACTGCTGCCGAAATTTTAGGCAGGCCTTTGTCAGTATTTCAACATCTGATACACAATATTCCACCAGATCACGCTGCATATCAAAAACATCGTTTTTATGTTCCTCATACCACTGTAGAAATTTTTCGCGATCTTCTGATTTCATTGTATCAGGACTATAAAACTCTAGAGCCGGTAAAGGACCAACGTACTTTTCATTTTCCAGGGTGTTGAACAGATGAGGAAAATAACCTTTTCTAAGTTCAGGACCCAAGCCAAAAGCTTTTGGTAGTTTGGAGAGGGCCATTGGGAAGTAGTTAAGCGAGTCTATGAATTTTACATTTCCAACCATCATCGAAATAACCTTTGTGCCTCTCATAATTAATTCTGGCTTAAGATCTGTCTGCAGTAATACATAATTGAGAATGAACTGACAGTCGAATGATTGGGAATTGTGAGCTAAACATATTACATGTTTGAATTTCTTCCGCATTGTTAAAAGATGCTGCATGAATGGATGCACCGGATCGCTACATTTAAGTGTCTGTAGTCGAATTCCGCATTTTTGACATAGCAGATCCTCGGTCAACAAACAAGCACTACAACACTGCTTGAAGACACATAAATTTGGTTCATGAATATTTAAGCCAGCTTCTAAAATCTTTTCCTGTCTTGTTTCAAAATCATAGAAAATAAATAGAGTATCAGCCGTTTTCGGTGTTCCTTTATCAGTCTGTATATAACAAAGATGGTCTTGAGGCATGTGGCTATTACAAATCTTACAAAATATCTCGCCACACGTATGTTTCCTATCGCTTTTTACCGTTTTAAGGCAATTCATACAAAGCTTAATCTGCCCGCAAACACTGCCTTTTCCTAATGATCCTTCTCTCCAATGATTATCGCAACAGTTTATCCCTCTGAACGATCTTTTGCATTCAGGGCATTTTACATTCAAAGTCTGTGGACACGCAGGTGACTGAAAGCAGCAGGGACACGTACCACCACACCTATGACTTCTTTTATGGTCATAGGGTATATGACATTCCTCACAATAATACGAGCAGGCAAAAGCAGACGTTAAAGATGTAATCACATTATAATGTCCTTCATGGTAGAGTAAATTGAGTTTCTTCCCTTCATTAACGCCCTCAAACATAACATTTCTACCTTTGTTACCATACATGTAAACCACAATTTTATAATTTTGTAGCTCACGCTGAAACTGTGCCAATTCGGGTATGCCGCAACCAGTCATGGGTATAGTGGCTTCTGTTTTTTCCAGCAGATTAATCGCTCTTTGGGTCTGAAGTTTTCCAGTGTCTTTACGCACCTTGTTCCACAAAGGATCCTTGTTTACGTAGGCAATAGCAACCGTTAACGCGCGAGGCAAACACATATTGTCTTTATTATTTATAGTAATAATTCCAACCCGCATACGACACTCTTCATCGAAACTATTATAACGGCCTTTCCGATTTCTTCCTTTTCCAGAAGGCATTCTGACACTTGTGACACCTAAACAGAAAGTCTCGGTGTTCAAACCAGCTGAATTGGACTGGTATATGCTACTGATGACATTCCAGATATCATTGTATGTAACCTTGCCGGCTTCATGAAAAGCAAACCAGCCATCTCCCCGTTGAAAATCTCTACTACAGAAGCTGAAACCAACTTGATCACCAGGCTGAAGGCCTTCGGTACTTTTTTCAATAATTTGGTTAACTGCACTCTTCACCCAGGACACTGGTTCTTCATTAGTAGGCGCCGGTTTAATCTTAAACTCTATAGTACGACCAGTCAGATTGAAACGTTTAACTTTCTTAACAATATCTTTTGCGATAATAAACTTTTCCATTTTAACTAACTTAAAAGACTGTCGAAAACAACCTATACAAGTAACACTAACAACTGACTAAATGACGGCCTTAGCAGGTCTATAAGGTAAACAAGAACCGAAGAGTATCGGTGACTTATAAGTTTAAACAACAGCGCTATCTGGCGGTACACACTGTCAATAGTGAGATTTAATTAATGACTCATGACATCTGGTGAAAGTTCTGAATGAATCGTGGGAACCACTTGAAACTACAATTCTCACGACAACAGCTGGTGTACACCTGTTAAGCATCTGGCATAAACCATTATTTGATGACTCAAAAGCATCTGGCGAACAGCTGGCACACATCTGGTATACACGAATGGGATAGCAAACAGATGGTGATTTATAACTGATATTTGGTGAACATAACGCGTGCAGGTGCTAGACATCTGGCGGTGATTCATAATTCATATTATTTGGTTGTTCGATCGTGGGAAGGCATTGGAACCACTGTTCCCACGGAGGCATCAGGCGCGAATAACAGATGATGTGCAGGTACTAGAACAGATTAGAATACATATTGCAAGTAGGTGTTAAGCCATCTGGTTACCAGAAGTGTCAGAAGCCAAATCGTAAGTGACCAGGTAAACCGGAAGTGCTAGAAATCACACCGGAAGTGGTCCAGTAAACCGGAAGTGAAACCGGAAGTGTCAGAAATCAAACCGGAAGTGTTCAGACAAGCCGGAAGTGAAACCGGAAGTATCAGAAATCAAACCGGAAGTGACCAGGCAAACCGGAAGTGTCATAAATCAAACCGGAAGTGACCTGACAAACCGGAAGTGAAACCGGAAGTATCAGAAATCAAACCGGAAGTGACCAGGCAAACCGGAAGTGAAACCGGAAGTGCCAGAAATCAAACCGGAAGTGATTTGGTAAACCGGAAGTGAAACCGCAAGTGTCAGAAATCAAACCGGAAGTGGGCTGGTAAACCGGAAGTGAAACCGGAAGTGCCGAAAATCAAACCGGAAGTGACCAGGTAAACCGGAAGTGCTAGAAATCAAACCGGAAGTGGTCCAGTAAACCGGAAGTGTCAGAAATCAAACCGGAAGTGACCAGACAAACCGGAAATGAAATCGGAAGTGCCGGAAATGAAACCGGAAGTGGGCTGGTAAACCGGAAGTGAAACCGGAAGTGCCAGAAATCAAACAGCAAGTGTCAGAAATCAAACCGGAAGTGGGCTGGTAAACCGGAAGTGAAACCGGAAGTGCCAGAAATCAAACAGGAAGTGATTTGGTAAACCGGAAGTGAAACCAGAAGTGCCGGAAATCAAACAGGAAGTGATTTAGTAAACCGGAAGTATCAGAAATCAAACAGGAAGTGATCTGGTGAATCGGAAGTGAAACCGAAAGTGCAAGAAATCCAGCCAGAAGTGGTCAGGTAAACCAGAAGTGAAACCGGAAATAGCCTAAAGCGTCTTTTGGTGGTGTAAATGAAAATCCTCTTATTAATCTCCTTAATGGAAATACAACAGAAGAAACGAAGTAAAATATGTGTCATCAATTAAATATCTCATACTCGATATATGAATTCAGAATATGCCGGTATAGAGGAAGGTTTGAATGCGACCGGGAAATTTGCAGGTAAGTCGGTAATAAGACGCAGTAAAGAATACTAGCAAAAATTTATTTAATAATCCTCATATCTCGTAAAGTATTTACATAAACATCATAATTCATGCCTAGACGCATGTTCAGCCTTATCGCTTCAACCAAGTCATTAGGGTCGGTATCTGAATCCCAGTTTAATACGTCTTCATCTAAGGCATTAGAATCAGTATCTGAATCCAAGTTTAATACGTCTTCATTTTTCGTTCTCTCAGAAGATGTTTGATAATCATCAAATATACCTTGCTTGGAACGCCCTGCAACCTGATGCTCAGGCGCCACGGCTACTGCAGACGGCACTGCCGAGTTTTCTAATTTTTCATTTGTTTGTATTTTATATTCAGCAGAAGTATATTTTCCTTTGAGCGACATCATCACCTCTCTATCTTCATTTTCCCCTCGACCGTCAACTGTCTTAGATGGGCGACTAATGATTTTCGAGGCAACCACCTGGCTATTGGACGGAATACACGAAGCACTATGCGCTCTTTGTACGTGGGTTTTTAAGTTATCCCGCCTTTTAATTGTTTTATTGCACAAATCACACTTAAAAAATTTATTTTTATGAATATTAACGTGGCGGCTTAATCCGCTAGACCAAGTGAATGTTGCATTGCAAACATTACATGTATGCATGGTTACCCTTTCACGTTATGATATCAAATGATGAGTAATTAGTAGATTATTCCTATTTACCCTCGTCTCATCCTTAGCACTCGTCGTATCCTGGTTTATTCCTCGTTATCTATCGTTATCCTTCATTATCCTTCGTTATCCTTCGTTATCCTTCATTACCCTTCATTGCCTTTGATTTTCTAAGATTTTCAGTTTTCAGCATTTATAGCTCGTTGTTAAATGTTAGGTTAGCTTATGTACTGTCTAACACCTGCACACCATATGTATACATCCAATGGCTACACTGGGTTAGGCTGTATAAGTTGCAACTTGCTATCTAACACCATATGTTACATAAATTGGATGTATAGGTAAGGTTGTGTAAGTTGCGCATGGTTTTCCGTAGTTGTTATAAAAATCTTTTATAAACAAGAAATATTTATAGGGACATATTAATAAATGCATCACTGTTTTCACTTCTCCGCGAAGAAATTATTCCTGCAGACATTTTTAGTGAAACCACACGAATGGGGACATTTTGGTAACACTCACTGGATACAAAAAATTACCGTCTGCAGATGGAGGTCAGGTTGGCCGAGTGGTCCAGGTGCACGCGCTCAGTCGTGTGGTAAATCCTGATGTGGGTTCGACTCCTACACCTGACTTCCTTTTTCTCGGAGGAATTATTTATTTATTTTGGCTTAACATATTAAATGTTAGGTTAGGTGCTGTCTACCACCTCCAATATTCATTGGATGTTTAGGTTAGGTTGAGAAGCTTGCGCG